>JAJQXH010000027.1:1087500-1687500 GCA_022343465.1 Oscheius sp. G VE-2021 | reverse complement strand
CCACGGCAAAAGGACCCCGAATTCCCTGAAAATCCATCTTCTGGAAAGAGAAGGTCCGTTCCCCACAGCCGTCCTGTACGCTGCCTTTTGACGAAAATATGCTCGAAAATTCCGCAGAAAATAGGCCAAGGGCAAGGGAGGCGCCCATTTGTCGAAAATTTTGCTCAAAATTGAACCAGGGGCCGTGTTTTTAAAAAGTTTCGCGAGTTTTGGAAGATGGGGGGGGGGGGGGGGTAGGCGGCTCGATTTTAACATTTTCGAAGGAAAAAGTGCAAAACTTCCCGGCTGCACCTTACCCGATTTTGCCCCGGAGGGGATCGAACCCGCGCCTTGTGGTTTGAGTGCGCCCACACGCGCTGGACCACGCCGGCTGTTGCAAGTAGTGCTGCGTTAGCCCTTTATCTATGAGACGCCGCCGCCCGCAGTACGTTTTGGCACTTTATTGGATTGTGATGTTTAGGGCGTTTTTAAAAGCTTATTCTTTAGCAAACAATTATAATTTTAGCATACTATTTAAATGCAACTTTAAATTTGTAAAAATTCCATCAATAAGTTTTTTTTTCAGATTTCCGCCACACCCCAACCACGCCATGTTCACTCCTTTCTCCGTTCTTTGTGATATTCCCGTATTCTGTCTCAATCGGTCAGCAAAATATTTCATTTGTTGTGTGCCCACGACTTGATGATTCTGATTTTCTTTTATTTTGGTGTTCCAGTGGTGCCGATTCTGAAGACTTCTGAAGCTGTTGCCAACTGCGAAAGGAGAGATTACGGTGAGATTGAGAGTCTTTTCCTGGCACCCAGCTGGCTCCAATTTTCACTTTTATATGCATTTGTTAGATGTTTTTAGAGCCAACCGCCTTGATGGTCCTGCCTGATGTTGCCCATTTCTCCCCAGCGAAAGGACCCCAAATTCCACGAAGTCCAATCTTCAGGAGAGAGAGAGGAGGTCCGTTATTCCATTTCGCTCCCGGACGCCGACTTTTGAGCACAATGAAAGGATTTGCTCTCATTTCTATGCGCCATGTTTTAAAAAAAAATTCGCGAATTTTGGAAGATGCGGGGGTAGGCGGCTCGATTTTAACATTTTCAAAGGAAAAAGTGCAAAAATCCTATTCGGCAGCTTACCCGAAACAACACTTTTTTAAACACCGCTCCAGTTGGGATCGTACCAGCGCCTTGTGGGTGGCGCGCCCCCAGACGCATTGCACTAAGCTGGCCGTTGCAATCTTTTCAACGGACGCCGCTTATGATTGCGGTCACAGTGCACTGTGGCGTAAAGGGAGGATGTTTTAAGCATACTTCTCACGGGCCGGGCCGACCTGAAAAAAGCCTCCGGCCCCGTTCGGCCCGTTTACCCGGACCACCCAGTCAAAATTGTCAACCACGCGACCAGGGTTCGATCTCGACCGGTGCACTTCATTTTTTTACTTGAAAACTAGTAAGATAGATAGTAGAAGTACTACAAAGTCTTTTGCTACGTTTCAAAATTTTTTGAAAATAATTGATTTGAAAATATTTTTTTCCGCTCTGCGACCATTGGTTTCTTCATTTGTTTTTGTGATATTCCTGAATTTAGTCTCAATCGGTTAGCGAAACATTTCATTTGTTGTGTGACCATTTCTTAATCTTCTGATTCCGTTGATTTTCATCTTCCAGTGGCGCTGTTTCTGAAGACTTCTGGAGCCAGCTGGCTGTTTTGGACTGTGAAGAAGAGATATTACGGTGAGTGGAATTCTCTTCGTTTTTGTGTTGCGACACAAAGAAGGAAAAAAAAGACGCTGTCATATTGATCCGGGTTCATAAGATGTTTCCATTTGGATTGAGACCTTTTTCACGATGAAACTTTCACCGTAGATCCAAGTAAAAGTGTTAGTCTTTTTTTTATTTCAAAATTGTGTTTTGAACACGTTTTCCGTTCATTTCTCTCTCTAAAAGTGGTTTGTAGCAATATCCGCCTCCCTCTTCTATCATCAGCCGTCATCTCTAAACCGAAGCGACCCCCATTCTCTGAAAATCGAGCTTCTGGAGAGAGAAAGTCGTTATTTCTAGCCGTTTTGCTCCTGGACGCCGAATTTTGACAGTTGTAAGAAGACGCCTTTGCTTTCCGAAAATATCGCCGAACATCGGCCAAGGCGGAGGGAGGCGCTGGTTTTTGCAACAACAAAAAATCGCGCATTTTTGGTCGAGGTTAAACTAGGCGCCCTGAATTTGTTTTTAATTTCGTGAATTTTGAAAATGGGAGGGTAGGCGGCTCGATTTTAAAAGTTTTGAAAGAAAAAAGGAACCCCCTTATTCGCCAGCTGCTTGCCGAGCCAAGCTCTTTAGGAATTATAACACCCGCAGGGATTGAACACGGACAGTATGACTAACGCGCGCTCCCACACGCTGCACTACGCAGGCCGTTGTCAACAGCGCAGCAAGGGACACTTACCAATGCGGTGCCGGCCAGCTCTCATTTTAGCTCATTTGGGTGGTGCTTTCAATAATCTTTAGGCGCTGAGTGTTTTAAAAGGGCTAATATAATAATAAATGATTACTTTTAAATTCGGCATTTAAAAATTTTTGATTCCTCAAACATTTACAGTTTTCCTACCATTTTAATTGTATTTTCATGCTTCGGTCGTGTCGTTTTGGATGCAGCAATGGAGCAGCTAAGAAGATTCCTCCACTTCCCAGTCTTCATTTTTGATAGTTCATGTGATAAGCCCAGAAAAGCGGCCGAGTTGAGGCAGAAAAGAAACTTTCCACCGCCTAAAGTGATGTTTGTCTAAGATATATTTATCTAGGATATTTCGGTGTGTTTTCGAGAACCACAGTTCTTGGTAAACGACAAACCCAATATTTTGACCGTAGCTCATCGGTAGGAATTAAGTATGGATCCATATTGATGGTAGGTCTTCTGTTGTTCTGAAGACGCCTCATAGTCTAATTAATCTGTCTCACTGTCATATCCGATTTATGGCTACGGCTGCTGTACCGTTCGCATTGTATTCGGTTCAAGTTATGCTGTTCTAAAGAAGCAGAGATTGGTTTGAATTTGCGCTTGGGAATAATGGCCATGTTTGCCTTCCTTGGCTCCCTCGGTACCTAGGTGCCCCATTTCCATGTGAGGGGGAGGTTACAAACACCAACAAGGCAACACTTGATCTAAAGGTTTCGGAATTCTATGCTTCCTTGGACCCGTTGTTTCGCCTTTGGTCCCGTCGTTGCTACAACAGACGGAGGTGATGAATGTGAGAATGCAGCTAGTGGGAGAAGGTTTCTGAAGGCTCGCTTGTTTACTCTTTGTTCTTTTTTGCCGTTTTAGAGTACGGCGTTGGACTTGTGCATTAAGACTGATTGATCTGGCCATCTGCTCATTTTCGGTGTACCTTTTGAAACTCTCCGACATCAGGGCCTTACGACTGACCTATGTCTTTAGGAAGTTCTCGGGAGGCGTCGCTGACACCCATTTCCGGGAAGAGTAGGTCCGCCACTTGTCGACTTGTTTATTCAACGAGAAATTCAATCCGATTTTAGGCGGCCAATTCCCCAGCACGTGTTGGCAGGTATCTATTACAAATCAACCGACGACGTCACGACCCTCTCTCTCTCTCTCTCTCTCTCTCTCTCTCTCTCTCTCTCTGTCTCTCTCTCTCTCTCTCTCTCTCTCTCTCTGTCTCTCTCTCTCTGTCTCTCTGTCTCTTTCTCTCTCTGTCTCTCTCTCTCTTTCTCTCTCTCTCTCCTCCCTATTCTCCTTGCTGTCTCCATTCTCTGCCTCTCTCTTCTTTGACAGACCTTGTGATTCCTCTGAATGTAGTCCTAATTGTGTTTGACTTTAATATCGTGTGAATTCCGGCACTCGTCAGTAATCTCCAATTATCGCCGTCGTCAAAAGCGGCCGTCGGCTGAAAACGAGCGCCGCATTCCCTCATCGCACATTCGTGCTGTCCGTGTAATGGCCGTCCTGCCAGAGATTGCAGTTCATTGATTCTGGCACACGCCTACCACCGATGTTTCTTAACCACAGGTGTCATTTACACACCTCCTAATCCTTTTGGTCTTTACGAGTGAAAAAATCAATTATCGATTTTCATTTTAGTGCTTTCGCTGGCAATAATAGGATAGTTCCCCAGGATATACTTATCTGAAATGCTGGATATGGAAATCAGATATTTATGTAGACGCATCAGTTTGCTCCATTTAAATTGGTTGAGAAATAGCCAATTATTAAATAGGAATTCAATGCGTTTCGTGGAAATGTTCTATTCTTTTGTATTTTTTAAAAGAATACCTCACTGACGAGGTTGTGTGCTTAATACAAAAGCAGCTTGGCTGTGAGAACCTCAATAAGTATATAAACTTGTAAGGAGGAATGCTGCCTTCCATGATTTGCAAAAAAAGAATTTTTGTATATGAAAGATTGATTGTCCTCGTAGACTTGTACTTTTTGCTAATTGCATCTTATTGTGTTGAATCAAATCGGAACTAATGTGTACTAATTGAATGATTATCACACGAAGCATAGCAATTTAACTAGAAAATCAAATTTATCTCATTCGAATAAATTCAAGCAGTTTTTTCTTCTTCTTTAACATAAATTTTGTCTTTATAAAATTCAACTCTTTCCCTGAGGAAGAGACACTTCCTTCGGTCGTTGTTGTTTTCCCATCGTCCTTTTCCTTCCACAAACATCTCGAAAGAGCTTCCGCTGAAGAAAGAGCTTTGTCTCCGAGGGAACCCCCTTCTCTCTCCGGCCCTTCCCTCCTTATTGTGTACCCAGCTAGCCACGAGGGCTCCCACGGCGCTGGATTTATCCCAAAAACCACGTCAGGCCGTCGCCGAATTCTCCGCAATCCGGAGCTCCGAGAGCTCTTGTTCCCAGAAATAGAAGAATTGGCATTACAGCTTCGATATAGTTAACCACTCCTCGCATCTTTGGAGAGTAAAACCTAAAATTTCCTTCTCAACCTTCATAATTTGCTTCTTTGAATGTTTACTGTTATCCAAGCCTCCTTCTGGCCGAAGCCACCCGTGCGGCCCTGCTCATCAGTGCTTCTGACGCAGGGTGTTCGCATAATAGATCCTCTTTGCTCTCTTTGCACTCCTCGTCCCAAATCAAATCTGCCCCGAATCCCACTTTTTGACTCAAAAAGAGCGGAGATCGAGCCTTGAAACGACGTGATTGCCAGAAGTTCTGTTCTCGGCGATCTCCGTTCCTTCCTAAACATTCCTCAGCTGCAGAGATTTTCAGCCAATTTTTCCTTGGTTGTGCCGTGGGGGCGGCTGTGGAAATGACAGCTTCAGCTCCCACTTGTCAGGACAACCTTGGTTTACATTTAATAAGTATTTTGTGAAACATAAGCTCAGCCCTATTATTATTGCGAACTTTAGCAACATTAGAGACAATCCAGTTCTTTTCTTGTCAGACGACACTTGAGATAATCCATCTCGTAATCTCGTACGAGAAATGTCTACATAATCCTTTGTAATACGAGCTGATCCAAAATATCCCCCAGGACATCAAAGTGAATTGGGTTTTGATACCCAATACTGGCCGTCAGAGATCTCGATCCCTTCTCCTTCTTTGCTCTTTTTCGTGTTGAAAAAGAAGAAACAAATGGCTGCGCTCGTTGATCTTTTGACTTTGGCTCTTTCCAGTCGAAGGCCGTTTTGTTGATGTTTGAATTGCCCTAAGCCGCCAATTCAAGGGGAAACCGCCAGTTTCCGTTGCTCCTTCGTTTGTTGTTTCATCCGAAGAAAGGCTGTGGCTGACTGCATATCGCCCTCCGAAACCTAATTCGCCTGCGAATTGCATTCCTCGTTTGATTCGACGTTTATCCCAAACGACATGACTCACCCACCCTTATATTTAAGGTCTTTCACTAAATTTGAGAAATTTGAAGATTTTAGGAAGTGGGGGAATGAGTGATTGAGCGTGAGAGTGTGATAGTGTGTGAACGGAATGAAGCATACAACCCTTTAATGGAAACAATGAAATAAAAGAAACTGATCGTTGATTTTCTTACTTTTCCACTTCAATCAATCCGTCACCAGAGTCTTTCATCGAGAATGACAAGGTTCATTCCAAGTCTCCCTGCGGACCCATAAATCATCGTTCCTTCCATTTCCAGACATTTTCCCATTCCAGTGCAGAATCTGCGTTGTCTCCGACTAATTCATTCTAATGTTGTTGATCTCTTTTCCCAGCTGAACATTCTGATCGCAAATCGTAGTGGTCCCTTCTGGCGTCGGTAACCCAATTACTGCCGTGTTTTGCCCTCCCCCTGCTGTCCTCAAATCCCTTTGTGTGTGCTTTTCGTGTTTTCAGGATCGATTCCTAATTGCACCGGGGGTGTTGGCCTCGGGACAACTATGGTCCATTTTTCTTGGCCCGTTTGTGGTGTTTGAAGGGCTGCCAACATTGCGATCTCTTCAGAGTTGTCACTTAATTGCCTAAAATGTGTATTGTCATTTTTATTTATCTATGTATTTCTTACTATTTATAATTTGACAGTTTCTCTTCTGCGTTCGTTTTCTTAGCGTCTAGTGCTGTAAATACGTAGGGATACTTAATCCTCTAATAGAACCCTGGTAGGCGTATAAAAAGGGCAGAATGTGAGTAATCTAAAGTAAATGGCCGTGTGATTCTCTTATGTCTCCAGGAGACACTCGGAAAGTGACGTCTGAGGATTAGCAAATGGAATGAGGATCTGCCGCATCACGCCTTGTTTGACAAGCTCACCACATCTTCCAGAGAACGGATAAGGCTCCAGAAGTGTTGGTTAGCCTTTGATCCGTCTGGAACAAACATTGCCCAAGTGCAATCACTTTTTCTATTTTACTTCCGTTTTTCAATCCAATTTTTCTGCGAAACTTGTTTTTCTTCCCCCAGTGTCTGCCGTGTGTTTTGGCAATTTTGGCCGTGTACTCTGCCAGTTAGAAGCTAATCCTGACGGATGCACTCCCGTGTTTAGGAAGGTTCATCTATGAGCACTGGCCACGCTTCGTTAAAGAAGAATAGCCTCCCCTTCTAACGGCAGCCAACATATTTCAAACAACCTTTATTTCATACCAATTTCTGATCTTTTACGGGACAAAGTGTGGTTAAATTGCGTAAATTACCCTCCTTCAAGGATTTCCGCATTCCTCGTATGTTTCTATTTTCGAGTGTTTTCTATCAGAATCTTTGCCTCATTGTGTACTGGGAAACAGACAAGCAGCTGGTTGGCTGAATGAAAAAATCCCATGGAATTGTCTTCCTTTCACAGCACATGTATGCCTAGACCAGTTAGCTCAGTGCTGCCTTGGTATATATGCGAGACATTGTTGGGAGGCAATAAACAACCAAGTGGGTCTTCCTAGATTCCTCCTCCTTTCAACCTTATTCTCAAATTCCCTGACTCACATCGAGGCTGGCCCTGCCCGCCCTGTTGCTGTCCTAGAATCGCCTTGCCCCCCTTGGCTTCCCCAGTCTCTGCTCATCTTTCCCTTCGTCTCCCGGGCGACCGTCACCGTGAGTAAGGGAGGCGTTGAAGCGAATATCCCAATCAGCCGCAATTCAGATGCGCCCGGAAATTCAGGGGCTCATCTAAGATTTCCGTCTCTCGAGAAAAGATGATTCAGACGCTGAAGAAGCCGCTGTAACCATAACTTTTCTTAAAAACTCTGCAAGGACATATCCACTTTCACAAGTGCTCGAAGCGTGAAAACACTTTTCCTGACGATTGAATCTGGAGTTCCGTCTGGAATTCGATTTTTCGAGTGCGTGCCCTTTCCCGTCGGAATCCGCCCTTTTGCTCTCCTGGGATTCCTAGACACATCATAGCGAATCATCGAGGCCACCGCTTTTTGGCCAAAACATAACTTTCCTGGAGACTTTAGGTGACTTTAGGTGGAGAGCTTCGACAGATAACATTATTTGCATAGATACTCAAGCCGATTAGGCATACGCGGCTAAGCTCTTGCAACTGTCACGTAGAAGAACTTAAAGGAGAAGACTCAAGATTCACTTTTACTAATCCACCATTTAAAGATTTACAAAAACGAAGAAAAGATGATTAAGCTATGCCTCCTGAAAATTGTTTACGCGCGTTAGGAAAGTTAGAGCTTACTTTACAATCATTTTTATAAAGATGCATTTTAACTGACATATATTATTTAAAGACGATTGAGAACCCTTTTTTTATTATTCTTTTTCAATTTCTCATCCGACCTTTGTAGTCACTTATCCTTAAATCTTTCATTGTAGCCTGGTATTTGGGTATCTGAAAACATAGTTTGAGAAGGTCACCTCTTAGATGGATTTACGATAACTCAGAGTTTCAATTATCTGCAATTGAAACGTTAGTAAATCAAGTTTACTTAAATTGTAAATTTTTAGAATTTGAAGAAGGTGGTTTATGTGTTCTTAGAAGTGTTTGTGGAGAGTAGGAACACCTGATCCATTAAATACTGGAGGACGACAGCTAGTGTACGAAGCAGAAAACATCCACTTTTCTTGGCTAGTTACTACTGGGGCTCTTCCACTTGAAATTGTTGTTTTCTGAAGTTTCTTTCACTTTCCCATTCTTCACTTATAATTCCCCCTCTTTTCACCATACGCCTTTCTCCAAAAATAGCCGTTCAACCCATTTTCGTGTGAACGTGATCAAGATAATCACATGATTCGTAGAGCAAAACCCTTGTTTATGCTGGTTCTGCGGACAATCCGAAATATTTTTTCATTGATTTGACCAACAATTTTCTTTCCCAGTTTGTCTTTGTTTAATTTAACTTTTAACGCTTTTAGCACTTCGCTGACTTTCGTAACGTTGAATTCACCAAATTTTGATTTCCCCAAATGGCGTGAATATCCTCCTCCCCCACTCCATAATTACTTCCATTGGAAATGGGATTCCTTCGTCAGAGAGTGGGTGTCTCTCCCTCCATGAATGTCCTCAAACTATGTTATTCCTTCATAAGCAGTCACTTATAAACAAGTCTCTTCTTCAACTCTTAAATATTCTTGTTTAAAACATTTTGTATTGAATTTGTCTTTTACAAATTGCTTGTTTGAAGAACAGAACTTGGATACGATGACTGGAAGAAAACAGTTGTTTCTTTTGAATGACCCACCTCTTTGCACTCATCTTTTGTGTATTTCTGAACAATGATAATGACGCCTCAGTTCATCATTGTTAGTGTCTTGATTTTTACTAACTTTTCCAACTAATTTCATATTTCATACACTTAATATGTCTATTAAAAGACCAGGGTTTGATTAGAATTTATTTAAGAGTAAGAATCCAGAATATTCTTTGTTTTGCAATTGTCCTACCGCAAAGTTGTTCTTTCGACCCGGGCAAACTTTGTGCACCCTCAATTAGTCCTCCGTAATTTCAGCCTTGCCCAACATACGCTCTCGACGCAAACCACACCCACCGGAAGTGTTCCTAATTGTCTTTTACCAACCCAAGTCATAACTATTATCTACAAATTTAAATCCTGTTTTATGAATTGTCTCTGAAATCTCTGTTGCCAAAAACCCATTTGGAGATCAATGTGGCCGCCCGCACTGTGTGCTTAGAAAGGTCTGCTAGGAAATGACTGCGTCGCATCACTGCCGTCAATTCTAACCCGCTAATTGAAATTTGGCCCTTGGCCAAGGCTGACACGTGAACTTCTCTCAAAAGCCCTCCCCAGGGGAAACAGGCAAATTAGACACTTGTGCGCCGAAGAAACTCTCATCATCAGCCGCCTATCAACGGCTATCAGTCAGACGACCTCCGCTTCCGGTTTCTCCTTTGGTTCACACCCGCAAAACCAAATAATCACGCAAACACCCGCCTCTGCAAATAATACCTGACACTCCACTTTAATGTCGTGACAGTTTAATTGCATTCAAGTAAGTAGAGAATTCGATTACAACGTATCTTGATTTAATATTCATTGTTTTCGCGTATTGTTCTAATAAAAATGGAACCGATGATGAATCAACCTTTTTCCACCGCGTGGGTGTTCAAAGCCTCTTTTTATTCACGAAACTCCACATTGACCTCTATTGTACACCCAATTGGCTTTGTTTGCTTCTGTCTCTTCTCTTCCAATAAACATTTCCCTTGTTTCCGGGAAAGGCCGTGTGACCGTAGGAATTGATCCCTTCGCCCCTCCTTTCTCCCCCATCCCAGTCCTTTCCCCTTCCAAACCCCAGCTGATCGACTGACCCTGGTCGGACGTAGACCCGTGGTTTCCCTGGTGACCGTCCGTGTTTTCCCTTAGATCTATGAATTGAATCCTGCCGCCGCCGGCTGTACTTCCACCCTTCACGTGACTCCAAAGGAACCAGAACCACCCTTGACCTTGCTTTTTCTTTGCGCTCAGACCTTTGAAAATCATGTAGAGCAGAAAAACCGGTAAAGAAAATATAAACTTGTACTTTTGTCAGAAAGACACCATTAATAAACTGCTGTCATAAACTATAGAATAAACAAAACATAGGAAAACGTTATGTTAGTATTTTTGAATTCTTCTGAAAACCATTTAGCGTTTTCTGCATTCTCGTTCTATGTGTTCGATTGCGCAGAGCCCTGTTGGGAGAGTATTCATTTCCTGGAAATCTTTATAAATATTCCCTCCATCACAAACATTTCGCACGTCACTCTCCTAACCACAATTCTGGCCAAACTTTAGGATTACATTTAGTTTTTGACGTCTGAAATATCAAACATTGGATCTAAAACTTCTAAGTCTGTACCGAAACCATAAAATAATAATGACATTTCAATATTTTAACAACAAAAATATCCAACGTATTCCCACTTTTCAAAAGGCTTTGAAGATGAAGAAGTTTCTTGAGGGAACCTTCCGTATTTGATCGTTTCCCTATTTCTTTCCAGTGATTCATCCTGTTTTCGTCCGAGTCATCTCTAATCCCGGCTCTCGCCCTGCTTACTCACTCTCCCCGTTTCTTCTGAATTTCAGTCCATTTCGGTCTTCTTCCCCGTCTACGTCAGTGAGGGACTTCCCACGTACTCCTTATTAATTTCTTCCTTCTCCTATTGATTCTTAATTATTTTTTCCAGGGATGCCCCTCGCCGAGGAGCTGGAGAAGCTCTCCGGGGGAGGCAGGGCCAACAAGAAGGAACTCAGTGAGTCTCTTCTTCTGCCTTCATTTACTAAGGATAATTTCTAATTTTAAAGATTTCAAAATTTTCTCTGTATAAATGAATGTCAAAACTAACTGAAAGATAGCCCATCAGAATGTGTTCGCTGGATTTTGTTGAAAATAAGTCCTAGTTTTGAAAAAGTCAGACGGACGTATTTTGATGCTTGTTTTCTTCCGTCTGATGAAAAATAGTAAATAAATCACTCGCCTACAAAAGTAGTCTGGGAAATGAAGCTGTGAGAATGGCAGTCACATCACTTTGTAGAGGAAAAATTAAACTAGAGGAAGAAAATGAATACCCAGTTGAAATTATTAGAATGACTGTAATTCTCTTGTTCTCCCTCATTGAAACCAACGACACACACAACTTTACAATCACTCATTTATATGTTTAGTTAATAACAATATTTAAAACTTATTAATAAAAATATGGAACAAGAGGCTGGTATTTTCCCACATTGCAAAAAAAACTATTTTTATAGTTAATTTCTTAACCTTAAAAATCTCTGCACGAGAGGTTGAATTGCCTCATAATATGATTAGGGTTCCGTATTGTTGACCGAACCCGCCGTGAAAGATTTCTCGGCTGATCCCTCGGGCGCTTTTGTTCCCAATGGAGACGCCGCGAGGTGAGCAGTACCTCAATTCTTTCATGAAAGCTTTGAAATGGTCTAATTCCATTTAAACCTCTCTGGAATACAGTCATTGTTTGTGTGTCAGAACACAAAATAGTCTGTTTGCTAATGAAATTAATCTCGGGACTCCGACCCCGCCGTGGTCGTTGTCCTTCAGTCATTCGATGTTCGGGTTGTTCCCCTGACCTCTGCAGTTGATTAATTCCCTCTGCAAACAGCCTTCCTTCCTCTGCCGTAGGAATCCGAGTATTTTTGATCCCGCAACGTCAGAAGTAAGAAAACCAAACAAACAACGGCGTACAGTTGTACCCGGTGCAAATGGGATTACCCGGGGTATAAAATACGGTAGAACGAGAGAATGGGAACACATGTTTTCATTCAAGACTCTCTCGGAGGAAGGTTAGTTCAATATATCTGATTAGAATGCAATCTTCTACCCCAGCTAAATTCCGTGTTTCAGACGGCTGGGGCTCTTCTCACAGCTGCCACTCCACTCCAAAGAGGCCACGGCTCATCTCCAAGGACGGCTCCACTTTATTCGGAAACCTCGAATTGCCCTCAAAAAACAAAATAGCCATTAGGTGTGTAATGTATTTGTTTTGTATTTATTGTAATTCAGGAACTGGTTTCATCTGGCGATAGAATACCAATGGAGGACCATCATCTCCGTCTTCTTCTGCGGATTCTTCATGACTTGGATTCTATTCGCCATTATTTATTTCCTCATTACCTATTACTACAGGTTAGACTCCGTAAGTTTCCTTTATATCTTAGTTTATTTGACGTTTTTAGACAGCGACGCACTATCGGCCCTGCATTATGAATGTGGATGACTTTGTGACGGCCTTACTCTTTAGTTTGGAATCTCAGGCCACCATTGGATATGGGCACAGGTTAGTGAAATAAGACTCACGCGATGCAGCCATTAGCATTGCGCATCCAAATGCGTACTCGCCACTGTGTCTATGCGTCTTCTTTTAAATTTCAATTGAAAACACTCTACTATCTGGAAAACTTTCTTTTCAGATACATGACGGACATGTGTCCAGCGGCCTATACAACCTTGTCAGTGCAGGTGGTCGTGGGCCAACTTCTTCAGACCGTTCTAGGAGGTCTCGTCTTAGCCAAAATTCTTAGGCCAAAGAAACGAAAACAGGTATTTCTCCTTTTCCCTTCTTCCAATTCTTCCTTCTCTCAGGAGATGAGGTTTTCCCGTCAGGCAGTGATTGGGCCATTGGATGAACATGACAAAAGACCGGCGTTGATGATCCGACTGGCGGATATCCAAGAGAAGCTTTTTCTGGCAGAATCACACGTGAGACTCTACATGGCCACCTCTAGAACAAACGAGGTAAAAACGGTTTCTCCAAAAAAAAAAACAATAACCTTCAGAAGGGCCACCGAGAACTCGTAGGGGTGAAAGACATCAATGTGGGATATGACTCTGGTTGGGACAGGGTTCTCCTCCTGTGGTAAGTCATTGTACACATGGCATCGTACACCTTGCTGAATTTAAATAATTAAAACCAATAGTATGATAATTTACAACCTTTGACTGTAATATGCTATATTTATACGATTTTGACAATTTTTTCTAACCAATCATTTTTCACTGAAATTCCTCGTTTTCACTGAAATTCCTCGTTTGTTTAACTGTTTAGAAGATTATTTTTAACGATGGGTTTTAATAGAACTTTTGAAATAGAAACTTAAAAGGTTCCCTGTTGAATTGTCTTAACTTAATCGGAGAGTTTCAGGCCCATCGTGGTTCGTCACGTGATAGACGAGAGCAGTCCGTTCCATGGAATTACTCGGCTGCAATTGCAATCAGCCGACTTTGAGTTGATCATGACGGTCGAAGGAATCGTAGAGGCCACCGGAATGACCTTCCAGGCCAGGACCTCCTTTCTCCCGGAAGAAATCCTCTGGGGACACAGGTTTCCTTTCTTTTTTAGACAAATCAAAATTTTAAATTTAGGTTCAAACCCATCGTTTTGCTCAATGAAAAACAATGCAAATACGAAGTTCACTACGCCCTTTTCGACCAAACGGAAAGGTTTGTTTGAGTCTTTTTCGTGTTGAGACCCATTTCAGGGTTCGAGATTTTGAGAATAACTTGGCAGAGGCGGAAGAAACAGACGAAGTGGATCCGACCAATGCCTCTGGATTCTATTAATACGGGCGAATTTCCTCTCAGACGGAATTTCACAGAAGACGGGTCCTTCGCGAGTAGCCGGCATTCCTCAGCAGAGTTCTATTGTACATGCACGACCAGTAGACACCGGTGGCAATAATGAATATTGTGTCTTTTTCTCTTTCAACGGGTCAATACAAGCATCTGTCCCCATCCATAGACTCTGATCTCGTGTTTTTCCTGGTTTGCCCAAAAAACTTTCTTTTGAGGTCTGAGTTATGGTTTCTGACAGTCAAACAGGTCCATCTTCCTAACAAAAAAGTATTTTTGAAAAGCCCGCGGAGTAAATTCTTTTCATGTGGAAATGACAGTCAACAAGTGATGAGAGGCTTAGCGGAAAGTGCTCATTCTCACAGACAAAGATATCAAGTGCAGGTCATCTGTTTGAGGTGTTAAATAATGTTCATATATTTTAGAATCTTGCTCCTAAAAAGGTGTTAAACTATAAACAAGCATTCCTTGACACGGAATGGATATCAGGTGGTCCTGTGGCGTTGTCACCGGAAAATGAATTGGCAGCAACCTCAACACCCAGCCACAATTTCACGCCTCGCCGGCTCTAACCGTTTCATGGGCCACAACCACCTTTCTGCTTTTTTCAACAGTCCAACCTCATGTCACGCATCTAAATATCATGGAAAGGCACGTCAAGTCTTTCGCGCCCCTGCCTTCAGTCTCAACGTTTCTTCGTCAGAAACGGCTTTGGTCGAAGGTGTTTCTTCCTTGACCACTTATTCCAGCTCCTTTCAGCTTTCTCTTTCTGAATCGTAAATTTTAGACGTGCTACGATTGTTGAAATTATGGTAGATAAGTGTTTTGTGCAGTTCCCTCAGCTCTTAAGGGGGTAAATCGGTTTCGAGCCTAAAATTGGAATAAACAAATATTTTAAAGCTGTCGTATTGTTCGAAAATTCATAAGATGTACTGGATATTACTTTTCTCACCGTGCATTGTTTGACTTATGCACGATGAATGTGGCGTCACTATTCGCTATCATGTGTATGATTCAATTCGAATGCTTCAGCCGAAAACTTGCCCAATATTTCCCGTGTTTGTGAAATGTGAAGATAGCGAGGCTCCCGTGAGGTGCACGTGTACCGAAGCGTTCGTAGTTCAAAGAGGCAAACCCTCGCTTTCTTTGTATCCGGAGGCCAAACTGCGCTTGTAGGCATAAAATGACGAGTCGTCAGTTGTGTTGACTCTGATAACCGCTAAAAGGGTGCAAAATCGTCGTCTCATTTCACTCCTTCCATGACCGTTCCGCCGGAATTCGAGAGCTCCCAATGCGCTCTTTACGTCGGGAAGAGCATGTGGAGACTTCCGCTTTTTACCTATTGGTTCGCTAACAGTGAGTGAAGGGAAAGGAAAAGAACGATAGACCTCTGCTTTCTTATAAGTTGTAGGCTGTTCTACACTAATGATAAACGATTAAACACGCAAATGTTATCATTCGTACCCGGGGTTTAGAAAACAGGGCGCAACTGCGTCTGTGATTCATTGGCGCACTATAGAGACTATTCCAATTGACAGAGATCAACTCTTGCGATCGTACAGTTGTAAAACCAAATGAAAACGGAAATTGTAATAAAAACAATTCATTTTCAATTTTTTAAACTAAAAATTTTCAATTAATTAATTAACACTAGCCAAATTAATAAATTAACACAGGCCAAATGGAATTTCGGAAAGGTGGCATAGCTATTTTGTTTCCAAAGAACAATACAGGTTCTTGGCTGTATTGTAGGTATTTGTACTTGGCCCCGCCACGATTACCGTGATCTGCCAGAGCAGTCCAATTATAGCTAGTGACAACCCGTTAAAGTAAAGGTCAAAGATAAACTCACTAAAAATAGTTGGAAATTATTTCTATCATTTGGCAATCCAAACGTCAATGCTGACTGTATTTCCCATATTGGCATGCTTTAACCACAAACACTCAGTGTTTTCACTGATTCCGTGGCTATTAAAGTTTTCGTCTAAATATTTGGAATAAACTATTTTTGTCTCGGAGTAAACAATTGATTCTGAAATTATCTTATTAGAACGGAAAAAGAGCTTTTTGAACATCCGCACTGTAAATTTTACATAACAAAGGTATTTTTAAATTTGAAATTTTTTTTACAAAAAAATTCAAATTTAAAAAAACCTTTGTTATCAAATAATCTCGCTTAGAATGTGTCTTTGCACCAATAGTTTCTTGGGGGTACTTTTGAAACATCAACAACTTCCTTTCCCCTGTCCTTCGTAAACCAAAGTTCATTTTTTCCTCCTAATGAGACCAGTCTTCGCATGAACCGTCTCTAATTCGAAATGCCTTCGCCAGCCTTCGAAGACATCGAATACCTAGGTCTGAGTCTATCACTTCAATTGAATTCAACCCATTTCAATTCACGCTTTCGTAATTTCAATTGTTGTTCGGGAGAAGATCTTTGCGCGGATGCAGAAATAGCCGAGACGTCAGAGCGTATTCTAGGCTGCTCCCTAGGGGCCTTTTGTGACGTAGAAGGGGGAAGTCATCCCTTCTTCTTTGCAAAAGAAACTCTCTGAATCATAAGAGTTCAGAGACATTCGAAGAGTACATTAGTCAGAGCTCTGCGTAATATAATAATTTTATAACAGATTTATCTCTTTTTAATTTTTGTCACTGGCAAAAAACTAAAAATTGTATTTTAAGAACCAAACAAGCCACTTCAATGATTAACGATAAGAAGTAAATAATGAAACATAGGTAAAACACAAACCAATTTCGTTAAATTAAATATTTTTTATTCATTTTTAAAGATTGTGAGCTTATTTTTTTCCAAAATATTTACAATGGTCATACACAATCATTTTTACAAGTATTTCTTTGAAATTTGCGTAGGGTTATTGGCGCTTGAATAAATGCAAACAAACGTTTCGACTCAATAATCTCTGATTTTTTCCATAATATCCTGGAAAAATATTTAATCGCTTCAAGATTTCAACTACAGTACCACAAAACATTTTGAACCCATAAAAGGTACAATGTCTGTATTTGGTCGAGATTCGGCTGTAAAAAGAGCAAACTGGCTGGGCGGGGCGTCCTTCTATTCCTTGGACGGGCGTCATGAAGGTGGCTGATTCTGCTTCTTCAGTTTGGACGAGGACCAAAAGACACAGGAGACCCCGACTGGTGGCCAAGGACGGACAGCCACTCATCGCCAACAAAATCAACTCCAAGTTCCGCGTCAATGCAAAGTACGTTCATTTTTTTGAATCAGTAGTCGTTTCTTACCCAAATCCGAATTATTAAATCATATTCTCATCTGTGGTTGTTTTATTACAGCATTTGTAGTTATGTCGTATGGAGAAATGTCACTTTTCATACTTGCCCTTATCCAATGGCATTTGTTGACTCAGACCAACTAGGCTGTATTCCAGGAACTGGTTCCTTTTGACTCTGGAATGCCGTTGGAGGACTATGATGCTCATTTTCTTTGCGGGGTACATTGTCAGCTGGCTTCTGTTCGCAGTCATCTATTTCGTCATTACCGTAATTCATCAACAAGAGGTGCGTCGAAGTTCTGAAAGACAAAAATTCTGGAAATCTAAAGTTCAGTCCATGAAAAAGGTAGTTCTCGGAAGTAGTGGATTAGATCTTATTCAATCACAATCAATGTGGAATAGACTACTTTCCTAATTGAAATCTCCTTTTCAGTCGAAAGAAGAAGAGCGCAATTGCATTGCCAATGTAAACGGGTTTGTAAGTGCTTTATTATATAGGTAAGGGTCGCTTAGAATAAAGAATTCACGATTGTTTTAGTTTGGAATCACAGGCTACCATAGGATACGGGTTCCGCTACCCCACGGGCCGATGTCCGCCAGCCACCATCACTCTGGTCATTCAAGTAGTCATCGGTCAGCTGTTGCAGACTGTGCTGGGAGGTCTGGTAATTGCCAAGATTCTCAGACCAAAGAAAAGGAAACAGGTGAGCAACCGGGGAAATATGAGTAATTGTAAATTGCATTAAAAGGAGGTTCTTTAAACCAGAAAACTCAATTCAACCTGGATGCCTAGGTTTCAGGAAATCCGCTTCTCCAGCCACGCCGTGCTGGGTCCTTTGAACGAGGAGGATAGTCGTCTGATGTCTCTTCAGATCCGTCTGGCTGACATCCAAGATCAACTCTTTTTCGCCGGTTCACATGTCAGACTCTATTATGCCACTTGCAGAACAGAGGTTTTCATTGTTTCAAAGGCAAAGTTTAAGTCTTTTTTTCAGTTTGGGAAAAGAGAACTTCTGGGTCTCCAAGAGATAAACGTTGGCTACGATCCTGTACTACTTTTATGGTTTGTGTTAAATTGTCTTTCTAAGAAATGGACATTTTTAGGCCAATTGTGATCCGCCATATAATTGACGAGAGATCTCCCTTCTTTGGAAAGACCCATAGGCAAATCATTGTAAGAGGGCATTTGAGAAAAACAAAGATATCTTTAGGACTCTGACTTTGAGTTGATCATGACGGTGGAGGGGACTGACGAGACCACTGGGGCCACAATCCAGGCGAGGTCTTCCTTCCTTCCGGATGAAATCCTTTGGGGCAGACGGTTGGATGGAAGACGAATTGGAGTAATGAGAATTTAGGTTCAAGAAAATGGTCTTCCTCAATGAGAAACGGTGCAAATATGAAGTGGATTACGAGCTGTTCGATGAAACAGAACCGTGGGTTTCTTTGAATCCGATGGCACTAAATCACAAAGATTTATTCATAGCCATAACGACCGTTGCTCTCTTCCGTTTTGCCAGCAAAACGTCAAACTAAAATTGTTTTCCGACAAAGTACAAAGTACATTTTCAGAATCTCCGGTTTCTACGAGCCGTCGCTCAGTTCTCAGCTGGACGAGACGTTGTCTGAGAAGATCTCAATCGGCGCCTAGCGTCGTCCGTGGTATTGCGTACCGGTACTTGTGCGTGTAACTCTGCCTTCCACAAATAGATCACATTGATCATAAAAATAAAGCCATAACTTCCGAGTCCAATGTGCAGATGAGGGCCGGAAATCAAACACACAGCCGGAGGGTCGATCCTTGACTCCGTGACGTCTGCTATCACTCCCAGTGACATGGGGTCGTGGCAGTGACTCAGACAGACAGACCAAACAGTTCGCGGAATACGATGTGTGTCTTGGAAATGGAAATCAAAGATAATCTCAATAGATACCAAGCAATGTCAACTTATTAACAAGTATCCAACTGCAAGTGCCTTGGCTCGCATGATTATTAGGTGTTAAACGAAAGGAGAGTAGGCGGAAGAGTGTAATTAGATCCACCGTTTCACCTCCCCGTTGTTCTCCACCGAATCTTCCGGGCCACTCGGTCGAAAATAGCGTGGCGGGTTCCATTTGCTGTGTCACGTTTTGATCCGTCACTGATCCATTTGTCCCCATGCGCTCTCTCCACCTTCTCCTCCTCCTACTGCTCTTCTACGCACAGGTCTCTACTTTCAAGCTAGACATATTGGTAAATCTATCGTAGACCCGGAAAGCTAAATCCAAAGCAAATTTATAGTTAGATTTATATTTATAGAAAATTTATATCTAACTTTACTTACTTAAACTAAAAATTATCTATCACACACTTCATTTCTTCCATTCTCTTCCTCAGTCTGTCTACAGATCTGTGGAGAGCTCCAATTTAGCATCATTGAGAAATCTCAATCACTTGGCACAAGGCATTTTGTAGAAGAGCATTTTCTTTTTTTTTTCTTCTTTTTTTCATGTTGGCTCCCTTAAGTTGCCTGGCGTGACCGGTGCCCCTCTGTCGATGTACCGTCGACGACTTCTCGAAAAAGAACGACTCAAGAACATATCTTCACATACTCCGATCATGTCACAGGTAAAACAGAAAATCAGGGCTGTTTCAAAAAGAAGTTATTTGATATGAGAACAAGAAAGTTTAGTTATATTTACATTCCTGCTTTTAAAACACATAAAAACCTAAGTTACTATTCTTTGATTGTAAATTTGTAGTATATTGGCAACTTTGGTATGAACATCAGAAAACCTTAAAAAATCTCTCCAAAAACCAAGAGCTTATTTTCGATTCTCACTGTATTTAACTTTTCAATAAATATTACAATTTTAGCCCCTGCTGGCCCGTCAAGAGGAGCCCCCCAGTCTGTGGTCCAACCTTCGCCAAATGGTCAATTTCATGCCTCTCGTGCGAATTTTCCGCCTGCCTTTTTGGGATGGATGAACTTCACTTATTTAGTAGATGAATTCAATGAATAATGATCACAAAAGAGTTCCTCTCAGTTTCTGCTCCCTCTCCACCGCTTCGAACAAAGACTTGAAATTTCCTGCTCCGAAGCCCTGAAAACCCTTACTTCAAGTGCTTCATGATGAACCTACGTCAAAGTTCCTCCTCTGGATGATTTCAATGAAGAGAGTGGGCTTGTCCTGGCAAGGCTTTGTGAAGATCTGCAGGAGGTAGCCGTTGTCGTCGAAATCCATCAGAATTGATTGCTCTCGCAACTAAAACAAAGTTTTTGACTGAACACTACTCGAATTGAATACTGGACAAAAATTCAAGGCAGTGTCACCTGAGTGATGTTCACCTACCTTTTCCACGTCTCCTTCAAAGTCCAATTTGGAGGCGGAGAGCCGCTCCTTGAGAATCTCATAGTAGGCATCTGGCACAGTGAGGAATTCCAGAGATCTCTTCTTCATTTCCACAACTGCTTCCACAATGTCTTCTACCAAAAGGGCAATATGTTGAATGCCTGGACCTCCGTTGTAATCAACGAATTCCTGGATTTGGCTCCTCCCCGGCCTTCCTTTGACTGATTCTGCCAAGGTGTACTGTACTTTCTTGTCTTCATTCACCAACAACCACGCCTTGATTGCACTGTGCTCCGTCTTTGCCACGAGGTCATCCACAGACCTTAATTAGATAAAAGTAAGACTTGGAAAGAATTTAATTCAAACCATTCCAAATACACCATTATAGCACTTACCAAAATCTGTTGAGGTTTAGACTGTTCTTGTACCAATCGGCGGTATCTTCTATGCTGTCGACGGGATAGTTGTGTACCACGTGGTCTAGTAGGATCAGAGGCAGGGAGGATCTAAAATGCAAATATAGTTGTGGATGTGAAAAAGAGGTGCCCTAATTCACAAGGAACAAGCGTCATTGCATGTGTTTCTACTGTTTTGTGAGTAGCCCCGTACCAAATCGGCAGCTTAAGAGAATTCCGTGACTTACAGTATTTTTCCAATTGGAAAATCCTCAATGTCCTTGTATCCGGGTAAAAAAGTGCCTTTATAATAAGTAATTTGTATTAAGGAATGCAGCACATCCGTGTCCTACAACTTAATTCTAAATACAAAATGTATTCCTAACCTGAGATCTTATTTTAGCCATTTCCACTGTCCCCTCTTCGTCTTCAATACTCGTACTTGGAACTATGAGCTCAATTCCCTGGGTTTCCAAAACCTGAAGAAAACTTAAAAAGAAGAGGGAAGCTATTGTTACCGTAACCACATAATCCAAGTCATCCACACGGAAGGCCACGTCCTTTACATTGTCTCCATGCAGAATGTAATGTCTTCTGTCTTCCTTCGAGTACTTTTTTCTAGATGTGAATACAAAAATGGCCTAAATCTGAATATGTCTAATCGTCAAAAGAGAAGAAATAACAGACTTTGCCGTTTCTGATGGCCACTGAGACCAGTTGGTCGTTTTCTTTTCTGGCGAAACGGTGGAAACCAAAACAACAACAGAACCAATAGGCAGACTGGAATAGAGGAAGTAAGCAAAAGATCGGTGGAAAATGTACCTGACTGGCATTGGCAACTGAGAACTCTACATGGTGAAAGTCAGCTAACCCGACCATCTGAACAGAATAAATGTAATATGGGGAAAGATTCGGTGATGCAAAGACAGTAAGGGGAATGCCACAAGTTCATTGATACGGACGCAAAGAACAGGCGTCTACGGCCGGTCGGTTATAACAACTGGCTGTACTGCGAGTACAATTATCATACGTTGTGACTTCTGCTGTTTGAGATTCACACTAGCAATTATTGGTTGTTTGTTGAATTGCAACAGTTTTTTCCCAAATAGCAGTCAATCTCCTTTGTTTTCATATCAGAAACGTTCGGCAGTGGCATAAACTTTTAGCCCATGATTATTTAAATATTAGGAATTCACATAAAAAGGATTATTTGATTGCAGAAACACAACTGAAATACAAAATAGGTCGCTATCGTAGGTCAATCAGAATTAATAGTGTCTTAGATAAGACAATTACCAAACGAATGCCTTGTTTTACGCATAGCTTTAAATGATCAAACTTAACTCAGCAAAATTTAAATTTGATTTATTTCGTAGAAGAACGTAAAAGATTGCGTCGGGTCGAGTGATTGCAGGAGCAGGCGATAACAGCCGAGCGACAGAAAGGAAAGGACAGCGGCGACCTTTCGGCGACGGCCAACTCTTATCGACAATGGGAACTAGATAAGGATAAATATTTATCTTTACAAAAAGTTTTCTAAAGCTTCGACTGTGCCCTGTTGGCCTCCATCATTGGCTTCAGGTACTTGTCGAAGGTCGGCAGCACCTGCGTCCTGTTCAGCTGGCTGCTCTGCGCCCATTCGAACAGATTCTCGTAGACGTGGCCATCCTGACGGCCGAGCACCTGAGACAAAAAGTACTTTGAAAGGACAGATAGAACTAACGGAGCGAAGTTGGTTGTCAGAAAGATCCCAGGAATCGACGAGAGAGACAGCGTCGGGGCGGATGGCTTGGAGCAGGGAGTACATGTCCTCCTTGAGCCAGTCCAACTGGTCAGAACTCACGTACCCATCCTAAAATACATTTTATTTAGGATGACAGGAAGATAATTGATTCAGAATATGCAGCATCTAGGCCTCTATGTTATCTCAATTTCCCCTCACCTGCAGAATGTAGCTGGACATATCGAGCAACTCATAGTTAAAGTGCAAGTGCAGAAGCTTCTTCATAATCTCCCTTACACCCTGAAACACTATACTAGTTGTTGTTCAATTGAAACCCGTACCATGTCTACAATGTTTTCAACGTGTTCATTGAAGGCAGAGGCAATGTAGAGTCTAGTGTGAAGTCTGGAAGCTCTCTGCATCTCCACAGCATTTGCATTCCATGCCTCTTCCTTTGTCAATCCCTGCCTAATCAGACGCTGCAGACGATCGAATGCCTTGAACACTTGCTTTCTGGCAATGTGGGCAAAGGCCTTCAGATGACCAGAGTAGCCTAAAAGATACATTTCGAAGGAATTCTTAAGATACTTACCTTGATCAGCAGATCTTCCAATTGTGGAAATCTTGCCATCCTTTTCAAGAAGGTATCCAACCATTGGAGACACGGCCTTTCCACTCTGGGCCACTTTAGCCGCCTTCATGAGGTATCTGGCCTGCTGGAGGAGCATCACCATGTTCTCTCCTTCGTAGGTAGCACCACCAATGGCAGTTCCTAAACATTATTGATCAGGGGTAAAATAGAGTGAATACCGTATACTTGGGGAATTCCACTAGCTCTGGAGTAACCATGTCCTCCACAGGCCATTCGAGCCTGTTCGATTCCTTGGCCAGCATGGTAGGTGACAACCGACTTCAATCCAGACGTCAAGGCATGAAGATCAGCCAAATCACCAGACTGAAATGACCAGATAGAATATTTAAGTAAAGTGAGTGGTTACATCTGAGTCTTTTAAAAATTTGAAAAAGACTTACCGATCTGTTCTGAATATCCTGGAGTACCTTTGCGTACAAAGCACGGGTACTGTGACCAGCGAAGAGGAAGGCAAACGCCCTAGCCAACTGAGGCAGAAGACGATGCTGCTGAGATTGGTAATCCAAGATCTTCACCTCTCCAGCACTAGAACGTCATGCTCAAAGGATCACTCAAAAGAACTAACCCAGGAGTGATTTCTCCCTGTCTACGAATGCAGGAGTAGCGAATGGCTGCGATCAGAGCGTAGCTCATGAAGATTCCCTGGTGGGCGATCATCAGACTACGCACGTGGACCATGGCAGAGTAGGCCATCTTGGCATGGGCAGGAGGAACGTAGGTTCCGTCGGGGAGGACCTTAGACTGCCTCATCAGCATGTGTCTACGAGGGATTCTGTATTCATTAAAGCGGAGGAATCCATTGTCCGTGGAATCAAACTCAAACTTTGGTCCGATATCTCCGACGGTGATTCCTAAAATACGATATTTTTCTCTTATGCGTAGGTAGCCTACCCTTTAGTGGCATGTGTGTGTCTTGGTCTCTCAACTGGACAAAAAAGTTGTGAGGTCCATAATCTTTTCCTTCGATCACAAGAGTGGCGGTCACAATGGCATGGTTGGCACTCTTTCCGAGGTTTCCTGGCCACCACTTCATGGAAGTGATTGTGGGGGAGTGGAGCACAAACTCCTGGGTCTTCTTGTCGTAGGTGGCTGTCGTCTCAAGCTTTCTAAGGTTGGTTCCGTGGCCCATCTCAGTCTGAGCATAGGTTCCGATTATTTCCAGATTGATGGCCTTGGCCAGCCACCAACTCTGCTGCTCCTCGTCTCCCTGAAAATTGTGTTTTAAAACAGAGTCTAATTATTTCGAACCTGAGCCATGATAGCTGGGATGAACATGATGCTGTGCAGTCCAAAGGGATGTCCATCAATTCCAATAACCTCACTAAACTTATCATTTCCCCTGCTCTTATACACTTTTACTTGATCAAATGGAACATTTCATGTCCATCGGTAGGGTCGACGTCCAATTCAGGAAGAGCCTTCACCAGAGCTGTCATCTGAAGGCATTCTATTGCCAATAACTCCCATGTCTCTACCTTTCTAGCGGCATTGTCAATTTTCTCGGCCCTGTGCATGAAGGACTGGCTGTATGGGTCCTTAAGGTAGTCGAGCTTAGCCACTTGGGCGGTGATCTCCCTCCTTCTGAGGGCATGTTCCTTGGTCTCCCAGATGACGTAGGTCAGTTCGTCTGTGTTGAAGGAGGCCTTCTTTCTCTCTTCAGCCAAGTCAGGGTGGTCTGTGTCTCTGAGCAGTTTGTTCAGCATTCTGAAACAGAAACCTAAATTTGTCAATTAATCCAGGGAAATGTGACGAAGCAAAAGAAGCAAAATAAAAATCGGGGGTTTATTTGGTGTCCTTATCGCAGAATACATCTGCCAGCTCAGGCTCTTTGCACCTGTTTTATGGCTTACTGTCTATCAGAACAAACCCTTAATTAACATAATTGTGTAAGGCTAATCATAGGTGGAAAGACGTGATTTTTCTATATTGCAAAGTGAACCAAAACCAAAAGCGAAGTGCACCATTGCGACTTTAATGCAGCTGAGTTCAATCACATCCTGCCATAGTTAAAATAAACTTGATATAAAACCCTGTGTTAAACAATTTGTCTACGAAAGGGCGAAAGGGTCCATGAATTTGAAGAACGGATATAAGGGCATAAAAATATCTCTATAATTGTATTTATTAATTAAACTGTTTCCGAAAGCAAAATTGGGTACATTTCGTCAAAATTTAGGATTAATGTTTGCTTGGCTGTGGTAACTACGGCATCGAAACCAGCGCAGTTAGCACCGTACTAGTGTAGCCACTAACATTAAGGCAGTTTTTGGAAATTAGTATAATGAAACGTTGCGAGAATGTGTGAGTACGTCTGAAGAAGGGATTAAAGATGTTGTAGTCGCAGATCTCAAAAATGTAGTTTGTCAAAATGTAGATGGCAGGAAAGGGCGACTGGAGGCAGAATCACTTTGCAAGTGGGCTAACGATGGACTAAAGGTTAGAAAGGAAACAGTCTATGCGGGAAGAAACAGATGTGTTCTGCTCTCAGTAGTACAAAGGAACTGTTGTGGGATGAAGAAGATAAAATAAAGTAAACCTCTGATAAATTCAAAACCCCGTAGTACACCTGTCCTTGGAGTGATAATCTCTTATCGGGGACGGAAATCACCTGATGTCTACGGCTGGGAAAATATATTAGGCATGGAACACTGTTTTGAAAACTTTTAATCAAACAATTTTAATACGATGTCAGTTGTTCAAAAGAAAACTACATGTTATAGTTTGTGAATGTCATTTGTAGCCAAGAATTTATTAAAAATACGGTATTTCATAAGTTTGTCAATCCTTCTAATATATCTGAAGAAATGGTTAGAACTGAATATTTTTCAACAGCAAAATTCATGAAATTGCCTGATTTCTCCCTATGCACAAGTGAAAGTAGGAAGGTGCCGTATGCTGTGGTCAGTCGGTCGAATACCGCGGCAACTATCAGTCCGTGATAAGAGTTGTTGTGCGTACATTCGAACAAGAAGGTACGCCATTTCGCTAAGAAAGTACCATGGAAGAAGCCACCAACAGGAAATAAAGGAGAATCAGGCGCGGCGGGAGATTATTGATTGATCTTGGCAGTCTTATCAACCGGCTGAGCGGCTGGATCCACGGCGTTTTATACTTGTTTTTATCTGAGAGTCGGATATCCAAAATAGCACATGGCTGAGTTTTCAACAAAAGGGGAATGGAGCGCAAGCTCTGATGATACGGCGGTCGGCTGTGCTGTCGATTACGGTAGACTCTAGTCACCGCAGATCGGGCGTATTTTGTACCCGAAGGAGACGGCTGATAGACTCTTCATTGGAACACGGGGTATAATGGAAAATAAGGAAGGGCAAGGAAGTCCTCAGAAACCACTCGACTACAGACACCTTTTACAAACAAGGGAGTGTGTGTACGTGTGGGGGAATGGGTGTTACAAAGAGAGTTAGAGTAACAGAGAGAGAGACAGACAGACAGACAGACAGACAGACAGACAAACAGAGAGACAGAGACAGAAATAGAGAGAATGGCCGCTTCTCAATGAAAATGAAAGCAACAATTACGTGATGCGTGATTTCCTAAACACCGAGGCTCTTTCCTCTCGTTCTACTCGTCGATGCGGTTGTTTCCGCCCCTTCTGGTCTTATTCTGCTGTTTCTTGGTTTCTGTCGCAAATACGGCATATACAGAAGCACAAGATTTGAATATAACCACTGCCTCTGCAGTGAACAAAACAGACTCGGGTAAGATATTTAAATTTAATATAAGCAAGTTCAATTTCAGATAAGAACTGGTTGGAATGCACTTGGGAGTAAGTTCTTGGGATTCTTCAAAATTGAGAAAAAAGACGATGCAAACATTAAATGCTGGAATTCCCCCGATTATTTCAGATGGCTGACGGAGGATTGGCTGGTTTTGGCCGTCTTCATCGCTTCTTTCCTCCTTCTGCTCATCATACTAATCTTCTTTTGTGTTATTGCCTGCAGAAAATTCCAGCAAGCCAGAAGAAAAGATGTAAAGTGTATTCTAAAATGAATTAAATGATTGTTCAGAACAATTATAAAATGCTGGGTGGTGAAGTTTACACGGCAAATGAGCCTTCGACGGTTTCTGAAAGGGAGGTTGAATTGGATGTAGAGCCGATTTCAAGATCTGTGGTGGGAAAGAGGAATAGAAGGTAATAAAATGAGGATTTAGTTAAAGAGCAGACCATGGTCGGGTTACGAGTGGACTTTGCAGCCTCCGAGTTTACAGGTTCAGGTAAGAACAGAAATATCCCACGGAGTTAGTTTTGTGTTTGCAGAGCAGCCAGCTGTCTTCTATCTCGGCCCCTCCACTGCCCCATCCGGAAGAAGGCGCCGTCGACCCCTACAGTCCCATATTCCCTTCCCACATCGAAAGTGATCTCTCCAGCCATCCCATCGGAAATGCCCTTCAGATCGCTTCTCAGATGTAGCTGTGACCCCTATGAACACTACTTCTAGCTTCATGACCTATCGCCCCATGGCCATCTCCAGAAGACCGTCGATAAGTCAAGGACCAGTCGTCAAAATGAACATAAACGACATGTAGAAGGGAAACAGAGAAATTTGTGAAACATGCCTGTGAAACAGAAATAAAACCTGACATCTCTTTATTTTGTACAGTAACCCGATTGCTTACAATTTGGCCTTTTCTCCGTTCATCATTGGCTTCAGATACTTGTGGAAAGTGGGATTCACTCCGTCTGGGTGTTGGTTCAAAGGGCTCTCGAGGGCCCATTTGTAGAGATTCTCGTAGACATGGCCATCGCGACGACCGAGCACCTAAAACAACGGTTAAAAGAAAGTTCAAAAGAACTTTACTCACCGATCGCAGTTCCCTATCTCCGATGTCGAATGAATCGGCGATTGAGACGGCATTCGGTCGTACTTTGTTGTAGAGACGGTAGAGGTCGTCCTTGACATATTGAATCTGGCCGGTTGTGGCGTACCCATCCTCCTGGAGGTACTTGGATCGAGACAAGAGCTCGTGGTTGAAGTGGAGGTGCAGGAGGTCTTCCAGTACAGCACGGGCATTGGCGTCGACCACACGGCTGGTGCAGTCAAAGAAGGCACGGGCGATGAAGAGACGGGCGTAGGCTCGAGATGCCTGAAATTGAAACATTTAGTTTAAAATCAAAGATGAGACTTTATTCTTATATATCAAAGTACTATAGTTGTAAACTGACTCTGTTCATCTCCACTCCGTTCTCGCTCCAGGCGACCTCAGCACTCCTTCCATTCGCCTTCAGGGCCTCAAGACGGTCGTAAGCC
This sequence comes from Oscheius sp. G VE-2021, assembly GCA_022343465.1. Taxonomy (NCBI): domain Eukaryota; kingdom Metazoa; phylum Nematoda; class Chromadorea; order Rhabditida; family Rhabditidae; genus Oscheius; species Oscheius sp. G VE-2021. The sequence continues at coordinate 1,658,928 of JAJQXH010000027.1, read as the reverse complement.
TTGAAAATCTGCTTCCTCGCAATGTGTTCGAAATCCAGCAAATAGTGAGAGTAATCTAAAAATCGATTTTCCTGGTGAATTAATTAAACTCCAACCTCCTGTAGGTTTTCTGTCAATGAGGGAGAACCTTTGGCTCGGCTGCAGCAGGAAATCCACAGAAGGACCGATAGACTTTCCTTCGCACGCTGACTTGGCTGCTCTCATAAGGTACCTTAGACTCTCGTATTGGGGAATCCTTCGGTATGCACCTGGCTGTCTGCAGAAGCATTACAAGGTTGTCTCCTTCATAAGTACAGCCAGCCACTGCACATCCGTAGAGAGTTGGGAAATAGGAGGCTTCCGAATAGCCATGGCCTCCACAACTCATCCGGCACTGCTCAATTCCCTGACATCCCTCGAATGTTACAAATGCCTTCAGACAACAGGAAATGGCATGGAGATCAGCCAAAGTGTCTACCTAAACATTCGGGTTTAAGTAGAACACTGGGAACTAACGTTGTTTGTTTTCATTTTGTTAAGACAGTCGGTTGTCATGTTTCTGACTTCATCTCCTGCAAAGTGGTAGGCAAAAGCCTTGGCCAACTGAGGGAACAGTCTGTTCTGCTGCGTCTGATAGTCCAGTACTCTTACTTCTCCTGCTCTGAAGTCTTTTTGTTTTGGGAAGAAATGTCTCAACTGACCCTGGAACGACCTCTCCTTGTCTTCTAACACAGGAATATCGAATGGAGATGGTGGTGGAACACATGAGGTACATGGCCTGCATCAGAACAATCTCCGCTCGCACGTAGGTCATTGTAGAGTAGGTCACTTTGGTGTGCACCGGGGGGTGGTAGCTACCATCTCTGTCAACCTAGGTATTCGAGACTGTAAAAGAAGAAAATAGGCGTCTACCTTGGCATGTTTCATCAGCATGTTTCTCCTGGGGATACGGTAGTGGGTAAACCCTAGGAATCCGTTGTCAACCGCCTTTATGCCCATTTTGGCACCAATGTCTCCCACTCGAACTCCTGGAAATACCGGGATCATTTTCTCTTCATATAGAAAAAGAATTGTATAAAAAAGCGTTACCTGGCATTGGCTTGTGTGTCTGCATGTCCCTGATTTGGACAAAGAAGATATGTGGTCCATGGCTCTTGTTTCCAATCCTCAGATTAGCCACTAATACCACGTGGTTCACAGTGTTTCCCAATCCTCCAGGCCACCTACAACCCATTTCTTATTAAATATTCACTGCTATGTTACCATTTCAAAGAAGTGACAGTAGGACTGTTCAAAACAAATTCATCTGTGGAATGGTCGAAAACTGCTTCCGTTTCGATTTTTCCCAGATTTGTTCCTAAAGATCCATTTGAACTGTGAACATCCCTTCCTACCATGTCCCATCTCGCTTTGTGCATAAGTTCCGATGATTTCTCCCCTGACTGCTCTGTCCCACCACCAGGTGGTCTGTTCCTCATCCAACTGGTTCTCCAGGGTTGGAAGGAACATCATCCAATGGATGGCCAAGGGATAGCCTTCCACTCCCATGATATCTCTAAACAATCAAATGATAAGGGCATCTTCAGACTCACTGACCTAACGAGATGCATGCTGTCAAACTGGCTCATCCTATCAGAGAATTTCGGAGTCTCGAGGTTCATCTCGCACAACTTCCTGCTGGAGTTTGCGTACTTTTCCGGACGAGACATGTGAGCCACAATCTGTTCATCCTGAAGCCCCGGCCTCTTCGATACCTCCGCCCTCAGATGACGGCATTTCTCGAGGTTCTAAACATTTCCATGAAGCGCTTCTATTTTTGTAAACCTGTCTCCCTCCCTTGACGACTGCCGCCAGTTCATCCGTGTCAAAAGTGGCTCTGAGCCGTTCCTCAGTCAAATCGGGGTTGTCATTCTCCTGGATTAGTCTGTTCAGAGGCATCCGAAGGTTTCTGCAGAAGAGACCATTAATCAAGCATCGTTGGAGATAAGGAGAGAGCGTAGTTGGGAGATAAAACATTCAAAAAAAGGACTGGATGATATGAAGTCGAAAGTAGTTTGGATTGTTGGAGAATACCTGTGGGTTGGAAGGAATAACTTGAACTGTGAACGGCCGTTTTGTAAATCTGAGAGTTTTACTGTTTTTCACTGTATGCCATAAAGATGGAGGAGAGCGTTCGGAAAACATTAAAAAATACAAGTGATTTACATTGGCTTTAAAATTCTTTATTCTAAAAGCTCGCACTAGTTAACCTTAAACGTTAGTAGGTAATTTTCTCCTATGACTTCATTTGCAAAGTTTTCACATCCAACAAGAATAGCCTAAACAAAGGCAGGCAACGCTTGTTCCCAAACGATCTAGGAAATCACTGTTGTGGTTGGAAAAGAGGTTCCCTTTGGTTGAAATTGGAGGATTGAGTAGAAAATAAGCTAAGGGAAAACAGCATACATTCCTCGTCAAGAGGGGCCTTGTGGGAGTGACTGAAGTGTCTGAGACCCGTCGCCTAGTGTCTCCTTCGGAAGATTACGTTCGAACAACTGAGAGCCGAGGCTTTATTCGCAAACTCTGAGATAAGAGAGCAACAAAGACAGACGTCACATCTCCGGCAACTTTGGCTGCGACGACACTCAGATAACGCCTGGATTTATGCACGGATGCACACAGGCACCACGTGTGGATGGGCCACTTTTGAAAAGAGACTCTTTGGGGGCCCTGGAGGCAAACGCTTGATTAGTAGTAACTAAGGTTTTGGTTGTAGAACAATCTATTTGTCAATTGTAGTTAATCGAAAAATGTCTGAGTAGCATTATACTTTTGTTCTTTTCACGTAGTCTTCTAGAAAATATGTTGAAGTCGTTGCACTAAATTTGACAACCACTCAGTGTCATTACATTTGGCCTCCAAACAACACAGGGGATCTCACGCAACCCACGACTTTGCGATAAGTTATCGAAAGTTGAAGGCCTGCCAAAACACAAAGTCCATAGTCTTTCCCTTAAATTTTTAAAATCCCTCTATCTTGGAAAAACCGCAAGACTGCAGGGCAATCATTTATCCTATTCTGGCTGTTTTTGCTGTTCGGAGGAAAACACTTTGGTCTTCCTTTTCACTTTTTTGTATTGCCGTGTTTGTTTTATCGTAATCTTTTGAAGTATAGGAATTCGGTTCTAACCCCATTGTGGCCCGTATGTCACTCGAACGTAGGCTCCCCTCTTCCCTTCCCATCTCTCCTTATCTCCGTCTTCTTGTTTCCGCATGCCGTCATAAATTGCTCTCTCGCTCCCGGAACGAGTCATATCAGCCGGAGGTTACGAATCATTTGGTTAAGTGTTCAGAACGGCAATGGTCATCTGTGTCGCAGATACAGAAAACTGTCTCAATATTTAATGAGAAGCTTGATCGTTTAATTGAAGTTGGTGTATCAATCCTTCTGTAAATAAATTCTTCCAAGCTTCTTCCTACAAAAAATACGATAGACCTAATCATCGAGTCCGTGATAAGCTGACCTGAATTTCATTCTAATTTCTCATCACATTTTCCCTTCTCACCCTTCTTCTGTCCTTTTTCCTGATCTCCCATTGTCCCTGCAGCTGCTCAAAGTACAAATCCTTCACTTGTTCTGCCCTCAACCCATTTCCTTCCGTTCTTCTGCTTGAAATAGAACACAACGTGTAAAATGACCTGAAACAAAGAAAACATCCGGTTTTCAACTGAATCTACTTTCTGATATGCTGAGAAAAGTAGGGCAAAAGACACAACATCAGAAGGCTCAACAAAGGCATTAATGAGGCCTAAAGTAGTTTTTCTTTATTTTTCTTTGAAAAACAAACCTGGAATTCATAGAATTTGGCAAAGGTGATAATGGTGTCTATTGTTTCTTTGTCAATACTTTGATAATTGCGAACAGGCAGATATAAATGAATTATCTGAATCTATTTGTTTAGTTTTCTTTGATCCTTACCACTGTAGCCGGAAACGTCATCAAGGCCACCACAATCATCACAGGAACCATCAGTTTTGTAGTTGTCACATTCTCCTTCAGCTGGAACTTTCGGGAAAGAGCTCCGTACATTATATCCACCTAAAACTCGACTTAGAAGAGTTTAATAGTGAGTTTTAAATCCTACACCACAATTGTCTTTACCTTTTTCTGGTGATTCATTAAGTAAAGGCAAATAAACGCCAAAAGCGAGAGAAAATTCAGTCCGAAGAATAATTTGGACAACATTCGACTTCTCTCTGCATTGACCAGTTCATCAGAGCAAAATGGCAAACAAGGCACTGGAGGATTCAAAATTATTGGAGAAATGGCCGTCAGAATCTAAAGAGAAGGAAATAAATATATTTGAAAACGAAGTGTCTACCTGCAGGCCGCAAAGAAGAAAGCCGAACCAACGAAGAGGCACTTTCTCGTAATTTCTGAAGCGAAGAGTGGCCAGAAGCCGCTCGAAAGCAATGAAAAGGGTTGAAACAGCTAGGCCAATTCCTCCGGAACTCCACAACTGACGCATTCCTGAATGAGAAAAATAGAGGAAGTTCGATAAGAATGACTCACGCGAACAAACACTTGGAGAGTAAACCAAAGCATCGCATTTGTCGGGTTCTGTCAGAAAAAGAGAAATGTACAGATTACGAATGGATGAGGAGAGAACGCCTGTATGCAGGAATAGACCAAAATACAAAAGACTCACCTATATTGGAAACAATCATTGAGCCTAGCATGCAAATCAAGAGACATCTGACGTTGAAGTGGAGGGCGGAGGTGTTTTTGACTGCGACGCACATAATGAGGAGGGAGGGGAGGCAGATGGGTTCCATGAGGGAGCGAAGCAGAAGGTTGTAGAATAGGGCAGAGCCAGGGGAGTAGAGGTCGGAGGCTGCAGAACACACCAGGGGATGACGGGCCTCGCACGACATTCTGCAAAATAGGAAATCATTAAAGAACCAATACAAAAGACCAACTAAGAGGTATGAGCGTGGGGCTGAGTCATACACACACGCGATTTTCCTCATCTTTAAGTGTAAATCACCTCATTCAATTCATTTACAATGTGTATCGTAAGCAGGCGAAAAATGAAAACTTTGTTCTTACAGTATAATTTCCACTTAAGTGATTATCGCTCGGTTGTTTCCGCGAAACAAACTTTAATTTTCGCTTCTGATTTTGAATTTATAATATAAAAGAATGAGAGTTGAAATTGGAGCGCAAAACGAATTTCGTGGTGAACAAACACTATTTTCGCACAGAAATTAGCCTCGACTAGACATCAAAGAAGAGAAAATGTAATTCAACTTAAATACGAACTAGACAACTGGAAAGGGTCGTAGAATGCCAATCAGAACAATGATGCAAACCACATTTAATAAATTAATGAACAAAGAAAATAGCGGTAAATAATACAAGTTGACTGAAATATAAAAAAGTAACTCATTCTAAAAGGCACTTTTTGGAGAAATGTATTATAACAAAAAGTCTTTATACTAGAATTTCATAATCTGCTTTATTCTAACTTTTGAATCCGACTGTAAATTTTAATTTGAACATTTAAACCTATTCGTCTGAAAAGGACTTTAGAAATACTTTTTTTCAAAAGCGAAACTGAATTCAACTCAAAAACAACATTTTCGCACAAACCGAGCCTCGACGAACTAAGATACATATGGTAAAACGATGTTTATTGACACAAAACATTCTCAGAAGCACCCAATTATCTCATATTCAGATGAAGTGATATCAGAGAAAAGAAAACAGCCAGTTTGGTGATTGATTTCAACAGTCCAACTACAATTCCCGGCCGATTTTTCCGGGAATTAAATTTTGTTTTGGAAATTTTACCTCAAGCTCATTTAAAAAGGACAAGTTCGAATTTAAAAGTAATTTATTTAGGTGCATCCGGGCATAGAGGGCAAATAAAGAGGAAGGATTTAGATTGAATTTATCCAGTAACTGTCGGGCAGCCTTGGCCATTCTGCTCCGAGTGCACCTCTGAGTAATTCATGCGTGAGATCGGCTTTCCTGGCTGGCGGCGGGACTTTTTAGGAAGAAGAAAATCAAGGACAATGGGGGTAGTTTAGCCTAAGACAATTCACACCAAATAAAAGTAGCATTATTCTAACAAATTGAAGTAGTAGAGGTCTATTTCAGAAATGGCTTCGTATCTTAAGAGGATCGCAATCTAATTAAGCGGGGTCGCAGACATTGATTTTACTTAATCAAATAGGGAGTTCACCAATATGTACTCCCAAGGGCAAATACAAATAACCTCATGTGCCACATTTTGGATTGTCTTTTGTTGCTGATCTTCAGTGAAAACAGACTACTACGGGGTTCCCAAAATGTTACACAAAGTCCATTACTTTCGTGGGAAAGTTGAGTTACTCAAGAGAAGATCACAGATCAACACTCGAAATAGACGTTGATTGTAAGGTGCATAAGACATATGACAATACACGTTTTGTTTTCAACAGTACAAACTGGAACAGGAAATTGAACTCAATATTGCGCCTTTTTTATAATGCGGAAGTTGGACATGAGAGTGGGAGAGTGAGTGAGAGAGTGAGTGAGTGAGTGAGTGAGTGAGTGAGTGAGTGAGTGAGTGAGTGAGTGAGTGAGTGAGCAGTTAAATAGGCACATTCGATCCGCATAACCATAAAAAACCATATATTGTAGGTAAATTTGTATCGTAATACTACAATCTCTTTCCATAAATGCCTTATTTTGATCCACGTAATGGAACCAGCTGAAAATAGGGGATATTCTGGTACTATACTCATGAAATTTACCAATTTTCAGACACGCCTGTATAAAAACAAGTGGAATTGAGTCAGCTGACTAAGTAAGGAGTAGAGCTCGGATGACAGCTATTATGGAAGATGAATGGAGATGAGGAACCAAAGAACATGGAGATTAAGAGTGCACTCTAAGGTTCCAGGGATGCATTGTGAAAACAAGTGAAAACACGATGAAACAGTGCTATTAGAATCCCCTTTGACTACATTTAGTAGTGCATACATGGTTGATACAAAGTTTGTATGATTACAATTAGTTTTCAACGGAACTTTGGCCATTTTGGGCAATCTTTTAGAAATTCCCTCACGAAATTCAAAAAAAAAAAAAGTTCATGGGAAATTGAAACCAGTGGGAGGAGGCAAATTCAGTGCTTATATAACAATGGAAACCTAAAACAAAAAATAGTCAAACGGAATCCAAAATCGGAATGTATGAGGGGACATTTTCTCGAACGTGAAGAAGATGTTTACAGTCTGCTCATGGAAATCGAAATTGAGGGGTGGAAAAGGAAAAATGATGGTTTTCGAGACAAAGCAATATTCAGATGACGAGTATTATTTGATATTTAAAAATGGGTTACGGACAAACGGCACTTGTTGCATTCCGCTTTCAGATTGCGATGGACACAGCTGATTTAGTTACTTCTACTAAGTTCTAAAACCGTCTTGTTCTAATGGTTTTAGGAATACATATACACCCATTAAAAGGGAAACACAGTGTAAAACATTGCTATAGTTTAATTTTGTTTATCTAGTACCAAGGTTTTCAAATTTTCTGAAGTGCGCTTCGATCGGTTAAATCTTTAAGGAATTTCCAGTATCTAAGAAAAAGGGTTCAAGTGAGGTTCAATGTGAAACTTCCAATTATCAGAAAAAGGATTTCTGGTTCCATTTCTAAGAATGGGCTTTTAGAATAACCATAGGTTCTTTCGTTTCACAAGACGTAACATGTTTACAGTCTGCTTCATGAAAGTTACTATGCAATTAAATAGGATGAAAAACTGAAATTGCTGGTGTCTAGGAAGCAGAATTTTCGAAGCACATAACAAATGAAAAAGTTGTTGAATATAAACTCTACTTGTTGAACTCTATTGTAAGACTCAAACACCTTTTGTAACACTTTCTGTGACTGCTCTTCCACAATTCGTCAAATTTTCAGGGTAAGAAATGATTGTTGTTTCATTAATTCATTTTAAGTAACAATATTAAAGTCAAATACAGCGATGGAATAGAGAAAATGTTTTAGTAATGAAAGGTCTTGCAGAGGATGCGACTGACGAATCTCGCGTGCGGAACTCTGCCTGTCTTCTGATTCATTCACTGAGCAGCCGGAATCTTTGATGAAAAGACAGGTGGAGAATGACGACAACTTCCCGTGGCCTCAGGAGGGAAATCAAGATCTCTGGTGCAAGAAAAAACGCAATAAACAAATGATTACATTTGAAATAACTCTGTTTTTCGCAGGGAAACCATTATTACATTGATTGAAGCCATTGTCGGTGAACTCTTGTGTCAGGAAAAATATTACTACTTCAAGGTCCTATTAGGTAAAATATTTTAAAATGGGTAAATAATAGAATGTCATTAATCATATTATATTACAAAGATCGCTTAGATTGTCTTAATTGATGTGTTGGTTTCCGTTGTTCCTTCATCTACTCATATCTTGATCGCCTTCTTCATCCATTTGTGAAATCACCTGAACTATAGTTGTTGCCAATCCTAGTTATCGGAAAAATTCTAATTTGTGCCAAAATTATGATGTCGAAGTTAGAATTTCTAACTTCGACATCATAATTTTGGCACGAATTAGTATTTTTTCAAGAGCTAGGTTTGGCGAGAGGTATAATAAGTTAAGGTTTCTCCAATGGCAAAAACATCAAAAATAGGATGAGTTGAGAAATATCGCAATAGAAAAGGCTCCGAAAATATGGATATGATTGACAGCAGAATATCGGAGGCGAAATGCTACTGCAATGTCTATGGGTGTCAAAAAGAGACTACAGGCAATATACGATCATATATGGCCGCATGAGTCAATTGAATTTAAAAACAGTCTTACGAGAGGTGGAAAGCCGTCCGCTATCACAGGAAAGGAAGAAATGGGTTTCTTCCCTAACCTATCCCCTTTCTGGTAGTTTTCCACTCGTTCTATAATTAGCTAGTACTTTTTGTCATTACTCAGGTCCCGGTCAGCTGGCCTTTTTCTCAATGGCGGCACTGAATCGGCTGATGAGTCATTCGCCCCCACGCCCACCAAAAAACGAGCGGGGCCCGGCTGCCAGTCTGCAAATCAGTCAAACACAGCCATTTCATTCACTTCTCATTTAATTTTCTACTATTTCTATTTTACACAGTTGTTTAATATTTTAATTTAAATTGCACATATTTATATAAGTTTTTGCAGTCGAAATGCCCACCTTTGTCACCACGACCACCACCCGTACCTACTCCACAACTGGACATAACCGGTGGGTTCATTTTCAGAGTTATAAATTCCTTTGAAAACCAATTCCACTTGCCCTTCATATAAGATATGTATTAGCTTTATTAGCATAGATTGTTGTTATGATTCACCAAACAATGCGCTATCGGAGCCTGTTTTGGCTGCTTTCCTTAGCGCATGCATTCTAATAAAAAACAAGTGTATCTAGTTTTTTTTAATGAAAAAGATATTTTATTCGCATTATCAATAAAGCGTACACTCAAAAGAAAGTTAAAGGTGGGCTTTGGTGTAAAAAATAGATTTTAAAAATTAACACTGAAATTTTAATTTTAATAGAGTTTCACAGATGTTATCATTCAATAATTAATTTAGCACTAAATACGGGAATTTTTTTTTAAACTGATGTACACTCACTGGGCTTGACCTATCAATGAAGCAAACAAAACCCCCAAAAAAGGTTGTGCAACTAGTTTATTATAAATCGTAATTATGATGTTTCTATTTCTCCTAATAGTATTTTTATACTGTAAAATGGTTGTGAAAAAGACGCTAGTAATGTTTTTATGGAAATGTTTTTCATTGCAAACTTCCCTCGAAAACGGATGCCGTTTGGATTTTTGCTTGATGATTAAGGATTAGTACCTGAGATCCTAACTGAAACATGTATAACTTTTTGGTTCAATCAATTCCATCACAACCCGTTTCTTTCGTCTAAAATAATTAGATTGGGCTGAACAAGGAAATAAGATAACACTCGCATTCCTGTCCCATGTCTCATTCAATGGAAAATATGTGTCCGTCTGCAGTTGAAAGATGACTAATGCTGAAACCATCAGATTAATGTTGACAAGTATGTAATCATTCATAGATCTCTATTTGACGGCTAGGTTTCTGTAATTTTTTGGTTTCTAACTCTCCAGTCCGTCACCCCCTCCCCCCACCCCAATAGGAAAAGTAAAAATATCCTCCAAGCCAAGATGCCATTGCGTGCCTCCCCGAAGGCTATCAAAAATTCCCTAAAAGGACAAAAACCAGGGTGCTCGTTGGTTCCGAAGTGACTCATCGGGCGTGTCTTTCCCTTCAACGACCTCTCAACTGTCATGCGCGAATATACGAACCTGTTGTGTGTTTTAACAAAGAATTCCACAGAGAAACCACCAGTCGCTACCAGTTTGTGAGGACTCCTGCGGTCTCTTTACAACTGTCACCGTACCTGATGTATAAGTTTCCACTGTTTATGGACATCACCAGACCCTATCATGGAACCCTTGTTGTTCAATCACAGAGAGCGTCTTTGGTTCGATTCCCGCCATTCCGATGCATATCTAGTTTGTGCCTCCATCTTCCCCGAATCCCAATATAACACTCTCTGTCATTGTGTCGGGACCCAATTGCCGTGGGCGCTGATCAATTGCAGGGGAACAACAACCATCGCATAGTAAGATCCATACGGATGACCTCCTCTTGTTTTGTGCATTGCTCGTCCTTGGCGGCCGTCCTCCCTCGCAGAGTCAGAAAAGTTTCCCAGTCAACCGCACGTTCTGATCAACGAGATCCAGCTGGGTCCATCGTTTTTGAGGGCTTCGAAGCAGCTGTGGCCAGTCAGAAAACATTAAGTGCTGCGGATTACAACGGATCACATGGCAGCTGAGTAAGACAGACCCTCTCTTGAAGGGCCCGTTTTGACCATTCGGTTGCGAAATGTGGTATTACAACGGACCGGTTGGGGGGGGGGGGGGGGAATGGCAATCACAACAACGCTCTCTCACTCATCAGGGGCTCCCGCTCTCTCTTTTGGGGGCGAAACGCTTCTTCTTTTTTTCAGTCTGTCTACGTCTCTTTGCCTTTCTCTTTCTTTTATGCGGAAGAGCCACCCTTTCTTTGCGCCTTCGGTGTCAGTCGTCGCCCCTCCAGAAGTGTCCCTCGTGAGTGTGTTTGCGAGTGTTTTGTGCCTCCGTCATTTCCCCTCTGACCTGTCAACACCGGTGTTTCTCCCCCGCCCTCCCTCAATCACACCGCCCAATTGCCCAGAAATCTTTTCCGGGCGCTGTCGGCCACATAAATCCAGCACCACATGCAACTCCCGCCCTCTGCTGTTTACATCCACTCTGTTTTCCCCCTCTGTTCCATCGACTGACAGATCCTCCACGAGATACCTCGATTCTCACACATACTTTGTTTGAAGAACTGCATTTGCTCTGTTATGACTTACACCTTTTCTCACTAAACAACCCTTATCTTTTCCAAACGTCATTCTTAAACAATGATATCTGTGAAACAGAAACCCGATCTATTAATAGGCGTATTTTGTGCGACTGGAAAGAAAAAAATGAATTCTTAACTCAGAGACCACATTCTCCTTCGGTGTCCATTGTGTCTCTCGCGCAGTCTATTATGCGCCGTCTATTCTGCCTGGTAATTGCCCTCCGAGACGGATTCAGGACAGAAAGTGCCCTACACTCAAAGTTTGACATGTGATCTCTTTGTTTTCCTTTTTCTTCGAAAACAACGCCCACGGCTGAAGTTGGCGGATGGACTTTAAATCGCTTGCAGCTCAGAATAGCTTAATCCTTGGCCCGAATAATTACCACACGCATGTTAAATAAAACATAGTAAAATAAAACAGTTTTCCACTAGGAATTACCGATAAAGCAGGTTTAATGGACCGAAACGTGAAATTTTCTGTTCCGTTTTTGAGTGTCTTGTCTCTTTTAAGGCTGTTCATTCCCAGTTTCAAGCGTTCTATTCAGAATGGGCGACATCACTCTGAACACCCGCTACCTGTCCACCAACCGCGGAATCATCAAGATTCTGCAGATCGTCTGTGGCTTCATCATCTGCTCCCTCCTCTGCTCCCAGTGGCAAGTGTCCCTCTCCTAGCCCTCCATCCATCTCCTTCAGGTACGGTGGGCGTTCCTGCTTCGGAGAGGGTCGTCTCGGCTACTGCTCCGGACTCAACTTTGTCTTCGTCGTCATCAATGTCGTCTTCTTCGTTCTCAACTTCCTCAACATTAGCTCCTGGAGCCTTGTGAGTGAAACTTGGCTACAAAATACACCTGCAGCGGTTTTTTGTCCCTGCCAAAACAAACATTCGTGTCTCTGTTGTTGTGTTTATTGAAAATTGATCACTTTCAAACGAATAGGTCGTATGGAATGGGAATCTTTCAGGAGCGTCTGGTGAACATCGTAGGAACCATTCTCTTCCTGCTGGCCTCCGTCCTCATCGTCTGGTTCATCTTCGACGTCAACTCCTCTCGTGGCTGGCTCATTGCCTCTGCGGTAGATCAACCGAAAACTTTGCAAATGCTATTTTCAGGCTCTGATCGTGGTAGAGTTCCTTCTGTTCCTATGGGATGTGAAGATCCTCCAGGGAGAATCCGCCAACTGAGATTGCCAAACGATAAGAAACGACATATAACCCTTATCCAAAACATTGTACAGTATAATAAAGTTTTGTATTCAAATTTAACGAACATTTTATTCTAATTGCCCGCTGCCAAATTTAGTGGAAAGCCGTCTTTGCGGAAAACAACTTCTTCGCAGTCTTCTGGGAGAACTGGCAAACTTTAGATTTATTTCTTCAAAACTAGAAAAACAACCAAAACAAAGTGTGGTTCACCTTTTGGGCTCAACGCGTGTATGGCAAAGGTTTGACAGGACGGGGTTCCAGAGCATTCCATAATAAGCCATAATCAGCCGAATCCACTCATCGTTACACACTTTAAGAAATTAAATTATGTTCTTAGAATGTAGTTATAATTAAAACGACAAGTTAAATTTCCCTCTGACAAAGAAACCTGATCTTCCCAAGACATCAATATCACTGATTTAAGGTCAACATGTTGGCATCCACATTTCTTTCTCGCAGAAAACGCCCTATCTGTGTATAAAATGAAATATAAAACTCAATTTGCTGACTGAAATGGAGGCATCCATTCGAAGACTCTTGTCGTTGTATTGTCTCTGAACGAAACGTGACCACACCGCTGCGGTAACCTTCGTAGTAATTGATAAAAACGACGAACGATCAACTGCAGCAATTCAATCTTTTGTTTTCTATAAACCTTCTAGCTTTCGAAGTCATAAGACTTATGAATACTACAATGCTATTTCTATGCTAATTCAATTTAATTGCATGCTTCCTTGAATATTTTTGGTAGGAAAATGATGGTCGCACAAAAGCCAAACTAATGAGATTTTTTTGAAAAAAGCTCCTAGTCAGAATCGCTTACTTTCAGAAACAAACAAAAGAAATTTGCAAAACCGATCCAGTATGCGCCATACCGGTTTCGATCCGAAAGATCAGCGAATCGGTGTGGTTTCACCCGCAATCCAACTGACAAATTGAAAAAGCAACGCATGTTTTATACTTATGCATACATTTATTATATAAATTTAAAAACGTATATTTTTATTACCTCCTTTTCCTAGGAACTCGCTCTTTTTCAGTCGTAAAACAGGAAATGCGGTTGTTGGGGAGGAAAGTGAAATGAGTCTAATTCGGGAGGCCTCGAGTGGTCCCATGTTGTCCCTGTGTGATTCGAGAGTCAGAGAAAGCGTTCGGCTGCGATGAACGGAAGAAGCCGCTTCTGAAACTGGTTGACCGCTGTTTACGCCTTCTCCTTACACTCTCGTCGTGAGAATTACAGCCGTTCCCTTGTGTTCCTTTTCCGCTCATCGAATAACCTTTTCGCACCCTCTCCATTCTTTCTGTATTTTCATTTTCTGTTTCTATTCCTGTCTTCAGAAGATGGGGGAAGTCAACTGGGAGTACATTTCTGACCGAAGGGGAATCATCAAAACAGTCCAGATCGTCTTCGGATTGGTCATTTCAGTCTTGCTTTGCTCCAGATGGTTCGTTTATCTTACTTTCATTATTTCACATTGTTTCTTCTTTCCTGCTTCCTGTTGATCGATTGCTTCCCTTTTGCTATCATTCGACGATGACCTCGTCGCATTTCACATTGGAACCCGCCATTTGAACCGAAACTGACTTTTCTCTGTAAATGCCAAAAGAAATCCATTGTTTATTGTGAGCAAAAGTACAAAGAATGACGTCCAAAGACATTAGACGACAACAGAAGGACAGTTGTACAAAAACGACCTGCGTCCGCAAAACATTACAACCAAGGGAGCTTTGTCGGAGACCTAGAAACGGCCGAAAGTGCAGAGGCATTGTTGTAGAAGCTGGATGCAAGGTCTAAAACAAGATAGCCAAATATTTTCTTAATTAGGATGATAATGAAAAATAATAATAATAGAAGTTTTTCATTCTCGAATGGACTCCTTTTTCTACTTTGTATAACTTCTTTGGCTTGAATAATCTGTAAAAATTGAGATGCTACAGATAGGTTTAAATTTTCTTTCAGAAGTGTAAATCTCATGTTTCTGTATATAGAAGAAAATTCGGAGGTCAGGCCAACATGGCCTTTCATATTCAACTTTTCAACAATTTTTCCAAACACATACAAAACTTGATTATATAGAAATTTATATATTACAATTTATTGTTGTTTATAAACCGTGTTATTTCATGATCTCTGGCCGTCGTTCGTGCATTTCCGAGCCCCGACTGATCGCAGTCTCCGTCTTCAACGTCACCTGGATCTTAGTCAACATCGTCAGCTTCTTCCTAAATCTTTTCCAAGTGACCAAACATAAACACGTAAGTCTCTTCTTCCTCCCCAACCTTCTCCTCAGGAGAAGAAGCTGTCGTTGGTGTCAGCCGTCCTCTTCCTCCTCTCTTCCATCATCGTCATGTGGTTCCTCATGACAACAGGCCCTTCTCCCCTCCTCAGCTACGCAGCTGTAACGTCTTCATCCCTTTTTCTGCCAAACCTTAATTTAGGCTACTTTATTCGTGACGTCTCTCCTCTATTTGTGGGATGTGAGGATTATTCCAGATGACGACGAATAGTAGTCCCGGAGTAAATAAGTGGTGGAATTCCATTCGTGTACCGATATTTTTGAAACATCACTATGTCAAGGGGTCTCCTCGGCTGGAGTGCCATTGAGCCATTTTTGAAGGCCTCGTTCACTTTCACTGTTTGTAGTTGGATTCAGTCAATTTGAGAAACAGATTTGTGTGGAAATTTCAGATTGTCTTCTGTTAATTGATTTATCAGAATTCAGATTGAAAAACTTTACGCGGGTTGTTCGGGAATCCATGCTTTTACAAAATCTTCTCTCAAACAAATTTATTCTACATTTTTCTAAGAACTGCCATTTGTAGCTCTTCAAAGCAGCCTTCTTTAATCGTAAACTATGTCTATCCGACCAGGTTTGATCAATTTGCTGCTGCTACAGGATGGAAGACAGAACCTGCAACAGAAACATTTAAAAGAAATAATAATTCTATTCAACCTGGCCGTTGAGCAGGAGCCCCCTTTGTCGCACCATCTTTTAGTACAACAACGGGATCTGCTCCCACACTCGACATCAACAGAACACTCATTCTCCAATCTTCCTAAACTCATTACGTTATCATTTTATTACTAAGGTCACCTGAGACTACAGAATCAATCCGTATGGGTCCTCTGGATTGCCTTTTTGTGTCAGACACAGCAGAAGAGATGTCAGTTCCTTTCAGCGGATTAGAAGTAGAGGCTGGTTTTGCTGCCCTATTCCTCCCAGTCTCCGGTGATCTTCTGATGTTGTTCTCTTCCATTGAATACCAGACACCTGGGACATTTTCTTGCTTCGTTAGAGGAAACGAGTGATGTTCAGATGAGGTTGGTGATATTGATGTTGTAATCAGAATAGGCTTCCGCGTAGTTGTGGTAGAATGAGGCTGAGATCTGACAGTGCAAGGTATGTTTGCATAGCTTTCTCTCAAAATGCCCACCTTCGCCTGGCCTTCTCCCTCCTCCTCTTCCTTTCCTCCAGCGCCTTCTCAAAGTTTCGCTGGCTCTCCACTTCCTCTTCAGTCGGTCGAACACTCAAAGCCTTGGGTGCCTCCGCTGGAATTCCTTCCTTTGCCAATTCCTCCAATTGAGACGAAATGGGAAACTCTACAGGATCCAATCCGAAAGGCTTGTGCGATTCCGCCGCCGTAGGAACTTCTTCTGAGGTTTTCTCTACACGCGGAATTGGTTTCAGAACCTAATCGGTTGGAAATTGTTAAAGTGTTCGGGTACCTGTTCTGTTGGCAGTTCTATCATTTTCGTGAAGGCCTTTGCTTTTTCTTCCACTGAGATTTCTGGCCATTTCCATTCAACATCAGTTGTTATCACATCCCCTGGAGGAGGTGCGGGGGGTAATCCGTCGTCTTCCCCAGGCGGCGGGGCAGTTGAGGTCAGTGGTCTTACACGAGTAGTAGAATAGAGTTCTGAAAGGTCTCTCTCTCTCTCTCTCTCTCTCTCTCTCTCTCTCTCTCTCTCTCTCTCTCTCTCTCTCTCTCTCTCTCTCTCTCTCTCTCTCTCTCTCTCTCTCTCTCTCTCTCTCTCTCTCTCTCTCTCTCTCTCTCTCTCTCTCTCTCTCTCTCTCTCTCTCTCTCTCTCTCTCTCTCTCTCTCTCTCTCTCTCTCTCTCTCTCTCTCTCTCTCTCTCTCTCTCTCTCTCTCTCTCTCTCTCTCTCTCTCTCTCTCTCTCTCTCTCTCTCTCTCTCTCTCTCTCTCTCTCTCTCTCTCTCTCTCTCTCTCTCTCTCTCTCTCTCTCTCTCTCTTCCGCATTACCTGATACAGAAGACGGGGCCAACTGCGGTTCCTCTGCTTTGAATGTCTTCTTTCTTACATCAAACATCGAGTTCCTGGCTTCTTCTGAAGTCGACTCCATCGTAGTTCTCTCCAACAACTCAGCCGTCATTGCGAACACAGGATGTCTCCCGATAAACCTTCGATTGGTCCTAAATCTCAATGCTTTCTCTCCTTTTAAATCACTCACTTCATCTTTGGAGATCGATACAGTTTAGTCTGCGCTTTGCCTTCTGAATCAACCTCTCCCGACCATTCGGCGTTGGAGATGACAAAGGAATCAGGGACGGAGTCTTTCAGCCATTGACGTCTACAACTACCCAAGACTAATGTGTGAATATGAACCTGATCGGTTTGTCTGGTACTTGCCAGCAGTCTCCTCCAATGCACACCAGGGGAGATGGACAACGGTTCATTTGGTCACATACACCTGCAATGGGAAATTGCACCTAAAGTAATTACAACCACCAAATATAGCTGATTGGCCTACGAATAAAGTTGTCCTTCTTAACTTAGAAGTCTGTAGCTAATTGGATTTATAGGTAAAGTTGAAAAGCTGATTTATAGTTAGGTATCAAAATGTAGTCTCGAAGCTAGCTCAAGTTCATATTTGAAAATCTGGTTACACAACAAATTGTTCCATAATAAAAATGAAGACATTCACAACGTGCTGTAGTGAAAGATCCCCGTCCGAAAAGGACCAAACCAAGCAATGAGGAAAACAAAAAATGATCTCATTCCTTCCAGTAAAATCAAAATAAAAGAACAGAACCATTCACACCTCCACCTCGATATTTATTGATTAGTTACACCCGTGGAAAACAGGAATCGATCGCCAGTCCTTAGGCTTCACCTGGCCACTGCAGTCTCTCAGCCCGTCTGGGCTTTTCCCCCAAGTCTTCAGTTGACCTACGAAGACGCTTCCCGAAATACGATGCTATATTCTAAAGATAACAATTAAATATAACGTTTATAAATAAACTCACTTTTTGAATATCCGTCATCATTTCAGTCTTCTTGGGTTCCTCTGTCGCTGCCTCCGTCTTTTCTACACCCAGACTTTCTAGAGATAGGTTCTCTCCTGGCAACTCAGTCATCTTACACATTCCAGACCGTCTCATATCCTTTAATTATATGTTGCAAAATCATATTCCCCTTACTTGAACATATCCATCGGAACAGTCGCACTTTCCCAGGTCGCAGTGTTGAGAGGTCTCAGGACAGTCGGAGTCCCTTTCACAGGCTGAATGTCGTTGAGGTGTATTCTCACTGATGACTCACTCAATGCCTGCCAGAGACATTCACATACTTGGCAGCCTCTTTCGTTCAAGGAGACAAAACAGTTCTTGGCACAAAGCTCGACCGGAGCACACACTGGGGGACCTAAAAGAAATATGCTTTTTATAATCTTTCCCTTATTTCTCTCTATGTGTGTTTGACAAACCTCCAAAATCAGCCCTAGCCTCCCCCGTCGTATTGTAGGCGTCCTCCTCCACAGCCAAATCAACGGGCCGTGTTCCTTCTCCTGCGACCAGGAATGTTCCAACGTCAACCGTATTTTTCTTCCTGTCCCTATCCTCATCTTTTGTCTTTTCCTCTCCTGCGCATCCCCTTTCCTCCCCTGCCTCTCCTGATACTTTGCTCACTGGAGCCTCTGTTCTCTCCACGTCCTGTTTTCCCTCAAATAAATTGTTCGTTGCTATAATTTCAGCCAGATTCAGTTCAGGTGCAGTAGTGGTAATATTGGAAAAATCCACAAAGGTTGTCGAGTTGTCTTCTTCAAAAAAGGCTCCAGATCCTTCAAACGCCACAGATGTCTAAACCTCATTTTGATGTTTCCGTTTCAAACAAACCGAATCAAAAGGAGAAGAATCGGGATCGTATGTCATCGGTGGCTTGAGGGAGAGTGAAACAGGAACACTTGATATCTCCGGCTGAAATTTCCTCAACTCGCGGTTCTTTTCCTTTTCTTTCTCTTCCGACTCTTCTTCCGATCCAGACGACATGTGGAATCGGTCTTCTCTAAAACAAAATGGAAATATAGTTGGATGATCTTACTTGTGTGTGTCTGATGGCATCAATGGTCGGGATCTGGCCATTAGTCGCTCTTCTTCCGTTTCAAAGCCAGGGGGTTGAGGACTGTAGCCAGGCGGAAGAGCAGTTACCAGTCCTTTTGAGGTTTGACCTAAAGGTATGTCAGAGAAATAGAGAAAGAGAGAGAGAGAGAGAGAGAGAGAGACCTGTGAATCTTTCACTCGTCGTAACCGCCAGTTCCGCTCCATTCTCTTCTTCTTCTGCTACGTCATCGGGAGCTGAGAGTGAAAGTGCCTGTGAAAATAGATCATTCTGTAAAACTGTATTTAGTTAGATTTTAATAAACCGCGTGCCTGTGCTGAAAATGGCTCGTCGTCTTTTGTTCGTCTTGGAAGATCCTTCACATGACGAGACAACGCAAATCCAACAAGAGAGAAGTAAATGAATAGTCTCATCTGAAATCTTTTGAAATGCAGAAGCAGGAGTTGTCAAACGACGTGAGGGATCAAAAGAGCGAATAGGGGGGAGAGAAGGCGTTCGTTCTGATGTTCAGGCTTCTTTATATAGTAAAGGAAGCGCACATAGTGAAAATGCAAACAAATGCGATGGTTTAGCAAGTAGCTAGTGCGAAAGTGGACAGAACCTCTCCAGGACGGGTTTTCTGAGGGACGCAATGGCAGAGGATAGCCAGGGGCGGTCGGATCAGGTAAGTTAGAGAGAGAGAGAGAGAGAGAGAGAGAGAGAGAGAGAGAGAGAGAGAGAGAGAGAGATAGGATATGAAAAGGTGGGGTGAGATAAGAGGCAATGTAAGCAATTTTTGAGAGGTGACCGAATTGAAAAATGAAACCAAGAGGTCAACAAGTGCACGGGGAAGAGTAGATATTTTTTTTAAATCTTGCCTTTAGAATCCCTTATAATATTGACGCTTAGATTAGAATGAGGTCTTGAGTGGCAGGGGTTGGTCGAGGGAACAATGGGGAGGCCAATTACCTACGGGCCAGTTGCGTCCTCCTTTCGAACTTCCGTGAATCTTTCGATTGGAAAGGGTAGGGGATACGGAAGGAAGTGGGAGGAAAGGGCAGAACCTTAAAAGGCGACAGGTGTCCTCGGATACGGCAAGGCTCAAGAGGACGGGGAGAACTGGACGTCAAGGAGGTGCAACGGATGGCGGATGTGGAAAAAAACGTCTGAGATTCGAAAGAAAGGCGGAGGAAGTGAATGTTCGATGGATGCCTCAGGCATTGGCAAGTTTGGAGAAAGAACTACAAAGGGAATCGTGGACTTTCGCTGTTGAATTCACTGCTGCTGCTGTTTTTTTTTACTGTTTCGAATAACCAGTGAAGCCAGTGAGAATATTCGATATTCCTTCTTTTCAATTAAATAAATGAAATGCTCATTGGTCATCGCCTAGCTGCTCTCGCAAAGGGTCTCGCAACGAACACTTAAGACGCCCACAGTATTTTTTTAAAGCGACTTTCATTTTAAAATTATTTAATTTTCGAATTTAACAGTTCAATTTTTTGTTGTTATTTTGCTAATTTAAATGTAGAAATGGTATCTATTTATGGAATTCTTGCAGGCTATGGGTGTAACCCCTACGACCATCCGGTCTTATGTACAGGTGAATCTGTACGGAACTTCGCTGCTCAACATTGAGCAACGAGGAATCGACATTCCGAAGCTGCTGGTAGGTTCTGAATGCTTGAAACGCCTCTTTCCTCTTCTTTTGTCATTTTCTCAATCTTTATTTAGTCCGGTGTAGGCTTCGCTCATTGCGCCGTGAGCGAGATTCCCCTGTTCTCGGAAGAATTCCACCGCCATCTGGACAAACTGAAGCCCCCGGTTTATTTTCTACATATTGTGTTTTAAACACATTTAGGGTACTGAGAATGCCGCCGAAGTCCCACTGGAACCGACTGTGGAAATAAAGAGCGAGATTTTGGAAGAAGAGGAAATGCGCCTTCTCACAAGCGGAAATGGTTATTTTCTTCACAGAAAGACTCCTAAATATTCATTTAAAGGAGCGGGTTGTGTGGAATCGGTTCGTGAGAGCGTTTGCTGCTCTTCAATTCTCCACTCGACGCCTCTGCCTCTTGCACGCGTTCTCCTCGACTGCTCCTTGAGCACCATCGCTTCAGGTATCTTTTTGTCTCGTGGTTTGGCCATACCGGAAGCCCTGTCATTTGTCTAGTTCTTCAGGAATCGCTCCGATCGCGTTTCTCCCCAGTGAATCATCCTCGCTCTCCATAATTCCCGCCCCGAGTACCAGAAAATGTTCCAATGTCGCGGAAGGTACCTTCTATCATATTTTCGGGCCAGTCCAGGAGTTCCTGTCGTAATTTATATCCTCAGAATCGCCTGCTATTGCCCCAGTTGCTCCAGTGGCCTACTATCTCCCCAGTGAACCATCCTCGCTTTCCATAACTCCTGCCGAAACTACCAAAAACCGCTCCCAGGCGACGGAAGGCTCTAATCTGACCGACTCTGTTCCCTCTGCCACCATTATGGGTGAGTTTTGCGGAATTTAACAAAAATATAGTTTTTTCAGCTTGTCTAAATGACGCGTTGGACCGCGTGTCATCAGCAATCAGCAGATCGTTAACCTCGGAGGAGGTAATTCCGGTTGCAGTCGCTGTTTCGCCTAACTCTGCTCCTGAGGTGGAAGACTTCTTCGATTGTGAGGGCGACCTGAGGTACGGGAGATTATTGTATTTACAATTGTTTGTCTTAAGGTCGGATTTCCCCCATTACGACGCGTCCTGCGACGTCGGTTATGTCGCCGATCTACCGGAGGTTTAGATTGTTTTAAATAAATTTAAAATTTAATAAATCTAATTTAAATGTCTTATTTCTAGCATTTCCCGTGTGAAGCCAGTCCTCTGTCTCCTGCAAGCAGTCCCCACCGTGATGCTTCTGCCTCCATTTCGCCTCAGTGGGTTAATCCGTCAGGACATAATTGGTGTTAATTAAGGTCAAAGCCTTCCTTCGCCGTGAAGCAAGAGTGGGACTCTCTCGCCGTCCTCACTAACGTCGATGATGTCACGGTTCTCTCTCCTCTCGGCAAATGGTTATCGTTTTATTGCAGCCTGGTTGGGAAGATTGGGAGCTGTGTCTGGTCAAGGAAGAGCCTTCTCTTGATGTGTTTACCGAAAGCGGTCCCAATATCGCACACGTCGTGGAGAGGGTAATCAACGTAAAGATCGAGTCTCCGAAGGAGGTATTTTTATCTTTCGGATTTAACTGAATCCTTCTTTTTCAGGATACAGCCGAACCTCCGGCCATTGAAGAGGAGGAAGACATCTTCCTCGACGCTTTCGACGACGCCGAAGACACCAAGGTTGTCAAGAAACCGGTCAAAAAGATCAAGTATGACATTGACCACAAAATCAAGTGTCATTTTCCGGTATGGTACCCGGCCGTTTAACAATTTTCTATTTATTTTCAGTACTGTTGCCAAGACATCAACTATCGGACGAGGTACGGACCTTCCCGGCTCTTGAATCACGCACGAAAACATCACAAAGTGAAACCCTGGAAGTGCGGACTCTGCGATTTCAAGGCTGCCAGGGAATTATATGTGAGTTTTTCTCACCAATAGAAAACAACCCAAATTAGATTATGGTTCTTTATTGTTTTTTTAGGTTAAGAGACACCATAAATCCAAGCACTCTGACGTCATCTACGAGAAGGCTGTCGATTGCGCCAAAACGGATCACAACGATCTAATGGCCGTGTGGAGACGTTGCTTCCCAGGTATAGACATTTTAAAGTTGCTCTGACTTTTCTTCTTCAACTGTAAAAAAATCCATGTCTATTTTAGAAATCCGCCAACCGATTCAAGCTACAAAGGATGCTGTGAAGAAACGACTGCTCCAGTAATCTCCTGCTCTTTTGGCAGAGGAGGCTTTGATTAATTGTTTTCAAACACAATTTGTTTAATAAATTCGGATTTATACCTTGTCTGTTGTTTTCTGCTTTGTTGTGATTTGAAGCACCGTGATGAAATTCAGACGCTATCAACGGCAACAGCTGTTTTGGGCAGTTTGGTTCCCAAAATTTTGGTTTAATGACAGAATTTCGCAAAACTGCGTTCGGAACTACATTTAACGCGAAGGCGCTGGGAGTTTTTGCAGTTTGCTTCAATAAAAGACTGAAACGCCCGTTGGCGCTTTAAACTTTAAGATTTTTAAAACAAATTGCAGCATTTGATTCAGTGTCAAAATTTGCTCAAGTGTCTGTTTACAGTTTTATCAAATGTTAAATTAAGCGCGAATGATAGCTTAGCCACTGATGCCACAGCCACTGGAGTCTACCACTTTCAGCGACATGATGAGTCTGGACCCTCAAGAAAGGTTTAACGACAGAAGGAATTAAAGTGAGAGGGTTCCCCGTGAGAAATTAGCCTCCCTGTGCTTAGTCTGGCTTGTTACGTGTGGTGTGCGTGAACCTCCGTGGATCCCTCCCTCTCCTGCCATTTCCTCCTCTCCGCCCTGCGAAGATGTCGAACCTCGACGACGAGTCGGTCACTCCAACGAAGAAGCTGATCGAGCAGAAGATCCGCGACACCATCCTCAACGTGGAGAAGGTCTTCTTCAAACTGGAGACTCACAGCGGCACCCTCGTCTCTGAGAAGCTCAAGCAAGACAAGGAGAAGAGGACCACCTCGTTTGAGAAGAAGAGGACCTCCACTCGCATGGAAGACCTCCCTTCGAACAGGATCCGGACTGGCGGTGATTGCCACAGCATGAGGGGTAGGCGTGAGGCTGAGGCAGCGGCTGAAGGAGCGGTGGAGGAGGAGGGGATCGAGATCGACGTCAACGTAAAGGTGAAGAACGGCGACCGCAACCGACTGCTGAACATGGCCATCGAGTGTCCCCAGTTCTACCCCAAGCGCATCCAGTTCGACGGCAAGTGGCACAACATTGTCTAATGCAACCGCTTGGAAGCTTCTACACAAATAAAATGTTGTGCGTTGTGTTTTGTTCTTTCTTCTGATAATTCTGTGGATGTTTCGCAGTGTGACTATTTCTGTATTTGTTTCGAAGGAACAATAAACATTGTATTTTGTGCATGATAAACTATTTAGTGAATGGATGAAGAATACTTATGAGTTTATATGGTTAGGTAGGTTCATTTTGATCTGTTCTGGCATGTTTGAGGTTGATTAAGAATGTCTTGTTTGCAATTGACTCCATTCGGGAAATGGTGCGTGGACCGCGTGGCCGGGTTCGTTAGCATTTCTTAGCCTGGTTAGACTACCCTCATATAAAAGTGACTGAGTGTCATAATTGATGAATTCTCTACCTTTCGAAGCTAAAAACTAACTAACTGGAGCAAAATGTTGCTTTGAAATATTTAACAAAGGCATTTCAAAACGAAACAGTTTTAAATTGAGCCGCCTGCGCTACTATTACCGATTTGTCTATTCCTTCTCTCGTAGTGCGTTATTCAACTACGGGAGAAACCATCTTAGTGAACGGAGGGGTAGAAAAGGAGAGAAAAGCAGGGGAACAAAGTATAGACTAAACTTGGCGTGCGTAAATAAAGTTACCGCAACCCCACTTTCTCAATTCCTTTCCATTTGCCGTGGCTGATCGAGGGAGGACGGTCGCCTCCTCCCAGAATGCCTGCGAGGACACCCAAGTCCAGGAAGAAAAAGTCGCAAGATCTAACGACGCAATCGATCGATGAGGATGAACTTGTGGTGCGGAAGCAGCCGTCGAATGAAAATAAGCCAAGGACGCCAAATGACAAGACGGTGATGCTGACAGTGGGTGAGTGAGCAGAGGAGGGACTGCCACTGGAGACCGCTTCAGATGGAACGGAGGAGATGGAGTCCCTCATGAAGGATCCAAAGGCCCCGCAGATCCCCGACACTTTCTTCAATGCCATCGACATCACTTTTGATCTGGAAGAGGTATTGGATATGTAGAAGGAGCCCTACTTTTACAGACAAAAAACCTGGAAATTACCTTCTCCTACACCATGGTCATCCGTTCCATCGGCCGTGCCTCTCCTCTCTTTAGCTACCTTCTAATTGGCGATCAGGTTTTTTCTATTAGGAAATATTACAGTTTGTGTTTAGGTAGTCAACGTGAACAACAACATCCCGATGAACGCAGATGAGTTCACAGCTGCCGTGGAAAACAGAAGATTACGGTCATTCGGCCCTGGAACGTTCGCCATTGCGACGACAGAGTGCCTGCCAAGTACAGAAAGGACAGCTCCTATCATGTTGTTGGTTAGTAAACGAGGAAATTAAGAAACGGAAGGATTTGAGAGATACACAAGATGTCGAGAATCCACAACGGCTTCGAGATCAGGTTCAAGAGTAGGAAGTTGGTGGTGACGAAGGTTCATCCGGGCACGAGAGGATCCCACGCGTTCACCCCGGGCGACAGGATACTCGATGTAGACTTGCAAAATGTGAGTCTTAGTTTGGAGAATAAAAAAGAGTGATTTCTTCAGGTAGCCCAGATGGACGCCCAGGCGGTGCGCAAAAGGTTCAACACTACCATGAAAACTCAAGGCGTGTGCAGTTTTCTGGTGGAGCGTGATCTGAGCCTGAAAAGCAGCCAGAACATCAGCTTGGCCGGTTCTAAGGTAGACTACGTCTATTTTACATACCTTTACGGGTTCAGACAGGCGTGGTCACCGATCAGCCTCCGATGGGCGACGATGCCTGTGAGATTGGGGCCAGGGAAGCGACGAGGTTCCTCCACATGAGGAGCAAATATGTGCCGAAGCCTCTTCTGAAGGACCCCGACACTGTTCTTACGATTCAGACGACGGAGTGTGAGGACGAGGGGGGAGTTCGTCAGCAGAAGAAGAAAAAGAAGAGGAGGAGGAAGAGACGCACTGGGCGGTCGGTTTCCATAAATGTGGGCCTTATTCAGAAAAGGATAAAATTAGGATTCAGGGAAAACAGGAGACCAGTAAGATGCCGTCTGATGTGAAGGACGAGAAGGCACTGCAGAAAGTGACGGGGGAGAGTGGATGGAGCAAATTCGTCAGGAGCATCCTCCAGAAGTAGAAGACAACACGACATAAAAGAGAAACGATACAGCTAACACTTGAAGGATTTTGCTGGAATTTGTGTTTTTGTTTGAGAGAGAAAGAGAACGAAAGAGAAAGAGATAAAGAGAGATAGAAAGAGAGAAAGAGAAAGATTGAGAGAGAGAGAAGGAGTGGGTTTGGAGTGAAGAAATAGTGCTCTGATATTGGCTATCCGAGTGCAATTGTTATATCAAGTGTTGTAAACTGTTATTTAGTTTGCCCGTTATTTTTACCTAGAAGTTAAATAAAAAATTTCAATAATTTGTCTACATTTCTCGTTGGTTTGGTCTCGAAACGATTAGCAGAGCTCTGCTTTAATAAGCTGTGCGGCTGGGTCGTGTACTCTGTTTACAAGCGGAAAGTCACGTTATCGTTGGAGAAAAGCCTCGGTTTTATTTCCATTTGAATATTTAAAATTTCGGTGTTTCGATCGATTTTCGAAAAATTATCGGAGTATTTCGTTGGGAAGAAATACGAAAATGAAGTTTTAAAATGACTGATTGCACGCTTTAATAATAAAAAATCAGTAAATATCGGTAACGAAGGTATACCATCTGTAGTTCCTCCGTGATCTTTCTCTTGCTATTCCCTCACCGGAATTATAGTTTTTGTTTCAGCGTCTATCTTTCATAGAATGGAAGACGACGAGTATTTGGAGGTGAGGCAGTCCGGATACGCCTAGGCAATTCCATTTCAGGACGATGAACCACAACCTCAGGTGATTCTCAGCCAAATCTCGGAATTATCGACAGAGCCTGTGGTTAGTTATGGAGTTTTACTAGTATTTACTCGATTTAAGCAAGGAGAACAACAGACAGAAGACAGTGCGGTGCCTGCAGTCGAGGCAGAAGTCGAGCCCTATCCTCCCCTTCTAACAGTTAAGGAGGAACCACCAACGGAGGATTACAGCAATGCACGGGATCCGTGCGATAAGCCGATGGAGGTCGCCGAGGAAAAGAAAGCGTAAGTTATGCTGACTGAGAGCTTTTCCCCATTGAATTGGTCCAGTGATTGAACCTTATGAAATGCGGCTTAAGACAATTGTGGTCCTGTAGCGATTAAACTCCTATAACACTTAAATTAATCGTTTAGTCATATTTTGTTCAAAATAATGAACAATCGATATGATATTTGTCGACCTATTTATTATTTCAGGCAGCAATCCGTCTCTCATCCGATGGAGCAAGAGCCTGAGTCTTCTGAAGCCTCTCGTCCTTATCTGCCTTCAACACCCGCTCAACGTGATGATGAATCTCCGCCTTCTTCCAAAAGGTAGTCTTTATTTCTTTATTTTAACCACAAGTTACTTTTTCAGGTCAACCGGTCGACAGAGAAATGCTAGGGCTAGAAAGTGCATATCGAAATCTGTTGTTCCTAAGGTTATACATTATTTTTCTATTTTACTATCATTTTCCAGTTGACCGTGGAAAACAAAGAGCCAGTTGTGTACCAGGAGGAGCTGGGCTCCGGATGGACTCGTCTCTACCGAGGATACATGTAAGTAGCCGAACTATGGTTCAAATGTTTAAAACAAATTCCAAAAGTTGAATATTCTTTTCGTTCAGTCGCAAGAAGAAGGAGGAAGTATGTCCTGTGATCGAGGAGAAGACTCTTCTGGCCTTCGCAATGTCTGCCACCAAAATGGTATTTTACTTTCTTTTTTTCTCTCATTTTCGCATTTAGAACGAAATTATCATGGCTGCTACTGAGAAGAAACAACCGAAGACGCCGAAACCGCCGAAACCTCCGAAGAAATCCGCTGTTAATTTTCATTGCAAATTTAAAAATTGTCAATTTAAGATTGAAAGCAGGGAATCTTCTGTTGCTTCTGAAGTCGCGCCGAAGACCCCTAAAATTTCACAGCCTTCGAAATCTGTAGGTTTTCCTCTATTTCTGGTGGAATTTCATGTTTAGGTGGGAAGGAGCAGGCAATCTTCTATTTCTTCTGTATCTTCTGTGAAAGTGAAGGAGGAAGCAGCCGGAGCGAGGGAGGAACCAGTTGACTTTGTTGCTCCTCCTGAAAGCGAGGTCGTGAAGGAAAAGAAAGAGAAAAAGGAGAAGAAAATGGAAGAAACGGTGGAGGTGGAGAAAGAGAAAATGGAGAAGAAACGGGAAGAAACTGTGGAGGAGAAGGAGCCGGAACAGGTGGAGAAGGCGGCTGTGGAAGTGATGGACACATCGACGGTGGAGGATACGGCCAGGGAAGAGGATAGAAAGAAAACCAAGGAGAGGAAGAGGAAGGAAAAGACGGCGTCTGAGGAGAAGAACACGGCGAAGAGGCGCAGGAGCGAGAGTGTCACCAGTGTACAGGTGAGAATTCAGGATTCCCTCGAATAATTTCGTTTTCAGTCTGCTGTGGCCTCCACCTCCACGGGAATCACAAAGTACACCGGTGAGCCGATCGATATCACCGGCTTCTCAGCCGAGAAACTAACCCAAGTCTTTGGATTGAAGAAGGCAGTCATCGAGACCACCTTGCTGTCCAGGGAGGCTTTGGACACAATCATGATGTCTTTCCGTACGTTTCCTCAATTGTCTTTTAAAGCCGTATTTTTTAGGCAGAGCCCCCAAATCGGAGAAGAAGCAGAACAGGGCCTCTCCTCCTCCGAAGAAGAAACTCCGCGTTTTGTCATCATCGCCGGACACCTCTCCTGTTCGGAACAAGGAAAAGGAGGAAGTGGATATAGAGGTTGCCATGGAAGGTTAGTTCTCCCCCCCCCCCCCCTTGCCAATAATCGTCGGTGTCCAGCCAATTCGATTGCCCAGCCTTCAGAAGACTTGCCTTCCGCAGACGTTCCTGTCGATTCACCTGGTTTGTTTCCTCCTTCTCCCCCTTAATGCTCCTAATTTCCAGATTCTCCTCCCAGTTCCTGCAGAGGCCTTCCTCCCCCTCGCTCGCCGTCGCCCTCCCCTCCTCCACCGAAGAAGGTGTCGAAAAAGAAAAGCGAGGACGACAAGGATGGGTGAGATTTCTTTAATTTCTTGGATTTTATCCAATTTCAGCCGTGATTCCGTGGATTCCACCATTGCGAATGATATGCGCAAGCAGTGCAAGCCCATTGAGAGGTTAGTGGATTTAACTGTTATCGTTCTTATTGCCACCCGTCTGTCCAATTCCTCTCCTTCAGAAATTGCGTTCGTTGCGACCGTGGCCTCCACACCTGCGTGGACGACTGGTACCTCAACCTGGGCGCCGACTCTCACTACTGCAGCATCATCTGCATCGATATGGTCGTGGATCGCGTGGCCGAGGTTGGATTCTTTGTTGCTCAAATAATATTTTTCTTGTTTGAGCTGGTTGACTACGACCAGTCGAAGAGAGTGACCATGATTGGACCTAACGACCAGATCCGGTGTGGGAATGAAGGCCCTCTGCTCTCCCAGCTGGCTCAATACATCCGCCGGTCGGCTGCCTGGATTCCCGCTCTGATCACCGACAAAACGGCTGAAGAAATCGAGAAACTTGAGCTTGAATGTACGTGAAACTTAAGGAAAAATAAGGTATTTTCGGTTTCAGCCAAGCAGAGTACCGTACCCAAGAAGGCGCCGAAAGTGCTGTCAAAGGATTCCGACAGCGTTCGATTGTCAGTGAAGAAGGCTCTAAGCGAGGCTCTCATCAATCGGTTAGCTTCTATCCATTTCCTCCTAAATTCTAATTTAAGAGTGAAAAGAACCCCTGGCTGCACGTTCAAAATGAAGGAATGCAAGGACAAGGTCGAGGTCCTGGAAGCCGAATTGTTCAAAGTTGGTTTCTTTTGTTTCTATAGATTTACCACTGTTTCAGTTCTGTAAACAAAACGCGATGAGTCCCGGCTACAGGAAATGGTTCAGGAGCTTCATAGGACAAGTGAAGGACTTGAAGAACAAGGTTTCCATCGTAGGACACCCCAGATGACCATCTCTTTCAGGGTCTTTTCATCAAAGTCTTATCCGGCGATGTGACTCCTCAGAGGATCGTCTCCTGCGATGCGGATCTGCTCTGCTCGAAGGAATTCAGCGGGGTGTCCTCCGAATCCGCCGAAGTTCTTGAAGGTTTGGAATTCAATCTATGATCTTCATTCGTCTAGTTTCAGACACTCCTCCCGTTTCTCTCTACGTCCCACCGGCTTCGGCTGAAACAACCGCCGCCACTAAGGAAATTTCGAAGCATATTGCCACTGCTCCGCCGGTCATGGGAAGAATTCCCAAGAAACCCAGGAATCAACAGGTTTCTTTTTTTGTTGGATTTATACTTAACTCGTGTGTTTAGCCCGCGGGTGGGTCTACGCTGGATGCGCTTCTGGGCGACGGGAAGCAGGACACTACCTCACAGCACCAATCCCACTTCTACGACACGAACTGCAGCATATGTGCATCGAAGGCAAAGACGGTGGCAGAACAGGAGAAGAAGGACAGAGAGGAAAAGGAGAGATTCAGGGAGGAGGAGAGGATCAGGAAGGAGAGGAAAGAGGTTGGCTCAGGCGATGGACGGAGACGAGACTTATGGATGTTTTCAGAAGAGAATGGCCGGCAACAGGGGAGTGAAGAGGTTCGAAATGGAGCCCAAGTGGAACAGAAGGGATAACTCGCCGCTGCCCATGGACGACGGGCCGAACTTTGACTTCAGGAATCCGCTGGGTCTGAGAGTAGGAGATTCCTTATTTTAAGAGGATATTGGGCGTTTAGGGCTCTCCGAAGACTGCTTACGCCGGATCTGATGATGGGGACTACGGGGGTGGAGACGCGTCGCCAATTAACGATTCTTGGAGGAAACCTTTGGATGACAAGGGCGACGAGTGAGTATTATTGGAAAGAAACCTACGTTTTACCTCTTTTCAGAAACACCAACCAAAACGGGGACGATTCGTGGCTTTCGAAGCCAGCGGAGGATTCGGTAGTCAAACGCGACGATTGGGACAGGCATTTCTTTTTTTCCTTCTCTCTCAACGCCTCTTTTAGATCCCACGTGGTGTGGCGTGGCCAGATCACCATGGGCTCCGTGGCCTTCGTCTCCTCACTGGTCGCCGTCTCCAATCCGGTCGCCTTCGACATGTGTGCCTCCGCGGATCTGCCTCCTTCCCTCCGCATTAAAGTAGGCCCTTCCTCAGCCATTTTATATTCCAATTAAGGGTCGAATCAAGCCAATCGTGGTTTTCGAGTACCTGAGTAGTCTGAGACACACCGAATCCCACAACGTGATTGTCATGAAGTTGGAACGCCCTCGTGAGTTTCCCAATCCGAAATCTCATTCGGTTGCAATTGCAGTGGATTGTGAGGGAGAACGCAGATTCAAGAGTGTCTACGATGACATGCTCTACAAGGACCGCTACCAAGTGCTGGATTTTGAGTCCAACGGTCAGGTCAAGGACGGCTATCTGCTGGCTTTGCAGGAGAACTGCGAACCTCCCGGTGAGTCAAGAAAATTGCTCGGAACGTGTATTAAAAGTGATACTTCTTGCCAGCCGGCTGGCACGTTGCATACTAAAAGATCAAGCCGCGTTATAAATATGTTTATGATCCACTTCAGCCGTTCTCCTTCCCTTCGATGGGCCCGGAATCCCCGAACGCCATCCCGATCTCATCCTCTGCATTATGATACGCTACAAGATAGGAGACAGGTCAGCCCATCTTGCCTCTTCTCTAACGGTTGTTTTCAGTTGGAGGACCGAGGCCACATCTGAAGAGACGCCAGCCAATCAGCCCTCCGACCCAGCCACCACCTCTGCTGCCGGCGAATCCCCCGCCGTCCCCCTCAACAAAATCATCTCGAAAACGGCTCTTAACGCGCTCTCTGAGAAGGTGACGGCCATTTTGGATGCCAGGGAGACCGTGCAGCCGGAACCACAGTCGGACCGCCTGTTGCCACAGAAGTAGGCTTTTTGAGAAATTCCGCATGAAAATGGTCCCAGGTTCTTCGATCTTCTGAAGAAGGACGATGAGGTGGCTCAGCCTACGCAGGAGCTGGATCTTCTCGAAGGAAGCAACATTCAGTCCCTCTCGGATCTTCTGCTCTTCATTCAACTCACCGCCAATCCCAGTAAGAGTCTATTTCTTCTCTTTCAAAGCATGCTTTCCAGAGAAAATGAAGGAAGTGGTGGCTCGCTACTTGCAACACCCGGAATTCACGGAAAACGACCGTCTTGTGATTCGAAAAAAGATCATGGAGAAGGTGGCGATGATGAAGACGAAGAAGGGGAAGCCAGAGTGAGATCCGACCTTGATAGAGATCATAGTGGCTTTAGATCGGCGCCTGAAGAACCGTCCGTCGAGGCTCCACCGCTGGGGGATCCAGCTGTGATGGCCCCTGAGGCAGTAAAAACATTCGAGGAGGAATACAACCCCGCCCAGCCGAATGAACCGGAAGATGAACCGGCCGGCGACAACGACTCCACCGCTGGGTTAGTTAGGATTTTGCTTTTTAGAAATATGTAATTTGCACAGACATTCAGTTCTGCCGTATTCATAATGTCCATTCAGAACCATCAACGAACCGGTGGAGGACCAGTCGCGTGCCATTTCTCCCTCTGATTTTGACGCCGAGAACCCTACTTCTTTTCTGGCCGCAAATGTCGACATGGCTGGCATGCTCTCGAAGGCACGTTCCACTTTTTTTTCTCAAACCAGCCACTTTCAAATCCATTTCGATCCAATTGGAATCAATTATCTCGTATTTTAGTCCGTATTTCAGTTGTCTAATTCGGCCCCGGTGCCGCCTGTTTTCGACGCTGAGAAGCCGGAATCTCGTTCTTCTTCGGTAACGTCTTCCCTTTATTTTAAATAACCCCGTTCAGGTGAATGACAAATTGGTTGTTTCCACGGAAGAAGATGCCCTTCCTCCTCCGCAGCCTCCTCCAACCTCAGACTTTCCTCCGTCGATTCCCCTTCCGAAGACCCCTCCTCCCGCAGAGGTCGATCTGTCGCTGATCCCACCGCCGCTTGTGCCAAACATCGCTGAGACATCGAACCCTCCAGTATTTCGTCTTTTTCACTTAGATAATCTCTTCTTCAGTTGGGTGGAATTCCAGTGCTGGGCGGAGCCACTTCCCAATTCATCGACATTTCGGAGGCCAATTCCGTGGAGGCTATGATTGGAGATGAGTCTCCTGAGGAGGAGAAGCAGGAAGGCCAAAGCCAGCTGTTCTACCCCGCTCCACCGCCTCCTTTCATGGCCGGAATGGCTCCACCCCCGACGGGAATGACACAGCCGCCGCCCATGTTCGGTCTTCCGCCGCCTGGTTAGTTCCTTCTTCAGTCGTCTTGAATTAAGGCATTGCGTAGATACCAAGCTGAAGTACTCTAATATTCTGTATTTGCAGTGCATATGATGGGCATGCCTCCTCCCAACGTGACGGGTCCTCCTCCGATGGTTCCTCCTTCTTTGGCTCCTCCGTCCTTGACTCCTCCGCCGCTCGGACCTCCGCCCTTCGGAATGCCTCCTCCCAACATTCATCCTTCCCAGGTGCTATATTCCCTTTTCTTTCACTAAACGCCGTTTCAGATGGAGATGGGAATGCCGCCCCCTCACATGATGGCTCCTCCCCCCGCAGCGAATCCACTCGAAATTCACGGTTCTGCCGGTTTCAAGGGACTGGCTCCCAGTCTGGGTAGGCATTTTCTTTAATTAACGCATTTCAATTGTTCCAGGAGGTCGTGTTGTGCGCAATTCCATGATCGACTACTTCAACTCGGCTTCTTCCACATCCTCTCTTCCCGAAATTATGAAGAACGACCCCACCGCTGCTCCCTTGGTCGCCCTTCCTGCCGGCATTGAGTGAGTCTTTCTCTCTCTCTGTCTCTCTCTCTCTCTCTCTCTCTCTCTCACACACACACAGACACACACACACACACAAAACTTCCTTCTTTCAGTCTCTCCCGTAATTCCTCGGCTGGCGTGATGCCAGGCTTCGGCCGCTCCCGCATCAAACTCGACGAGGTCGACGACAACATCCCCCGTACGCCCACTCCTTCGCCGCCTTCCTCGCCGCGCCGCTTCAAACCGGGCGCACTACGACCAGGAGCCCTGATTAGACCAGGGGCCATGACTCGTTGGTTTTAATTCTTATATTCAAAAACACGCATTGATGTTATGATTCCCCTGGTTCAGGACCCGGTGCTGCTGTTGGAAAGCGCCTTATTCCCGGAGCGAGGATTCCTCAAAGGTTTGTTTTCTTTTTTAAAATTCACCCTCTTGTTTCAGGCAGCCGTCGCCGGATGCGGAGGAGATTGAGATGATGATGAGGGAGGAACGACGCAGGAAGAAACAGTTGGAGAGGGAACAGGAGAATGAGAGGAAGAAGATCGAGGAGGAGAAGTGGAAGGTACGTTCCTGCTGAATATTGCCTTTCTATGATGGTTTTCAGGAGGAGAGGGAGCGTGAAATGAGCGCCTTCAACAAGCAGCAGCTGGGAAAGATCCCCCGGAACGCCCCTCCGGCCGTCGTTTTGTGCAGGGTTCGCATGGTCGCCGAACAGGAAAGGATTTCCCTCGAAGCCGCCGAAATCAAGGTTTTCCCTCTTTTTCCTCTAATTCTTAATCTATTCAGGTCCGCGAGGAACACATGATGAGGTCCGATGACGAACAGTCGGCTTCTGAAGACGGTGGGTTCTTTTCGAGTTTATCATTAAGGATACTGTTTCGCATTTTAATGAATCTTTTACAGATATGGGAACTCCGATGCCGAAGAGGAGGAAGCGCGGTGGAAAGAAGCACAGACTGGAGAGGTTGGAGAGGGACAGGAAGAGGAGGGAAAGCCAGTGAGTTTCACCAGCTTATGAAGTGGAATATGCCTATCTGCCTCTTTTAGTTAGTTATTACATATATATTTCAGTTTCACCGGTTTCGTTCCAATCCACAGACAGAAGCGGGCTCTCAACATCGAATACGACGACCCTTCGGCAGGAGAATCGAACGAGTGAGTAGCCCATTTGGGGCTCAAACTACATTCTGTTACAGGTTTAGTGATGTCTACGGAGGAGGTCAGAGGAGAGACTACGACGATGAGGACAGACAACTGGAGGACTGCGACAGGGAGGAGAGAGAGCCAGTGGCTGAAGAACGACCCCAGGAACCCAACATCCCGCAGGAGACTACTCCTCAACAGTCTAAAGGTAGAATTATGCAGATGAAAGAGATGGGGTATTTGCAGGTGCTTCTGGCGACTTCTCCCGTGACGTGTCTCCTCCTCCTTCGTTGGCCGAGAGACCTCCGCCCCCTTCCGTCCCTGTTCCTGAACCAGCGGCTGTCACGGAGAAGGAACCCGCTAATGTCAGTTTTATCGATTTTATTCTAATTCTGCGTGTTTAGCCTTCGACCAGCAACGACGTCGACATGGAACTGTGCAGTGAAGGACCGGCGGGAGAGGCAGCTGACCCGTGGAAGGGGTACGACTGGAACGGACCGCCACAGCAACACCAGCAGCCACAACATGCGCCACAGAGGAACGATTGGGACACCCCACGACGCGAATGGAACAACACGCCGCCTCCGCAGCACAACAACGACTGGGAGCACATGGATCAAGCCGGAAGAGGACCACCGCCTTTCGGAGGAAGGGGCCACGAGTGAGATAGACTATGTGACAGGGAAACAACTGCACTTTAGGGAGTTCCGCCACTCGTTTGAACACGAGAGACCGCCGATGTTCCACAACGAAAGGCCGCATCCGCAACAACATCAGCAGAGACGGGAGGACTGGAAGTGAGTTCTTCTTAATGGACTAGGCTTTATCCCTTCTTTGCAGTGAGTTCCCGACTTCTAGAGGAGGCTTCGACGACCACTACTACGACAGGGGATACGAACTTCACTTTCAAGACGGCTACGGCGGCCCTCCGCGTCCCGGACCGCACGGCGGCTTTGGGTAAGCAGATTTAAAGTCTTCTTCTTAACTTCATTCTTTCAGTGGCCGTGGTCGTGGTCTAATGCATCCTCCTCGTGGAGGCCCTCCTCCCCAATTCCATGGACGGGAAGCTCCCCAGAAGCCTCGTTTCTTCGGAGGTCCGCCCTTAGGTCACGCTGCTCCCAGAGGACGCGCTGCCACACGTAGTCCGGGCATTCCTATCCGCGGAGGTCTCCTTGGAGCATCTCCCTCCGAGCGCGGTGGTTGGAGGGGAGGCCCCCCTCGCGGTGGCCACGCCCCCTCTTCGCAGTGGGGTCCCCCCGGTCCTATGATGGCTACTCCTCCTCACCGCGGCGGCCCTCATCTTCACAGGGGAGGCCCTCCTGTCTCTCGCGGTGGTCCACACTCCTTCGCCAACGGTCCTCCGAAGCCGCCTCCGATGGCTCCTGGTTACGGCATGGCTCCTCACAATGAGCGCCGTCCTCCTTCGAACGGCTCCGCAACGAACAACAGCCTCATTATGCCTCCGCCGCCCCCGCCACCGCCCCCGCCGCCCAGGTGGTAGTGTCATAATATTTATATCTAAATAGCCCTGTTCTCCTCCTTCCGGGTATTTATTTTATTTGCCACTCTCAGAAGTTACTGGTTTTGTTTTTCTCTTTTTTATTTTCCCGTCTTGTCATCTTTGACTTCGGTCTCTGATATGTTCACGTTATAGCACCATGGAATGAAGATAGTTTTGTTAATTTTTATTGTTTATTTCACGGGTTCTAGTTTTCGGGCTGAAAGCATGTTCCAAGTGCTTGGAAGTGAATATATAGCGAGTGATCATGGTGACTCTAGAGCAAGGAATGTGAATGCTTTAAGGCCAACACTATTGTTTCAAGTTTTAGTGAAGGGATAACATATTACAAGTTGCATTTAAAGCGGCTCAAAGTTCAGAGGAGAAAACTCTTTACCATGAAAACCGCTGATATTGAAACATTAAACATAATACAGAAATCTAAACTTCTTGAACAATTGAAAAGTGAACGCAAATAAAAATCTCGCACCAAAGTATCCACAAATGAAGCTCCGTAAAATAAGAGTTGCTCAAGGCGTACAATTGGTTGTTCAATCAGAGAATGTTATGCATTAGCTGATTGTTCGAAGAAACGCTTTTCCCTGTTCCGTCTTCTATTCCTCCACGTCCTCCCTCGTCTTCCTCCGCACTGGATCCACCGGGGCCGCCTGCTTCGCCTCGTCGTCCTCCTTCCTCTTCTTCAGTCGCTTGTTCGCATTCTTCACGTAGTCATCCACGAATTTCGTCATCTTTTCGTCCTTTGTCACTACTCCGTCCTGAAATATCCCTTTAATCTCGAAATGGGCTCATCTACCTTCAGAAACTGCTCAAATACGAGCACATGGAGGAAGATGTACTGGACGTGGGACTGGATCGACTGGGGTCGCATCGTCCTCATCTCCTTCACGATGTCTATCATTCCGATGGAGCAGTCCTCCTGGATCCTCTGGATGGCGTAGTCCAATCCAACAAACGTCGCCGTCCGACCGACTCCAGCCGAGCAATGGACCAGGATGGGACGGTCCTTCGAGTTGTTCTTCAGAACCCATCTGTGCAGTTCCAGCATCGGCCGGGCGTCGTTCGGAGCCAGTTGGTCAGGCCACCAGGTGACCAGCACGTGCCAAATACGGAACGGCTCTTCCTTCCTAAATTCAGTAATTTTAGAATATGAGAGGTCTCTTAAGAAGCCACCAAGGTAAGACTTACTTGTACTGGACGTCAAAGTAGGTGAGACAGACGCCTTCGAAGGGCTCCGGTCGCATTTCCACCTGGGTCACCGTGTAGTCTCCGTACTTGGCGACGTCTCCTTTCTTTACAGGCCAGTAGAGAGCACACTTTTCCGTGTTTCCCTCCACCAAGGGACACAACATGACAACCATCTTAGTCTTCTCCTGGTAGATCAAAGCCCAGAAGTCTTCAATTGTCTCCTTCAGTGGCCCCTGCGCACAGATGAACTTGATCGATGCGTCGGGAAGATTGAACCACGAGGCGTGGATGTAATCACTCTCCCGGTTCTTCAAGACCACCCGGGTCGCATCCAGACAAGTCACGTCTGTGTACCTAAACAAAGGTAACCCTCATCTACCGTATTCCACCTGTTCTTAAGCACATTTGCGTCATGGTTTGTCGTTTTCAAAGGCTTCCCATCGTTTCCCAAAGCGACAAACTTCTTGAGTTGTTTGTACTGCTTGGCCAGTCGTCGGCAGGGCCTCTCCAGGGTGTACCTTGTCCACGCTGCCCGGTTGTCCTCCCCCTCCTTCTTCTTCCTCTCCTTCCTCTTTGTGATCACCTCTTCTGGGTGGTCAGGATCCGTCATATCCGATCTCTCCGTCTTCTCATTCGACAGTTGGGGCACCTCCTTGCTCGTCTCCTTGCTCTTCTTGGAGTCATCCACCTTGTCCTTTGAAGATCTAACTGGATCCTCTTTTTTGTTGCTATTTCGAAGGATGTGCGACTGCGAGTTATCCTTCTGAAAGAAACACAATTCTCGGAACATAGTGAAGCATACCTTTTTGGCACATAGTGGAAAGAGAAAGAGAGGGACGCAGAAGAGCCACCACCACATGAGGTCGCAGGGCTGAAAGTGAAGGTTCGCGGAAAGGAGCACTTGAAGTCACGGGCCGGAAAACGTGAGTAGTGCTTATTCGTTGAGGGTAACTCATCTCTCTTCCCAGTCAACCCCATTTCTCCGTTTCATGTCTTTATCACATTTTGTAATTCGAAATATTGAAATGTTCATTTCCCGTCCACTGCATATATTACACAATCAAAGTCTGCATTGGCAAGGGCGTTCCTGAGCTTGGAATCAATACAATTGCAATAATAAATAGGCTATTAATAGGTTCACACGTCTTCTACCCTTTCCTCTCATTTTCCGAAGAATTGAGAAATCAGACCGGCTGCTCCTGGCTCAGCCCTGGTCGCTGGCTGTGCGTTGCTCCTCACCAGAGCGTTCAGAATTTCTAAACATTGTTGTTTTCTCAGTTGACGTAGGCTTCAGTACTGTCAATATTCTGAGCGCCGCCTCCTCCCATGTAGGCACCAGGAGTGAGAAGAGACCTCAGAGGGGCTTCGGTTGTAGTAGTCGTTCGGGGCCCCATTCCTGAAACATAGATGATGGAAAAAATACTTTCCTAGATGATGGAAAAAATACCGAATAGTTTGAATAAAACTCACCAAACATTTCGAACAGATCAATCTTTCCTAATCTTGAGCTGGAGGGCTTCTCAGTGGCAGTGGGAAGTCCTTGAATTGGATATAAATATGAATTAAACTTGTCCTACCGAACATGCTGAGGAATGAGGGCTGGCGAGTAGGGGCAGGCGTTGTCGGAAGGAAAGAGTCTGCAGTAGTGTTTATTTAAACATTTTAAAACTCAACGGCTTTTGTTAGACCGATTTATTTTCCATGTTACTACCGAGTTACGTTTCCGTGCTTCAGCAGCTTAAGTAATTTACTAATTTTTCCCTGTTTCAACATTCCGGGTGCCATACGTGGGCGTCCGAAGTAACTATCCCCCTGTTCAGAAACAAAATGCTTTGTGATTTAGTTTCCCCACAAACCGATGATTCCTCCCATAAAGTTTGAGTCGCGGTCCTTCACAGGCGCAGGTGCCGGAGCTTGTCCTCCGAAACCATTACCTAAAATACAAATTATACAAGGTTTCTTTTTAAAGTTGTCAATTGGAAAAGTTATAATTTTGTAAAACAGTTGGCTAGAAAACTGACCGAATAGTCCAAGAATGTTAGTCTGCCTTGGCTTGGGAGTGGGCGGAGGAGGCAGAGAGTCTGGGTTAGAGTCTACAGAAGAGCCTGGAAGGTTTCAATTCGCAATGATAATTCCTACTTAAAATAACGAAATTGTTGAAAAAGAAAAGAAGAAAAAATGCCATTGAAAAGGAAACGCCGCCTACCAAGGAAAGTGTTCATGAGACTCTGGAATACGTTAGGCCTTGTGGTGGTGGTGGTGGTTGTAGTCGGAGTGGTTGCCTGCATCAGAAAACCAGAACCTGAAATATTTCATAAAGCTAATCCCAATCAAGATTACCGTATTCCTGAAACAAGCGAGCCATGTTCCTGATCGAATTATCCTGACTCGATCCACTTGTAATCGAGTTGTCCGCCTCAAAATTTCTCACCCCTGCAAGAATACTGGTCTTTCTTTTTCAAATCGTTCATTTTTTCTTTAAAAAGACATACCATGGAAACTGGGCCTTACATCCCTGCCGTAGTCCTCTCCTCCGCCCCCTCGACCTCCCATGATGTTCCCACTGAGCTCCATGATCTGCGCTGCTATTCCGGTTACTGAAATCAGAGTTAAATTCCTTTGTGGGTGGCCCTCTTAAAGGACCTTAACTGACGTCGTCGGATGTTATCCACTCCCTCGGCCATCGAGGCAGGGTCCATGTTGGCTGGTGGGGGTTGGGCCAGACACAAGGGGACCACGAGGAGGAGGGGAAGCCAGGAAGTCATCTCAATTGCAACCTTTTCAGAAGGTGTGAGGACAGAAGAAGCATTCAGTTATATAAACAAAAGAAAGAAGAGAGAAAGGGAATTGCTTAGCACAGCCGCCGATGACCGAAAACTTGTCTTATACCGGAACTACCAAAAGTTCCCAAAGGAGTAGCTGTCTTGGGAATAGTAAGTAGTAGCGTCGCTGAAACAAGGTGCGCAAAGTACACAAAAGGGTGTGAACGGGCCCAAACAAGCGGGCCAAATAGGGCCCAGCGACCGCCTCCAACTGCACCGGCGGGTGGATCGACAGATCTTGTATCGGAGAAGACGGGAAAACACTTGGACAGCCTGATCGCCACGGGGGACAACACCAACGACCCACGACGCATTTGCATCCGAGCGGTCAATCGTTTTAGGGTCAACACGAGGCTTCGTACAGGGGAAGCTCGGATGGAAAGCATTTGCTCTCAAACAAGCGTTTGGCTACGTATTAAGTGATAAATTTAATAGCAAACTGATAATAATTGTTTCTGAGGAACCATCCCTTCCAATGTCATTTGTATATTGAGCAAAATCTTGTCAGACAGCTGATGGCACGTAATCCGTGGTTGAGAATGACTACTCTGGGCGATGATATCTCTGCGTCTCTAATCCAAGTTTCATCCTGGCGAATCGATTTTTTCCTAGAAAACATTGAGTTGAAATCGTTGGATTTTGGCAACGCAATGACATCCGAACGTGACGTGTGGTTGCAAAAACGGCAGGGCTTCGGGTGACGCAACGAAGCGCGAGAGCGAGTTTTGGCGGCTAACAGAGCCGGATCCACCTGTTCCCGCTTTGATCTCACACAACGCACTTTTTGTTCCGCTTGCGTCGTGGGAAAACGAGGCTGTTTAAAACAAATGGATTTTGGAGAGAAAGAGAGGGAAGAAAGAGGCAGAGAAAGCGAGGGACAGGATCCAGGGGATAATCGAGATCTGCGAGGGACTCAACGACTGCGCGCAACGACTTAGACGAGATTTCAGAGAAGAACGAAGCAGCCGTTCAGTTACAGGGACAATAGGAGGTGGAGGTGCAAAAATATAGAAAATCTTCTCTTTCAGACATTTTCTCGGAAACAAATAGGGTGGCGGAGAGGGATTGCATTTCATGACTGGATCGGTCATTGTCGAATGTTTCGGAGACTAGGCTACGTAAAATGAAGAGATTGAGAAAAGAGAAAAAACGCCGCAACGATCTCTTAATGTTGGGCGTACTATAAAATTAATTCTCCGTCAACAAGGATAAGGGATAGTCTGCGTTCGGAAATAATTGAGGCAGTCGAGGGGTATCCTTTGGAATGCGCATCTGGAGAACCCCTGCACCAGAAGGGAGTGGTAGATCATGGAATGAACCTGGAAGAGAGGAGGAGACTACCCGGGAACTGGAAGAGAAAGGCCGTCGGCCAGATACTGAGACACAAAAAGCCGTTCCGAGCGAAGCATCTGGCAAAAAGCCGTGTTTTAGCTACGGGATATGGCACGGGACACGCCGAAGATGGAGATCTCACGGCTTCCGGGAAGCGCCCGGATTGGCATTCTTTCGGGAACGATCTAAAAACATCGAAAAAGCGAGATTTCGACGCTTTATAAGAACAAGAGATGCATTTAAAACA
Source organism: Oscheius sp. G VE-2021 (assembly GCA_022343465.1). NCBI lineage: Eukaryota > Metazoa > Nematoda > Chromadorea > Rhabditida > Rhabditidae > Oscheius > Oscheius sp. G VE-2021. The sequence continues at coordinate 1,616,954 of JAJQXH010000027.1, read as the reverse complement.
TCAGAAGCCGGAAACGTGACCTTCAGACTGCGATTGAAGCTGCGTGGGATGATGAGTCAGCCGAAAGGCAAAATAATACGTTCTCAATATTCCGACTCAAACTAATACCCAAAAATCAATTTTCTTCCGAATTGGCCTTAAAAGAACTTCAGAATTTTCCAAATGTTTAAAAAGGCGCTTCTGCTTTTCAACTCTGTAGTTTCGCAAAAGAAAGGAAGACCTCTGGAAGGTCGTGGAGGTTGAGGAGAAAGTGGGGATTTAGCGCGATGCCAGGCGGCTATTGTGCCAAGCGGACCGGTTGCAACTTGTCCGACAGAAGCAACTGGGGTAGAACCACGCACACACGACAAACATTCATTCGCCCGTGGGAACTTTAAGTATAGTCGTTTTCCAGACAAGAATCCAATACACGCAAATAACAACCATTCTTATCAGATAAACTTCATAGTATGTAATTAAACATGATAAATCATTTTGGGTAAACAAAGAAAAACAAAGAAAAACATCCTTGATGTGATTATCCAGATGAGCTCATTAGCCATACGTGTGAGACAGTTCCCGATCCGAGGGATTCCCGTTTCCTCCAGAAAACAGCGTGAATCGCAATCACCCCCTCCGGATCGTTTCTGGCCGAACGACGATTGAAGCGGAGTTTCACTTGAAGCATGGAATTCAATTAGGGAAACACGGCGGGCACAACAAACAATAGTTAACGGTAGAAACCACGTTTACTCAACAAGGAACTGTTTCTTGCTTAGGGCTGTCATTTCCTTCGTCTGTCAAACTTTCCTGATCAGCCCAAATGGGTCACCCAAGTGCTGCTAATTGTGGTGAATTAAAAGTGCCTTTAGTAGGTATACCCCTAGTTCACTAATTTTAAAACTTCTTTCAAAATGCAATCCGCCTGCAGAATCTCGTGTTTCCTCCCATCCTTGCTAATGGACTCTTCGACCGACGGATGTTGTGCAGTCCTAATTGGCCCCGAAAGGCCCCCTCCCCAGAGTCCACTTATATATTATTCCTGTCAAAATAGCACTGATTCTGAGTGACAACGGCCTCTGTTTTGCAAACAGCTCCTGGATCCGATTTCCATCGGTCGGAGGAACACCTGCGGCCGAGAGATTAATAGCTTCCACTCTCTTTCGCACCCTCAGGATCAATGGGCCACTCACCTTCAGCACCACTCTCGAGTCTCTTCAGCGTTGTTTCAAGAAGATATGATAGGCCGGAAATCCCTGGATGTAGTTTAGTTGCTTTACATGTCTTCCACTTGTTACGTCAGACAAATTTAAATCATTGTTTGAACGGATCAAAATACTTTAAAAAAATAGAAAGTGAACATTTAAACAAGATTTGCAGACGTATGATTGCCATACATCCGGGGGCTGTTTCAGGGGATCCTCCGACAGCCGGCTGTCAGCTGTTTTTATTAATTTCGGACGCGTGACCTCGCTGCAACCTGCCTCTCCCTCCTTTGATTCTTTCCGAATATCTCATTTTCATCCTGTAAATCCTAAATACAAATTAATCCGAGAGAGCCAACTGCCAAGTGCATTTAATGTTCACGGCCACTGTCACCGTCTTAAAAACGTAATCTCTTCGTAAACACAAATTTCCGCGGAAAGTCATAAAACATCCGCTCTCCCTGATTTCCTCCTCAGAAACGGCGGTATCCCTCCCATCCGAGGGTCTCGTAAAGAAAACAAACGTCTCCTATGCACGAGTGTTTGTATGAACCCCTTGTTTCCCTCGAAAACCTCTTCTAAATTCTTTTCCAATGCTTCAATTCTTTTGGAAAGCCGCCTGAATGCTCTTTCACTGGGATTCCCTCGACCCAGGGGGTCGTTAATCCAATCGCCCACCCCAGTCTTCGATGTGTTTTCGTCGACCAATTCGACCACATTAAATTGTTTTTTCCTACTTTTTGTTCAAACATTACAATCCATTAAAAGTTTTGAAAATTTAAGTCCTTACTAATGTTTAAGAAAGACATCATGTAGGTGAATTTGAAGCGTGAACTGCCTCAATCAACTCTTTAATTGCGCTTAAAAGTATATTTATTTAAGATTTCCAGTGCCCTTTGTTGTTTTGTAGCAATGTTTGAGGTAATTCCGATGAAAGTGCATTCGCAGAAATTGAATTTTCGCCCCCACGCGGGAAGGAAAAGGCCAATACAGCTCGAATTAGACGTCGCCCACCATGTTTGTAAACACACTTTGGAAGAATGCGCCTGAATTATCGCCTTGGAGGTCAGATGCTTTTTCATTCACCCGCTTTTTCAGTTTCAATATCTAGATGCATATCACGTATCTGTAGACAATAAAATATGAGATTCCTCATGCCTATAAGAAACACAGAAACAATTTATTTGTGATTGTTCGTTCAACTTTTCCCAGTGGAGTCATAGACGTCGATTTTACTGTGGGAGCGAGCTGCGTCCGTGTGTCCCCACAACCCGCCTTCCATTCCCAGCCCTCTTTCGTTTATGTTTCGGCTGACTTCCAGTCGTCACTCCATCTCATAAACTTTGCAAACCCTCGTTAACCCCGCCTTTCACTCAATGTCACACTTTCAGGAGATGTTTCGTCCTTACGAAAGAGGCTGTGCGAGATACAAACCAACTCTGAGGGTTGGGCCATATCCTAATATTCAATTCAAGTAATTTCAGCTGACTTGCGCTGTCATTTCATTTCTATTCTGGGTCTTTGAATTCTGGATAGCCTTGGTTGAGTACTTGGAGGCACGCAATGGGAACATCCTGGCTGCTATTTTTACGGGTTAGTTATCAATTTAAAGGTCAGGCGAAGGACAAGAATGTGAGAAACACGCACAAACGTACACACACACACACAAACACACACACACACACACACACACACACACACACACACACACTGGTAGCCTAGGTATCTTCTTCGGCCATGGTGTGATAACCCTTGTGTACTTTGTTGGAATGGTCCGCCAGAAGGAGGTCCTCCTCCTTCCCTTCCTCACTCTCCAACTAATAATCGTCACCAGCTACGGTCTCTTCGTAATAATTTGGTGGATAGCTTCCATTCTATCCTTATTCGACCTCGTCGAATACAAAAGTCCCATCGGTTGGTCTCATTTCTCAATTAAATAGTACTTTCTTCAGAATCCCTAACGACATCTGAGTTCTTTTGCGTTGTTGGCGTCTGTCTTTTATTTTCCTTCATCGTTCTTTTCAAAGCGTCTCTTATTTTATACAAAGGGTACAAGGCTGTGGAACTGGAGAATATATACAAGTTGGTATTCTTTGGTAGAACATTTAAATTGTTTTAGAAAAAGAATCGACAGGAGTCTGGCGAGAAGTGTCTCAAGCACAATTCCTCCATCACAAGTATAAATCGGGTACAACTACAAAATAAAGTCAATTTTAATCTACTATGGTTCTTTTGCAATGGCGATCTTCGTCTCGAACATTGTAAGCAAGGAGCGAAACATTACCACCTGAAAATAATATCTCTCTCTCTTTCTCTATATCTCTCATTTTTACCTGCTGTCTTGCAAATTCTGGATTTGCCGGTCCATTGTCTCTGTTCCTCAACTCTTCGGCTTCTGCTTCAGCCTCTCTCAATTGATCCTAAAGGAATTTTGGTAATAGTAGCGCAGGCAGGTTTCTTTATACAATGCATTTAGTTAAATATTCCAAACCAACATTTTGGTGCAGTTAGGTAGTTTTTAGCTTCAAAAGGTAGAAAATTCAACAATTATTACACTCAGTCACTCTTATATTCGGGGTAGTCTAACCGGGCTAGGAAATGCTAATGAACCTGGCCACGCGGTCCACGCACCATTTCCCGAATGGAATTTTCAACTTGTTAAAAAATATTATCTACATTTTTAGAAACAGGATTACCTGTAGTTTTTCCATGAAGGCTTCCCCTCCTTTCTCCAGTTCGTCTATGCTCTCCTGAATCTTTTCCACCTTTTCCTTCAGTCTTTCAGTTGCGTCCATTGCGTGAAGTTTCCTTTCTTCTAAATCTCCAACATCCTGAAACAAACTTTCCACCTAAGACAGTTAAGAGGGTTTTATAACCTGCTTCAGTTCAGCAGCATTGTTCTCCAATTGTTCCTTTCTTCTTTCATAAAGACTTCTTTTCTCTCTCACGATTTCATTCAATTCCTTAAACAAAGAAGCTTTATCTTTAGAAAGTCACTTGCATTGAAGGTGGTTTGTTTCTGGTCCTTCTCTCTTTTCAAGGGTTCCACGTCGTCTTTCCTCCGATCCACATTGGCCATCAATTGGTTGATCATCTGTCTCAGTTCAGAAACATCTGTTGTTCTAAACAAAGAAGTGTGTTTTAGAGAGTTCTGGCTCGCCTTGGAGCGGCCGTCTTTGGCCTGTCAGCCACCCGAATCTCCACTTGTTCCAACACCTCTCCTCCCATGCTTTGCTTAAAATTCCATATTATTTGGATTTAAACTTTATCCAATGGGTTTTCGTGTGCTTTAACTATTCAAACACTTAATCAAAGACCTACAATGTGATCCTTAAGATCCTCAAATCGTCTGGAAAGTCGCTCCATCGTCAATCGTACGGTATCTCTTTCAGAAATCTGTTCGTCCATGATTCTCCGAAGCTTCTTGTACTGAAGCCCTCTGTCCCTGACGTTGTTTGCGTATTCACGGAACTAGAATCAATTCAGGCACTAAAACACATATCCAACCTCTTTCCCACTGATGACATCGACTCCTGAGCGTGTTCTTATCTCCTTCTTCTTTGCTTCTACCCTAGCCTCCTGCTGTGTTAATTCCTGTCTTGTCTCCTGGAGCTTCTGTGCAATTGTCAGTTTCTTCCTTTCAATCGCTGCTGCTTGGTGGCGAAACACACTAAAATTGAAAAGATTTTCGGCACCAAAAACAGTCGCACCTAAAATTTTCTTCGAATCCTTCCTCGGTCTTGTCTCTTTCTTCTTCAAGAGCCACCACCTTTGCGTTCATTTCACTTATTTGATTTTGAAGGGCTTGAATATCTTTTTGATCTATAGCTGGTAGATCACTAATCTGAAGAATTACTTTTGAGAGGAATGCTGCCGCCTGCCTTCGATAGTTCTCTCACGGCCTGTCTCTTCTCCTCAATATCGTCCGCCAACTTGGTGTTAATCATGTAGTTATTTGTGGCTATTTCGTCCTTAAATTGTTTGTTCCATTGGTTTTCTTTGGTTTTCTGTGACCAACCTCCAGTTGTTCTATCATATGCGAGGGGTCGATGTTCTCTCCTGCAGCGGCGACCTCCGTCAGTTGGTTTCTCAGTCGCTGAGCCATTTGTTCCAGATGAATCACCTGAATCCCCTTTTATTTGGTCTTCTATTGATCTACCGCATCCCTCTCCCTTTGCCTCTGAATATCCAAATCTGAGATCCTCTCCTTTTCCGCCCTGAGAGCCCCAGCTGCCGAGAGGTACTTCTCCAGCTGAGGAACATTCTGCACCCGTCTTTCGGCCTTCTCAATCTTGTGTCTGAGAGCCTCCTTTTCCTGTTCCATCGTCTTCAGATCTATCTTTATCTCATCCAAAAGCAGGGTTTCCTCGCGAATTTCCACAACACGGTAATGTACTTCCTAAGTTTACAAATAATCAAACAAATGAAGTGATTACCTTGAATTTTTCTCTCAGCTCCGCCAATTCGTTCTGCAGTTGCTCCACATCGACGTCGTGTATTTCACTCGGAATTTCAACCTTCAAATATACTTTTAGTTTAATAATTGCTTTAGAGGTTCATATTATAAACGTTTATATATATATATATATATAACCTACCCTCATGAGAAACTTGGCCAAGTAGGCTCTTTCCTTGAGCATATCCACATTGCTGAAGACGTAGGAGAGCACTGGGTAGACGGACTGCCTTCTCCCTTCGATCAATCCGGCTCTCCAGGATTCCCTATATTCGAATGCGAACACTTTTAGATAAAAACTCACATTTCATCCGGGTTTCGTGGCGGCTTGAAATTGATAACGCGGAGTTTGTTGAGAAGCCGCACTGCCGTCTCATCTCCGCCTTCCCGAGTCACATCCACGGGGTCCGACTGGGTTATCCAACTAAGCAGAATTAGGGCTTGTGACAATGGTATGTAGGTAAAATGTACTTAGCCCACAAAATGAAAGTTTCTTTCAAATATCATGGAATGCTTTCTGCTTGCTTAAAGTGCTGAAACTAACAAACCTATTGAAGATGTTAGTTAAATAGACTATTTCGATATTTCTTACTATTTACATGAACGTTTATTCTTTACCAGGCTTACTTAAGCACGTCGCTGAGAATTTGAAGAAGCCTGCTCTCCGGCAGAGAATCGAAGGAGATGATGCTGGTTCCCAAAGAAAAGGGAGGTTTATTCAGTGAATCCACTATCAGTTGAAGCGTTTCCGCCATTTTTCTTTAAATGGTAAACTGAAATGATGTATTCTTTATTGAAAGCTTGTAAGGTTTATTAAAAGAATGAGATTATGGGTAGTTGGTGTTTTCGTCGGTTGCCATGGTGATGTCAACGCTGCGCAGACACTGCGTAACCCACGGAGGCCCTTCGTTTGCGATTCAGGAAACTGGTTGGGAAACACCAGCAATAGAGGAATAGAAGCACTGAAAATATATTTTATAACAATAATTAAACTAAATTGTAAAATTAACAAATTAAACATACAGAGAAAAAGCAATCCAGCGCAGATGAAGAGTGAAATGATGAGCCCAGTGTGCATAGGGAATCGGCAGCAAGTGGGTCTTGATTTAAATATATATTTGATTGCAAAATAGATTACTTGTCGTCTCCCAAATAAAAGTAGGTGCAGCAGTAGACGTAGTCATCTGGGTCAGTTGGCTGAGGACAGAAGGGATGGTATCCTTGAAAGGAAAAGATTGGTTACGGAGAATCGAACTAAGAAAACACTTGCATTTTAAGAAAGGCGAAAATAATGACAACATAAATAGTTAGTCTTTGATCCGAAGGTACGATTTAATCTGGGAATAAAACACTGACCTTCCCCGTCCGGACACCAGTTGACTTCCCTTCCACTCAGAACTCCAGGAATTGACATTCTAAACTAAATTCTTTAAGAATGTATAAGAGTTAAAGGGACCATCAGCCTCCTTTTCAAAATGACGGCTAATCCTATGCTAATCAGGCCATTGGTGAAAAACCGTTGCTTGGAACGGTGTTGAAGAAAATTAACCTTATTGAAATGGGTGAATTAGCATAACATCACCCTCATTTCAAAAAGGAGGCTGATGGTCCCTTTAAATAAATAAATAAAAATACGAATAGTAATTGTGATCGATTCGATTATGTAAGCCAAGATGGAAGGGTGGCTGTGTTTACTGTGCAAGACCTGGGTCATGCGTTTGGCGGAGGAAAGGTAAACAATCAAAGGAGGAAAACAGGGGAAGTAAGACTGTCCAATTTGCGTGACAAAGTGGTTGTCCGTCGCCGATCGTACAGCAGATGACTCAGAAGACGAACAACAACAGGCGATTCTGACCCAGCGCAAGGAATTCTTTATTACAGTTGGAGGTTTTTGCTATCAGAAGGTGGAGTGACCTCTAGAATTCTGTGTCTTCTTCGAATTGGATGGGAACGAAGCGGAATCCACGAGGGAGGGAAGTAATGGGCAGGATTTATTTCAGAAGACACCTAGGAGTGGTCATTGAGGTGATTGAATAGTATAACCTTGGGTGAATTTTCAAGATGGTCATGGTAATATACAGAAGCCGATGGCTTTGCCAAATACCCCAGCCACCAGCCAAAGGTTGATGAAGTCGCTGAAGAATGACTTTCGTTTGAATTCGAAACCAACCAGTCAGAAGAAGGACGTCGCAGTATTTTCTGGAAAAGGCGAGGTCCATCTCCTGATTCTTCATTGGAGAAAGAACCACGTCGTATGGAATCTCGAATCTATCCGCTATGAAGTTGTGACGCTGGACGCAAATTCTCTCTGTTTCGGAAAATAATAAAACTTTTTTTCCCGATTACCTGAAAACATGGAAAACGCCCAAGCAGGATCATCTCCCAGCACAAAAACAGTGGCGTTCTTTCGGGAATCTGGAAATCCTATTGTTTGGAGAACAGAATTCACTCTTTTATTCACTTCCTTTCAAAACCCACATTTCTTTGCCAGATACTCGGTTGCATCTCTTGTAAACTTATAATGAGACGGCTGATGGAAGTCTCTTGAAGAAGAGACTTCTTTCTGTATATGCGTACAGATTCTACAATAAAATTTGTTTAACGTTCTCACTGGGATATTCACATAAAGTCTGCCTTTCGCTTCATTTCCGTAAACATCTTGTCCGCTGCTTTCGATGCATCTTCGTTCGGTTGAAGCCACTTCCTCAGAGATTGTCTTATATGATCAAAGTACAAATAACTCTAAACGAAATTTATGTTTAGTGGGAATATTACCTGCAATTCCCTTCCTTCCAGTTTCAAAACGGGTTTAGATTGCCACGGAGGTAGACCTCGCAGGTCTTTGTAATGACAACATCGTCTTCCAAAAGTTACGGAGTGAACATCATCAGAATAAACAAAGAAAACACTTTTCGAACGCAAATTTTACTTACCTTAAACAGTTTGATCTGAAATTGGTCAACTAAAAGAGGGAAATGTCTCAGCAGCCTTTTGTCAAGACTTTCGATTACTTTTACGTCAGTTGCAGAGAAATATGGAACGCGTCTGAGAGAAAGAGCGATTCCCAGAAGAGAGGCCAAATCGAAGAGATCATCGCCTGAAACAGAAAATGTACAACAGTTTAAAAGCTCTTTTTAAAAGAGAGAAGACCAACCCAATCCCCCGCCACTGAGTAATCCCTTGAGACTGGTTGTAAGTAAACCGGAACGGGGAATCACGCGAGAGAGCCCATTTTTGTAATATGAGGAATATTTCTGAAAAATTACCTTTTTTTAATTACTTAGTTTAAATGAAATATTATAGCGCAATCTTACCAAATCAAGATAAGGCTCCTCGCATTTTGGCAAAAGAGGCTTTAATCTGAGTTACAATAAAGAAAGACTTGGAATGTAAACTCACTTTTCTAAAATCTCCAAGTTCTCAGACTGTAGGTATCGGACAGAGAGCAGTTCTGTTTGGAGAAATAAAATAAAGCAAAGAATAGCAATAAAAACTAAAAGAATGTGAGATACAAATGGATGATTACCGATCGATTTGCTTAGAAACCAGGGGCTCCTAAATGGCCGAAAGCCCATCGCTGTTGCTATTACTGTCCTCTCGATCGAAACAGCCGCCCCAATTAGAAACTGGACGAATGCCTGATTTCGCCGGCGATTTCACACCTTTTAAAGGGATCTGAACAACTTTATTTCTCCACTGTTTCATTAAAAAGTAATATACCATAAATTACGCGTGAACATTAAAGGGACCATCAGCCTCCTTTTCAAAATGACGGCTAATCCTATGCTAATCAGCCCATTTGTGAAAAACCGTTGCTTGGAGCGGTGTTGGAGAAAATTAACCCAAATGAAATGAGCGAATTAGCATATTTTTAATTCTCGTTTAGAAAGGAGGCTGATGGTCCCTTTAATTTGAAACTCCAAAAAGAAGATCAGAAAGTTTAATAGTTTACTCTTGTTTTGAATGGAAGTACACGTTAATATGGAAATAATCAGCCTATTCGGTGTCTCCGCCCTTCTTCCAGTAGTAGATCACAGCCACAGCCAGAAGACCCAGGACCAGCAGCCACTTCCCACCGAATCCCTCCTGGCGGCCTTCCTTTGCCTTCTGAATCTTCAGGAGCGTGGCCGTCACTTTGGCTGTCATCTCATCCAGCTGCTTTCCATGTTCCTCCTGAAGGGCCTTCTCCTTCTCAATCGCCAATCCCATTTCCTGCAGCTGCTGAACATATTTTTATTTAGACAAAGTGCTCCTTTACCAAAAGGACCATCTCTTTCTGAGTGTGGCAGGTCTCAACCAACTGGCGGAAACTCGTGCGGAGTTGGTTTGTGGCATCCTTGTAGACCTTTTCAATGTTCTGGGAATCCACCTCTGCCGCTCGACACGCAGCCTCCAGTTCGCGGCTTTCGTCGTAGGACCGAAGGAGCTGCAGTTCTCTGAAGGGCAGATTAAAAGAAACATACGATATTGCACTTACTTCGCTCGCTGCTCCAATTTCTGCTGTTTCTTATTCTTTCGTTCGACCGATTCCTTGAGTTGGGCAGCCGACTCCTGCAGTTGCTTCAGCGGACTCTTCGACCGATGGATTCTATCAGGGGAGGTTGTGAGCAACTGAAGAAAGAGTTGATTTCATAAAGAAACACCCGCCACCTTCTTCTCTCCGCTGTTTTTCTTTCGCAAATTCTTCGGGTCCGCTCGAAGAGTCTCTGCCGACGATTTCGGAGGGAGAACCTCGGATCTGGGCGCCTTCAGAGAGAGCATGAAGGAGGGATTCTCAGTGGAAGGAGGTCCTGGAGGAAAAGAGTCAAGGGGAAAAGGAAAGGCCTACTCGGGGGATATTCTCTCTTTCCTTTGGTTGACGGGGAAGAGGGAAGTTCTGAAATAAATCAGAGGTCATGGGGGAAAGCAGCTAAACTGGTTGCGATGCGGTGCCTCTCGGGGCTCCTTCCTTTGTAAGATGTGTCTTCGGAATCTGGGGTATCGGCTGGAAAACATTGTAAACGAGATATAAAGGGGTAGATAGACTGCTTTAGAGAGAGAAAGAGGGAGATAGAGAGAGAGAGGTCATGAGATATAGAGGAACAGCTGAGAGATAGAGGGAACCTCACTAGATTTGAAGAGTTTGAAGACGTTCAATTTGTTTACAAGTCCTGACATTGACTCCTTCATCGTCTCTATGACTCCCCCTTTTGATGTCCTCTCTCCTCTAGATGTTTTTTTCTTCCTCATCGCAGAACCGGCCTTCTTCGGAAATAAACGAGGTAAGAATGAGCACTCCAAGTCTCAGCTCTTCACGTCGCTTTTTTCGCACCCGATTCACGTAATTTCCAATCCCTCGTACATATGGCTGTTTTCAAACATATTGAAACAAATATGGCCATAGTTCCCGAAAAGAGTCCAATGATTTTCTATAAGTTCCAGTGGATGTGGTCAATGCCTTGCCTTCGTCTCTAGCGATTGGTCCTGCAGCGAATGCTTTAATATTCTGTGCGACCAGGTGCATTGTTTTGACAACTTTTTAAAAAATAAAATTTTGTTTTATGCCTTATTTATTTATTTTCATTTTTATTGGATAATTTTTATTTAAGTATATTGTATGTAATATTCTTATTTTCAGGCTCATCAAAGGCCGCTCGGACATTGGGCCCTCTTCTTAGTTTGTGTAAGTTTTATATTTTTATTTTCTAAATAGTAATTGGGTGGTTTGTAAATTTTTATGGTAGTTTTGGGATTGAAGGTTAATTTGACAAACGTATAGATTTTCCATCGAAGCGTTGTTATCTTGATCTCTTGAATGAGTGATTCCCCCATTCCTTTGTTTATTTCCTTCACCCTGGTGTAAACTCAGCCGGATGCCCTCCCTCTGCCTTCCTCGTTCAGATTCACTATTCCGCCTCTGGTGGCCGTCATTTGAAATGCGTTTGATGGGCATATCGGCCGACACATCTCACTCACGCACATATGAATCCCTCCGGATCATCATCTTTGCCCCCCGTCCTTCCGGACCCTCCTTTTATTTGCTCTCCATTCGCCAGGTTTCCGTTGAATTCTCGTCTTGCAAAGGATTTCGTGAATTCTGGGATTTTCACATTGTTTGATCGACCACCATAACCAGGTGGTTGAAGTCTCCTGGTTTCAATCCCCTATTGTGACAAATTCTGATCTTCTAGAACCCCTGTCGCTCGCCGTTCTGACGGATGTTCCCCCAATCCTTGGAATAATTACTGGTCGGCCATCCGACGTTGTTTTCGTGCCGCCGTCGGTTATGGCTTATTACTCGCGATGCGGCTTGCCTCCCCGTCTTCTAATTGCTGTAGTCACAATTTGAACCCCCTGTCCCATCTTGATCCTTCTTACTCTCGGCCTCATCAATTGTCCCATCATTCCCACCCTTTTTGCGTGTCTTCATCGTCGCCCGTGGCTAAACTACGCTGGGCCTAATTAGATCCTCGAATGGTCGATGCATTGGACGCACTTACCCCCGAATCCCTCCTCGCTCGTTCTATCGCTAATTGAAATCTAGCCCTCGTGTTCCTCGTTCGGCACCCACTCGGCTCACATGGGACGGCGGCTCTGTGACCCAACAGAGGAGATTCAGACGTACGGCATACAGGATTAGGGCATGAGACTCTTTGGCGGAATCCTAGAATAGCGTCCCGACACGAAATTACATGAGTGTTCCGTGCTGAAGAAATGCTGGGTTTTAAGACAAAAACAAATTTTTATTACTAATTAATGTCTATTTTCAGTGAACTAGAGCGATCGTTAATCCTAGCACAACGACTCACTGAAAAACTATCCCAGTCAGGTGATTTTCAAGGGATATTTTCATAACTCGTAGTTTTAGGAATAAGCAGACAGGAGACCCAGTGGGCGGAGGCGGAACTCAAGAAGTGCGTGAGGGCCATCTACTGGGCGGCCGACGACTACCAGTGAGTGGTTCTGGAGGAGAATCCAAAGAAATTATTCAGACACACCCTCTCCATCCTAGACTTGGACCCCGAAAGGTCAAATTTGTCGGTGGAAGATCGAATCGTCAGATCGGAGTTTGCTCTCTCTTCGCGCCAGTTCGCAGACGAGATCCGGGTACACGTCTTGGGCATTCCACTGCCTCCAGACGACTCGGCACACGTTAAGGTAATATTTGGAAAATATTTAAAACTGCCAAAGTGTACCGCAAAAAGCGCTGGAGGAGATTTGAAGGAAAAAGCGAGAAGCAGATCGCAGAAAAGCGCAGATAGTTTAAAGGTGTAGAACATTCTTGTTCACATATGATGAAAAACCAACACGAGAAGAAAGTGATTGATGCCATAATGGGCTAAGGTTCCTCGAAACAGCTATTTGAAACTACATTCAGGAAGGAAAACAGGAAAATAATCTCAAGGTTACAATACAATGAAAAAGAAAAAAACAGGATATCGTGGTTTGAATACTCTTCATTGTTTACTGCGCCGAAAGCGGGATGGTGATCGTGCCAGCAGGCGTGGCCGCCTTGAAGGCGGTGGCTGCGTCAGCGGCGTCGGCGGCTACGACAGCAAACTCGACGACGAGTTTGTCCTCCTTGGGGGCTCCGGCGGTGCGGGTGACCTCGAGGTCGGCGGTGGCCGAGGGCTCCACGAAGCCGAATACGGGCTTGATGCGGTATTCGTTGTTGCTGGAATCGGAGGGTTAAGCCAGGCGACGGCGGAGCCTCACTTGGAGCTCTTGACCTTGAAGGCCAGACGGTCGGTTCCTCCGTTGGTCAGCTTGTGGCTGACGATTCCTCCGGCGGCGGCCACGGAGCAGGCAGGGGGATCGGCGGTGAGAGCGGCCATCGTAGAATGAGGGGAATGACCGGAGGAGGGTATTTATAGGGGAAATTACGTAACGTTATAGGGGAAATTACGTAACGAAGCGTAGACTTGTTTGATTTACATGACAGTTCGAAGGTTCTGGAGGGAACAGCGTTATTCTAATTTCGTCCTAGAAAAAAAATCAATAATTCTACTATTTTACGGATTTATTATTTATCGAAGATTGAATAATAGCCCTGTCAAATTTGAGCACGTTATGCCAACCATCTGGTTTGAAAATATTGATTTTTACTGTATTTGGTTTTTGAAGGGTGGTCATAAATCTGCCGAAAAATAAATAAAATTCCCTTAAATTCAGGATCTTACCCAAAGTTAAGTTTCTTTTTTCCAGGTTCATCGTAAATTCCCAGTGACTGTGATGGCTTCTGGCTCCGGTTCTTACAAGTACTCCCTTCTGAACGATCAGGATGCGGATGACATGGGGGGTCCTTCGGGCTCCGACCGATTCGAGGATATCCTCTTCAAACAACAGGTAACCTCTTTTGACTTCGGATGACTGAGTATCTTTAGCAAATCGTCCAAGACCAGGACGAGAACCTGGAACTCGTCGGGAAGTCGGTGCACACCCTCAAAAACATGAGCTACCGCATTGGGGATGAACTCGACCAACAGGCCGTGTGAGTCAAGTTTTCCCAACAAAAAAAAATCTGCAACCCCTCAGCCACTCCTTCCCGTATTCCCTAATCCCGTGTTTTAGAATGCTTGATGACCTGGGCCAGGACATGGACCGAGTGGACACGAAACTCGACGGAGTCATGAAGAAAATCGCCAAATTGTCCCATTTGGACGACGGTTGGTTCCGTTTCATCCCCAGATAGAGCCATTTTTAGACAAGCGGCAGTGCAAGGCCATCCTCATCCTGAGCGCCATCCTCTTCTTCCTCGTCTTCATTCTCATAGTCCTTTAATTACATGGGTGTCAGAATAATGCGTTATTTATTGTTTTATTCTACAGTTGTCTATTAACACGGTGTTTCCTCTACTTAGACTTATAAAGTTTACTGCTGATCGATGTCTCTTATCAGCCAAGGCGGCGCTTTTATCGCATTGCCCTCCCCCACATTGTCCACATGCTCCTGGGCATCCTCTTCCTCGCAGGCGCCGTCGCCTCCACGGCCATAGATCCCAATGGATACGTCATCTACTGTCCTTGCATGGGTGAGTTCAGAATTATTTAACTGGGCCAGCCCGGGCATTTCGGCAGAGCTTTACTTGGTCTTTTCGGGCGAACTATACGCCCCGCCCTTTCAACCATGAATCAGATTTAAGAAATAAATTGTAAATTGCAGGTCGTTTCGGGAACCAAATGGACCAGACGATCGGAGTGCTGCAGTTCGCGAGGAACATCGACCGCACCCTCGTCCTCCCCAATTTCATTGAATTCAACCACCCCGATACGGTATTTCCCTAATTTAGAATGCTTTATTCCTAATCTTCAGAATTTGATCCCATTCGAGCACTTGTTCCAATTGGAGGCCGTTAGGAAGTACCACCGAGTGGTCACCATGTCCGACTTTGTCAAAAACATTATGCCCACGGTCTGGCCACCCGAGAAGAGGAAAGGTTGGTTGAATCAGTTGTGGATGGTTCAATCTCCTCTTTTCCAGCCATTTGTTGGTCTCCGCGACAGTCGATCTACGACAAGTCGCTGCCAGCCGGTTGTCAGCCAAAGGAGGGAAATCCTTTTGGTCCATATTGGGACAAAATAGGAGTGGATTTCGTGGGAGACGAGTATTTCGGGAGTCTTCCCGGCGCCTTCGACCTCGACGTGCGAGGATCTCGCAAGGCCTGGCTCGAAAAGTAAGCCACACCCCTTTCTATTCATCGGATTTAGGTTCAATTCCACTGAATTCCCCGTGTTGGCCTTCCCCTCCGCGCCGGCTCATTTCCCGTCGAAAACAAAGGCCTGGGAAGTACAGAGGTGCCATAAACTAGGTTTTTTCCCCATTTTTTGTCTTCAGATATTTCCGGTGGGGATCGCGAGTGTTGGGAAAAGCGAAGCAGTTCATCAAAAATGAGCTGATCAGGCCATTCGTAGGAGTTCATTTGAGGAATAACAAGGACTGGGTTAGCTAATCAGACAGTTTGGTCTACTTTTCTCTTTTTAGGCAGCCGTATGCGAGCACATCGATCCCAACGACAAGAAGCCGCTGTTCGCCTCCGCCCAGTGTCTCGGCGAGGTGCACCACCTAGGCCGTCTGACCAAGGACATGTGCGCCCCCTCGGCCACCACAATCATCGATGACGTAGGGATTCATCCTTGGTTTTAACGACAAAGGTTCAGATCCTCACGGAAGTCGGGAAAATCGGAGCCAAATCGGTGTTCGTCACGAGCGACTACGACCATATGCTTCAGGACATCAACGACGGCCTCCGTGCCTATGATGTGGGTTGAAAGGGAGAACTGGGATGTCATAGTTCTTCTAATTCTTTTAACGACGGTCTTTTTCAGATCCGTGCCTTCCGTCTGCCCGAGGAGGACCCGTACGTGGCTCTGGCAGTGCTCGGCCAAGCTGACCATTTCATCGGAAACTGCGTGTCCACGTACACCCACGTGGCAAAAAGGGAGAGGGACTACGCGAAGATCCCCAGGACGACGTCCTTCTTCGGGCTGCACTTTGAGAAGAGACGCATGGAACTCTAAACGATCCTCACTTCAATGGGTACTTTCATTTTATTATTTAATAAAGTTTGTTACTTTGTTGAATATCTAGCCACCTCTGTTGTCCTGTTCATTTACTATATTTTTTTCATTTCTTGCCATTAGCATGTGAGGCATTCGGATTCCAGATGGTTCAAGGTGCTGATCCTGAGGCTGTCAAGATTCTCGCCAAGTTCGATGTCTTCGAACCGGCCGAGTACAACAAGGTTTGTTATGAGCTTCAGGTAGCTTGATATTGACAATTGATCGGAAGAGAGAAAATGAAAGGCAAGGTTTCTGTCAAAAAACAAATTGTCACCAAATAAATATTTATTTAGATCTCAGTTATAAATAAAGAGTCACGTTCCTTTGACAAATGGCGGCTTCTTCTACTGCGGAGGGTCGGCGATCTGATCCACGTCCTCGTCCCACACGCGGTTGTGGAGCAGAATCCTCTTGAACACTCCCTTCGACTCGGGCACGAAGACTGAGAAGTTGACGACCAGACCGTCCGAAACGTGGAGAACTCCTCCGGCGTTCCTCAGAAGGCCGCAGTACATGGGAGCCGAGAAGAGAGTGATCAGCCGGAAGTCGCTGGTGATGTAGTATCCATCCAGACAGACCTGATGCGCCCTGACCACCGTATCGATGTTCATTCGACTGGTGAACTCCTGGAGGGCCTGGAAACGAATTTAGTTAGGATGCCTCCACTTTATGCCTGTATTCCGAAGAGAAATCCAGATCCGCGGTTGGACTTCCTCCATCCGTTGATGGAGTTCTCCGGATCGGCCCACAGGAGGTCGTTGACGACTCCGCGAGAGGGGTTGCGGATTGGCTTCTGCCATTTCCGCAGGGCGTCGAAGTCCGTCAAGGAGGGCGAGATGCCGCCATGCATGCACAGAATCTTCAGGCCGACGAGTCCACACACCGGCAGGAGATCGAAGACCTTCTGAATGAAGGGATTGGTGGCCACTGGGTTGGGGATAGTGCCTGGAAGAGAGCCCAAATGTGGCTGTGGTCGTCTGCCATCTTCGACTCAAGCTCCTTCAAGAATCCGTAGCGGTTGTTGATCCTGGCGCACTCGTGGTTGCCCCGGAGAAGGTAGATGGACTGCGGGTAGTAGGCCTAAAAATAATGGATAGGGGACTATTGATATGAGGTCTCACCTTGTAGGCCAAAAGCAGCATGACGACCTCAGTGGACATCTTTCCTCTGTCCACGTAGTCGCCGAGGAACACATATTTGCGGAGAGGAGGAGGACCCATTACCGAGAACATGGCGATGAGGTCGTTGAACTGGCCGTGGATGTCCCCCACGATGGTCACCGGAGGCTCCACATCCACCAACGCCGGTTCTTCTGAAAATAAGTTTTAGTTAAACAATTAGGAAATATGCTTACTCCTGAGGATGTCCGCAGCATCCGAGAGGACCCTGTAATACTGCTCAAGGGAGTATTTGCATTTCTTCATCCCCGGTCCAGGTTTATAGTAGTGGCTCGTGAGGAATGTCGGGTAATTCATAGGCGGGGCCTTGGGGAAGTCCCGAGTCCTCAGGGGGTCGTTCTTGTGGTTCTCGTGGCTGCCCTCCTTCCTATCCTGGTTGTTGTTGGCGGGGTTTGCCTTGAGTATCGGCAGCTGCAGATCCACCGGCTCGTGGACGCTGTTCTTTTTTGACATCTGGCTCGCAGAAGGCTTGAGGGCCTTCCCAGACTCTCCTTTCAATGGGTTGAGGTGTTGATTGAATTGCAGGATGTTGACATCCATGTCCTTGTAGAGCGATGTGTCGACGGCGGTTCCGCGGCCGGCAGGTCCTCTCAGCGACCTGAAAGTGTCATTAGTTCTCGAAAAGAAGGAATAACTCACTGCTTGCTTCCCGTCTGAGAAGCTGCCTTGCCCTCTTTGTTCGACGCCTTCCCCAGACTCTGCTTCTGGCGGACCAGGTTGCTCTTCTTCTTCCGGAGGTTGCTGTTTCCGGAAGCCGCTCCCTTGCTCCTCGTCGACGGTCCGCTGGATGGCATCTTGCGCAGCTTTCCTCCCTTCGACTTGGAGGTGCGAAGCCTCGGCTGCGGCTTGTTCACAGGGACACTCTTCTCCTGAGAGTTCCTCTTCTGGAGGTTCGAAGGCCTCCTCGGCACGTCGTCGCCCTCCTCCCTCTTCGACATCTTGTTCTTCGACTTGGGCTCCACCATCTCCACGTTCTGCTCGTCATTGCTCCTCGACTTCCTCGTCCTCGGGATGATCTTCTTCTTCTCGGCGTCCTCCTGCTCCAACTGCGACCGGCCGCTCTTCGACATGACGAAAGAATGAGGGAACCAGCCGACCAACGCTATTTATAGGGGAATCCGCGTATTCCAAATAAATTAAAAATTAGAATAAACAAACTCGGAATTGGTAGGGTAAAAGAAATAAAAAGCTCTTTTAAATTCTGTAGAATAGGCGATACCCAATTCTTTATTTCAGATCAAGTGCACTTTGACTGGCCACGAGTTGCCGAACAGGGGACAGACGCTGAAGGAGTACACGGATACGAAGAAGTTCCAGACGGCGTGGAAGATACACCAGATCTTGATGGCAAACCCGACCGTCTTCGAGGAATTGGAGTATGCTTACCTTCTGAATCCCTACATGTCTCTGTTTCAGTGAGAGGTTCATTGGCTGCAAAATCACGAAGAAGGTGCTTGCGAGGGACCCGGAGGATCTGGAGAGACACCTCGCCGGAAAGAAGCTGAAGGGCGCCATCAAGAGAGGTAGGACATGGTTTTTCCTTACGATAGATATGAATCTCGTATTCAGGAGTTACCGGTGAGGAAGAGGAGAAAGAGGAGGACACGGGAGACGAGGAAGTGGAGGAGAACATCTCCGACGAGGAGGAAATGAATGAAGACGAGGAGGAAGTGGAAGATGAGGATGAAGAAGACGAGGAGATGGAGGTCGCACCGGGTTTTAACAACCGTTTTATGGCCTAATTAATGATTTCAGTGGCTCCTGTGAAAGGCAAGAAGAAGGGAGCCCCGGCTGCCAACAAGGGATCGAACACCAAGGCTGGAGACAAGGACGGCTACGACTTTGCAGTCGTCGCTGATTCGACGAAGCCCAAACCACAGAAGAGAAAGGTAACCGAAGTTCCACCCACTTGGCCCCGCCTCTTCAATTCTGAAATTTACAAGGGCATCTCCATCCCCTTAACTCATTTATCTTCTATTGAACCTTCGATTGTTTCAGACCGAAGGAAAGGGCGTCGACGCAATGAAGAAGAAGAAACGCGGCGCGTGATGCCCGTCTCCCCGTTGTTACCCGCATATTCCGTTGTTGACCTAATTGTTTCTGTTCCCTAATAAAGAACAAAGATTTATAGTGAATCTATTCGATGTAATAACTATAAAACATCGGGTCGGAATACCTCGGATCAGGGGAAATGACTAGAGAAGGGGCGTGGCCTATGTACAAACACGGCGGGAAATGATAAAATACGCTCACTACAGGCATATATAACAGTATATAACACGGGGATATCACAAAGATGAAATGTTGAGATCTAGATGACCGGCTGAAATTACGGTTTAGCTTCTTTTCGCGGGATCCTACCTTTCAGGGGTGGTTTTGTCGATTTGTCCATCTCCTGGTTGTTGTTCATGTGAAGGATCACTTGAGGCTGATTCTCGTCATCTGCAGACGAGGATGACGTCATTTCCGAAGAGGAGGTGAACGTCGACGCCGACATGTTCCCATTGCACTCGTCCAGGTACTGAAAGCTAGTTGGTTAGATGGACTACAGGGATGGCCATGGAAATGAGGGTCAAATGACACACCGCCTGATTGACAAAGTTCAGAGTCTCCGGGACTGTGGATGACCGAGTGGGCAGCAGCTGAAAGAAGAGGTAGATCAAGGGATACGGTAGGCGGTACCTCCTGTTTGGCGGCCTCTTCCATAATTCCACCGAGGCGTTCGTTGAGAGGACTCACGAGACTCGTCACTGCAAAAGATACGGATCGAAGGCGACACGACACGGAGTACGGTAACTTCCGGGATTATTTGAACGAACTTTGAACAAACGAGCGAAAGGCCAATGACACTCTGGGCGGGGAGGACGCAGGGAGTCGAGATAGTTCAAAGGGATACACTCAGAAATCTTCCCTCCTTACCACCAACTTCTTCGAAATGGAATTTGCAATCGAACGATGTGTCGCACGCCCCTTTAAAATCGATTCCCAATAAAATTACGGTAACCCATATTGGCGCGGGAAAAAAAAATTTTCCGAACTTGGCTACAACAATTTATATAAATTATAAGTCTCGAGAGCTCTAGAGTAAGAACGGTCTCAAGAGTCACAAAGAAACACAGGTCCAACTTTCCAGTTTGCAAAAGTTCTAAAATTGTTGCTGTGTTGTATCAGAATAAAAACACTTTTCCCAATAGTGCAACTAAGCTAGTGAAATGATCCCAGAATCCCTTCGATTCCCGTGAAAACCAAAAAGAGTGTGAACCGCCCGCATCCATCGCCCTTGCATGCACACGTCACAACACCGGCGGAGCTTGCACATGCCACAGATCATAGGAAAACATCAGACCGGAGAATGAACCTCATTCGCAAGGCGCACACCAACGTGAAAACCTACATTTCCCGTTAAACAACGGTTTGAGATTAAGGAAAGTGGGCCGAGCTGAAATGTTAGAGCGTGGTTTGTGTTGTGGGCTGAGAGAGGGGGACGACCACCATTTCTCGGAGGAGGAAAGAGGAAGCGGAGAAGCCGACGGCGGTGCTACTGGAGGAACAGAAAGAGACCCAAGAACTAAGCTATTGAGGAAAGCGAAAAGAGAAGGCTAGTGCACCCTCATGCCAGCCGACAGGATGTGCAGATGCTCCCGCAACGAAATCCCTCTTCGCAAGGGGAAATAATCAAAAGGAAAGAATACGGTAATCCAGACGTACCCATGGATGAGTTGGTGCTCATACTCATCGGAGAGTCATACGGGCGGCGCAAGGGAGTGTCGCCATTCAGTCCGGGCGGCTTGACCTGCGCCTGAAAACAATCAATGTTACAGTAACCATCAGGGGAATCGCAATGGGCGGTCCGCGAGAAAACGGACCGAAGCGGTGTTGGGCAAACTGACGGCTCGCTTCATTCGGGAGGAGGGCAGGCCGAGGTTCGACAGCCGCTGTTGACGCTCTTTCCTGAAGAAAGGGAGTTAGAGAGAGAGAGAGAGAGAGAGAGAGAGAGAGAGAGAGAAACTCACTTGCTCAGAAGATTCGTGATGGCCACTTCCTGACGTAACCTGTCTAGTTTCAGCATAGATTCGACGGCTTGAATCGATTTGGTATAGGCTTCGATGTAGCTGAAAATTCATTTTTTATCGGCGTCTATAATATTCGTTC
Source organism: Oscheius sp. G VE-2021 (assembly GCA_022343465.1). NCBI lineage: Eukaryota > Metazoa > Nematoda > Chromadorea > Rhabditida > Rhabditidae > Oscheius > Oscheius sp. G VE-2021. Next base: position 1,595,446 of record JAJQXH010000027.1, on the reverse strand, counting down.
TGTTTCTATGCGTCTCCAACATTAGCTCTCCTTCTCTGCCTGTGTCTCTAACCTCAGCTGTCTCGTTGTCCTTTCGTCTCCGTTTTCGTCCGTGGACGGAGTGTGTCTGGCAGCCATCAAAGCCAGCGAACTTCGGTCTTCGATGTCTTGCGACGACTAAACAACCCTTTCATTCGGTAAGAACCCATACAAACCTTGGGAATGTGGGCGACCACATCGTAGAAGACAGATGTCCTGTGGAGGGCATCGCTTCCCACAATCTTCTTCATAATCCTCTCGGTGAAACTGGCCTAAACCCAGAAGATTACCAATCGTCTGACAGTATTACTTTTTTGTAGATGTTGAGGCAGACCCTCTTTCTGATGACTATGTCCATTGGACAGGGGTGGGAGAGACGGACGCCCACTTTGATGATGGCATACACTCGTTCATTGGCTCCAGTGGAGATGTTGAGGGCCGGGTGGTCGTGGATCGAACTGTCCCAGGAACAAGTGGCCATCGTCTGAAGGATGGACTAATTGAGGGTTGAGGGAGCACTCACTCCGCTTTCGTCCAATTTCAGTACGGGGAGGAGGATGAGCGCTGGTCCCAGGTGCTCCTTCGGCAAAATTGAATGCACTCCGGCGGTTTGAGGAGCGTTCTGAAACAGAATTTTAGAGATTCCGATGGAAAAACAATTGGGATTCTTAGAGGATGCAGATGTATTGCAGACCCTCCCTAACCTCATCACTCGTCATTTCTCCGGTCATGTCATCCGAGTTGAGGTCGAGGAAGAGGACGGGGATGTGCTTCTCCACTCCCTCAGGAGGGCTCCTACAAAACATATATTAAAACGAGCAAATAAAGGAGCCTCACCAATCGAAAGGAGCTCCAGGAATGTCGGAATTCGGTGTGGGGACCGAGACAGCCGTCCGTTCCTCCGTCAGAGCCACCCATTGTCCCATCAACGAGTGTTCCCGCTCCTTCTCAGACTCGCTCTTCCCTGGCTTCAGAGACAACTAAAGTTATTTTGCAATATCGATTGATAAAAGCATTGCTAATTCAGTAACCTATAAAATGCTACCTGATCGAGCTGTTCCTGTAGATACTTCTGTCGTGTCCTGAGGGCCTCCGTCCATTGGCTCCTGAGTCTCTCCAGATCCTCCTCCTGGTAGCTGTCCAATGACTTGTGCACATCCGCCTGTCGCACACAAACACAGCCGATGGAGACCGAGGTGATCGACTCTACGCCCAGTGGAAGGCCACCTGATGAGGGGACTGACACTCCCACAGTCAGACGCCGTTGCTGGCCCTTAAAAGAAGATTTATGAGCAAAATTGAGGCAAAGTACTTGTTTCAACTGGTAGACTCCTCCGGTGGAGACGTCTTCGTGTTGACGGACTTCCACTGGCACCCACTGACCATTCTCAGACAGCTCACGGAACTCTGTCAACAGCTCCAGACGACGGGAAACCTCAGACCAACGGGCCTGGAATAAAAGGAATCTTCAGGAAGGGGGTTGGAAGCCTCCTTTTCACAAGTTCGTTGCTGTATGTTATTTTCTGCAGGCAAACATACGAAGGCCGCATCAAAAACCTTCCGTACCTGGAGCGATTTGCTCTTCTCCTCTGCGTCCAGGACCCTTTCCTCCTCGACTTCGCAGCTGCGATGTCCCCACACTTCGATGGAAAGGGCGTCGTCCTGCACGTACTCCAGAAACTCTTCGCTGACCACCACAGAGAAATCCTTCTGATGTTCGAATTTAAAGTTGCAGGACTTGGTCTGAGATTCGCTGGCGTCGGCTGGGTCAAAGTTGGGAGCCACCACGAGCATTTCGGATAGATTGAAGAAGGAATACTGGCAGAACACAAAGTTCGACAGGGCCTCTGGCAGTCCGGACGCCCTTTTGATCCTCACCTGGAAAGGGTCTCATAGATAGGAGGGTAAGAATGCCTACCCTGCAGGTGATAACCTTCCCCAGGAGACTCTCCGGATGGCCTATCTCCTCGACCATCGGAGAGGCGATCCCAGTGTCCCCGATTGGGTTCGGGATACGGTAGATTTGGACATGGAGGCGACCCACGACTTCTCCTTGCTGGGAGATTATCGGCACCTAAATCAGCCGTTGCTTCTTCAAAAGACTCTCTTTACCTGATAGTCCAGTTTCAGATCGTGGAAGAGCACTTCCAAGAAGACGTTGGCCACTCCGATAAGGCTGTGGTGTTCCTGGCTCTCAAAGAACGGGTCGATCACCAGGTCATCTGGCATCCGCCGGGCCGGAGAGGCCTCTGGGCTGCCGGCGACGGACAGCGGCCGACAGGCACCGTTCAGTTTGTCGTTGTACATCTCTCTCATGTCGATCAGTTTGTTCTCCAGCTGGGCCACTGACCACTGCTGACTGCCGGCCATCCCCACGCGACGGACCACGATCACCGGCTCACAGACAAAGGCACCCGCCTGAAATACGACTTGTTGACTGGAAACACACTCGTTCGAGGGGGATTATTGGCAATGAGGTCGTAAAGAAGACCCCACAAACAGTAGTCCGTCCTTATTTAGGGAGGGTGTACTTGGTAAATAGACACAGTTCTGCGTCTCCAACAGCCGCTTCTATTTCATGCCGACCATCATAATTATCTTCCGAAGCTCCAAAATCACCTTAACCCTGCTGGGACGAAGATTGGTAGCCGGTATTTGGAGAATGACGTCATAGGTGGTTTGCCTGCGACCGGACGCCAATTCGTTGCTAATGAGGTTCGCCTCCCGCGCCAGGGCATTCGCCTTCACAACATCGGCCTTAAGCCTCTTCAGCGAATCGGCGAACAACTCCTCTCTGAATAAGGAGATTAGAGAGAGAGAGAGAGAGAGAGAGAGAGAGAGAGAGAGAGAGAAAGAGAAAACACTCACTTCCGCTGTGCCCAATAGAAAAACTTGGAGCGAACGCTCTGCTTCGGATTGGCGGGGAAGGGGAATGGCGGCAGTCCACTGCCGGGAGTGCCCAGCGGCGTACTGACTCCGTAGCCCGGAGTCATCGGCGTCGATGGCGTAAACCTGGAATTTTTTTTATAAAACACCTCGATTATTTGTAGCTGCATAGTTGGTTGCACAGTTTCTCAAGGACTACACATTTTGGAGGTCTCAAACGGAGATTTTGGAGTCAAACGGTCCCTTGAGAAGGGAAACTTTTGCAGTTAATTGAAACTTGGAGAAAGAACTGATGAAAAACAGAGCGCCGGGTCGTAGGAGCCAAGCGGAACGATGTTTTCGCCCACTGGCGGCAACCATTTTAATTGAATAGCGCGATTAGGCCTTTGAGGCCCTGCCCCGCGGGGACTCACCCGCCAGCAGTCAGACTCTGAATGTAGCGCTCGAAGGCCTCGTACTGCTGCTCCAAGGCCGCCTGTTTGTCCTCCTGAAGTGGAATTCTTCTGATTGAAGAGGAAGGCACTACCTGGTGTTTGAGAGTGACCTGTTCCATGTACTGGTCCACGGCGGAGGAGATGGAGGTACTGCCGTTGACCTCCTGCCACGCGTCGTCGTAGTCGTACATAACACTGTCGTCCATCATAGACTGTGCCATTGGGTCGCTCTCCTGAAGAAAACACGGGGTTAGAGCGAAGGGAATGAGGTGCCTTGGGGCAATTGACGCGGAAGAAGTGGTTCTGTCCGATGAGGAGGCGATTTCCGAGGCGAAGGAGGGTTCGGTCGGCGATCTGTCGTCCATTCACGCAGACCCTAGCCTCTGCTTCCAGGGGCTCAATGTACATCCGGTTGCGGCCGTTCTCCTCCACGATCACCAGACGAGCATGGCGCTTCATCACACCCAGACCACGGAGGACGATCGACGGCGATTCTGAAATTCTTATTTTCTTCGGAACTTTTCAGAAGATGCTTTGAAATATCAGCCAATTTCTTTTCAATGTTATCGTGCCAGTCATCTGGTTATCAGAGGTAGATTTACAGCTATTTTCGCCTTTCATAAACCGGCAAACCTAGTTGAAACAATTAAGCAATTAAGGTTTAACCAAAAACAGGGACATAATAATTTGTAACCTTCAATAGAAGAATCGAAAGGGGAAGGGAGGCTTCCAAATGAACGATTTAATTTGTTTCGTCGTAATTAAAGACATTTCCACATCCAATTTGTCTCCAATGTCGTCTCTAAAAATGAGCTCACCACAATCCTTCTTTTCCTGAATCTCCTCAACCGAAGTGCCCAATCCAGAGTCCCGACTGGCCTCAATATCCTCGAGATTCCCTATGACAGCAGAGCCCTGTAATGTTATTTTTTATTCTTCCTCATTTAAGTATAAACTACATTAATATAATAGACGAGTAGTTCGTTGAGAGATGGGTCCGAATTGAGGTTGACCAGGTAAAATCGGTCCTTCTCCACCTTGATTCCACTGGATTCCACAGAAATCCCAATCTCCGCCAGGTCCTTTTGTCTCTCTTTGTGCAGGGTCTCCGTCTCAGTCAGACGCTCCTCCCACGATTTGTTCATCTGAGCCACCAGACGTTCGCTCTCAGCCAGACGCTCGCGAAGTTCCGTGGTTTCCTAAAAACAGAGGTGTTAGAGAGAGAGAGAGAGAGAGAGAGAGAGAGAGAGAGAGAGACTGACCGATTGTTCCCTGAGCGTCTGGTTGATCTGCTCCCGGAGGACCTCCACTTCCTCGCGAAGTTCGCGGATCACACGAGCATTTGGATCCTCGTTGACCACGGCGTGGTTCACTATCTTCTTCGCCCGGTCGGCGTATCTGAAACCAATCAAATTAAAGCTATAAAATGCTTTACCTGAGGGTGGAAAGTGTCTCCTCGTAATTGTCAGAAGCCGGGGACAGCGTGGCAATCATGACAGTCCTCGAATTTCCTCCCAGATTGTCCTTCAGAAGCCAAGTGAGCACAGAATCCCTGTAGGGAATGAACTTCTCCTTCTTCCCATTCGACCGCTCGGCCAGTGCAGAAATCACCATTCCGAGAGTGGTCAGCGACCTGAACCGTCAATTGTTTCTGCCAGTCGCCTGTCGCCTACTTGTTTATATTTCCTCCCTCCTCCAGTCGCTTGCCCATCGCACCCGTTTTCCCTGCTCTCTCAGACCCCGCCAGATCGACCAGCGAGATTTTCGACACTTTCTCACCCGAGAACTGAAAATCCCCTGATTTCTCTCGTAAAATGCATAAATTACGTCTTTCTCGGTGTCCCTGAGGATCTGTGTGAGAGTGATGTTGAATACTGCGTGGGAGCGGGAACTCTCGGCGTTCATATTGGTGGCTGCGACGGTCCTCGACTTATTGCCCTCCTCGATGAGGCAGGCAATCTGCTCGAAGGAGGACACGGCCAGCACTGAGAGGCCATCGACCATCGGACCCAGGATCTTGTGCTCTCGCACCTTCAGATGCTTGTTGTTCGACCTGAAAATTAGATTCAGGAGGTTGCTGGTCAATATGGAACTGCTTTTCTATTTTCAGAGAAAACTATTTGATTTTTTTGTTGCCCGAATGGACCCATTTTTTCACAAACTCACTTCTTCGGGTCGAGGAGATCTCGCACTCTCTCGTTGTAAATCTCCATGTAGGAGACCTCGACTTTGTATTGCAGGGCCTCACAAGACGTCTGCTCAATCCGCGAAAAAATCTACAAATTCTCATATTCTAGAGCCATAAATTAAGACGTACCTCGTTACACAATCGTGGAATGACGCCCGGCTGATCGGTGGTTCCCATCATGGAGTAGGATTTACCAGAGCCTGCATAAATTGAGATTGATTTTTTAAAGAAACAAAATACCTGTCTGTCCATAGGCGAATATACAAGCGTTGTAGCCACTGAAGGCATTCTCGAGGACTCCTGTGCCGACGTGACGGAATACGTCTTCCTGGGCTGAAAATAACAGATTTAGTGATTTAAAAACAATAGTGAAAAAGTCCGAACAGCTTTGATCTGATTTCCAAAACATCTAATTAGCGCCACCCGGCTGGCACTAACAGCCGAATTGAGCAAGCCGTCACAGTGAATTTTAAATCCTTTTCCAACTCACTGGCAAAATTCGGATCGTCGGTTTCGGTGGAGTAGAAGGAGTGGTCGAATGCAAAGGTCTTCGGCTGCTTTTCGTCCGTCGGGTGGTCCAGAATCGTCTGACCATTGTTCATCCGGACGACCGCCTTCGTGTTGAGGTCGATCTCTGAAAATTCTCATTATTACCGCCGTATTTATATTTACCTCGCTTGTTGAACGGCCGAACGCGTACTGCGACCTTAACCTTCTCATTTTCTTCTGAGACGACGGTCATCGTTGTGTTTAAATTTTCGAACGCGGGGATTACAGACGGCAGCGGAGCGAAGAGGGAATTAGCATTCGGTCCTGGAAGAAGAGAATTACTGCGAAAAGAGCGAGAGAGTAGTTCAGATTTAGTACTGAAAAGGAAGAAATACCAGAAAGAGCATAAAGACTGCACGGGGAAAAATTGGGCGTGGTCAAGTGAAAAATAGGACACAAGGGACTGTCAAAGTTAATTTTCAGACGATTATAACGCTCAAACTCTATTTAAAATATTTAAAACAACTAAAAAATACATGTACAGCCGTTATAAAATAAGACAAATTTAGTCACGAAACGTAATCGATGGCTACAGTATGCGCTGTTTCTTCGCGAGACTTCTCTTATAGCGAAAAGTTGCAATATTTCACTCAAAACCGAATGAAGTTTTTGCTGATTGAATGAAACCACTGAAATAATGAAATGGGTTTCCATAATTAAATGGGAGGGGGCAAGAGTGCGATTATACTCTGTTTTGTGTGTGGCCTCGGAGAGATGAAGTTGTTTTCTAGCGCAGTGACATGTTCGTTCGTCTTTCCAATTGGGAGCTCCAAATTACGGGGAAGTGGGCGATGTGAACGAAGCCAATTAAGCCACCCACCGAAGTTTCCGCAAAATGAGAGCGAGAGGAAATAGTTTATGCAAAAATAACCTGGATTCAAACACAGGAAATATAGAGAGGAGAAAGAAAGGAGACAGAGACATACTTCTGTGCTCAGAAATACAATGAGATGGCTTAAAAAGTCTCTTTCGGGTACCATAAACTGAGGAGAAGAGCCGGAATGCCCTCTCCAGACGAAAACTCGAGGAGAAGGCGACGGGAAATTGACGGAAATGGAGGAGCTACGCAAGAAAGCTCCAAGATAATTGAAGAAATTGAATTAGACGAGTCGGCGACGCGTTCGCGTGTTTCGAGAGATGGCCCTTCCCCGGGGATGCCCGAAACGACGCCGTAATCCTGGCAACACGTCCGGCCACGGCTCATTCTGCATGGATGAGGCACACCGACTGATGGTCCCACCACACGCAGCCATTGATTGATTCCTCCAGTTATTGTTTTTACGAAAAAAGGGTCGTTCTGTGGACTGAAGCCTTCAGAAGGTGTTCCATAAGAGTGGGGAGTTTCTCTTAGAGTTGGTGAATAAAGAGGAAAACACTATGCAACTTCTGAGGATAAGGAAACGTCCAAAAACATCATAAAATGTAAATCTTTGGCTGCACTTCGGTCCGTCTCACACAAACTGAGTTTTCAAAGACTTTGGATGACTAAAAGCGGAGTGAAATTCAAAAGATTATTTATTGATGCCTAAACGTTTAAAGTGACTGATCTCACAATCAGACGGAACCATTGAGACTTGAATTTAGCCGGGAACCAAGAACTCAGCTCATCAGTTTTAAGCAAGTTGAGTACTCACAGCTGTGTTCGAATACCGTAAAACTTAACATTCACCTCAAAATTTGAAAAACAAGTCCCAAACGGCCATTTTTATCTATCCTTTTTGTTTTCTTTTGTCGTAAATGTTTATGAAGACGGCTTAAGCACCGCAGTTTCAGAGTAGTTTATAGTTTGCAAAAGAAAGAAACAAGGGAGGCGGCAGGGCAGAAGAGGAGGGCGGAAGAACATAAGGACCCGCGATGGATCGGTACCTTTCGGCAGACGGGCGAACCAAATGGGGCATGGAATCAGCGATGATTCACCCGCCGTGTCTTATTCAGCCTACGAATTGACAGCCGGAGACAAAAGGGATTACAAGGGACTGATTTTCACAAGAAGCACATGACAGGTTAGATGAGCTGTTTTGAGATGAAAAGAGATCAGGATGGCCGTTGGCTTCATTGGCGGAAAAGGTCATGGCTCAGCTGATTCGTTTAATTTGAGGCGCCTGCCGCCTTTTTCATTAGTAGTCTGAAATGGCTGCTGTTCAGAGATTACCGCAGAGTCCAAAACAAAGAAGAGACGTCACTTGGGTTGGCAGAGAAAGTCCCGAGGCAACCGGAAAGTGTTCGGAGAGCGAGGGAGCCAATCGAGTTACTCTGGGCTTTCACTGACCTACCCTCACTGCCAAACGTACTTTAGATTGATATGGATGTGTTTTAAGAAAAAACAACTCTTTGAGTTGGAGAGAGAGAGAGGGAGAGGGAGATATGGAGATTCAAAAAACTTTAGATTAATGTGGTACAATGAATGATTTGCGAAACTATACCAGAGGTTATGAGGAAGGCTCTATGAGCTGAGGCTCTTCATTAGATTAAGTTTTGGTTTATTCTCCCCAGTCTGGTAATAAAATCACTTCTTTAAGAAACAAAAAGTGCCCAATCAGCAAATTGAGGTGGCTTGGAAGGCTACAAAGCGTTCGTTTAATCAATGGGAAGCTTTTCATGATAATCGCAGGAAATGAGATTATAACGAGCTGATAGAGGCCCATTACTTCGAAGTTTCTTAGGCGAAAGGATATAGATAGAATACCTAGTGGATTAAGGAGAATAATGAACATTAATTAAAAAAAGAATAAAATAGTGGTAAAGGTCAAGATCGATCGTTCATTGGCACCGGCCGATAGTGGCAGTGGACGGACGGGCGATAAGCGACGGACACCTGAGGGGCGGAACAACAACCACCGCCATTTTGACTACGGCAAGAAAAAGATGGCAGAAGGGGATTTAGGGACTAAGATTAGCAAAATGAGAATGAGTAACTGCAAGATCAGGTGACGGAGAGGGAGAAAGAAAGAGAGACAGACAGACAGTAAGAGAAATAAATCTTGTGGCCTGTAAATGTGGGTAGATATTAAAGGTCAGCAGTGTCAAAAAGTAAAACCGTTTCATAATATAATTTTTGACCAGTGATGGTATGACCTTTTCAGAAAAAGTGCCAGATAAGAGCAGTTTGCGAAAGAGCGTGTGGCATGAAGAAGGACCGCTGGCGGCCGTGCGAAAGGCCAGTCGGACTGAGTCAGTGGGAAGGACGGCCGATACACGGACATGGACACATAAACACGGGGAACACGGGGAACAGCGAAGGGAGGCCGTCAGTAAAAGTAGTTTGAGGTGGCCAGGTTCTGACAGATGGTCACTCGAAAAGACGACACCTGGCCGAGTGTACGAAGGAAAAACGAGCGGAGACTATATACAAGAGAAGGAGGGCGGGGAGGGACAGTTACTGTAGGAGAGAGGGAGAGAGAGAGATAGAGAGAAAGAGAAAGAGAGAGAGAAAGAAAGAAAGAAAGAGAGAGAGAGACATATAGAGAGAAAGACAGAAGATTGAGACGAGAGAATGAGAAAGGGCTTCGGGTTGCCCGTGTCCCTTCGTCCTCGATCAATCCGCCCAAAATATGCTAATTTGATTTCAGGGCGGCACAGATTCCCGCTTCTTCCGATTGTTTCAAATCAAAAATCGATTCCTCTCCTTCACTGTTGGAATTCACATGAATAATTTTATGTAAATGTGTTCCGTTGTTTGTATTCGGCAAAGTGGGCAGAAAACAGTTCGGACATTTGTTGAGCAAGTTTTGCGTTAATTCATTTTCACATTTCTGTCAGATAGAAAATACGTAGAAATCAAGAGAAAATAGAAGAAAAAGCAGTCATACAGAAGCCGGATGTATCATTTAAAACATTGTCAAGCTCTTTCCTTCAGCCTGCGAGGAGTTTTGAAGAGAAAACTTTGCGTAATCACATCTGGAACCGGGGAATTCCATGTTTACATTAGAAAAAGTTGATGGAGCTTCGATGGCAAACAGGCTTAGGGCAAGGGAAAGGAAGAAGAAAACAAGACAACAAAGGCCTCGGAAGTCCGTCGCGTGCCATCTGACGCACGTTCGACGTTGAAAAAAACTGAAAAAAGAACGATGGGTGGCAAATGAAGTGAGAAGAAAAAAAAGTGGTAGAATTGACCAATAGAGGGGTTCGGAGGGAATAGTCTGTGGCAAAAAGAAGCCAGTCAGGACTCGATTCCAGGCAATTTGCGGTCGACGGGCGTTCCGGCGACGGTGGCACAGCTGTCGCCAATTTTTGCGAATTGTTCCGGAGAAGGCGTATAAAATGCATTTGACGACGCCAAAGTGCAGGAATTCGGGAGGAGAAGCGGGATGGATGACACGGAGGGAACATGCAGGGGTGGGGAATCACACGGGTGGCGGCGACCACCCAGAGGCAAAAGGACACCCAATTGGGCGATGGAAATAAAGGACGTAATAAGATTTGAGCAGACGATAATGAACCTCCAAAGCATTATTGAAACCGAAACGTCAGAGAAATTTAGTAGACCACAATGCCTTTCGATCTGACTCTAAAGAAAAGTTAGAGTCCAAGTCCGACGTGAGTGAGTGAGTGAGTGAGTGAGTAATAACAGAAAATAAGAGGATTCTGAATGATTTCCCAGATATGAGCAGTGGAGTTTCGAGCAAAAGAGGCGGCGCAAACAGTTTTATTCGTCAGTTGGACGCGTAAACAAGGCCATGAGAGCCGAATGTCTAAAGAAATTGGAGACAGCAACGTTCGCTGAGCAGTTTTGTCCTCGAAGAGAAGAAAAAACAGCAGAAATTCACTTTATAGCGAGTAAAAAGAGAAATTAGGGGTAGCCAGGGCTCCGAATTCGGCGAGCCCTCGCAATCCATCACACTCGGCACAAACGAGATTACGAATGTGCACTTTGGACGGAAAACAGGGGAAAGTAATCATTTTGATGAAAAGAAAAATAGAAGGAGAGGAATGTTGTTTCGGATGGCCTGGGGACACAACAATATTCCAGCCGCAAACAACATTACCGCCTGCCTTATTGCGTCTTTTCAATTTCAATTTGCAGTTTCAAACAAGACATTTATATAGCAAAATCTGCATTTGTTAATTGAGAACGGCAAAATGCCAATTGGTGGAGTGCTCAGACGACCACAAGAAGCCTCGAGGTATCTTTGACAAAGAATAGCTGGAAGTGGGCGCCTTAACCGAGACCGACCTTTATAACAGTGGGTTGTAGAAAAAGTTGGATATAAAATCTCACAGAGAAAACATTTTGGACATTGACTGTAGATGCCCTCTGGATTCAAGTCGGCACACGGGGTTCAAAGAAAACGAGATGTAGGAGGAGGCTTATGAGTGCTCAGCGGTGACAAAGAATCGGCTTTCGGTCAGACGGACCAGGGCACCTCGTCAACAGAGCCCCCGGGGGAGGGAGGACTGGAAAACGGCGTTAATCCTTTATGGACATCTAGGACGACAGGCGAGTGCAGTGGGCTTTGTTATACGAGTCGAGAAAGAAGCCGAATAACAGAGTAATTTCCTGTGAAAGTAATTGGCCAGAACTTGGCTGTATGTGTCGCGTGGTCAGTTGGATTGTATTTAAACCAAATAGTCAGAAACCTCTAGTCAACGCCTTTGAAAAGATCTAAGTTGGTCTAGTTGGTTCTCCTGGTGGATCTGATCGCAATTCTTAGTAACTCAAAAGGAGGATTCTGTTTGACTGATGGAGGAATTCTGAGGAAATGGTGTGGAGGTGGGTGCCGTGATTGTTCACGCTGTGGCCCATGAAGGGCGGTGATTGCATTTCGGCGGACGCGAAGACGACGGAAACGCAGGCGAGAGCAACCGAATTACGATGGCTCCAGTTTCAGTTGTGACGAAGACACGCGGCACATCGACTGAAACACCGGGGGAAGGCAGCATGGAGAGGCAGTGGGGAAGAAGAGAAAAGAGAAAGGAAAGAGACTAGTTGCTCTTTGTTGTGTACTCCTCGTATATCACCAGCTGTGCGGGGGATGGGACACGAACACATGTGGTCGCAACACGGAACCACAGCTCATCGGGGTTCAAGGGAAGTCAGAGGTACAGGCAGACAATTCTTGAGAAAAGTGTCCGATGGGTGGAAAAAGTGGAATGACCGCGGAGCACACACAAATAGAGCACGCCGAGAGCCGATCTTGCGGATGGGAACAGGCAGATGTATAAAAAATCGTCTCTATTTTAAGAAAACGGATTTTTAACACTGTTTTTGTATACAAAAAACGAATAAGTTACGTATCCCTATTTCGTGGTTGTTTTTCAGGACAGTCGGGACTGCCAGCTTTGCCGTGACCATTGGTGACAGCCGCTGTCCGCAGCTGCTGCAGATGTTGGGACGAGAATTAAGAAGAAAAACAAATGAATGAATAAAAAAGTAAAGGTAATTTAAAAATAGGAAATGGCTATCGCAAAAGTTACATACCCCTAATTCGTGTTTTTTTTCGAAACCATTAGCATAAATGTGATCGAATGTTGCGATTCAGTTGGGATAGAAAAAACAGGGTTTAGGAGATTTAGTAGTGAAGCCACCAAAGAGAAGGCAATTAAGGAATGACGTTTGTCAATGCTTGGGTGAAATAGGAGTAGGTATAGAAGGAGAGAGAAAGAGAGACACCGTACTTTGAGAGAAAGTGAACCGGTCGTTTCTCTCGCTGACCACCTCCGCTGCCTCTGTGCCATTGTCGATGTGATCGCAAGTGCGAAATGTGCGGTCTCTTTTGAACCAACGGGTTTCCCGCCAGCGGGAGTTTTGAAGTTCATGACGAAATTGGTTGTTTTCGCTCCTCCCAGGCCCATTGGGAAATCAGAAGGGCGGCGCGAAATCGCCTCGGGCACCGGTCATTTTTTGTCTAATGAACGGATCGGCCAAATGAACGCGTGGGCAGACGGAGAGGGGCCGATGGGAGGGAAATTGGGAAGAACTGGGTCCAGAGAGAGGAAACTTCACAGGAGAAAGCGATGGGGGAGGCGTGGGAATCAGCGACACCTGCTCTTTTTACAACCGTTCCCTCTGCAAACAAATCATGGATCAAACTGCAACTGCGAAAAGAAAAAATTGGAGAAAGACTGAAAATAAAAGTGAACCATTTGGAATTATGAGTGTGTATAACCTTTTGGCTATGAAATGGCACTCAATGTCTGCCGGGAGACAGGCGGCCGAATAAAAAGGCTGATTTATGGAGGCGTAGACATTCGCGAAGCACCTCATTACGACCCTGACCCTGATTGTAAAAAAGAAAATTGGGGAGGAGGAACAAGGCGACCCTGGAATATTGAAATCTACCTTCTTTTTGAGGAAGGTGGGAGCTAAAAAGTATTGAGTTTGTTTTGAATAGAAGCAAGTTACAAGAATGAATCAATCCAGGAAGTCAGGAGGCAGTTTCTAGGATATGTTGAAGTGTATAGAAGAGAGAAAAGAAATAGTAATCAGCCGAGTGGAGCCCGTGCCATCGAAAAACGGTGCTTCCTTTTTCTTGCTCTAAAAAGACGGAATGGCGTGTCCCCTCATTCAGATAAACGGCCTCCTTCGTCGTTGGCGGGAGTCAATGAATTAGGGACAGTTGGCGATCTGGGAAGGTGCAGTCGGCATTTGTCAGCCGCATAATCGGCTAGAGACAGCCGGCTGTCCCCGCGCGATTTATGCCCCAGGCACCCGGTCGAAGGAGAGTCTGATGTTTTGTAACAGAGCTCTTGAGGCAGTCTACCGACTGGGAGGGGTGTCCGACCGAAGAGGACTCTTGGCAGCCAGAGGCTCCCATCGATTGATCACTCGGTACGCACATCGCAAACATCGAGCGATTATGCGCTGCCGCCTTTGTTTTGTGTGCCCGCTTTACGCACTCTGCCGGCGACGATCTGCGAAAAAAATGAATTGGGTTAACCAACCGTAATCTTTTGAACTCATGGAACACACACCAAATGGTTGTAGAGAAATACAGAGGCAGATAAAGAGGCAAGGTTTGCAGAGAAAGATACAGATACCTTCAAAACGTAGAAGAGAGACAGAGAGAGAAAGAGAGAGACAGAGAGAGAGAGAGAGAGAGAGAGAGAGAGAGAGAGAGAGAGCGAGCGAGAGCGAGAGAACGAGCCCTCAGGGCAAAAGAGGGCGCATTACGGTGTTTATCGGAGCAGGGGCCAGAGAACGCGACAATCTGGCTGCGGAAAGGGCTGTTTTATGTGATCCCCCGGGAGAGAGTCATTCGGAAGAGGCGGTTTGAGGTGCCATCTGGGGTCGCTATCAGTCGGAAGATCTCATGTAAAGGGATGGACGGAAGACATTCATCACTTATTACACTTGGATATGACACCTGCCACACTCCAGCCCTCGCGCACCCTTTCGCATGCTAATCTAACGGACTGTGGAGGGAAATGCACCAGGGGTGCATACTGGATTTTGGTGCAAAATGCAAATGTACCGCCTGCTTTTGTATTGAAAGAGGATCTCGTTGTTTTAGGTTGGGAACACAGCGTTCTGCAAGCAACCTAAGATGCATTTTAAGGTGTTGATGTTGATGAAGGATACTGTAATTGCGATTGTTTGCAATATGTGGTACCTAAATACCTCTACAGTACACCCTTATGCATGATATGAGGTATACCTTAGTGTAAAGCTAATGCATGAAAATAGACTAGCGGCCGAGGGATTAGGAAGGGAAGGACTCAATTGCGGGGTAATTCAATTGGGACGCGCAAAGGACTACGCTGACTCACACAAACAACCACACACTCGAGACGGATCGGGCAGTCGACTGGAAACTTGGCTGATTGGGAATATGGGAGACACAGACACGGCAAACACAGGAGGAGAAAACAAAAAAGTCATCCGAAGAGTAGAGAAAGCGTTGGTTCAAAAAGTGATATTCATAGAAAGTTGAGCTTCCTCCTCGCTCATAGCGTGTCATTTGTCACGTCTGAAGAAAAGATTGACGATCATCGGAGAAATAGGAGGCAGGCGCATAATTCACGAGAGTTGTCATACGAGACAGACGGCCGATGGATTCAAATGGACAACTACCTTAACCATGCCACTCAAAGGCTTTGTGAAGCAAGCTGGGACCATTAAAGGTCTAATGGGTGAATCTACAGTAATCCGGAGAAGAACGGCCGCAGAAGAGCGCCTGCGGTTCCAATATCGCTCCAATTAAGGCGTCGAGTGCTTTGTCCTGCCAGGACAAGCCCTGGGGTTTATCTAGTTCGGTGAACAAGGGACGTCCAATAAGAGTCGCATAATGTCTCTGTTTCTGTTAAGTGCTGTTGACCATCTAGACAGGCAGCACGCTCTACCGCCCCCTTTCCACTTGAGGCATAGTAAAATTAATTCCCTGGGGCTACAAAAGTGACGGGTGGATGTGTTTCGGACATGTTTGCGCTGCTGAATGACAAGCTGCTAGGCGTCGTTTATAATATTGATGCGCCACTTGACAGAAAATGAAAAGCCGGTGTTTTCGAGGAGGATCGGACGCCTCCTCTGCTATTCATTGGCAGGCGCGGTCCGTCAATCAGACGAAGCGACGGTCAGCAAAACAGCGACCGACCAAGGGTACGACGGAGGGACTTCTGAAGCAGAGGAAATGAAGGAGAGGAGCAGGGGGCGAAGAATCACTAGAAACGAACAACACCCGCATATGAACCGTTGAATTAAGCTAGAATTGAGGAAACGGAGTGATACGCGAGACGAACCACTTTCCCATGACGAAACATGAGCGGCGGACGCGAATCCCGGCGGCGATCCCTGGGAAGCAAGCACTTTTGGGACCCAAACAGCGAGAAATGGAGACAGGTCTGCAGATGACACTGGCAGGACGACTGCATTCTTCAGACTATTAGGCTCGACGAGAGGAATCACATCTGAGATTACGAATATACTACTGAAGATTACGGCCATTATCACAGAATGCTATTAAATATACGAAGAAAGAACACATGGTGGTGCTTATAAACGGGCAATCCAGGATTTTCATATGGGCTTCTCACGAGCAGGTACGCTATCCCCGTTAGCTTGCGTGGATTGACCTCATCCCCTTCCGCATGCAGTTGTGCGGCGGTTGTTCTACTGACTCCTACTGACCATGATGACTACTAACTCCTATAAGATGGTATTTCACTCTTTAACTAAGTTCTATATTATATTGTTTAGGATGTAAACAGGCTGGCCGCCAGAATGATCACCCGCATCACCAACGACCACCACCTCTGTGGCTTCGCCGACGATGAAATCTACACGGTCCTCCAGAGGGTGGAGCAACTTCTCGCACCGGAACCCGCTTTCATCCACGTCTCTGCCCCGATCGTCGTCTTTGGAGACATTCACGGACAGCTGACCGACCTCATCAAGCAGTTTTTGCGCCGGACATTTTAGGATTCTTTTCAGATGGCTTGCGATCATTGGACCTCCTCCGAAGAACAAGGTCCTCTTTATGGGTGACTACGTAGACAGGTGCAAGAAATCGCTCGAGGTAGGAGAACAGAAGACAAAGTTACGGTTGCTGAGGTGGTTATGCTGCTCTTCTGCTACAAAGTGCTCTATCCCCAGCATGTGTACTTGCTTCGTGGAAACCACGAATGCGCGAAGATGAACAGAGTCTACGGATTCTACGAGGAAATGCAGAGGAAGAGGACTGTTCGCATGTGGAAACAGTTCAACATGGTTGGTTTCAGCAGCAAGGTTCCTTGACCTTTCCATCTTGGCTTAGAAAATGACTTGGACAATGTTAATTCGAAATACAAATTTCAGGTGTTCAACGAGCTGCCTTTGACGGCGGCCATCTCGAAGAGAATCCTCTGCATGCACGGCGGAATCTCCCCAAAAGCCCAAACCTGGGAGAAGTTTACAGAATTGAAGGCACCAACTCCCGTTGTCCATAGACCAGTGACTCTTTCAGAAGCCGAGGACTCCCCGTGAGTGTGACGAGGGCATTGCGGTCGACCTCATGTGGTCGGATCCTGCGAATGACTGCTGCGGGGGATTCCAGTTCAACACGGTTGGGTGCACCTCAATCCTTTCTTCAAAAGAGACTCAGAACCGTGCCACTTCTGTGATCTTCGACGAGTCGGTTGTGGCAAAGCTGTGTCTGTCGCTGGACATTGACTTCATCTGCAGGGCCCACGAGGTGACAGCCACGGGTCACCACTGGCAGTTCGGGAACCGCCTCGTCACTCTCTTCAGTGCCCCCAACTACTGCGGGGCAGAGGGAAACCGTGGATCGGTGGGGATTCAGTATTAGTTGCACCTAAGAAACGAAGGCATTTTAGGATAATTTGTCAAAATGGCCTTTTTGAACTGGTCTTTGAAATCAAGACCTACAAAAACCAGTTTGCATTCACATTGCGAACTGAAAACTACGCTTTTCCGGATCGACTTCATTGCGCAGCATGATTTTTTCTTCAAATCATTATGATTACAAAGAAGCATCAGTTAAATTTCAGGTAATGCGGGTTTCCGGCGACCTTGAGGTCTCCTTTGTGACTCTGAAGCCGATGATGGAAAAGGCGAATCTCTCGCTGTCGCAGCTGAAGGTCCTCAAGAAGCAGACGGTGGCCATGCAAGTCCGAAGCCCCGATCCGGCTGCCCCGAAGGAGCTGTTCAACGCGACGGAGGCTGGGAAGGATCAGATGAAGGGAGGCAAGGAGACCAAGGAGATGGTAAAGGAGGAGAAGGCAGAGATCAAGAAGGAGGAGAAGTCTGCGGCCAAGTGATCGAGAGATAAATGTGAAGACAAACGCTGTTTATAAGACAAAATAGGTTGTATACAATATGAAAAGTAAAAAATCGGCGGGAGATTCAAAGAACACAAGGCAAGATCGAAGTGAACACGGAAAGATAAAAAGTCTGGGATCGCTGAGACCAAATCACCTGATTTTCACAATTTGTACAAAAGGGGAGGGAGGCCATCAAGTGCTGTAAACGCGCTCTCCGGTCATGAAGTAGGGCTGCTGGAGGGCCTCCTGGGCAGAAATGCGTTGGTCCGTTCCGAAGGCAAGGCAGCGGCGGAGCAGATCGGCTGCATCGGGAGGGAGTTTGGGGTTGAGGCTGAAAAGAATTGTAAGGGAAGGGGAAACCCAAGGGACCAACCGCTCGAGGGCCTGCGGAGGGTAGGACGGGTAGTACTCGCGGTCGATGGCCGATCCCTGCGGCCATTGGGACGGCAAAGGAGTTCCCAGTTTCCTGGAAAAAGAAGGTAACCTCGAGCTGAAAGGACAACTGACGAAAAGATCATGGAGAGCTGTTGTGCCTCGTTTTGCCCGGGGAAAAGAGGCTCCCTGGCATACAACTCGCTGAGAATGCATCCGATGGACCACACATCCACTCCAGTGTTGTACTTGCACTGCATCAGCAGTTCCGGGCTACGGTACCACAGGGTGACGACCTAAAGGATTATGGTGACTTTGATACCAGATGGGACGTACCACGGTGGTTACAGTACTCTGGGATCCATAACTGCGCGAGAGGCCGAAATCAGCGATTTTGATGGACAAGTCACGGTTCACGAGGATGTTCTGCGGCTTAATGTCGCGATGGATGATGTTCATACTATGCAAGTAGTCGAGGCCTTCGAAGATCTGAAGACGGTAGGTGGGAATAAAGGGGAAAGGATATGTATTGTCTCAGGGAAATAAATAGTGAGTAGATGCAACCAAACACACTGCAATCGATCACTAACGAGAACTACAGTACCTGTCGGGCGAGAATGCGAGTCTGGTGTTCGGGCATGTCGCGTGGAATGTCGCGGAGGAAGGTGTAGAGGTCCCAATCGCAGCGGTCCACAATTATGTTGATGGTGATCATCTGGCGACAGTTCGAGTGCAGTTCGTGGTAGACATCGTAAATCCTGACAGAACAGAGGCATGCGAGGGATACGACAAGCCAGAGAGGTTAGGGAACGAAAATGGGCATTTTCTTGAAAGTTTGCCATTACAGACTTGTCAAACAAATAGACAGCGAGGAAATCAGGTACTGAAACCACCACACAAAATCAAAGAAATTAAAAGCAGAACAAGAAGTTTAAAAGATGGTACCTGAGGACATTGCGGTGGCTGAGTCGTTTGAAACTCTTCATAGTGGCGATTTCCCTGAGAACCGACTGCGGCACTCCGTCCTTACTCACGTAAACCTGTATCCTCTTCAGAGCATACTAAAACACCTCCGCTATTAGAATATAGAACAGAATACCTGGGTGTTTGTGGGCTTGTGGTTGACCAAATAGACCTTTCCATAGGCTCCTTTGCCCAACGTGGACACCTGAATCCAACCAATAAATCTAATTATTACAGTAACCCACCTCCTCGTATTCCCTGGCCTTGGGACACTGGTGCATAGGACCCATATTGTAGGCCATACCTGAAATAGAGGAGAATAAATGGATTATTGCGGAGATTAATGTGCACAGAGGAGTTTTCGTTGCAGGACCCAACTGAACTAAGTAAACATTGGTCTAAACAGAGATTATTCTAAAGTTTTTAAGTGAAAACAGAAAATGATTTGAAGAGGAAGGACAGTATTGGCGCATTGGCGAGGGAGCAGGTTTACGGAAAGCACTGACCCGGATTGCCACATGTCACTCCTCGAAGGACGCTCTATGTTAATCGGCTATTATTTCTCCAACATATCAGATAAGACACCCTAAGATCGATCGCACCTTAAGGACATTCCTTTGATTATTCTGGACTCTCGGGATGTATATTTTCTCGTATTCCTATGCAATTCCTTGTTTACTTTTTAAGATTACTTTAAAGCTTTCTACACTTTAAAGTTTATTTAAACAGATAGAAAAGGGAACCACGTGTATTTGGCTCTCTTATCGATCCACCCAATGCATACTGAATACAGTTTTTCATATTCTGGAAAAGTTCCCGCGAGCCCTACCGAGGCTGCACTTGCAAGTGCAACATCAATCTTATTTGAAACACTTGGTAGCATTCTTATTTTCTCGTGTATTCTGATGCAGTCCTTTAACAAATGCGTTTCTCTTTTTAATCAATAATTGGGTCCTCTCCAGGATGGATTCCTTGTTCTGCGGCTGCCTTCGTCCATTTCTTGACTGCATCCAGGGCCCCTCCTTCGCCGGAAGTGCCAGTTTCAACACTCTGACCACCCCCCTCACCCCTTCGGTCAGACTGGATGTCAGCCACATGGGTAGGTTACTGTAGAATCAGTCCACAATGCGAAAGCATTCAGGCAAAGACGTGGTGTTGCTGAAGGAGGGCGAGAGGATATGCGGAACGGGAGGAGCCCTGGGAACGGTTCCCCTCGTGCAGGACAAGGCCTACTTCCAGGTCACCATCCAACAGACAGGTGCGTTTGACTATCGCTCACACGGCCAGGGTTCGGTCCCCGCCCGTGCTGTTGGCCGATCCCTCTCAACGCGTCGTTCCTTTTAGGCAGCTGGGCGGTGGGACTGGGGTCACGTGAAGCGCAGCTGGACAAATGCGCCGCGGATCAGCATTTCTGGGGAGTCCGGGACAACGGCGACGTGGTTGCCAATGGCCAAGTGGTGGGGAAGCTGGACCAAGTGATCGACGAGGGAGATGTGGTCGTGAGTTCTATCTCCAGGGAGACCCCTAGAAGCCATTTCCAGGGAATCGCCTACGATCACATTGAAGTCAAGATTTCCGTCAATGGATCTCTGAGACAGCCGACGATCTCCAGTGTGAAGGGAACGGTAGGCCGTTCAAAGGACTGTCTAGATGGGGCATGTTTAGGTGTACCCGGCGATCTACGTCGACGAATCGGCCATTTTAGACGCGAAATTCCGCAGTTTTTCGAGTGACATTCCAGCCGGATATAACGAGATACTCATAGAACAGACTCTGCTTTAATTACACAGCTAATGAATATATTTATTACATGGAGAACTGGTTCAGGAACCCGCTAAGGCTTCGGTCCGACTCGGACTCTTCTTCTTGCAGCAGCCGTTGGAGGGCGGAACCGCGGCGCTTGTTTCCCGTTTTCGGCGTTTTCTGTAGACTGAAAATGGCGTTTTTCGACGAAATGAAGGAGAACGGGTGCAAAGGGAAGTAAACAATTGGGAGATTAGATAGTAGCTGAACGGTGTTTACAAATAAATTGTGTTTTAGCACATCAAACAGGTTGTTTTGGCAACAAGTCAGGACAAAGATAAATCATCAACGCTGAATAAAAAAAAACTTAAAAGTCCGATACACGTTTGAATACAGCTCCCAAACGGACCGTCCTGAGATCCTACCTCGGCGGATTGAGGGCAGTCCTAGGCTTCTCCCGCCGTTGCGGGACAACCGCCGCCGGTTTGACTTCCTCAGATTTTGGCACTAAATATGACTACTTGA
Source organism: Oscheius sp. G VE-2021 (assembly GCA_022343465.1). Lineage (NCBI taxonomy): Eukaryota > Metazoa > Nematoda > Chromadorea > Rhabditida > Rhabditidae > Oscheius > Oscheius sp. G VE-2021. Next base: position 1,574,074 of record JAJQXH010000027.1, on the reverse strand, counting down.
ATAATGTAACTTGAACTACGTACCAATCTTCCCTACAGTATCCTCCAATTGCTCCAATTCCCCACAAAGGAACGTCTTCTGGCATCCTTGGCATTTTGCCACCACCCGTCTCCCACTGAATTTCCTCATTTGTATACGTAAACTGAAACTTCTCACCTGTCTGTCGATTCTACAGTAAGACTGAAACTGTTCCTGATTCCCAGGGGCAACCCACACGAAAGACACTCGTCACAATCCGCAGTCTACATCAAATGAAAATAATTTGGGGGTTTGGAGTACCTTGGCATTCAGACGGGCACTCTTTGAGAACATGGCGGTGACTATACAGGAGGGGATGCCACAGTCGGCCGCACAAATGGCTGCCTTCTGGAGGTGGCGAGAAGTCTTCTTCTCTCCACTGGCCACGACCTCTCTATCAATCTCATCTACCGTAACATTGTCCACAGATTCCCACATCTAAGAAATACACACACTCTCTCTCCTCACAAAACTTATTTAAGAGGTATCTCTAGTGCCAACAGTTGAACAGAAAAAACAGAAGTAACAGTCTTCCCATTTATTCGCAGGCAGCATTTCATGATGTTACAACCACAGTTATTAATCTAACAGGCAAATGACGTTAAAACGCCATGAAAAAAATAGGAAGGTTAATCCCGAAAGGGAATTCAAGTTGATTAAAACGTTTAAGCACTCTTGGCAGACTGCGTGAGAACAGCGGCGGCTTCCTCGACCTTGGCGCGGAACAGATCGGTGTCCTGCAGCATCATGATGAGTTCGGCGTTGTCGATCTCCAACATCATGCCTGAAAAATAACAATCAGTTTCAACTGGCATACGGAAAAACAAACAAAACGAAGGATGTAAAACCGACCAGTGATCTTTCCGGCCTCCTTCATTCCCGGGTACATCTTGTCAATCAGCGCGTAGATACGCTCGCCGAGTAGCTGCTTCTGCTCCTAAAAAGAAACAATCAGTTAAGGGAAGAAACAGTAGATATACCTGAGGAGCTGCCTGAGCCAACATGTGGGATGTCAGCGGCTCCTGACCACCGACCACAATTCCTTGGGCCGGGCGAGACTGCTGGTTTTGCTGGGGGTACTGCTGCTGGTACATGACGGGAGCTCCCGGCTTGGCACCAGTGGGAACAGGACGGGCAACCTGGGGACGCTGAGCGGCGGCCTGAGGTTGGCCAGCCACGGCTCCGGGCTGGTTGACACGGGGCTGTCCCATACGGTTAGCATTGGGCACGGCAGCCTGGGGGAACTGCTGAGGGCGGGCGTTGTTGACGGCAGATCCGGCCGGGCGAGCTCCTCCGCGCTGAAAAAGAAAGGCCTGATGACATCTTATTTTTTATTATACCTGGAACATGGGTCCTCCACCCTGAACCATGAAGGGCTGGCTGTACTGCTGGCCCTGCATTCCCCAGCCTCCGCGCTGGCCCATGCGCATTCCAGCGCCTCCAACTCCAGCTCCGGGAACGAATCCACGTTGGGCCTGAAAAGCAAAAATAATAATAAATAAATAAGCAGGGGCGAGGGGTTTAAAGAAACTCAACATACCTGGATGGTGTTGGTGACAAAGTATCCTCCCTGTCCGGGAGTGTACATGGTGCCTCCAGGCATGTTCGAGTTGTGCATGCGCATGCTAGCGAGACGCTGCATGTACTGCGACGCGAGCTGAGCACGGCGGTCCTCCTTCCTCTGGGCAATGGCGACGTAGAGGGGCTTGGAGCAGATCATCTTAAACCAAAACAATTAAGACACCAGCTTTTTGCACTCACCTTGGAGTTCATGTCGGTGACAGCCTTGGTGGCCTCATCGGCGTTCTCAAAGCAGACGAATCCGAATCCCTTGGAACGGCCATTCTCGTCAGTCATGACCTGAAATCGAGCTATAAGTAAACGAAAGATATAAAAAATACCTTGGCAGAGGTGATTTTGCCGAAAGGCTCAAAGTGCTTCCTGAGTCCCTCGTCGTCGACGGTGTCATCGAGGTTCTTGACGTAGAGGTTGACTCCCTGGTAGCGCTGCATCCTCTCGGCCTTCTGCTGCTCGTACTTCCTCTTCAGCTCAGCCTGGCGCTCGCTCTTCTTCTGAGCACGGCAGACGAAGAGCTTGTTCTCAGATCCGTCGACAGCCTGCTCGTGCATCTCATTCACGGCCTTCTCGGCATCTTCGGGGTTCTTGAAGGCAACGAATCCGAATCCCTTGGATTTGCCCTCGCTGTCGGTCATGATAGCGCAGCTGGAGATCTCTCCGAACTTGGTGAACATCTTCTCGAGGGCATCCTGGTCAAGATCCTCTCCGAAGTTCTTCACGAAGACGTTGGTGAACCTCTTGGCGGTCTCACCCATCTCGCGCATGCGCTGAGCACGGGGTTGGAACTTTCCGACGAACCTTGATAATTAACATATTGGCGATTCAATGTCAGCCACTTACACTTTCTTTCCAGCAAGCAGCATTCCGTTGACCTTCTGGATGGCGTTCTGGGCGGCCTCCTCAGTCTCAAAGTGGACGAAACCATATCCCTTGCTGTTGCTCTCCTCATCGACAGCGACCTTGACAGACAAAGTTAAGAAAACAATCAAGGTCTAAAATCACCTTGCAAGAAAGGATGTTTCCGAAGAGAGAGAATGTGTCGTAGATAGACTTGTTGTCGATGACCTAAAACATATTTTTATGAAGTTACGAAAAAATAAATCAAACCTTGTCGAGGTTCTTGATGAAGATATTTCCAGCTCCCGAGCGGCGGGTGGCAGGGTCACGCTGCGACCACATGATGCGCATGGGCTTGCCGTGGAGAACATCGAAGTTCATGGTGTCGAGAGCACGCTCGGCTGAAATTACTCTTTGAATATGGATGTAAACAAGTTCTATTTCAACAAACGGTACTAGCCATTCAATTGGCATTAATAATCATAGCAAAACATTTGCCGTTCTGCGTTCATTGCAAAAACAAGTGGTATGTCACTTTTTTTCAGTGACTATTTGATCAAACATTTCGGTTTAGGGCATCATTTGTTTTGAATTGCCAACACTCAATGCTATATTCAAATAAATAAAAACACACCATCAGCGGGCTGCTGGAAGTTGACGTAGGCGTAGCCGAGAGAGAGACGGCTGGCGTTGTCACGGCAGACACGGATGGAGAGGACAGGTCCTGCGACGCTGAACTTCTCGAAGAGGATAGCCTCGTTGACATCGGGGTGGAGGTCTCCGACGTAGAGGGAGGACATGGAGTAGGAAGCCGAACCGGCATTTCCGCTAGCAACAGAGGCAGCCATTCTCAGAACTGAAAACGGATTTTTTTAAATTAACAATTTTCATAATCCAAATATTCTAACAAAGCAGAATTTTGTACTAGCTAAATAACAATGTAAATTTTACTCACCTTGGGATGTAGAATCAGTAGTGGAGCTTGACGGCTTCTTTTTGGGGTTTTGGGGGGTTTTTTAAATTTTTTTTTGAAGTTTTAGATAGTTTTACAAATTTTTTTGGGTTTTTACGGGTATTAGCAGAAGGATTGACGGGGCCCTAATGGACAAAGCCACAAGGGTGCGGATGAAATCCGGGAAGTGACGAGTTTTAGGGGGACGAAGGCTTGCGATAAAAAAGCAGCCTACGTCAAAAGCGCAGGTCTCGGCACGAAAAACACGCGCTGCGTGCGTGCGGCGGCGCATTTACGGTAGTTCTGGCTAATTGCCAGCGAACCCTGTTGATCGAAAATAACCGGTGGTCTCGTTCCTGTTGACTCCATGACCGCGGGGATGGGAATATTTCCGACGGGAATACTCGGCCGCTCGACATTTTGTGTTTTGCACGTTGGAGTAGTGGAAAATGATATCGATATTAATGTGTACCGAAAATTACAATAAATCCAGTTTATCGGAGAATAGTTTGCAAGTAGGGTTTGAATTACGAATGACGTCTGAAAAAAGGTTCGAATGCCATCAAACAAGTGTTTAATATGTTGCTTCCATTTACAGAAGAAGCACACCAACAGGAAAATGATTTGAATGGCTCAAAACACGAAATTAGTTAATTTCATACGTTAAAACCCAAATCAGCATCATTTCTAGGGATTTAGTTGAGGTAAACTCCTTTGAATGAAAAGGTCCAGAAAAGAGGGGTCTGATTTTGCGAGAAATTTTTATGTTCGTTCTTTCGTTCTCTCCTAAAGGGATCAGTTACCCCGCTTGGGAGGCATAAAGAGACGGAGATGCTTGGAGAATACATTTTAGACTGAGAAATGCAAAGTTACCTTTCACGCTATTATTCATAAAAAGAGATTTTGAAGGACTTCAAAATCCCACATATCACGAAAAAAAGAAAAGACTGAATTTGAGTAAAAGAACTGAGTTGAGAGTAAATTTTTAAGAAATACGCACACGATCTAGCTAATTCTGAAATGTTTGACATTTCCTGCAATTTCCATAATTTATATAAATGTATGTATTTGGCTTGGTATATTACTCAGTCTTGCAGAGTCAAATCTAGCGTTCACCAGAAGTAACACGAACAATTTACTGCTTTATCAGCTATCAAACGGCCATTATTTTAGAGGCAAAAACAGCTAAATCTTTATTTTTTAAAAGTTTCTGACTCTGGATAACCACGGTGTTCATATTTGCCTTAGCAACGTTCCCACAGTTTCACAGTATGTGGGAATGTCAAATATTGCTAAACTTGTAAAAACAATATTTAAAACTACCTACAGTCATTTTTTGGCTCACGGAAAAGAAGGTGAAACCACGTTCACGTGTTATTAACCCAGCGTAGCAAGGTAGGTAAATCTCATTGTACGACTAGTTGCCCTGCCACCCGGTGTGTTCCTCTCTTTCTCCCTCATCGGTGCTTGTTTAGATGCAGGCCCCTAACCCCAGTACCCCGTACAACTCGATCTACGCGGTCCTCCAGCCACAAGGCCAGGAGGATGACGTCATCTGCTGCATGCATGGACTTCCTTGTGAGAAGAAGGGAGACGAAGACTCCACCACCTATGTGAACCTGGTTCCCGGAGGAAGGAACAGATCAAAGAAGTCGCTGAAAAAGAACTTTAACGCGAGTGTGGGAGAGAAACTGAAGAAGCTGAGGAAGGGCAGGAAAGACAAAGAAGAGAGGTCGAATGGAGCGACGGAGAGGGGACTGAGGAGGATTCGCAACGGACTGAAGACCATGGAGATTGGACGGAAGCCGGCGCATCAGAAGACGAAGGAGGAGAGGAAGAAGGAGAGGAAAGGCAGGGGGGAGTTCGATGTGAAGAGTGAGAGAAGGGAGGAGAAGAGGGACAAGACGAAGCAGAGTCGCTTCAGGAAGTCTCGCAAACAGGCTGCCCAGGAGAAGAAGAAGAGGTCTGAAAGAAGGAGTTTTAGTGTAGAATTCTTTTAGCGAATCGAGCAAGAAGCGTTCGAAGTCTCGCAAGAGCAAGTCTCAGAAGACCGAGCCGTTCGAGTCGATCGCCAACCTTGCCCGTGCCGCCAGGAAGCCGAACGAAGCGAAGAAGGCCTTTCTGGGCATCTGCGGCTGGCAGCAGGCGGAGGATCTGGCATCCGTCACTGGAGTTGTGACCCTCTACCACCGCCTGGAAGACAACACTGCGCTGGATTTCCTGGAGGCCGACCTGCCGCTGTTCCTTCTTCGCCAGTCGAACAGCGGGTCCTACAGGTGTGTTGAGGAGCAAGGAGAGAAGACACTTCTTCAGGCACTTCCGTGTTCTCCGCCGCAAGAGTGGAGGTAAGATGTCTTACTGCGTGGAGGGCGGTGTGTCTGAGCCGATTGCCCATGCTTCCCTCGATGACCTCGTCCGCTATTTCAAGAAGATGGAACAGAGCGGCTCTCGGGAGTAGATTCAATCAAAGTGAAACAATATCAGACCTTCTGAATGTTTGTCTTTTTGGGGTTTCGCTGTTATGTGAGAACTGTTCTTGTTATTTCCACGCCATTGAATGTCATTTTCTAAAGTTTCCATTTTCTCACTTTGCTATAGAACACAGTATGATCCCATTATATGTGTCATTTGAATTGATCTTTTATTGACCCGGCAGTGACGATAAACAAAAGGGACACGTATAAAACCGGTTAGGAGGCTGAGCAGAAGAGTCAGAAGAAAAGCATGACAAGGGCGATGGGGAGGAGAGAGACGCAGACAGAAGAGGAGACTCCAAAGGGGAAGCCACGCACTGATTGCAGGAGTTTATCGTCGAAGAGACGGAGGTCGACCGAGTGGAAGATGGGGGTGTGGGGCATATACACACGGAACTGTAGGATTTCGTGGAAACGGAGGCTTCCGAACAGGGAGGAAGTGTGGAACTCACTGCAATCAATCAATACTTTAAAGTTTGTTATAGTTCGGTAATTAGGGTTTCTGTCTGGGTTTTATTGGCTTTGTTCTTGGATCGCCGTTGTCTCCCTTGATTGGATTTCATCAAGGATATTGTCTAATTAATGGCATATGCAAATTGCGATTCAATCTCTTTCATCGTGAAATTACTCTTGTTAAAATAGCAATATCGCTGCGTCGTAGAACGTTCACTAATGAAAACCCACAGCTAAACTATTAAATTTTCAGTTTTGTGAAAACGAAGATAAAATATTTCTTCTGATTCAAAGTTTAGTTCTTTAGGAACTGTCTTGCCGATTACAATTCAGAAGGGGCTTTTAAGAATTTGACCAACCTGAAGGGTGTCGGTATTTGCATGTTGTTGCATTCATCTCCCCTGCAGATGCAGGTGTTCGTCTTCTCTGCCACCTGAAACCCTCTTTTCCCCTTATTCCTCTCCGTCTCTACCCACCTCACACAACAAAGTTTCCGTGCCAGTACCTCCAACTTGTCTGTCGACGGCCTTCTGCCCTCGAGCTATCTCATCATATTCAGCTACAGTTAGATTCAGACACCCAGAAGTGAAGAGGAAAAATTGCGAACTCTTGTGCTGTCCTGAAATCCAAAAATACTTATTATCTCCCAAAACCCTACTTGAGTAACATGCATTCCCCCGACAGGTTGTTGATTTTCCATTTTGGCAGCCGGAAAAGTTGGTCCTCCGACGGTAGTTGTCGTAATCCACACAAAAGATGCACCTAAGTTGAACTGAGCTCGTTTCTGCTGGGTGCACTCACTCGACGTAGTCGTCCTCCTGCCAGCCAGTCAGTTCTGGCACGTGGATGGAAAAGACGGCGGAGCGGAGGAGGCCGAAGAGGGCGATGAGCAACGGTTCGACTCGCATCTGATGGAAATTATCGCGTGGCGCTTAATTGGTTTTTCGTTGCAGGAGATGACGGGTTGGAGAGGACAAGGCCACATTATGCATTCCACAACAGCGAAGAATCGAAGGTGACCGAATGAGCAGGGAATTATACACGAGAGAGTGGGCAATGGGAACAGAGCTTCCGGTGCAACAGAATCGCAGATTGTTCCACGGAGATTGATATATACTTGGTTTTAGGATGGGTGGAATGCTTTCGAGGTTTAGATTTTGCCTCGATTTGAACTACCTTGGTGTAACAATTGTGTGGATTACTTTTTAAGGGCCAAAACTTAAATGAAAGAGGTTTTTACGAGAATGATCAGTTGGCAAAAAGTAAACAAACGCAAAAGTGCCATGAGCAGTTTAAAAAGACGGAATTGTTCATGGGAACCAACCATTGTTACTTATTGAGGTATTTCACTGTCTTCTAAAGAGTAAGTGGAGTGTGAACTGAATAAGAGTACACGTCCCATAGAAACGATCGTGTCAAATAACTAGATAATGGAATTTTTCGTTAGCTCTCCTACGTCAAAAGTGGAATTATTCCATCAAAGATAGTTTAAAACCGAGAATTGCGGGGAAATTCGATTGGTCGCCAGGAAACTAGGCAGTGTGGTCTATGTAAATGTCCTTTTGCGTGGTAAATTGAAATATCGCACCGACAGGTGTCATTTTGCAGGCACTGGAATGCTTTAGTACGGGAGGGGGTTCTGCGAAGGAACGGAGTGATTGAAGCATGACCTCGGACAGGACTTCAATCTTACGTTCCTTCTGAAATCAGAAGAGGGTGAACTGTAAATCTAACAAGAAATGCTCTTTTCGAACTTCCTCAAATGGAAAAAAGTGGTTTTTGAATGAAGAGTGGATTGGGAGCTAACTTCAGGCAAGGCAATTTTGTGGGATGATTACAGAGCAATTATGTGTCAGGAGGCAGCTGAAGTGTTCGGAAGCGAAAGCGGAAATCAAAGGATTTCCACGGGATGGGAGGAATCTCAGAAGGGACGCCAGACGGGGAATTATCGGACGACTAATTGGGACGAACGGCAGAGGGATTTTGAGGAAATTAGACGGATAGAGATTATTTTAATATTTGAAATTAGAAAGGTATAAAGTCAATTTAATAATGCATTTGATTTATTATGCATTATGGCGTCCAGCAAAAACAGAAATTGGAGACGGACAAAGACGGCCACAAACAGCTTTGTTCGGGTCTCCTTTGATTTTCTCAGAGATTCAGACGCAAACCAAGTTTCTTCAGCAGAGGAGATTTCTACGAAATGTAACATTAGAGAGTTCACAAGGAGGGAAGAATCACACTTAATTACTTTTTGTTTGTGCAGAATAAAGGAAATCGAGCCTCGTGGAATACAAACTGCACCAAATGACGTCATTAATTGAAGGTTACTAAACCAACAGAGAGAGAGAGAGAGAGAGAGAGAGAGAGAGAGAGAGAGAGAGAGAGAGAGGCCGATTTCCCTCTATAATTAAGCTCTGAAATAAATGTCTAATAGGTATTTGCTCCGCTCTCTCGTTGTAGTTTTTCAGCTGTGCATCTGAAAATAGAAAAAAAGTGACGTTTAGTCAAATTAAGAATTTGCTATTCACACCGAAAGCAGCCACCACCTTTCAAAAGTGGCATTTACGCAAAGGTTGTGGTTCGCTTTAAGAATTCTATAAAATACACCTAGGTGCGTGTAAAGGTGATCCGTGTGATTCATTCGGGAATGGGGAACTGAAAACTACTCATCTAATTGTAATTCAGTATGCGTGTGTTGGAAGGCGCGCGAAATACGACGGAAGGGGCTATTAGCGATGCGGTTCCCATAAAGGAGCGGCACATTTCCGTCGAGAAAACGACGAAAACATGGAAGGAGGGAGAGAAATGTTTTGAAAAGGAGGGGTGGGGTCATTAGGATCACTTGAATCTTTTCTCTTCTCTGGCGAAAGTACAAAGTTTAATTGCGACAGAAGATTGCAAATAAGTTCTCTAGAGTTACACGTGAAGAGGGAGAGAAGATTTCGATGTGGTTTAGTTTATTTGAAAAGTTTTAGTCTGAATAATCCTTTGCCCGTTGTGTTTGTCTGGATTCAATATTGCAGTTTTGGACATGACGATAAGCTCAGCTCATCCTGAATCCGTCTCAGAGGTCTATAGTGACGATGAGCGCATTTATGGAAAACTGTCGAAAAAGAATTTAAAAAAATTAAGTTTAATTATGTTACAACAGAAGTGAGTCCTCCATTGACATTGGTTAATGACATCTAGGCTTAGATTCTCCCCCAAACAAATGACTATTCCGATTATATTAGTTTTATTAGTCAGCGGAACACAACGATGTTTGAAAGGTGAAACTTTCACTTCTCACAAACACAGGCAGTAAAGTTGTCAAGTAGTTAAACTAATTACACTTGTTTGAAAGAATACAATACCTCTATTTTTACACAAGGAACAAAAGATTCAGTGTCAAACAGGGGAGTCAACAAGTATCGACAATCATTCGTTAGTGGAACACGAAAGGAACACTTCAGCACTAGAATATTCAACAGTTTGCGAGTTTTACTTTCCAGAAGGTAGGTTTTTACGAAAGGAAAAGAAATTTTATCTAAGGCGAGAATTTTGTTCTGATGACGGGGCAGACTCTCCATTCCTACGCACTTGGTGAGGCGCTCGAGGCGAACTATGTATTGACACGTATTTCCTGTCGACGTAGAATTCATTTTCTATGATTATGGGTCCATTTGATGAGTCCCTCTCTTGCTCTCATTAGGAGAAATGCACGGATGTCGGCATGTGGACGTGCGACTGAGCGGGCTAGCCCCACATTTCCATGCACCTTTTTTGCCTCTTTTCTTCTACGCTTTCAGAATCCCTGCATGTGTTTTGTTGAGATTCACGTGTTTAAGGTTAAAAACTCTTCTGAAAGGGAAGGAAAGTCTCTCTGAACGTGTCCATTGAAACATTCGATGGGATTCATCCATTGTCATCTGAGCCACGAGGCGTGATGAAATGTCGCATGGAATATTCCAGTCGAGTAGACGCAGACAAACAAACCGTGTCTTGTCTCTTCTTGAAAAATGCTTATAACGAGAATGAATGAAAGAAAATCTGCATGAAAGAGAGCTGAAGACGACCGTTCATTGAGCTCTGGGTAAATTAAGGGAAGCTTGTTGCATTCAGAAGAAGCGAGCATAACAATAATTTATGCTCCTATTATTAGCCCCTGGGTATTCATTCCAATCCTAAACAATTATGACACAAAAATGCCATTCTTTGGGAATCCACTTCACAAGCCACAATAGCCACAAATTGATAAGAAACCTGTTTTTCTCAAATCTAGAGGTGGCATGTATGTTAAAAATGCAGCGTTACAAAATATGTAGGAGGAAGAGCCTGCGATAATCGCATAACCTGGATGAAATCGGTTTTCAATGTGATTAATTTCAGTAGTGGATTGAGTAACGGAGATTATCCTACGCAGCAGCTGGGTTTCGTCTGGTTGAAATTGCAGTTTCCTCTGGAAGTCAAAGAGGAACTGGCGTTGGAGTACAATGTGGCGTGGAAGGTTCTTTGTTGGGAGCAAGCCGCTTGAAAACAAAAGTGTGGGAAAAGTCTTTCCGGAAGTTGAAGGTTTCGGCTGAATAATAAAAAGAAATGGGGTAACCTTCTGATCTCTGACTGTCGTACTTTGCTGATGATAGGCCACAGCCCCTCATTTGGGATAAACGTAACTTTTGAGTGTCTTTTGAATCATTCAGAGCTTTGATGCATTGTCAAACAGTAGACAAAGAGGAGAGTGAGCGAACAGTCGATGCTTGTCGGTCATCATAATGAACTTTGAACTAACGTGTACATCTAAGGTTAGCAGCCTTGGGGAAAAACAAGAAAAGGGAAAACCTTTTGTTGGGTTTAGAATAAAAAATAGTAATCTGTTTGCTCGAAAATGTGACACATGAGGTTGAAGGAGTGACACCTACTGTAAGTGGAATTCTTGTTCATTGTCAAGTGGAGCTCTCGGAACACATGCCTGATTAATTGTTGTGGCGATTGTCCTTTTCCGTCAAAACACAAAGACAAGGACAACTTGGGATGTGCTGCCACAACATGACAGGCGAGTTGACGGGTGACCACGAGGGAAGCTCACCTGATTAAGGAAGAATTCAAGTTTGATCACATTTCTTTTAATTGTGATCACATTAGTTGTTTACTTCATTATGATCGCGAAAATAGAAGGTTCATCGGTTCTCCTTCAATGCACTTTCGTTCACGCCCGACAACGAAGTCTCCTCTTCCGACACCCCGAGCTCAGCAGTCCAATCAACATTTTGAGTATTTGAAAAGGTACGCGTGTACGTGTTTCATTGACGTATAACCACTTAATTGTCGCCCGACCCCTGTTTTCTATTGTATTTTGCCCTGGCCTGGATCCCACTCCCCATTCCCACTGCCTCAGTCATTCGTAAATTACAGCTCTCCTTTTATCTCCGGGGGGTCAGTTCCTTAATTCCCCTTCATTGGCCATCAGCTAAAGGATAGGAGGATGTGGAGCTTCATCCTCCCTTCTATCTACGGTATAATCTCCGTCCTCCTCTACTGCTACATTCTGGTCACATTTGCAAGAAACAAAAGCGAATTCTCCTCTTCCTACTATAAAATCTTCAGTGTTTCAGCCGTTGTGGTAAGCATTTGAGTTACAGTAACCATTTGTTTTTCAGAACATTTTGACTTACGTAAACACGTTTCCCGTGATCCGACTTCCGGCCATCACCTGTGAATCATGCGCCATGGCCCCTTGGTTTCAGGATGGATTCCCAGGAGTCAACATCTTCCATTTACTCTCTATGCATTTTGCTTATGTTCAGTATTTTATGACGTTTCTTATGTCTTTCAATCGAATGACTGTCGTCGTATTTCCTTTCATTCACGAACAGGTTGGTAGGTCAAAGAAAACACAGAGAGCTATCCTATCCTCAGACAAAGTGTTCTTCCAGATCTGGCGTCGTTTCCTCCTTCTCTTCTTGCTCGTCTGCCTCCTTAGTCCCTTCCTCATAACTCACAAATTCTTCTTCGCAAGGTCATACTTTGATTACGATAAAAACTTGGAGAAATTTGTCGTGATGAATGAAACAGAAAGTTTTCCCCCATTTCCACCACAATGGAAACTTCAGAATCTCTTAACGCAGGGCAAAGTCCTAACGATTACAATGGTCATCAGCAGTTGTCTAAGTGCCGTCTGCAACATGACATCTCTTCTCACAATCAAACGGATGGTATCCTATTCCCATTGCAGTTTAGTTCTGTTGAGTGTTAGAGGTCTTCTCAAATGACAAAGAGGACAAAGGCAGAGGTCAGACTTTTCATCCACGGCGTCATCAACTTCTGCATGGAATCAGTGGCCACTCTGTTGACGGTTTGGCACTTGGAGGAATAAAGAGTATTCGATTAAGGTGGGAATAATGTTCTATTACGACCACCCGGTGATCATCTTCTGGTGTATGTTGCTCCTTCCCTACGTATCCGATGCAGTCACATTCACTTCTGCGTTTATATTGATCATTTGTAGTAATCCTCTGAGGAAAGCCTTCAAACGGCAGTTTGGAATGTAAGGCAAAATGGTGTCGTAAAGTCAGTTTGTTTAGGGAAGAAGCTACCTCTTTTGGAGGAAACAGCAACAGAAGCACTGCCCCGCGAACACCGACAATTGCAGTTTCTTCGCGATGAAACAAACCGAAATTATAGTCACAGAACACTTGTCATTTTGTAGCTGTAGATTCTAACTTTAAAATAAAAATATGGGAAGTCAGAGTTTACACTTTCTCTAAATGTGTAATGCTTGGAAAATGATGGAAATGTGTCATAGGTAAAGTTACGCTTTACGTGACGTTGCTGCAACTGAAATGGAGCGGTTCATTGTGTTCCTCGCATTCCCCGGAGTCGGTCGTCCTTCCCTCGAATAATGGCTGACAAGGTAAAATCGTCGTTGAACACCACTGGAGAAAAAACTGCGAACCACGTCAGTTTCGGAACGGATGCCAAGACGCCTGATGCCAAGAAGCCCGTTCCTGCCAGCCAAGGATACGTCGTTGAGGTACTCCTCCGGTTTCAGACGAAACATCTTTGGACTGAAGGTGACGATTCCTCCTCCGGTGGGACTGCAGCTGAAGGACGAAGTGGAGCTGCTTCGTGGAGGCTTCAAGGACAAGGAGGGCCACCAGCTGAAGTCTCAGGCCACGGCTGCCAAGCAGCCCCCGGCGAAGGCTGCGAAGAGCAACGATCAGATGGGCAACGACAAGAGCTGCGAGAAGAGCAACGAAAGCAAGCCCGTGCCGAAGAAGAAGAAGGCGAAGAAGGAGGCAACCGTCGCAAAGGATCAACCTCTTATACAATTGGCTTAATCTCTATGTGTGTATGTGATGTCCCGGAGTGAAAGTGCGTTAGATGCGTGCGCTGCCTGCGCCTCCTCATGTCTCCTTATCTCTCGCCCTTCTCTCGATGGTTGTCTCTGAATTTGCCTATTTTATTGGCCGGCCATTTTTTCATGGGTGATGTGAAAACGCGGCTGGTTCGCGGCCGAAGGCCGCGAACAGACCGGCCGTAGGCCGCTTCTTCGAAAGTAACTTTTCCGCAAGTTCAGTATCAAACAGAAGCTACTGATGTGCTGATCCCACGCTTTCCAGGAGTGGAGGACCGCCGAAGGCGGGCCGTCACTCCTGGTCTTGACAACATTTCGCAGTCGTCTGAAATTAGAATATGCTGAAAAGTACGATTTGCATAGCTTCGGCCTGGCTAAGTCCTTTTCCACCTCGTCATCTCACCAACGTGGCTGTTCTCTCCCATTGTCTATGCTGAAGCCCCTGTTCGTCTTCAGTTGGTTATTCCTAGTGTCAACGGAGCCCCAATTCTGGGCAGCCACGAGCGACGAACAGTAAACCCACTGCTCGTTTTAAGAACATTCAATTGCAGGTCATTGTTCCCCGCCCCTCTCGTAAAGTTGAAACATAGCTTTACGGTCCTCGTTGAAGAAGGGCATCGCATTCGGGGGGTGTGGCTGAGCAGACATGAAGAATGCGAGATTGTCGAAGTGAAGGCCAAAATTATTACAAAAACAAAACATTTTGTAACCTTGGAGGCCACAGAAGCGATGGTCAGTAAAATAAAAGAGAAAAGGGCCATAATAAATTAAGGAGGAGTTTGGAGAAGATCCACAGACACTCTTTTTTTGCACAAATCCCATTCCAACCATTATTTTCCACAGGACTGTCAGATTTGACCCAAAAGATCGTGAGTTCGTGTTCTCACTTCAGTTCTACTGCTTGTTCCAGACGTCAACGTCTTCTTCGTGTTCATCTACGTGGTTGGTGTCGGTCTCAGCTGTCTCTTCACTGGTCTCAACCTCGCTCTTTTATCCTTAGACGTCGAAACCCTCGAAGTTTTCATCGATAACCTAAGACTTTCTAACTTTTTATCTCAGATGGTCAAAAACTATGATGAGGATTTGGACATGCGGCAGTTTGCGGAAGACATTCTGCCGATTCGAAAAGACCCGAACATCATGATCTGCACCATCATTTTAGGTGGGTACTCCTAGGCCAAAGACCTAAGAGTCCTAGGGAACACGCTTTGTAACGTTGTCTCTACGATCGTATTTGCCCAACTGACGAAGGGAGTGGAGCTCGGTGACTGGCAGAAGTACCTCCTGATTACGGCAGTTCCCACATTCGTTCTGCTGATTTTCAGTGAGATCATTCCCCAAATCGTATGTACAAAGTGAGTCTTTTGATTCTTGTATGCATCGGCTCTCCCACAGATGGCTGATGGAAGTCATTTAGGTACGCCATTCCCATCGGAGCTCGTCTGCAGAACGTCATGCGATTCTTCACAATTATCATGTTTCCCATTGCAAAATCTATTGCCCTGGCGTTGGACATAATCGTCGGAAAAGATAGTTCAAAGTCTAAAGCGCTGAGGGATATTCAACGCTTCGCCCAGCGAAAAGAGAAAATGGCGATGGTTAGTCTCCAATTCCGCCTCTGAATCCCTTTTCTCTTCTCTTTTCGTGTTAGTACACTTCCATTTAGGTTGTAACCAACACTCTGAAGCTTCGGAAGCGCACAGCCAAGGACGTAATGACCCCGATGGACCGTGTAAAGAAAATTTCGGACAGGTGTTTCTCAAATCTTTCTAAATCTATGTTTTCCAGAGAACCCGTGAGTAGTCAGTTGCGTGAATCTCTCAAAACGAGCCACACCCGAATGCCCGTTTACAAGGCAGGAGACCCCAACCACGTGAGAATCCTTCATTCCTTTTTTACCGCTCTGTTTAGCTGTGCGGTGTGTTCAATGTGAAGGATCTGCTGTTGATTGAGGACAGCCCCTACATCACGGTGGGAACAGTTATGCAGATGTGGCCTCGAACCAGCACCGTAAGCCCTCCAGAATCCCCAATGTTTGTGTTCAGTGCCGCTTCGTGTCGGCCGATATGCCCGTCTATGAGCTGATGCTCGAACTGAAGACGGGTTGCTCCCTGGCCTGTGTGATCGAGTTCCTGCCGATTGGTGCTGAAACCAAAATGGTCACCACAGGAATAGTCACACTCGAAGACATGCTGGAGGAGGTGGAAATTCCTTGAATCACCGCTTCTTTTACTTTGCTTTATCAGGTCATAGGAGAGATTTACGATGAGAAGGACCTACGACGCGTGGCCAACGCAGGAATTGAAGTGGGCAAGGAAGAGGCGAAGCAGCACCAGTCGAAGCAACCGCTACCGAAGCCTAAGGATGACATCAAAGAATGCAAGACGGAGAAAGCGGGGCGGTCGAAGGCGGCGAGGTCCAAGAGAATTCGAGTGGAAGAGGTGTAGGGGGAGAAGACAAACAACGATTCGTAACAGTTAGCAGCAATTAATAAAGTTAATTATCACTTTGTGTTTGTTTCTTGCTCTTTCCTGTTTTCGGTAATAATCAAGTGAGGTACACTCGGCCCTTGAATGTGAAATTAAAGGTCGCTCTTTAACCATGGAGCGCGCATATGTATTTCTCTATTTTAGCTTTAATTTTTTAAAATAAATATTATATTATTTTAATCCAGTTATTTGGTATTTCTTACTTTTTAAACTAAGTGAAATCTTGCGACCCCAATTTCCTCTCGCTGCAAACGGGCGTTACAGGATACTCTGATGTTCAAACGGTTTCTTCAGAAGGTCGTCCACGTAATGACGAAAATTACCAACGAGGCTCCCGCGGCCAGCACAGCTGAAGCCGCCCTCCATTCGGTCCAAGCCGGTCGCGTTGAAAAGGCAGAATCTGCTCCCGATGCCCCGAAGGCTGGATTCAAGAGGATCAAGTACAAGAGGTTCGCTCTTCTGCTGTCCTACCAGGGCAAGGATTACTATGGAATGCAGGTTCGGCTTAAGTTTTATGTAATTTTAATGTATTTTCAGATGCAAAAGGAGCTGCCTACGATTGAGAGCCACGTCATTGCTGCGATGCACAAACTTGGATGGATTACGGACGAAGAGAAGACGACTCCCTTCAAATTCTACTTCCAGAGGGCTGCCCGTACGGATAAGGCCGTTTCGGCTGTGAGACAGGTACTCCACATCTCTTTATTATCTATCTAATGGTTCTAGATTTGTGGAATGCAGCTGCCCCTGACCTTTGAATATGAACTGGATGGACCAGAGGAGCTGAACAAACTTCTTCCCCCCGACATACGAGCCATGGGTTTGTCCTATTTCTTTCCCCTTGAGTATCGCCTTAGGAATGCGAAGGACTACGAACCATTTCCATCCGCAGAAGAATTGCGACGCTCGTACATATTCCTACACGTTACCCACTTTTGCCTTCGCCAAGCCTCACCAGGTAGCTTTTCTAAATTCCAGTGAGTGTTTTTGTTCAGCTGACAGATGCGGATTTCCGAATTTCGAAGGAAACAATTGACGAAGTGAATTCCCTCCTGGATATTTACATCGGAACCCACAATTTCTTCAACTACACCTCCAAAAAGTGAGATTTTTTTGTGGAGAGCTATTCGATTTAGTCGGCGTATAACATTCTTCTTTTTGAAACGCCGTTCTTTAAAGTCTGTAGCCCTGTTTCTTTTTTTTAATGTTATTCTTTAGGGAATTCAAGGACGCCTCCTGCCACCGATTCATCATGTCCTTCAAATGTGGGGAACCCTTCCTATACAAGTAATTGGCTCAATTCCACCTTTACTTTTCTTTTTGAGAGATACTCTTCGTGACAAAGACGTGGAATTCATCTCGATCACCGTAAAGGGACAGTCCTTCATTCTACATCAAATCAGGAAAATGATCGGTTTATTGTGACTTCTCTTTTTCCCAAATCCTTGCTGCAGGCATGGTTATTACGGTGACTCGAGAGCTCCAGCTGAGGAGTTACATCCAGAAGTCGTTCGAGGACAATAGGGTTAGGACATGACACTCTTTCTCTAATGTTATTGATTCAGATCGACGTTCCCAAGGCGCCGGGTCTCGGCCTGTTGTTGGAAAGAGTCCATTACGACTACTACGATAACAAGTGAGTTCTTCTGGTTTCCCCTAATCTTCTCCTTTCAGGTTCCCTCCTCAGCTGATGCCTCTGAGTGACTGGGGAAAAGACACCGAGGCGGCCGTGGAGAAGGTCAAATTCGAATTAATCACCAAGGAGATCCTGGAGACCGAGGTTACCGCCCAATCGTAGGTTTCCTTTCTTTAGTCGCAAATCGCATGTTTAGGATGTTCCAATGGCTGGCTGAATTGCCACGACACGACTTCAGCGCCGACCCGGAGAGTGACCAACCGGCGCAGAAGTCCTTCCTCACGATGGCCATGGCACAGGTCACCAAGGTTTGCTGTTTAAATGGATATGTTTTCAATATGTTATTTCAGGCGGAAGAGGAAGAGGCCGCGAAAGAAACCAGCACGGACGGAGCTAAGGAGGCCGAGGAGCAGAAGATCGAAGAGACTGTGGAAGTGAAGAAAGAGGAAGCGGTGGAAGTGAAGAAAGAGGAGGTCATTGCCTGATCTATTTTTCATTTATTGTTAAGTTGACGTTGTTTAATGTTTTGTCGACTAAATGTTCTGTTGTCACTTTCCGTGTTCGAATAGTCTCACGAGATCCCGCGGTGTTTCGCTCAGCTCCGACCACGACTGATTGAGCCAAGCGAAGAAGTCGGCAGACACCACTGAAACTGAAGAATGAGCGGAATACCATTTGAGTATAGGGAAGGAAGGCTCAATGATTCAGAACCCGGAAACAAAAGTTTAAAAAGTTAGAGTGATTTTCGCGACTAATTTCATTTTGGCTTAACTTGAGTTAAAGTTTAAGTAAAAAAGGCTTGTTGTTTATTAGTCGAACGTCATTTCTTTTGAATAAACTACTTTGTCAAACTGTCATTTAGAAATTTTTGATTTCCGTAGTAGGTCCTCTTTTTCAAGGTCAATTTGAAGACATCAACGGACGACTTCAAGTAGAATACAGGACGATATTTGATATATATGATGAAAAGGCTTACTTGTGCAGGAGAGAAGAAGGCAGATGAATCTTTGGCAGTTCATTGTGGTTTAGTCCTCTTTTGCCTCTGTCCTTTTAAGGCTGGGAGGTAACCTGTTGAGCGAAGAGAGGGCAAATGGAGGTGGAAGATCCGCTAATTACGCTCGTTTATAGCGGCAGCACAGATCACAGAGGACTCGCCTGGAAATTTTTCTGAGAATACAGGTTTTTCCCGGGAGACCACGGGGGGCCAGGAGCAGAGTCCACACTTCGACGACCCTACTCGCGGAACAGAGCCATTTCCGACAACAGACTGCAAGCCCCACTGCAGTCTTTTTAGTTTGGACCGGTTGTTTTGACCAACGACGCTGGGTCTTTCGCTCAGACGAAGAGACACTTCGGGAACACAACCACTATTCATAGACACGTGTTTTCACAAATACGTTTCTTATAGTGTGTGGTTCACAGTTTGTGATCGGCAGAGTGCAGAATTCTTTGTTAAATGACAATACCTACCACAAAGAACATCAAAACCATCTTTCAGAAAGGAAGACGCCAGAACTGCATTCATTTCTAGACTAGAGTTTTCATTGGGAAAAGTACATTGTAAATTATTCAAATAGGAAATTCATGCGGACTAGGATCACAATAATTTTCGCATATTTTGAAGGCTGGAATTCATACTAAACATAGATGGTCCTTCATCAAACTAAGGTCGTAAATCAAGATGAGCCATATTTCATTCCATAGCCTTTATCAACCACCTTCCATACTGATTTTCAGTTTTTTTAGAATGAATGTTTACAAAAATTAGTGTGCTTTGAGGGCAAGCGAAATTTGTGGGTGGTTGAAAAACTTTAGATCTGTAAGTTTTTGCTGAGATGTCTCTCAGAGTGCTCTTAAATTTCTTGGCTATTTGAGACATTTTCCCAAAGTTTTGAGTATTTAGAACTAGAGAAACTCTTTGGGAGGAGGTGAAATTAGTGTTCTTTTTACATACTTTAAACTAAGACGGATTCTTCCTTTTGATTTCTGTGATTTGAATCTGTTTATGTAAACGTTGTTTATAAATCCAACTGACCGAAATGATTTATAACATATGTCAATTCCAAAGGCTGAGTGTATAGCAAACCTTATATTAGGCAATGCAGTTTTAAAATACTTAGACATGGATCTTTTTTCAACGACTTCTGATAGACTTAGGTCAACGTCAAAGCTTTTAGTGGACAACTTAACGTTTAAAATATTGCTTCAAGTTTCGTTAGAAAATTATGTTGTATTTAGTTTGGCCCCAAGTCTTTCGAAAACTCACAACTGAGGGTTGGGTGTCGTAAACGAAAGGAGATAATCCCCACGAAGGAAGGGGAAAATCGGACTGAAGGGCTCTTAAACCAAATGATTCACTCTATTTTCAGAAATTCGCCTAACTCGACCGCCAGAACATCAGAATTCGGCGAAAATAATTCACGACAGACGAAATTGACTGAAAAGTGTCTAAATTTACAGATCAAACTACCGGCATACTGTAGGCTCTTATGGTATTTTAATGAAGAAAAGATGGAAAAGATAAAAAGGAAACAATTAAAGGGCTTTGCATGTTCTCTTTGCCTTCTGGCAGCCGAAACAACAACTTTTCCTGCAAAAGTCGGGTCAGCTGAATCCGCTGTAAGAATCGATCATTGTTTGCTCAAATCCCTCTGCCTGCTCATCGGAGAAAGCACTTTTCTTATTTTTGTCTTATTCAGAAGGTAGAAATGGAATCCGAATGGAACAACCTTCCGCCGGAGATTCTGGTCAAAATATTCAGACTTCTTCCACTGAAAAATTTTGGCAGATGCTCTCAGGTAACTTTGTTACCTTTTCCGCATAAAAGCCATACTTTGCGCAGTTCGTTTCAATTAAGGAAAAAAATCAATGACTTAAATTAGATAGAAATTCATAGAAATTGAAAAATAGGACACGCGCGTGGCGTTAGAGGATTGTCACGTGATAGTGAATTTTTCAGAAAGGTGGCTGTCTCATTTAAAACAGCAAGTCCGTGCCATTTTTTCAAGCATTTAACTTGAGCAAAACATAGAAGTTAAGGTATGTGGCCATTGGTATGACGTGTTCTGCATGGACGATTGTTGGAGAAAATTCACATTTCACGACCATGTTTTGGTTAAAAGGAGATTAACGCAACATGCGGGATGGCAATACGCACTGGATCATATGCGACTCAGGTATTCCTTTCAATCAGAATGTACTTAACAATTAACCCTATGATCGCAAAATTAAGAACATCGCTATCGGACCAGAATCATGGAACTAATACAGTTCCTCGATTCTAGCGATGTCCTAAAAAATCGAGATTTTAAGGCATTGCATTCCAATGATCATCGACAAATGGAGGGAGTTAATTGTGGAACCAGTCTCCAATCTCTTCAATTTATACGAATTCATGCAGAAAATAACCAACTTCAGTGAATTTCACGAAAGGTAGGCTTATCTTTTTCATATGACGGTGTATTTAGAAACCTGGAAGAGGAAAATCCCCTCTCTCGTGTGAGAAGATTCAGTTTTCAATGGAGTATGCACATTAGTGACAGAGGACAGGGTGGGGAAGTAGAGGAGAAGGTTCAATAATGCAAAAGAGAATATTAATATCAGGTTAAGGACATAGGAACAGGCGGAGAAGTCCTTCGAAGCATTCGCGCCCTCCTTGCCCAGCTGCACGGACTCCAGGATCTGGAGCTCCATCAGCTGCAGCTGAATACCCCAGACAGCATGCTTTTATTAGGAGAAGTAACATTTTACCTTTCTCTGTTATATCTTCATTTCAGCTCCTCCACATGCATCAGCTGACAATGAAGCGGCTGGTCGTACCCAATCTGAGTGTCTTCCCATACACAGCCCTCCATCTGGGTCTATTCCTCAATCTACAATACCTAGTTCTGTCGCCACAAAATCTATCCGACAGTTCTGTTGTACTTCTAGGAGATCTACAGAAACTGAAGTGTCTCAAGATTGTCCAGGTGTCTTAATTCAAAGAAAAGGGGTATAAACTTCAGGATGAACGTACAACCAACATTGTCCCTTGCTCATCCTCAGCATGGAGATTGTTCTCAAAAAGCAATCAGGGAAGAACCAAAGTTACCTTGATTCTAAAAGGTTACCAAAGCCAAAAAATTAAAACTTTCTAATTTAGGAAAGGTACGCGTTCCCCTGCATTTGCAGCCGTCGGCTCCTGTGACTTCGATAGTCTTTGAGCGCTCGGCCGGCCAACTGACATTCGACCTGGCTGAGAAGGTATTTCACACTTTGGGTGTCAAGTGGCTGCAGATTTGTGACGAATACTCGAGGACTTTGGAACGCTTTGAGGAAGGGGGATTGGAGAGGATGAAAAGGAGCAACAAGGCGCAGAAGAGGGTCGACAGGGCGGCTGTTGAGATAGTTTCCAGGTAAGGAGGGACATACAGAGGGAAGAGATATGCCATCTTCAGGTGTTGTAATCTATCTTTGCTGGCGATCCGAGAAAGACTCTCAACGGGCACTGCTCTCCTTCTCGCAACCTTTTCCGCAAACCGTAACTTTCTACTTTACCTCCGTCGAAATGCCTTACTCAAAAGGGTAATTGATTGGTTTATGTCAACCTTTATTTATCCTAGGTATCGTGGAGTCGAAAGGAAATGTCAGCTTTTGATCTTGACTTTGATTGGTTGAAGCGTATTTCAAAAGACTACGAAGCGACAGAAACTGAAATGGCGAAATTGGCTGGGAGGGTGTGTCTAATGTCGGACAAGAGGTACAGAAATAGTTTCTGTTAAATAAACCTTTGAATTCATTTGTTCTCGTAGACTTTAGTATTCTTTGAACGGAGCCAAAGGGAGTCAGTTGTGTTCCTCCGTGGCAACTCTCACTTTCTTCCTGCATTTGCAGCCGCCAATGACGCCAATTGTCTTTGAGCGTTTAGCCACCTGACTGACATTCGACCTGGATGAATTTTCTCGGTGACTACTGCTTTGGCGGCCTCTGTGCACTGTGTGTGTGTGTGTGTGTGTGTGTGTGTGTGTGTGAGTGAGTGAGTGAGTGAGTGAGTGAGTGAGTGAGTGAGTGAGTGAGTGAGT
Source organism: Oscheius sp. G VE-2021 (assembly GCA_022343465.1). Taxonomy (NCBI): domain Eukaryota; kingdom Metazoa; phylum Nematoda; class Chromadorea; order Rhabditida; family Rhabditidae; genus Oscheius; species Oscheius sp. G VE-2021. Next base: position 1,551,238 of record JAJQXH010000027.1, on the reverse strand, counting down.
GAGTGAGTGAGTGAGTGAAATAGTGAACAATTAAATATCGTCCCATCGTTGTTTTGTCTGAAACTTGGAATTCCTGAGATTCCTCTGATGACAAATGGCCCCATCTTCCCCTAATGGTTTCGCACTTGAGTGTAAATTCCGGGTCCAAGTGAGCCGCAAACTGCGTGCGGCCGGTAGTCCTCTTGCGATAACAGCAGTAGCTCTCCAAATCTGTTTGTTTCCACAGTTCTTTCCCTTTCCGCCGCCGCTTTCATGTCCCTTACTTCGTATTTCCGGTTGCTTCATTCACACCATTGACATTCCATCTCCCCTGCGGTTTTCAAGCTCCCCTCAGAGCAATAAAACGTGGTTTCGGCTGTCTGTGGATTCCTCCACACGGCTGTCGTAGGTGTGATCGAGCACTGCCACCCCCACTCACACGCCATTCGAAACGCACAACAATCTGGGATTACAACCCAATCACCTACGATTGTCACGTACGTTCTCATTTCGTCTTCTGCTGATATTTTTAGCCAAAGTTTATTTTTAAACCCCAAATCAAGATACGTTCTTCTTTCAGATTCTTCAATAAGGGAGTCGTAGTGTTGTAGTGTAACTAGAATTGCCCCATATGCTTTGGCATATACGGAGACGTGTCAGTCGTAGTGAGAAGTTTAAATTAAACAAATGTTAATCGTTCAGACAAGAGTTTATAGAAGTGTCCTACGGTAACCTTCTGTCTCCTCCGACCCACTTCCGACCCCTGACTCAACCGACCCCTCCTGACAGCCGTCCGTTGCCAGTCTCTTCTGACATTCCAGTGGCGTCACTGCCAGCTGACTCGTCGGCCGCCCACATTTCGAGCATTCATCATCTCCTCTAATCTGCCTTTGTCTTCTCCTAATTCCCCCTTCCTCTATTCTTTTCATCTCTCCCACACTGTCGTCCCAGCTGTGCTTTATGTGACACAAAAACAGAGTTCATCCGCTGAGTGACGCCCGCGGCTCCCTTTATGCCCCAGGGCAGCCCGCATGGAACAGTCTATTCAAGAACATACTTTACGAATGTTTCCTGGATGAGATGCATATCTTTGTTTTTCTATGATTGCTTCCCTCTTTTCTGCCTCTCATTTCGTAGTCTCCCACACTGTATACTTTGAAATTTCGCTTGAGTAGGCGCCGTGTTGCCATCTGGTTCACATATACACCCACTAATTGCTCCTGCAAGGCCTCTTGGAAACATACTTGTTCTCTCAACGGCTTCTCAAACAAACAACAAGTCGCCTTTTTCGTTCTTTTTTCATAATCAACTTTATTAAATTAACACGCTGTCGCTTAGATTAGGAACTTCTCTATCGCAACCGAACTGTTGTTCATTCCAATATTTTTTCCAAGTTTCTGCAATCCGCTTTCAGTTCTGTGTTCCTGAAGAATCTCAGAAAACATTGATCAAGGGGGTTTTTCAGAGGATATCTTGTTTTTCGCACTGGCAAGATGTAAGAATAGATTGTTGAGACAAATAAAAACACACCAGAAACCAATCATACATTTCCACTGAACATGACAGACCCGGAAGAATCCCAACTTTCCTGCATCTGCAAAAGTCCTTGAATTCTATGCAGATTCTCAGGTGGGAGTCTGAAATTCCATTATGGCGCCACTTTGCAGCCCCCGTTGCAACCAAAAAAGAGCTCACGTGGGCGAAAACCCCCTATGATTGGGAAATATTTTTGTTTGTCATTTATCACAAACAAAAAAATCACTTTTCCTGGATGACGAAGCGCGCGAATCGGCGAAATCTGACAGTGTGTTTGGTTTTGGTGACAGCTCGGCGGCGAGGGAGCTGCACTCGCAAAATGCGCTTCTACTCCTCCAATGTGGCCAGAACTAGGAGACAGGTACGAATGTTTTCAGGCTTACTTTCCAATGCAGTGGTACATTGGGGAAGTAACTGATAAAGGAACGGTGACGGTGTACTGTAGATCAAAATCAATGTAAAAACAACGGAAACTTAAATGATGCCAAGGAAGATAGTTAGGAAGCACATTACATTGTATTTAATTTCATAATAGCGACCTTTCTATCAAAAAAGTAAATCCGAAACAATGCTTTGACAAAAAGGCTGGTATTCGGTCGAGGAATAAGTGAATAAACTGAATGTGAGAGCGAATCGGCGGCGCAAAACTAAATGCAAATTTAAAGTAAAAGTATGCCTAAACTAAAAATGGCAACAAGTCGTGGTTGCCTCAATTTTTCAGCTCACCTTACTTCTGTTTTATTTATTGTATATCTACAAAGGGGCTACTGATCATTTTTCAATCTATAGCTTTCGCCAAGCTGGAATCATGCCAAAATGACCCTTAGTGCAGCGGAAATGAGATACGCAGTGCGAGAGACAATGTTGAATTAGGATATTTAGATATTCTAATTAATATGCAAAAATTTCCCCGCCGATTTCATTTTGGCAATGACTATAGTAGAAATGAAAAGTTCCATGAGCGGTTTATGCAAATTAAGCCTAACCAATGCGCGCCCAATCTTATCATTGCGCCTTGTTCATTTTCTAAATGTGGCTAAGTGGTGTAGTGGGTAAGAGATTGGACTGTTACCCTACAGGTACCTAGTTCGATTCCTCCATAGTTTTGTTTATACATAAGTGATTTTTTTTAAAAGTAACTAGACTTTAAGAGCCCCTTTGTAGGGAGCCCATATGTGGAAATGGATGAGAGCACCTTTGTAGGTATACAGGCGGGTTCTTATTCCTCTCTCTCTCTCTCTCTTTTTTTCTCTTCTCTCTCTCTCTCTCTTTCTTTCTTTCTCTTCTCTCTTCTCTCTCTCTCTCTCTCTCTCTCTCTCTCTCTCTCTCTCTCTCTCTCTCTAGTCCTTCCTCCCCGCGGGGGCGTGCCGTTCCCTGACTAAGTTATCTGACCAGTCCTTCCCATTATTCTGTGTGTCCTCCGGCGTTCCTTCCTTGTCAAATGTTTGTCGTAGAGATGAGCACCGCCCACAGAAAGTCAGCGGTTCTATTTTGGCTTCCGGCTTCCAAACTTATTCTTGTCTTTGTGATCGCTCTTTTACCTCTTTCTTCACAATACGTTTTCTCCCAAGCCAAGAAAAGTAATCCAATGTTCCGTGAGATGCAGCTCATCCTCGATTAGAACTGATGCGTATCGCATGGTTTACCTCTAATTCCACCTCTCCTGACGTGTTTTCCGGATAAGTCGTCTATTTCGAAAGAGAACAGCGGCCGTCCCTCCGTGGTGTCGGGTGTCTTTCGGCGGAGGGTCACCTGCCCCCTTCGACTCCCCCTCTCACCACACTGTGCATGCATCTAAGAGCATCCGAATGCTTGATTCCTGACCCATCTGGCGACAAAAACTCCGTCAACGAGCGTTGTTTGCCCCTTTCTACACCCAACGACGAGCCCTTTCATCCTCCCGCATGGGATTTTGAAATCAAGGCAGGCGCTCACTTGCCCTTGGAGTTCTTTCCCAGCTCATAACAATAAACACGATCCTCCTCTTTCCTATTCCACGTGAACAACATTCCATGTTAGGTAGTTTTGCTGTGGAATTCACCCTTTGGTTAAATTGACAATTATGCCTTTTAAGACAGCCAATTGAATGAAAAATCATGACAAATAGAGATTCTGACGACGCAGTGATGTTTCCAATGCATATACTCTTCTCCTATCTGTCTTCTATTGAATTCATGGCTAAAAGGAATATTTAAGGCTCTCGAAAGAATGGCTTTGGCTTCGTCTTCCCGCAACAACATGCAGTTCACCGAGGATATCATCAAATCTGTAAGGCGCATTTGATTCCCCCGGAATGAATTCCTTTTAGCTGTCACCGGAAGAGATTGACGAGTTCAGAGAGGCCTTCATGATGTTTGATAAGGACGGCAACGGAACCATGTCGACGAAGGAACTCGGAGTGGCCATGCGCTCCCTCGGACAGAACCCCACAGAACAGGTAGGGAGAGAGAGAGAGAGAGAGAGAGAAAGAGAGAGAGTTGTTTGGCACCTTTGGCCCCAATCGTCGCCGTCTTTCGAGTGCTCTCGGCGTCTGAATGTGCTTGAAATTGAATATCCGCCCCCGCCACCGCATCGGAAGCTATGAATGAGCGATCCAAAGCAAATAGTATCAGGAATGACAGTTTTCTTCCAGGAAATCCTGGAGATGATCAATGAAGTTGATATTGACGGAAATGGACAGATTGAATTCTCCGAATTCTGCGTAATGATGAAGAGGTAATTTAAAATTTCAATTCAAAACATCCTGATTTCCAGAATGATGAAGGAGACGGATTCGGAAATGATCAGGGAGGCATTCCGAGTGTTTGACAAGGACGGAAATGGAGTCATCACAGCCCAGGAATTCAGATATTTCATGGTGAGTGAAGGAGAAGTTTATTATATTAAAGGAGAATTGCAGGTGCACATGGGAATGCAGTTCTCAGAAGAAGAGGTGGATGAGATGATCAGAGACGTGGATGTGGACGGAGACGGAGAGATCGACTACGAAGAGTTCGTGAAGATGTTCACCTGTACCTCAGTCTGGGGAGGAGGAGCCGTCTAGTAGAAGAAGGGAGAGATTGACTTGTAAACGGGACAAGCCTACCAACATTCCGTAGTTCATTTGCTGTCGATTGAAACGAAAGAATCGCCATTCCCTATATCCGAGCTGTATGTACACAAAATAAATATGTATTGATTATTTATGGAATTGTGTTTTATAATATAAGAGGTCCACTTCAACGTTCACTTGGGATATCTCACTAACTATAAGGTTCGCCCATCTGAGGAACAACTTTTTATACAAACAAACGATACTCAGATTTTTTGTCAAACTACGTTTCGGATTTTTACCTCGTATATGAATTCTAAAAAGACATTTAGTTAAACATGAATGTTGTTAATGAAAAAAGTGAAAAGAGCTACTCACACGAGATAGTTTCCATTGGATGTGGTGTCCCGCCACGACCAGGGTCCAACTCAGTTGTAGTCCATGCGGCATTCGGCTTTCAAATTCAAATTTTTTGTTGAGTTGATTGAATTTCTACTATTGTTTATTTTAAATGTTTGCACCATTCGGCTTTAGAATAATGTTGTATTTTGAGGTATGACCGATAAACCGTCAAAGATCCTCTGCTGTGGAGACGTGAACGGAAATTTCCTCCAGCTGGTGAAGAAAGTATCGGCTATTAATCAGAAGGTTGGTTGTTATATTCTCCATTTGCCGAATTCCACTGTAGAATGGTCCCTTTGACATGCTGATATGCGTCGGGGAGTTCTTCGGTCCAGACGAGGCGCTCAACGATAAGATTGTCAGCGGAGAGCTCGAGTTCCCCGTCCCCACCTATATTCTAGGTTGGTTTGTTTCTTCATTCTTCTGTGATTTATGGTGCATAGGACCCTGCTCCCCGTCCACTTCTGCTTATTACCCTGACGATGCGACGGAATTCTCCTCAAGCGTCACTTTCCTCGGCAAGCGTGGAATACTCAACACTGCCACAGGTATTCTTCCTCCTTTTCGTCTATTTATAAATTGCAGGTCTCCAAATTGCCTATCTGAGTGGAATCGAAGGTGTCACCTCGAATGCCTGTCAGTTCAACATCGATGATGTCCAGGAGCTCCTCGTTCCCATCAAGACGCAGTCTGGCTTCCTCGGCGTAGACATCCTCCTGACTTCTATGTGGCCTGCCGAGGTTCTCTTTTCTGTTCTTCCCTTGACCGAGTATTATAGGTCTCTAAGCATGCCCACAACACACCTTCTTCTGACATTGAGGGATCCACTTTGATTTCTCGATTGGCTGCCGGACTAAAGCCTCGCTACCATTTTGCTGGAATGGGTATTCATTACGAAAGGCAGCCTTACAGGTCAGATTTCCACAGAAACCCAACGTTACTGTTTGTTTTAGGAATCACCGGGTGTTGATCGAACCGGCCCAGCATCCGACCAGATTCATCGGCCTAGCTCCTTTGGCGAACACAACGAAACAGAAGGCCCTCTACGCCTTCAATCTCGCCGTATGCGGTCTTTTGCAACGTTTACTCACAATTTTCCAGCCGATGAAGAAGATGAAGAGAGAGGAACTGACCCTGCAGCCTCCGAATGTATCCGAATTCCCCTACATGGAATTACTCACCGAAATCCTCACAAAGTCAGTTTGCCTTCTTTTAAAGATATAAATGGATGGTTTCAGAGAAGCAGAAAGTGCCGCTGCTAGTGAAAGATCGGCGAACAACGCCCATTTCCGTTTCGACATGTCAGGAGAAGCGGAAGAGGAGAATGGCGACGGAAGGAATAGGAAAAGGAGGGGAAGAGGTAGTTCCCCTGATGGGAAAGAGAAGACATGGTTTTAGGAGAAGGTCCTCAGGAGGACAAACGACCGGCGGCCCCCTGCTGGTTCTGTTTGTCCAACATGGATGCGGAGAAGCACCTGGTGGTGTCCGTTGGGGAGTCCTGTTACGCGGCCATGCCGAAGGGGCCACTCGTTGACGATCACGTCATGGTTCTCAGTATTGGTGGGTGTGACCTGGTCATTTCAAATCTTGGAAATACCTCATTTCTTCAGGTCATATCCAATCACTGGTGGCTGCCCCTCCTGCCGTGCGGGAGGAGGTGAAAAAGTACAAGGAAGCGTTCACCCTGGTGGCGGACAAGGCCGGTAAGGCCCTCGTTTGTTTCGAGCGAAACTTCCGTTGTCAGCATCTCCAGGTACTCCTTCTGCTGATTCTCACTAAATGAGACTTAAGGTCCAAATGGTGCCTGTGCCGAAGGAGAGTGTAAAGGCCTTGAGAGGCGCTTTCTTCAACACGGCCTCCCTCTCCGGAGTGGAGTTGTCGGCCGTCGACGAGGAACATCAGTTGGAAGACCTCGTGAATGAAGGATGCCCCTACTTCTTCGCAGAACTACCCGATGGGACAAGGCTATTCACTCGCGAAATGAAGAGATTCCCTCTGCAGTTTGGAAGAGAGGTGATTCTATAGCTCTCTATCTCGCTCTTTCTCTTTATTTCGTTTTTTCTCACTCTAACTGGCATTCAGGTTCTTGCGAGTACGCCTATTCTGGACTGCGAGGCGAAGATTGATTGGCGCAGTGCGGTGCTCTCCAAGGACGAGGAGACGAAGCTGGCTTTGAAGCTGAAGGAGAGATTCGCTCCGTTCGATTTCACCGACGACGGCGATAGCGACTAAAGGATCCAATTGTTATTCTGTTGAATGTTTACTTGTTTCTACCGGTAAAATGGATAGTATTCGTCTCTCTTTTCTCACATTTTCGTATTAGTGAACATCGGTGATATGGGTATGGTAATTTGGCAAACTTTATGCCTAAATTGATGCACATGTGAAAACTTTTATAATGTTTGAAGAATTTGGGCACATCGGGCCGAGAAAATTTGAGACGGCCCGGCCCTAACCACGACCACCTCTGGAATGGTGGGGAAACGGGTTAACTTTTTTTTTTAAATTTCGGATAACTTTATTGTGAGGCGAAAAGTCAATTTTGCACTTAGAAGACTTTTTCTAGTTATCCAATTTTAAATCGATTGCGACCGTCACTTTGATTTAGAGTTTGTCGTGAGGTTAGAACTGTCTTCATAGATGATTTCCTACCTCTGAAGTCTCCCCTCAGGATAGGTAGAAAGGGAACAGGGTTAAGTGTTGCGTGGACTTATGATGAGGGGATTATTGGTAGTTGCTCAAAGATGCGTTAAGACTTTCGATCACATTTACAAAGAAGAAGATTGGTCCACAGAAAACCCCTCTGAGTTTGAAGTTTGATTGTTCCCGACTACTCATCTTTTCGGTCCCTTATCTTTAACGAAAAACAAAACAAAAGTGCCGTAGATTAGTCAGTTCAAATCTTTATTTTATTTGGAGGCCAAATCAATCTGGCAAGGAATCCTCCAATTTCAGATCGGCTCATTCGTCGGTCGTCTGGAGTGGTCAGATGGGTGCCTCTTCTCAAGTTGTCCGGATCTTGTTCCTCAAACTCATCCTCCTAAAAAAAGAGTTATTGAACCCAAAGGGACGAATATGTATTGATTGATTTTATAGGATCTCAACGCGATACAGTGCCAGAACTTTGCAAAAACTATTTTCCATTGACCCCGTAGGCGCCCCTATGTGATATCTATGGAGAGGTACTGATGACCCCAAGGATTGAGGACCGCCGTAAACAACGATTGTCAGCTCGAAGAAAAGCAAAACTCTTTGTGTAATTGGAACCTACTCCATCACGCAGCAAATGTTTAGTGTCGTGATGTGCATCCGCAACACTTCTATGAAAGATGCCCATTTCCATTAGAAGGCCAAGATTTGCCCACACATGGCAATTGAATACGAGAAAAACATCTGCTGTGGTAGTTGTAGTTACGAACTTTGGAGGCATAAATGTGTGCATATGCTATCCATCATTTCTTGTCCACTTTCCGTTGTTGCAGCTGGAATCCCTGCCATGTTAACAAGGACCACCTCTTCTGATACTGATTTGAGTCCCTAAAACAAGGCATACGGAATGTTGCAGGAATATAGTACCTTGTAGGCTGGGTTAGACATTGGCCTTTGGTGATCCCTATGGCGATTACGATGAAGAGGGGGGAGACCGCAGAGTAGACATTTCTTTACCGCTGATGCTGAAATGAATCAGTTATTAAACATATTTATAAAGTATTTTCTAGATAACCTCATGGGGTATTGAGAGAATCGGACATGGATGACTCACCGAATTCGTGAGGAATTTTTAAGATGTCAAGAACCCTATTCCTTTCGTTTAATTCTTCGTCGTCTGCTCCAGCCGACTTCCGAGATGATGATTTGTATCGCTCGAATCGAACTTTGGTATCAGAATTAGTCTGAAAAACGTCAATTAAAAAAGAGCTCAACTTACAGTAGTTTGTCTTTCTCCGAATGTAATGACCAGGTTTATACTCTCCAACACAATCAGGCAAACCAGGAAAAACAAGATTAGAATGCTCATAGCGTATATTCCTTTGAATGATCGGTTTAGTTCTTGCATTTCATAAGTACAAACTCTAAAAAAGAAATTAAATGAATAAGTGTTTCCTTACGAGTGGGAAATACTACCCCGTCCTGGGTCATAGTGGGCTCCTAAAATCGGAGCCATTCCTAACGACCGTTGACCGATCAGGAACAAAATGCTTCGTCATCATTTTGGTAAGCTAATAAGACTAGTCGGGGACTAGGGAAACGGATAGCCTAATTCAACACATGCTTGCAATATTTTGCATATCAACAAAGGCGCGAACATTGTTGAATTGTCCTGCAAAATAGCATAAATCATCTCTGGCACATAAATACAATTGTTAAGAACCTGCCTTACCTTTTTAGGAGCATAAGGTGTTTCCTTCGTGTTTACGATATGTACTATTTCGTGGAACATGAAAGACAAACATCTAAATTCCAATGCCGACACAACAAATAAGGGAAGGTGTCGTCATTGAAATTTCCAACTCTGACACTATAACTTTGTCATTTTAGTATTTGCAAAAGGTATACCTGAACGAGGAAGAGATGCCTGAGGCAAGACAAGCACAGGAAGGCAAAACTGCCAAGAGTACTGCTAAAGAAAACCGAGCTGTAAGTTATTGAATTGAAAAAAAATCAGAATTACACTCATCGTCAGCTGAGGTACCGAGATATGTATTTTAATAGATGATCTTCATATTTTTTCTTCCTTTTTTCTGGCGCACAGTGAGCGAAATTCTATTAGCTAAGTTTTTTGCCGGCCACTTGAGGTTCTAATGCACTAAACGGAAGTTTCCTAAAACTAGCATCTTTCTTACGATAAAACATATTACATTCCCCCAGAAATTATTATTTATTTATGTAAATAGTTCAATCCTCCAAAAGTTTGTTGGCGCTCATTCCGACCGTCAAAGTGCAGACTGTCTAGTGAAAACACCTCCATATCAATTAGTTCCAGACGTCATCTCCAAATAACCGGTGGTCAATATGGGTTGTGTTGTCCGTAGGGTTCTTGTAGTGCAGAGATTACTCTTGTCACCGCACTTTCCCCTACAATCCCTTATCTCAATTGCCTGCTTATCTTCGGCGCTTTTGCCATGGCGTCTTCACCGCTGCTGCTGCTTTTAACCGCTTCTGGTAAGCCTCACTTTCCCAATCAATCGATACTCCTCATGAGAGTGAGGGCATGTCAAGCGATCATCTGATATAATTTCCTTTCATCCCACATGCTTTGTTGGGAACCTTGTCTTACGATTAGTCAATCCTCACTGTTTCAGTCGGCTGGTCTTCAGCCTTTTTCTTCCATCGACCAGCCCTTGGACCAGTGTCCAACAGCGATGTAACCTTCACCGGGACGAAAAGCGCCATCACACAGAAGATTGACAACTTTGACCCAAACAATAACCTTACCTACCAACAGGTAAAATAGAAAGAGAGGAAAACCAAAGTTTTTCAGCGCTATTGGTACAACCCGAACTTCCGCAAGAACAACACAAACATAGTCTTCCTTCTGATCCAGGGAGAGTCTATCGCCACTGATACCTGGATTGCCAATCCACAGTACACCTACTTGAAGCTGGCATCTAGCTATGGGGCAGATGCCTTCCAATTGGAACACCGCTGCTTCGGTCTCAGCCGACCCTTCAACGACTCCTCCTTTGATCACCTTCAGTACTGCAATGTGGACCAAGCTCTGGCTGACATCCACAACTTTATTGGATTTATCAACCAGCAGATGAAATACAACAACCCCAAATGGGTGACCTTCGGAGGATCTTATCCGGGTAACTGACAAAAGTGAACTAAACAGTTCGGATTCAGGAGCTCTTTCGGCGCTCTTCAGGATGAAGTACCCCCAGGATACCGTCGGTGCTGTGGCCAGCAGTGCCCCGATGCTATGGACACTCGACTTCTTCCGTAGGAGAAACTTTGTTTTCAGTTATGAAATGATTGCAGAGTACGCACAAGTGGTGAACTTTGTTTTGAACGACACTGACCCCAACTGCTGGACTGCCACCAACCAGGCCTTTACTCAGATGCAAAACATGGGTCTCTCGAACGACGGAAGAACACAACTCAACACCATCTTCAAGTAGGAAATGGGGATTTTACAATTATAACCAAGCCAAAGAAAGATGTGGAGGATATACCTTAAATTGTGCATATTATGCATGCCACCATAAAATCAATATCCCCCTAAAACCTGTATTACCCTAGGAGAACCACACTCACTTTCTGTTCAGACTGAACCCTCCCTTTGCCAATGACGCCACCACCCAACATGACGTCGACAATTTCTTCTCCAACGTGTTCGGTGTCTTCCAGGACACAATCCAGTACACATACGATGGAAGGGTATGTCCAATGAATCCCCAATTATCTATTTTCTTCTTCAGAACCAGGCCACAATCAACGGATTGGGAGCTAGAGGCCTATGTGCCTTAATGACAAACGCCACAATTGATCCTGTGACGAGGGTTGCAAATGTTATCGACTGGGTGGGTTCACCTTTAGATTACAATAGAGAAAAGGAGTTTACAGTATAATGGAATGACCGGACAGCCTGTTGGTCCACTGGACAACTCTTATTCGGCTATGATTGCCCAATTGGCCGACACTTCCTACGCCAATCAAGACAATGGTAAGGAAGACTCAAAGCACATAAAGGCATACGAACGCTTATACACGCGCACACATTTACACGTGCAAAATATTCGAGGAAGAATCACAAGAACGAGAATGATTAGTTTTATTATGGAAATGTCGGATCTACTTCTCCTTGTTCTTTTTTACTGGCCCAGTATTCGCCGCCGCAGCTTCCGCTCGTTTCTGAAAATAACGATGAGAGGGAGATTTCTCAAGAAGAAAGGCCGATTGAACTGGCTCTTCTGGGAATCTAACCTTTCTCCGTTTCATGAGTACCCTCACACCAAAGGAGGTTGCCGCAATCATCGCGACAACAGCGAAGAAGCAGGCGGCCAGAACCACATTTGCGGCTGCGCTGAAAAGGAAAGCTTTTGGTTTTCTTTCGTGAAGTTACCAGAAGTCGCAGCTCCAGAGATGCCAGCGGCCGAATGCGAAACACCAACACTCCTCTGCTTCCTCAACCGTCCTCGGCTGGAAGTCGTCTGCGACGGAGAGGACGAACAGCAAGAGGAGGAAAGAGAGACAACGAGAACTCATCAGAGACGAATGAAAATGAAAGCGACAGTTTACGTGGAATAGCGAGGCTACTAGGGGAAATAGGCTAACGATGCTTACTTCTTCACTATCCGACTGTATTCTTTTCAGCCGATGCCCGTGGATGGATGTGGCTTTGCTGCAACCAACTCGGAGTTCTTCAGACAACCGACCAGGGTCGCAATGCCTTCCAGCAGATCATTCCCCTCAAGTGAGACATCATAGACTCCAATTGCAATCCACTTTCAGCTACTTCCTGGACATGTGCACCGATATGTTCGGACCCCAAGCCAACGTCAAATACGTCCGTGACCGCAATTTGGCCTTTGGCAATCAGTATGGAGGCGCCGATGGATACAAGGCCAGAATTCAGAGAACAGAGTTATTTGGGTTTAGGCCACCAACGTTGTCCTACCCAACGGTGCATACGACCCCTGGCATGTACTCGGAGTCTACGCTGCTGATCCTGTCAACCACGTGACGCCGATTCTTATTGACCGTAAGATAAGTGAAAAAGAAAATAGAATTGATTGGTTCAGAGGCTGCTCATTGCTCCGATATGTATCCTAAATACGCCAATGAACCAAAGGGACTAGACGCTGCCAGGGCCATCATCAACCAGGAGGTCGCCTACTTCCTGGGGGTACCTCCAGTTGATATTAAGTATGACTGCTGCTAAATGTGCTGGTTTAATAAGAATAAAAGTTATAAAGAGAAAAAACATAAAGTAGAGAGCAGACAACATACATATCTCCCCCTGAGCAAAAGGCTCCCAGTTCCCCTCCCCTTGTTCCGTAATATCTCCCGTGCCGTGTCCCCTGCCTTCTCTGGCCTTGCCCCCTAGTCCGTATCAAGTGCGCTTCTCTCAGTCAGTGGCCGTTGTGGGCGGGCCTTCGGGGGTGTGCGCATTCTCCCGTCCGAATGGTCTTCCCGATCTTCCTCTCCTCCCTCCTCGCCCTCCTCGGACCCGTCGTGGCTCAGGAAAGAGCAGAGGTCGACATCAGAGTCTCAGGAGCCTGTTCCAACAGTGAGTCCATTCCCCTCCTTTCCCTCGTATTTCTGAATTCTCTCCCTGTGTCCTTTGGCCTTTACCTACGTGCTTCCGGAAGGGGAAAACTCGCGCGGGGATCGATTGGTGCCTGCCTCCAGCCGACTGGAACGACTACGTACAGTCGTCGAACCTGTCAAGATAATCTTTTAACACGCCAGACCCTTGGATGAATCGATGCGCGAGATTGCGGTCAGTGATGGCGAGAGATCGCGGCGACTGTCCGCAAGGAACACTGCTGACAGCCGGACTCTCTGTTACACAAGGGACAGTACGATAAGTCAAATACGCGTTGTTTTCGAGAGAAAACTGGATTTTGAAAGTCGAAATAATTTAGAACGAAGGGACTTTCATCGAACGAAAATGGTGGGGGTACAAGGGACAAACTCTGTTTTCAAGACAAAAATTGTTATTGTTTAGTTTGCTTTTAAACTATCATTATTTCAATCTTCATTTTCAAGGACTATAAAAATGCATATGGCATTTTACAGTTGTGTATTGCGAAAAACTACTTTCTGAAAGATGGCAGCTTGCCAGGTACAAATGGTCTGGCGGGTTTTGTAATAGGTCTACAATTTCATACTCCAGAGAGAGAGAGAGAGAGAGAGAGAGAGAGAGAGAGAGAGAGGGAGAGAGAGAGAAAGTAAAATACTAGAAGAAAAACAAATAAACTTTAGGTGGCAAAAAGTTCATAGTCAGTTGGCAATTCTTGTTTTGAAGAGTGAAGATTACAATGGAGAAAATTATGGAACGTTGAAAGGAGAAAGGCTATTATTAAAATTACAATGGAGAAAGGCTCAAAATGTTGACAAAACATCTGTTTGGAAGGAATAATTCAAGTATATTTCAGTTTATCTGCAGAGGAAGGGCATTGATATCAACAAATACAAACCATCCATCCGATTCAACCCGGACAAGATCGAACTGGTTCCGAAGAACCCCGTGATTCCCGGATGCATCAAAATAAAAGCTCAGGGTACACCTTGATGAGAATCAGATGGATCTTTCCTTAAGGTGTACAAATCGACCGGCCGATGAAGAATCTGATCGCCGAGGTTGAGATGAGACTGGGAGGAACTCCTGACCCCAACCACCCCACTCTCCCCTGCAATAAGAAGGTCGATGAAAAGGTCAACTCGTGCCCATGCGCCAAGTTGGAAGGAACCTGGTGGGAACATGATCAGAAAGATAGCAAACGGTTGTTTTCAGTGTCTTCTGCGACTTTTGCAAACAGCTAAAGTCCCAGTCGACTACGAAAATCACGGCTTCTGCGTCTAACTCTGTTGGACACAAGAACATAGGAGAAGATTGCAAGTGCGGCAGATAGATGGAACGTTGTGTTATAAAACGGTTTCAGATGCGAAGAAATGCAGCCGGGACTCTACGACATCGAGACGGAAATGTGCACTCCCGAACTGGACGACGTCAAGGACTTTATTCCGCCAGAGATTCAGTCGAACATTCTGGACAAGAAACCTGTAAGTTTCCCCTCTCACTCTCTTTATCCTTCTCTCAATTGTCCTTGACTTTTCTTTGCATCTCTCTCTCTCTCATTCAGTTTTGCTCTCCCCGATTTCTTCTCTCCTTTCTTATACCCTCTTTTTCTATCTATTTTCCGTATTGCACTGTAAAACAACATCGAGAACTACATACCTGCCGGTCCTTAACTAATATACTTGTGTTTAACCCTCACCACCATACCCTTTCCAACACACATACTTCAGATCTCCATGTTCATTACCGTATACCTGATGGACATGGAGCCCCGTTCCTCGAAGGAATCCTACCTGTCCGCCTTCGGAAGAGCCATCCTTCAGCGAAGGTACCCACCTCCCCGATCCACCGATAACTCCGCATTCAGAATGGCCCAGAGCACGGTAGCCTGCTTCCTCCTCGGACTGGACGTCAAACTGGCACTCCCACAGTTCAACTGAACTCCCTTGCTCAATCCACCGCGTCTTTCCCTTCACATTGCAATGTGTAGTCAGCAATCAGCCACGAGTGACAACCACGTGTGTCTCAATAAATTATTAATTTTTGGTCTCCCTCTCTTTCCATGTTTCTTTATTCCTCACTTTCTATCTCATTTCGTTTTCACGTCTCTTTCCTTCTCCTCTTCGTTCCCTATCTTTACCAAACTAGAATACTCAACTCAAAATCACTAGATTTTACGAATAGAACGCCGACCGTATGCTATCCAACTCGCCGTATTCAGATTTCGGTGTTCTTTACCGTATACGTGATGGAAATGGAGCGGCCCTCGAAGAAAGAATATTTCACGTCTGCCTTCGGAAAGGCCATCCTTCAGCGAAGGTACCCACCGCCCCTGCACCCACGTATCCCCATTCAGAATGGCCCAGAGTACGGTAGGCTGCTTTCTCTTCGGACGGGATTTGACCCTGGAATTCGACTTTCTCAAGTGAACCCCTTGCTCAATCCACCGCTTCTTTCCTCCAATAGTTACAAACAACACGACACGAGTAACACACGTGTAATAAATTATGTTTCTTTTATTTCTGCAACCGGAAAATAACAACGCGTAACAAGGCTAGGAAACAACTATACACACTCGTATGGGGGGAGGTCTACTGCCAGCTAAACACCTTCGTTTTCTTCAGCAGTTTCTTCAGATCTCTCGCGACGATCGCCTCATCCAGGGCGGACAACGACTGAAATTAAGGGTTTATCGTTTACAGCCCAAAATGCACAAATCTCACCGTCATTGTGTCGATCTCTCCGTATCCGACGAGACTCGGCCTTCCCGATAGCATCTTGTGGCCGATCCTCAGGATATCCTCAGCCGACACCTTAGCTAAACTGCGGAATCAAAATACAAATGAAGAACCAACCGATTTGCTCCATGTATTCTGCGGGCGGACGGCGTCTTCCGTGTCCGATCACCTGCCTTGCGAGGTCTTCGAACATCACCGGACGGATCTCCAAATTCATCATCAGCTGCGATTGTAGCTGTATTTTAGCCCTTGAAGAATAGGTAAAAAGGACAAAGGAAATGGGACCTCTTGAGTTCGTCCACGTCGACCTTCTCCAGCAAACGGAGGAACTGGTGGGCGATCACAATCAGGGCGTCGTTGAGCTGAAAGAAAGGTTGTTCCTGCCAACCGACTGGTTCGATTCCTAACCATCTTCGGTTCGGTGGATGCCTGAATACAGAAGAGGCCACTGTCGGCGTAGGAGTGGTTGAAGGCAGTGGCTCCATAGATCCAATGGCACTGGTTCATGACCTCCGTGTACAGTCGGGTGTACATTCCCTTGCCAGGTCCTCCGGCAGAGAAAGAGCCTCCGCCTCCCAGGAGACTTTGCAACACACAGAACGCCACGAAGTCATCGTCCCTCAAATACATCAATAATCAATCAAAGAAGAAGAAAACCTACTTGTAGCCGGCACTCTCGAAGCCGAGCACTGTGTGGGCCAAATTGGGGTACGGCGTTCCGACGGCGAGCATTGACAGGTCTTTTTCCAGCTACAGTAATCCAGTACAGTTGGAATGGGCGACAACTCACTCGGAATTCTCCGCCAGTGTATTGAGCCAGCGAGTGGTCGATTTCTGGGACTTTCGGCAGAAGGACGCCTGGGTTGGAGGCCCAAGTGGTAGTGTTCCAGTCGAAGTGCTTCTCGATCGACGACCTTAGTTCTCCGTGAGAAACACCAACACCTGAAACAAATGCTTTCTGTATTTAAACAAATTTAGATTTTCAAGTTATGACAAACCTGCGACTACGATTCTCTCGGGGCGGTGGTACTGGCTGATGTAGGAGAATACGTGTTCCCTGGAGATTTTAGGCAACGCCTCGTCTGCCGTAAACTTGGAGAATCCGAGGGTGTTGGCATTGAAAGCGGCCTGAACAAACTGTAGCGAAGTCAAAGGGAAAACGATACCTTGTGAATCCAGTCGGTCAGCAGAGGCTCGCAGTCGATTCTCCCCGCCATATCGTCGTTCTCGTACATGACAATCTGTTTCGCCTCCTCGAACTGAAAGTAAATTATGATAACCCTATTTAAGAGAACTGCAAACCTCATCTTCTGTGATCTGTGGCCTCCAGACGGCATTGGCGAGGATTTCCATGACCTTGTCCAGACCGGAGACGTGACAGCTAGCTGCGTAGATGAAGGTGTCCTGGAATCCCATTTGTAAAGGCAAAAATGAATAAAACCTTGGTGCTCTGGCAATCGATCAGTCCACCGCAGCTCTCCAGCACACCGTAGATTTCGTCCTTGCCTCCATGCTTCGACGTCTTCTGAAATGGGGAGGAGCTGATTGTCATAGCGAGTGAAATTACCCCATACGCCAACTTCTCCACGAGGTGAGATGTTCCCAGGGGAAAAGCCGCCTCATACCTAGAGCCGCCCTCGATTGCCACTGAAACAGACGGTACTTGTCAATAAAGGAAATACACCAACGTCCGATTGTACAGTAGTCGCCGTAATGTTCCTCGGAGGCTATGCGCAGTCCGTTGTCGAGAGTGGAGAGCTGTGAATTAAAGGGAGTGTGGGAGGGAGGGGCTGAGCTGACGACTCCTTTCATCGACGACGGCAGGGCCACCGACAGCGGAACTCGCGAAATATCCTGCAAAAATTTAATAAAACAGAATTTACTGGTGGTTTAAAAGATATTGGAGCTATAAATCTTGTAAAAGTTGAAAACAAACCTGCGCAGTCCTGGAAGTCCTGGAAAAATGTCTTAGAGCAAACCTACTCCTTGGAAACGATCTTAGCATTGTGTGTTCTGAAAAAAAAGTATTTTGACAAAAATAACAAAGCGAACACGAAAAAAGATCAACGGATAGATTCAAAAACTGGCAACTGCAAATAACTTACGGTTTTTTTTAAACATTATTCGATTAACGAAAAATGAAAAACTATTTTTTAAACTAATTACAAAACAATGAAATTCGAGGAAGCGATAAAGCAAACCATCGGCACCCAAATAATAAAGGTAATTTTGAAAGTTAAAGTTGCAAAATTAAATACATATGCCTATGTGGTCCCGCAACGATAATCGCACTTTTCAAACTAAGACCTTTCATTAACACACTTGACTAACCTTATAATGGACTCTGCTGATCGAAGTTTTAATATATATATTCTTATTCCACTTTAATTTTTCACTTTTTTTAAAAAATCGTTTAACTAAAATTCACGAATTTAGTGAACTCCCTGTGTATTTGAGTAAAGTCGCCCGTGGGTGCGTCAGCACGGTCAGCGCCATCTCCCTCGGCGGGCGCTTTCCGCGTCGTCCCGTCCAGTTAGCGGAATCGATAGGTGTTTTGGTCACCGCACCAGATAACCCCGGGGCGACCTGTTTACTTTTTCATTCGAAAGACACCCAACTCCACCTGCTCTCACCCAATTTCCTTATCCTTTTCTTATTTATGTTTGTCTTATTCGAAGCGAACAAGCCATTTTTGTCCTTTGTCCTCGTCATATGACTTGAAAGGGCCGTTCTATGGTCCCCGCATGCATAAGTTCTCGTATTTCACCATAACTCCTGCAATATACATAATTTTCTTATTGTTAGGTGAAATTCGTCTTAAAAATACATTCGATCTCCCCCCTCTTTCGCCATCCTCGATGACGTGTTTCCCCATTTTCTCTCGCTAATCCCCGTATTTTCAGAATGTCGGCTACCCCGTATAATTACTCCTATATCTTCAAATATATCATAATTGGTGACATGGGCGTCGGGAAGTCCTGTCTCCTTCACCAGTTCACCGAGAAAAAGTGTGAGTTCATGTTTATTTACTTTGGTTTTCGTTGCTGACACGCAGAGATCGAAGTGCGTCTTCTACAATTGACGTACGCAAAGATTCCGTTCAAATTGTCCTGGATCTGTGTGGTGCCAATAATTAAACACATGTATCTAAAAGCTTGAAATATCTTGGCTTCGCGCAATATCCATGAGAATCATCGCCGAAAGTTTGCGGAATGCTTCCAGATTAAGTATATTAAAAAGTCGGAAACTTGGTGAAAGCAGCTTGGTTCTAACGTTCAAAATGCTTTGTTTCAGTTATGGCCGACTGTCCCCACACGATAGGAGTAGAGTTCGGCACCCGTATCATCGAGGTCAGCGGACAGAAGATCAAACTGCAGATCTGGGACACTGCCGGCCAGGAGAGGTCCCTCGCCCTTCTCCTTTGTTTATTTATCCGTTTCAGGTTCCGTGCCGTCACCAGGTCGTATTATCGCGGAGCAGCTGGCGCCCTGATGGTGTACGATATCACCAGAAGGAGCACCTACAACCACCTCAGCAGCTGGCTCACCGACGCCAGGAACCTCACCAATCCCAACACTGTCCGTTTCCTTTTTAGTCCATTTATTTATCTATTCAGGCGATCTTTTTGATTGGGAACAAGTCTGATTTGGAAGCACAGCGCGACGTTCCGTACGAGGAGGCGAAGGCCTTTGCGGAGGAGAATGGCCTCACATTCCTCGAGTGCTCGGCGAAGACGTAGGTCCACAGTTAGACGGTGGAGATATCGATTTCAGGGGAGATAATGTAGAAGACGCTTTTTTGGAAACCGCTAGGAAGATCTACCAGAATATTCTCGATGGAAGGTACGTACTTTTGGATGTTTAGAAGACATCTTTGAGTTTTTAATCTAAACAATCTTTAAAAAAAACCGATTCTGCCAGAAGTTAATCATTTCGAGAAATCATGTGAAAACGGGTCTGTTAAAAACAGGTCATGCAGAATTTTGCTTAAAAAAGCAGGTCACATCGATGCAGTGAAAACGCTGCAGGACGCGTTGATCGAAGGAAACTAAATTGATATTATATTGTTTAGTTTTAATAAATTAATGTCAACGTCCTGACATAATATAATAATCGCGCGCAGCGTGTGATTTGTACAATTTAGTACTTACTTTTTTTTTCAAAACATACCCCGATTTTATCTCGAATTGGTCCACATACTTAGTGGCTGTCGGCTGGTTAAAAAAGAGACCCAACCCAATTCTTTAAAATATAGCTTCAAAATTTAATCAGGAAATTTCCAAATGCAGTGGTTTTGACAGTTGGGTTGCTGGATCCCCTCATTCGGGAAAACACCGTATTTTTGGTTTTTATGAAAACTTAAAGATGATAAGAAGGGTTTTGTGTGAAGACACGCAGTTGAGATAATTGTTGATTTGGAGCCAACGATTGAAGTCTTTATTTTCTCCTGTGTCGAATTATATCGCAATTTCAGTTTGGACCTGAACGCTGCGGACACAGGAGTGCAGCCAAAGCAGAACCTGCCGCGGTCGACGGCGAGCAACTCGGCGGAGAAGAAAGACTGCAACTGCTAATCGACGACCCATCTCGCCCTGCTCACCTTTCGTTCGTTTGCGGACCCTCCCTGCCCTGTATCATACTTTTCTATTTATTCCTCCTCCGCTTCAGTGTGGTTGGGTTGCGAGAGACTTGACTTATCTCATCCGGCATAACTCCTAACACTGTCCCTGTGATTTCCCACATTTTACGTCGTTTGTGTATATTTTCACTTTACAGACATATAGTTTTCAATCAAATTTTACAGATTTATAGGTTAATAATAGAATATAACAATAACAACAGATCACCCTTTGATCAGAGAAGGGTGGCCTAGGGCTTCCTTCCCCCACACGGACCACCTTATGAAATCGCGCTCAAAATTGAAATCCGACGCCAATCCTATCTGTTCGCTGATCAACTTAAAGGACGACCGTCGTCCTCGTGCATCTCCGCTGAAGGACACCTTGGTCTGCCTTACCTGATGGATGGGCTTGGGGTTGACGAGAAGGGCGGTCATAATCAATAGATCTCAGCCCGCTTTCTGCGGATTCTGGCAACATCAGGCCGCTTTCTGCTTTTGTCATAAGACCGCATTCTGCTTTCCTTGCTGGCGATGTCCTCGGTTGGGAGGGCATCTTCCTGGTCGTCTTCCTCTTGGGTCTCCTCCGCCGCCTTCTCCCTGCTTCTTAGCCCGCCCGAACGGATATCTCCCTTCGCCGGGGTGAAGTCTTCCGCAACCGTTTGTCAGGTATCAACATCGGTCACAGTTTTCGAAAGCAAATTTGTCTTCGAGATGGGCCCAAAGTGCTGTCGGACAGTCATCGACACAGTCCGTTGCTGTGAGGAATCGACTACCGAAGCGTTTTTGCTCAACGTCTGACAAGACAAACTGGGATCCGCCACTAGCTCAAGATCTCTACGGATCCAACCCTGATTCGGAATAAATATTCGTATTTGTATGTACATGTATAAACATCAGTGTATAATAAACCAATGAGACAAACTGTGGCGTTTACATTAAGTCCCAATGAGACAAACAGAAAAAAAAATGTTTTGGATGATTTCTGTATGAATATATTATATAAAACTAGGGTTTAACCAGTTTGATTCCCTTATGCCACTTCCTGAAACAGTGGACCACTGCATTTCAAAAACCACAGGAGATCCATAACTTTATTCAACTCAACACCAACAACTGATTACGAGCATAACAACAGACATCTTGAGATCGGCTAGTAGCCCGTAGATAACAAACCGGTAACAAACAATTACGCACCACAGATAGTGTATGGAAATCCGGGGATTTAAGGTCCCCTCGGAGACATCTTAGTTATCCTCCTCCTCCTCGTCCTTGACAGAGTGGTCGGACAGCTCGTCTTCGACGGCAATCCTCATCTTCTTGGTCTCGGGGGACTGCAGCTGTAGGTCCTCTTCTTCCTCGATGTTGACCTTCGGGGTGACTGCCTGAAAAAGGGGATTTAATGAAGATGTTGTAATGGAAAAGAAACTAGGGTTAAGGGACGAACTACAACAGACAAACTTACGGTTAACTTCCGAGGACAGCATCTAAAAGGCTGTTTTACTAACCTGGCGAACAAAACTTTTTTGAACATCTGTTGTGAAAATAAATCCAACTTTTGAATATAGCTAACGAACCGTTTGCCCTCAATCGTTGGTAACAAACGCGATTTTCTATCGAGATAACCTAACAAACGTACGGGGATGGGACTGGCGGCCTTCTTCGCAGAAGGGAAGAACTGGTCGATCGCATCGACCTTCGCACGGGCATCCTGCAACGGGACTCCCACAACGTTTCCCTTGGTCACGTGGATGGGCATGAGGACGGTGTTGTTGTCCGTGGAGAGGTTCCTTCCACGCCTGCGGCTGCGACCCTGGGTGGCCCCCTCCTCCTTTTTCACCTGAAACCACCTTGCATCCAGAAGAGATGAGATGACTCACGATGACCGGAGTGCGCTTCTCCGTCTGCTGTTTCTTTTCAGATGCAGCCTTAGCGGAAGACTTGTTCTTGGAGGTGCGCAAGACCTGCTTAGGAGTGATCACGGCCTTCTTCTTGGACTCTGCCTTGTTCTCCTCTTCGACGCGACTTTCCTTCTTCGATTTGCTCGCATCCGTTTCCTTCTTAGCTAAACAATCTTTTAGTGTCAATCCCGTATTCGTACTTACACAACTTTCCACTGCAAGATTTCGTATTGCAAAGGCAAATCGGCAGATCCACCTCATCCGCCAATTTGTCCATTCTGTAGTTAAAGCAGAGCTCTTCCCCTGAAAAGGGAATATTACAACTCCTTCCTAGCAAAAACTGACCCGGTTGAATGTCACGAAGAGTCTGAACGGCCACGCGGACGTCGGTGATAAAGTGCGTCTGTTTATGTATGGACCTGTTACCGGTGATGACACTGATGATGGTGACTTTACAATTGGGTTCACAGCTATGATTCAAGAATCTAAAAATGAGCATTTCCTGATGAGATGGAAAAGGACAAACCGAGCAATGTTTCCCTTGAATTTGCAGTCGATGGTGCGTTGGTTGTCCAATCCCATCATGTAATGCATCTCCTCGTTGTTCCGAGAACGCTTAGAGACTTCGATGCGACGGTTCTTCTCCTCCACCGTGATCAGTTCTCCCGCGTATTCGCCGATGATGGTATCCTGAAATAGAAACAATCACTTCGGAAACAGAATTTTGGAAGTGGGATCACCACAATTGAGGAAAGTTAAATGTTACAGGTCCCGGTTGCAAGTTCTTTTAAGTTGAATTGTGGACAAACCATAGGAATGGTGGCCGTGGCGAACACTCCATATCCCTTTCCCTTCGTTTTCATCTTCTTGATGTGCGGGTGCACCTGTCTGTTCGTGATCATACGGTTTCCGCAACCACCCAAGGCCTCACAGCTCTTGGGACACTCTTGGGACAGCGCGCGATTCTGGCAATCGCTACCGGGGCCACATCTGTTGCTTTCATTTGCCTCCTGAAGAACTCATCAATTCGTGAAACTCTTGAGGAACTTACACAGGAGCAGGTGGCTTCATCAGCAGCCATGCAGACTTCGGGAATCTTCAGATTTTTGCATTCTCCGAAGGGAAGAGACGACTAAAAAGATATTATATACAACCTATGGGATTAATAACCCTGATGTTCGTGTAATTGTCGTTGAAGCGCAGTCCTTCCGGCACCGGCGGATCACAATCGTCATCCATCTCACTCCAGGCTGAAACAATGACTGACTCTAACTAAACTGGATAAAACCGACCTCTGGCGTGATCGGGATCGCTCATCCTCTTTCCGATGAGGTTGTAGGAACCACAGAACATCGGCGTGACGGTGCCCGACGGCAGCAAGGAAAAGAGGTTGTGGCAGCCACCCCACTGCACGGCCACGAAGCCAACTCTTCCGAGAAAAGAGCCGTATTTGTCTCTAAAGTCCGTATATTTCTAAGAAATCAGCAGAGGTAAACTCACGCGGACTTGCAGTGAGCAGGATAGTCATCCAAAGCAACGGCGGTGCAGGGATAGAAAGTACTCTGGTACCTAGCGATGCAATGTTGACCGGCCCTCACAAAGTCTCCGTAGATGCAGCCTTCGCAGAGGGTCTGACCCTCGTGAGCGACTCCGTCACCTGTGGAAATAATAATTAGAAAATATAGGAGTAAACGGCTTACGGATGACGGTGTCGAAGCCGTGGCATTTCGGATGGAAAGAACGGATGCACTGAGTACACGCGACCAACGTCTTCTTGTCTGGAAAGAGTAGATGAAACTAAAATATATGGGACGGTTCCACTCCATTGTCAAAGAAAAGTGAAGATAATTAAATGGCCTACGTCGTTTCAACCATAATATTAGATGGGTTACAAATTGCAAATGAATGGGTCCCTTACCGCCCTCGGCTTCGCACTCGCAACAAAACGGCAGATGCAGCCGTTTTCCCTTCGCTCCCGTGAACACGGGGAAATTCTTGAGGCGAGAAAGCTCCCTCGGGGTGAGATCCACGTGGGCGTGGCAGGTTGTCATCTCAACGATAGCCTGAAAGCCAGAAATAGCCTGAGTCGATGCAAGAGGACCCACATTGGAGAAAGTGTTGTTGACGGCGGGAACTTCCAACTTTTCTTTGCGAATTTCGCAGGTTGCGGGTAGACAAATCGAGTGGTAGCCTCTGTAGCACTTTGAACACGTGATGATGTGGCCTAAACAATTCATTCTTCGATATAGATGAGGGAGAGAGAAGAGATACAAAAAGAGAGAAAGAAAGAAAGAAGATTTTATATATATATATATATATATATATATATATAGAGAGAGAGAGAGAGAGAGAGAGAGAGAGAGAGAAAGAGAGAGAGCAAGATCACTTACCGGCGATGGCCGATGTCTTGCGTCTTTCCTGAAAGCAGATGGAGCAGATGTGCAGAGGGCACACGGCCTTTCCGGTCACTTCCTTCAAGTAGGTAAAGTCGTAATCTCCGGCATTGTAGACCTAAACTCCCTCGTTTGAAGGCTTCCGTGAATACTGTACCTTAACACAAGTTTCATGGAAGCGAGTGGGACAGCCGTGTTTACCGCCGTGTTTTCCCTCGCACTTCATGAGAGTTCCTTTGCATATACCACGGCAGACGAAGCAGGGCTGATCTGCAATGGAAAAGGTAAGGACGAAGTAACGGAAGGCAAACCTTTGGCTCCGTAGCTCAAATCACGAGAAATGTGCGTGTAACATCGGCGGCTCTTGTCCACGGGCTTGGTGACAGCTTCCGCCGCCTTCGAGGATTCTCTGAAAATAAACACGTTTCGTTTATTTATAATGCATGCAGAAATCCCCGACAAATTCACCCAAAAGTTTGGAGGCTTATCATTCGAAGTTCGTGGCATAACCCCAGCCTCTGATTCACTTCGCGAGGTCTCCGACTTCGCTGTAAATGATGAGCCGGGGGGGGGGGGGGGGCGAAGAAGATGCCCACATGTCATGGAGTAGGCCCTAAATCCCCTGGTTCATGTACTCTGCGGTGCATAATGGTTACAGGTTGTTTTCTACGGGCTACCTGATCTAGAAGCATCGATTGTAATGTTCGTAAACCAATATTACTGTAACGTTATGGATCCGAAGATTTTCCCAGCGATTACTGGGCCAAGAGGGTACCACTCTCAAATAGCGTCCCAGATAGATGCGTTTTTCATTCCACCTCAATTAGCCTAGAACCAATATTGACGAAAATCCCATTTTAAACGACGGAACAACAAGAGTGGTGCCCATGTCCGCCCTCTTCTTCTTTAAAATACTCGGCCACGTCGTCATAATTTGTACATTGATTCAAACAAGCCAGAATTTCTCTCTTCAGTGGGATCTATTATGTACTCGACCATCCCCTGGGTGCTCTACTATAACGGCATGTCGATCTACAATGTTAGCCAAGAGACATTAACCAGCTCTTTTGGTCTGCGAACGGACTGTCATCTGTTGCAATGGACCGACTGGAGAAAATGTGGAAGTGTAGGACAAATCGCCAGAAATTTAATGTTCCATCAGAAACGCTGTCGTTCCTTGGAATCTCCGTGTGGATCGCAAGAGATAAAAGATCAAGCCCCCTCAATCTGTACAGACTGTCCTCCGACGAGCCTGGAGGATCTGACCGTAGACAACCAGGTGAGCCGCGAAAGATTCAATTTCTGTGAAATTTAGAAGAAACCCCCGATTCAGGTGATCCGACGACTTTACCCCTCTTAGCCAGCGATTATACGTTTCGACCGGGAATTCCACTTCGGAAAGATCACAAATCCATAGAAGGTTCTGAATTACCCTTCGGAATGATCGTTACAAGAAATACAAATTAAAATAATACAATCCGCTTATGGTCTCTATCCGTTTGTGTGTGTGTGTGTGTGGTATCCCAGGGTGAAAGTGCGCTAGCTGCTGGCACTGCCTGCGCCTCTCTTTTCCCTTTATCTCTCTATGGTTGTCTCGGAATTAGTCTATTTTAGTACCCGGCCATTTCCTCGCGGTTGGCGGGCAAATGTGGCTGGCGGTGCCGCAGACGCCGTTTCTCGGCCGAAGGCCGCCCACTTGAAGTGTTCTTTTCCAGCAAATTTACAATTAAATGAAAGCTACTGATGTGCAGATTCCACACATGCCAGGAGTGAGGACCGCCGAAGGCGGGCCGTAACTCCTGGTACCTCTACATTACACTTGCAGAATGTCAAACTGACTTTCTAACGAAATTCTTTTTTGACTATTCTTTTTTGACTAGCTTTTCTTCCCCTTTCAAAGAACTCGCATAGACGAATAAATCCACTAAAACTAACCCAATAACCTTCACCGACGACTTCGACCTCTCATTCTCCTTGTTCTGAAATAAAATCGATAAAAATGAACTTTAAAACAAGACATACCTCATACTTCGAGATCAACTGTCCGATCGGCGCCAGCGCCTCGTTAAACTTCTTGTGCTGGTCAAACGGCTTGAACGAGTCGTAGAGCATAGACGTCATATTAGCTAAAGCAAAGACAATTACTGTCTTTTAGAAAAAGACTAACAGGGCTTACTGTAGAGGACATCAGCTTCCACGAATGTCGCAACCATTCTATCCAAACTGGTAGGGGGAACATCACCCAGACGCTTAGCTACGGGCAGATCTACCTAAACGAGAAATTAGGAAAGTACAAAATATTTAGAATAGAAAGACCACCATTAAATTTCTTTGAAAACAAAAAATATTGAAAAAAAAACAAACATTGAAATCCCACTCCAACACCAACTGGATATCGAGAAGAATCGTGTTGATCACATTCTGAATGAAAGAGGGCATAAAGCAGTTCAAAAGTGGATTACCGCTTCGGCTTCATCGGATTCGTCTTCGAGGAAATTGATGTAGGTATTCTTCGAGTCTTGAAAATGACTTTGGAGCTCTAGGCTATTTTCCATTTTCTGAAATAAATCATTTTAAAAATAATTGGTTTTAAACAACATTAAATCATAAGATGACCGGTCGACCGGAGAGGGAGAAATTAGATCGGATGGCAGTAAAAGCGCAAAAAATGTGCGTTCAAACGCGGAGACTGGCGCACTGCCAAAGCTCAGACTGACATTTATTAGAAAATTTTTTTATTAGAAACATCAATTTTAATTCAAATATTTGAACACATTTCAATTTTAACTATAAATATTGAAACATTATCAGTTATTATCAAGTTTAATATTGCTAAATGTTGACCTTGAAAATCGAAGCCCTCCAAAGTTAAAAAAGCGGCAAATAAGGCGCGGGAAATTTGACGAAACTATTGCATCACTACAAAAATGTCCTCTATTGACAGCGTCTCAAAACAGCACGCGGCTCTGACGCGAGCGGTCGCCTGTATCCAGCCAATCACAGATGGCGGGTCAATATATTAATATTTGCTTTTTTCCATTCAAAATCCGCAATCTTACTTACATTCAATGCTGAAAATCAGTTTCCATCGGTAATGAAAAAATACAAAGGTATACAACAGAAGGATACTGTAAAATGGAAAGAAATACCCACAGGAAATATTCATTCAAACGGACAAACGAATAAAAAGGAAACTACATATGGACAAATGGTCTGAGCCTGCTCAGGGGAGGGTGGCATCGACGTTCTCCTGGTCTGAATCACATTCCTCGAGAGCCGTCACATCGAAGGGTGTCTGAACTTCTATTTACTCGAATAACTAAAGAACCAAAACCTTGGAAAGGTCGATATCGAAAGTGCTGTCCATGGCCATGGACACGTTGTCGTGGTTCGTCCGGTTGAGTAAAGACTGCTCAGCCGCGCGTGGAGGGAACAGCTTCTTCGTCAGGCCTTCACTCGCCGACGGCACATTCAACTTAGCCGGAGGGAGCTTCGGCTTCTCAAAGATGGCAATTGTGTCGTTGACAGGTTCTATATTCAATAATAGGAAGATTAAGGAATTGGACGTACCAGCACCGGTGACGCCTTCGCAAGTCACATTCACGCGGACCATGGAGAAGGAGGGGGCGAGTCCCTTGACTCCGAGGGGCTTCGTCTTCAGAGCCCCGCGTGCCAGTCGTTTTTCCTGCTTGGTCATCGTTTCGTTGCGTTGCTCTGAGAAGTTCAACGTGCGAGCAATCTGGAACGAATGTTCGGAGGGAAGAGGAGGGACAAACCGAGAGGCGCTTCAAGGGGTCATCAATCGGGGCGGGTGTCTGCTGCTGAAGGAACGGAGGGGGCTTCGCCGGAGTGTCGAAAAC
This sequence comes from Oscheius sp. G VE-2021, assembly GCA_022343465.1. NCBI lineage: Eukaryota > Metazoa > Nematoda > Chromadorea > Rhabditida > Rhabditidae > Oscheius > Oscheius sp. G VE-2021. The sequence goes on along the minus strand of JAJQXH010000027.1, from coordinate 1,522,533 downwards.
CACATGATGGGCTGCCTGGAACCAATGCTTCAGGGGCGAGTACCGGTGACTTGTGAAATTGTAAACAAAACAAACCTTGTCGATATTGCTGATTTTCTCCCTCACAGGAGGGGCGGGAGTCTTCGGCGGGAAGGGAAGGGAAGCGGGTTCCAGGTTCTCTGAAATAGACCTGTCTTATGGTTGTTAAATAACGTCAAACCTGGCTTATCGCCTGAGTTGTCACCCTCCCTGTAGCGCTTCTTCAAACCCTCGTACAGTTGACTCATAATCTCAAGCTTTCCAATCGCAATTTTCTCTCCGTTGGCCGCTCTTTTCTCCGCCACCGCCAGCTCAATGTTCTTGTCCTGTAGCTGATTCCTCTCGACGCGCAGGGAGGTCACAATATCATTCGTGGAATGCAGCTGGGCTCTGAACCACAAACTCATTGAGATTATAAGGTTTGGCGTACTTGAGGCTGTCCAGCATCGACCTGAAGACGGGGCTTGCCTCCTGGTTCTTCAGTTTTTCTGCACGGCGGGCAAGCTCAATCTCGAGGGAATGCAGTCGGCGCTGCAGGTGTTCCACCTCCAACCGTCGTTTTGTCTCCTGAGCCTGCAGTTCGGAGCACACGCAACGACCGACTTTCTGAACATTCCGGGTTTCCAACCGAGAATGAATACCCTCACCTCAGCGCCCTCCATCTTCGAGGCCAAGAGCCTCGCTTCCTCCACGTCTTCGGTGAGCCGAGCGTTGACTTTCCTCAGCATTTTTGTTTCGGCAATCAAGCTTGTCGTAGTCTCCGACAATTTCGAATACTGGTCGGCGAACTAATAATAAAATAGAAGGTATAGCTGAAGTAGACCAACCTCGCCGAACATGGAATTGCCCCTGGAGGCAAAGCCAACACTGTTCTGCACGTCGCTCAACTGGCACTCCAACTCCGTGACCTGTTCTGCGAATCCCTTAAAAAATCCTGATTACCGCGAAAAGCTTGATAAACAACCCTGAGATTCCTCTTGAGATCGACGATTTCCTCCCGCGACATCTCGTTTTGGCCACGGAGCTCCTCCAGCGATTCCTTCAGCGAGCGTTCCATCTGATGTGCGGTGGCCATGGCGAATAGTAGTTGATCGCGCTCTTCTTGCAACTGGGCCTACAATGGGAATCGATGGAGTTTCTAAAGAAAACCAACAAATTCTTCCGAGTCGCTGGGTTCCGAGACGACTTCCGATCTCTCGAAGACGGAGGGAGCGTTCTCCAACTCTGCCAGTGTCTTCTGTGTGTCGGCGAGGGCTCTCTTTGTTGCGTCTAACTCCAATTGCACACCACACAGCTCATTCGTCCTCTCATCCAACTGAATTCGAAAAATTCAAAACGAAATGAATGTAAACTAACCATCTCGCGCTGCAGCTTCAACTGAGACTCCAGTTCAGCCCGGACAGAGGCAGCATCGTTTACTCGCTTCTGAGAGACCAGCTGGGAGTTGAGCTCCTCCTCCAATTCCTGCAGCTGCTCATCGCGCTGTTTTATGGTAGATTTCAGTGCTAAGTTGTCCTAAAGCCATAAAATAAGAGGGACATGAAGGCAACGCAAACCTTAGCCAGCTGAACATTTTGGTCGAGTAGCTGCTCGATCTTTTCTCGTAGCTCAGGACTTAAATTATCCATTTCTTCATGAATACTGAAAATTACAAGATTAAAGGGGGAAAATTACATTGTCCAGGCTATTCCGGATTTTTTAGAAAAAAATATCTACGTGATGTTAAAATAATATTGTATTGCTTAAACTTTAAAAACTCCTCAAAATCATGTGTCATTAAAAACGGCTAATCTACCATCTAAATATTCCAAACCATATAAAGTTGCATTTTAAGTCAGAGTTATAGTTTAAAAATTTAATATTTTAAAAACAATTAAAAATCAGTAATTTAAACGCAGACAATAAATTCAAATCGTTGATGCACCCGCGTGATTCGGCCGTCATTTGGCGCATCGCGTTGGAAAAAAGAGGCATGTGTAAGGGTATATGCAAGGTTTGTGCAACTGTAGTTATATTCAACGGGTAATGTGTATATTTCAATTGCAAATACGAAAAGAAATTGTTTGTTGTTAAAATCAGCATAATTAGTTGTGTGGTACAGGTGTCCTAACAAACCCTAGAGTTTCGGAAGACAACTTTTATATTTATATAATCCACCCTTTTTTTGAAGGCGTTGACGCCAATGTGGTGAAATGCCGACGACCGTTGTGATGAAATAGTGTGTCATTCGCTCATTCTCCCTTCCCCTTCCACCAGTGAGTTCTTAAAAGGCAATTCTTTATTAAATCAACAATGCATAGAACAACAAAGTACAACCAATAGAGGCTATATACGCACTTTCATTCGAGATTTTCTTTGTTTGAACCCAGCAAATAGAGGTATTTACAGCGCTGAGGTACTATGGCTTAAATATGGACTACAACAATGCTACCGGCAAGGTGGAATAGTGGATTATTTGTTGAGGCTCGGGAATTCCGGTTGCGAGTCCCTGCTCGAGATTCCTGAGATTGAGGATATCAGTCATTTGAGGAATTCTTACCTTCATCTGCGTTGAAAGACAGGTTTCGGTGGTTTCGGAGATCGCTGGGACTCGTCGGATTCAGGCGTGAACTGGAAGCGAATTATTTGTCACTGGCAGGGGGAAAGAGGGATTTTTAGGAAAACGGATATTTTAAGCTAACTATTTTGTAAAAGACCGAACCTGGATAGACTGGCAGTCTCCGAGTCGATGATGGCCGAGTCGCCGGTGTACTCGCTGACGCTGCGAGACATGGAAGGCATCACGACTGAATCCCTTTGGCTATTCTGTGGCAACCTGGACTCACTTTCTTCGCCGTTTCCCAGCTCCTCGTACCAATTGATGACATTCGTCTGTTTATCGAAGAATAATGCACGCTCACGGACCTAAACTGGAGAGTACTGTAAGGGAGGAAGGATACAAACCTCTTCCAAAGCACGAGGGACGTCTTGGTAATTGACAGGGACAGTCACTTCAACGGCGGCGAAGAGGTTGTAAGTGTCGTACATGTGAGAAATGGCCTAGAATTAGATAATTAAGTTTGCGTAATATCAATAATAATGTCTTACCTGGCTTGGTTTAATTTTTCTCGCGTTCGGCGCCTTTCGTTTCTCCTTCGGCAGTGTGTCAGTTGATTTGGGAGGTTCCATTTTGTTTTGGATGCCTAGACGGGCGAAGGAGGAGGGGAATTCATCAGCCGAATCGGAATCTGACTCAGCAGTGGGAGGAGAACTCTCAAATAAGGGAATGTTGAACTTTCTATTGTTAAGTAAACTCACCATGACAGATTCCGGGAGTTCCATCTGACTTTTGAGCTTCTCAAGGTAGATGATCAACCGTTTGCAGTCTCTTTTCTGCTCGAAGAACGGCTCCAATTCCTCATCCTCCACCAAAGAGCAGGAGACTGGAACAGAAGAAGATTCGAGTATTACATGGACACATACTTGTTCTAGCACGAGACGGGAATGTGGCGGGGTGGGTAGAATTGGCGGAAAGAGCCTTTTTCTGGAAGAATTCCAATGTTTTGGTTAAAAAGGAGACTAACCCTGTGTGACTTAATCCATTCCGAGTAATCTGTCCTCTGTTCTGTGTACTTGGCAATCAGCTGGCGTTTCTGCCCATGCACCTGGTCCAACCCCGCCTGAATCCTCAGCCACTCGTCCGTTCGTCTGTGTTCCTCTGCGAATTTCCCGTGTTGCTCGGCCTTTAGCCGCAAGATCTCATTATATACCTCCTAGAAATTGATGATGGAAAAATGCGTTGAAATCTTTACTTTATTCTTTCTCTTTAGCTGCTCCACTTGCGCTTCTATTACCACAATTTTAGCGTTGAATTCCGCCACTTTCCTGAAGATTTGAATGTAAGAATTGGAAAGAGAAAACTCTAGTTTACTCACTCCAATTTGGTCCTGTTCCTCTTGAGGGCGTCTATCTCTTCCACCAGGTGTTTCTCCTCCTTCACCGAGAGATTCTGTTCTTTGTAGCGTTGTTCCGCCCTTTTCAGGTAGTCTTCAAGTTTGTCGACCGACCGAACCCGACAATCCTTCTCCACTTCCTGACGCCCCTTTTTCTTAAACCGTTGATTGCCAACATGCTGATTTGAAACTCACAAGGGTGTCTAGTGGCTCTCGCAGGGCGAGGATCTCCAGCTTCCTGGCCTTCGCCTCCTGCGCCAGAATCTCCCTCCTCCCGCGGATGGCCTCCTTCGCATTTCGTGACTCGTAGATACTCCCTGGGTTGCCCTCTCGGTTCAGTTTTATCTTGGCCTGAGGAAAATCAAAAATGAGAAAATGGTTAGAAAATACTTGGTTGTGGAGGAATTCTATTTCGCCGTTCAGTCGACTGAGTTCTCTTTGAAAGGCATTTCGATTTGGCGGTTTCACCTTTTCTTCTTCATTTCCGTTGTCGATGCCTACGGTCCCATCTTGTACCATACTGGAATGTAGATTCCACTTTATGTTCCAAAAATCCGCTTGGATATATTTCAATACAAGGGAAAATGGCAATAGAAAAAATTATTCTTTATAATTTTTTTAAAATGTACCATACAAAATGTTTAAAAAAATTTAAATCGAGTGATAGAAATGAGATGGATCAGAGGAGAGGCTAAGTGACGTCTGCCAGAAAAAACGGGAAACTTGCGAGGCGTCAGCTTGAAAATAGCGTCAGTCTCTAATAACATAGGGCATAGGCAGTTCAACATTTCAAATAAACCGAAAGTTTAAATAGTTCTTTTAACATTTGGTTATTTAGGTTAAAAAAGCATTCTGTTATTAATAATTATAATTCAATAACCTGTGAGCGGGGTCAATCAGACAGAAAGCCATGCATCCCAGGATGCAGATTCAAAAGGTCACAATCAATTGGGCATAGAAAAAGAAATGGTATTTCAGGAGAGAAAGAAAACTTTTCAATAACCTGTGGAAATGAAAAGAAAGAAAACAGAAAAGAAAAATATAGAGCAAAAAGAAAGATAGAGAGATGAAGAGAGAGAAAGAGAGAGAGAGAGAGAGAGAGAGAGAGAGAGAGAAGCATAAGACAAATATCGATCGTAAAAATTAGAGTGCCGTCAAGAAAGTAACGTGAGAAGTTGTGGCGCAATTCTACGTAGACTGCGTCCTTCTGCTTTTCCTATTTTGGCCCTGTCCGTCGGTTGTTTCGCCTCGCCTGGAATAGGAAATTGGTAAAACGCCATCCAAACTGATTCCAAGGCCCTTTAAGCTATGTCCTCAGAGGACATTTCCATTCCGAAGACGAGCGAGTCCAACAGCACAAGGCCTACCGTATTCGAGACCGTAGATGCCGCATCTCGGCCAGCAGAAGTCGTTGAGAAGACGGGAGCCTTGAGGTGGAAACAGGAGGAAAGTGAAGAGGGTTCGAAGCAGAAGCCAGAGATTCCCAAAGCGGGTGAATCAAACAGCACGAGGCCTACTGTATTCGAGACCGTGGATGCAGTGACACGGCCGGCGGAGGTCAAGGAGAAGAGGAACGCTTTGAAGTGGAAAGCAGTGGGCTCAAATCAAAATTGCAACAATCAGGGATTCAGAGTGAAGAAGTGTCTCCACAGGCGGTGGTTAACGAAGCTCCTCCGAAGAAACCTCAGGAGCCGCGGTCTCAACGAAGGAGTCCATCTCAGAGACTGCAGCCACAACAGCCACCGTCTCAAAGGCTGAATCTTCCACAGACAGCTCCGGTACAGACCCCAACGACCACGAAGACGCCGAGTAAAACTGGAAACATCTCCATGTCGACGGTCAAAAAGCCGGTAAGTCAGAGAAACTTCAGTTCATCAACGATCGCAGAGTTTCCTCAATCGACTGAAAAAGACGTTCTCGACCAAAAAGAAGAGTTCTCAGACCTACCCGGTTTGCAAAGCTTGGAGAGATCTATGGCAGTATTTAGGCCCTTTCGCCCTATTTGCAACCTCTGGAGAGCATGAATTTCGCCGAATCCCATGATCCACTGAACCCTTCCATCCAGCTTCCCACCAATACCTACTACAGCCCCCAAGGATACCCCGTGGCTGCTCCCTACAATCCTCCGCCCACTGCTCCTTCCGGGATGTGGTCTTCTTCGCCGCCTCCCCCACCGCCTCCCCCTCCTCCTGGGTACCCGATGGCCTATGACCCGATGACAGATCCGAGGTCTTTCGCGGGTTACGGTCGCTGTGCTGGAAACTATTGCGTAAACCCTGCTGTAAGGATGCCTTTAATCTTATATATATATATATATATATATATATATATATATATATATATATATATATATATATATATATATATATATATATATATATATATATATATATATATATATATATATATATATATATATATATATATATATATATATATACTGAAATTTCAGTGTCCGAACCACCTCCGCTGAATGCCGTCGACAGAAGAGAAATCACGAATAAAACACATTCATGTTCTTTATTTGGCACAGCCGTCCTCGAACCAAGTGTGAAGGTTTTCGAATACGCGGACATGGGCATAGGGGTTTTTGAACCAGGTTCCACGACTGCAGGAATTGTCTTCCGCTTGGAGACAGATTCGGAAGGGGTCACCTGGCTCAGTTGTAGAATACATCACCTGAATCTCTTTCTCTTTCTCCCCTTGCTTCCCTACCTCGTACAACGTGTGTTGTGTTTTCAACCGGCCAGATATCCTAAACGGCATGTCCGGAATCCAATCCCGACTTCTCACAATCCGGAAACTGTTGGCTAGCTGAAACCTACATAACTTGCTTACATTCTCTCGAAGTACTCTCAGTTGAGCTACAAAATGAGCATCGCCGGTCCTCGGAGAGTTGAACGTGTAAAGATTGATTTTCCTGTTTGGAAACAGTTTCTTCAAATAAAAAGCAGCATGTGCCTGACTTCCGCCCAAAGACGTACCTACTAGCTGAGGAAAAGTATTAATTTCAAAACTTTATTTACCAAGAAATTGAATTTGGTGTGTTTCGTTCCCAAATGTTTTACCATGTCATGTCACTCCTCCCCTCCATAGAGCCTAGAATGTTTCATGCACATAACTGACCACACGACCTTCGTCTGTCCCAACGGGACTCATTTTACCCAAAATGTAATGAGCAAATTGATTGAAAAACTAAAATAAAATTGCAATTAAAGGGAAAAACTACTTGTGATGAAGGTAGGCGTGTGGATGTGCGGAAGCCAATCACTATGAACTTGAGGCTGTGGTGAAGGGCAACAAGAGCAGCACAACGGTCCTTTAAAGGAAAATAGGAAAAAGAAAGGAATACCGTACACCCAGTCGAAGTGACATTTGGTCTCCAGGGTTAACAGCAGTTCCACATCTGGAGAAAGCTTATTCACGCATTCGGAGGCCTTAATTTGTATGCTTCTCTTCACCTTCTGTATCTCTCTTTCTCTCTCTTTCTCTCTCTCTCTCCATCTATCTCTCTCTTTTCCTTACAGCCATTTCATTGCCTGTTGCGCTGTTGTTAATGGCGTTACTTGCTGCAATTAAGTAGAGCACATCTCTTTTAACAAAAGATTCGTTGTAGAAAGGCAGATTCTAAAGTAACTAAATAGTTTCTATGCACAGTTTTGCCTTGGAATTATGAGGCATGGGACAGTTGGTGATATGATCTACAGTATTTCTCGGATGACACATGTACATAGATGAAACACAAGCAGACGTAGCGATGCACCATCTGAACTATCACCAGTGTTTAATAGATCTCACATTCAAATCAAACTCAAATTTACCTGCAAAGTCCGTTTGTACAACTCTCACAAGATATGAATGAAGAACATAATTCCATTGACGCAGTTGAAAGGGGGTGCAGCAGAAATATGAACAACATCTAATGAGTCAATATTGCGCTTTTGCAGGTGGTAATTTCATCGGCGACCCTCAGAGTTTCATAGTTTCAGGCAACACAAAGGATTGCAGAGTTCTATAGGCAAATGTGGGAGGGGGTGAATTTACGTAAAGGAACGTCTTAGTCAAGCCAAAGCTCCCAGAGCTCATTCTTCATTTGTACTCACCTTCGACTGGCCGTTATGCATTTCAGAAACTCGGGAAATTTCAGCTCAAATCGATTCGGCAGCGACTCTTATACAGTAGGTCACGAAATAGGACAAACCCATTTGAGGCTCAGATGGCACAAGAGACTACTGGCTGATACGTCTCCCGTATGATTCACCACTCATCTTCTAACCAGGGTAGGAGTGATTGTTTTTTTGAACTCTTTCCCTTCTCTATCATTCTACCCTCCATTTCAGTCTCCGTCATGTCCGTTGCGTCGGAGCCCCGCCCCTGCCATCCGGTCCTCTCTCGCCGCCACGACGTCCCCGCCTTTACCTCCTTGCGCCAGTTAGTCAAGCCCAACAGTGGCGTGACCATCGTCAACGTCTACAACAAGGATGTAGCACACTTCCGTTTTTCTGTTCAATTGCGTGTTTCAGAACGAAAAGCGCAGAAGCAAACCCAAGAAGAGCCTCAAGATTTTCCCTGTTTTAAGTCCCCCTAGGGGAAATGTACCTGAGAATAGAAAAGAGCTCCAGGTGGAGCCTACACAGTCTGTAATTGTGGAACCGGAGGTTGGATGTTCTTCTAATTGTCTTAAAAATAAAGTGTAGGATCCGCAGCACGTGTGCATGGCTACTGACGAGGAGAGGCGCCTTGCCATCAAGGAGAACACTAACACATTGCCGAAGTGGAACCGGGCTGAGGCGGCTGCGGCCAAATACAACATCCACATTGATGATGTAAGGAAGACTGAGGCTTGATGGGAAAGTAATTCAGTACGACGAGGGAAAGGCTCAGCGTGATTGGAACAATTACTACGCTGGGCGGCAGAAGTCTGGACCGCAGAAGCAGGTGCTTCAGAAACATTCCGAGGCCACATTGCCGCAAAAGAGGTATGAAACAGTGTATGAAGGGTCTGAGTCAAACAATTCTCTTTTCCCGTCTCCTTCTCCGATTAAATCATTGAAATGTTTCTGTGCTGTGAGTACGGGTAACTCTGAACGGGCGGTGTCAATGAGGTCTGTCCCTCCTGCCCCTGCTTCCCTTCTTGAGGCGGGTGAGGACCACGCGAGCGGGGCCTTCTACGGAACGACTGAGACGGAGCGCATCTGCATGAATGCCATCCAGCACGTTCTGATGGCGGAGAAGGAACTGCGGCTGCTCCAGTTCACTTCGAACAATGTGCTGCCGCAGACGAAGCAGTGTCTGGAGAAGGTGCGCTGGGTGCACGAGTGCCTCAAGCTCTTCAACACGCACAACCGCGACCTCCAGGCGGAGACGGACGAGTGTCTTCAGAAGAAGGTGGGTGTACGAAGAAGCCGTTCCAAGAAGGATTCAGACGGGAAACCACTTCACCATCAACATGAAGGCCGTGCCGAAGAACGATCTGCCCTTCCCCGCCCACATGTGATAATGCACATAAAAGATCTGAGAATGTGTATTTCGAGAGATCACATGTGGAGAACCGCTTCGTCGATTACCCGCTTGCCTTCTTCCGGCTTCAGGAACTTGGCAATTCCTAGGAATATACGGGGGTGGGCTGGAATGAGCAGTCTCTTGCACTCGGCGTAGATCTTCTCAAAGTCCGTTCCTCTTTTGTAGGCCTTCAACACAGGCAGCACGGCCTGAGATTGGCCGGATTCCTTGAGCTGAAAATGAACATGGAGCGGACAAGAAGATAATCCTACCATGGACAAATACTGGGAGCTCGTTAGTTCGAGTATTTCGGTGATGGCGGGAGGAAATTGCGATTCCCCAGCTGCATCTCCCTCTCGGCTGCTCGGCTGAGACTCCTGCTGAGCTGGCACTGATCTTCCAGGGCGTGCTATCTTGAAACCAGAACTATTCACTTTAATAGGGAAATACCAGTTTAATCCTCTTCCTGGCGGGCGCCTGGGTGGGAGCAGCCACGACGACAGAGCCGAATGACGCCGGCAGCACAACCTTCTCATGGCGTTTCGGAGGGGCGTTACTTCCTTGATACTGAAGGATAAGGAATATTTTAAAGAACCGCAATACATACTTCTCCCAGATCGGCCAGGCTTTGCACCGACGGCCCCGAAGGGGCTTTCACCACCCTGACTTCCTCCTCATCGTCTACAACAAATTCTGCCAGATCGTATGTGGGACAAGAATTTCTGAAAAAGGTGGAGGTCACATTAAGAGAGAGTCCAACCCCAAGTCGATGGGGGCCTTGTTCTTCCTCTCTTTCCTCACTCCTCCGGTGATGCTCGTCAGCTTCGTTCGAGAGATCTGAAGATGAGCTGTTTTCTGGAAATTACCTCGTTTGCCTGAATATCATGTCCACGCTCTCTGAAGAACGTATTCGTGACTGTGTGAAATCCGTCGAAATCTTCGAAAACGCGGATGGACGGGCGAAGCCACGCAGAAAAGCTCGATTGAGGGGCGGTGGAGAAGCGCGAGTCGAGGAGAGCGACCACTCCAAAGTCATTCACATGACGGAGGACACGGCCGATGGCCTGGTTCACGGCGCGAAATCCCTCCATTTGGTACCACATATCGGAGGTTTGCAACTGAAAGAGGAGGCAATTAGGAAACTACGGAAAGAGAGATACCTTGGGATCTTTGGCTCTCTTCTCGTCCAGATAAATCCTCTTCAGTTTCACTCGCGGATCGGCGATCGGAGGGTAAGGGATGCCCACAACGACCACTGCTCTCGAATCCGCATCTGCGAAGTCTATTCCTTCGCTCACCTGAACTTTTGGTTAGAAATGACTACCAAGAAACATGCCTTTCCCCTGCAAACGGCCATGAACATGCCTCCTTTCACATCCCGCACGGCTGTCGTGAATTCCATCCGTACGGCAGTCAATTCCCTCTGAAAACAACCACTTTATCTTAGATTCAATGGAATAACCTTGTTCTTTGGCTCCACGACTACCGTCTTCAGCTGTTCCAGTTGATCCCATATCGATTGTTTCCTCATCGCCGATTTCTGCTTTAGCACCTCGATCATCTTGTACATAAGCCCGTAGGATGCGAAAAAGACGAGAATCCCTTGAATAAGATATTTAATTACTTGATTCTAATTGTCACCTTGAGGGACTGTCTTCGCCAGATGAACCAGAGACTCTCCCACTCCGCAGAGATAGTTAATGTTCCCTCTGAAGCCAAACTCATTTGATTTCAACACAGTGTCCACCTGTTGGCGAATTTCCCGTTGAGCATCTCCCCTATTCCGGGACCTCGTTTCACAATTCCTGCGATGACCTGGTTGTTCTTCGCCGCGTGGCCATTTTCCAAAGTGCAGCCAAAATTCCTGAAATTTAGACTGTTACGGGGCAAAGTCAGGCACTTACAGTCCGATGTTGCTGATAAAGTTGGGCAGTGGGGAGAGGGTTCCACTGGTGACAATCACGGACCGAACCCCTCTTTGTTTCAGAGACTGCATGGCCAGACCGGCGGTGAAACACCAGTACTTTACGCTGATCTGAAATAGAATCACATTTATCTCTCTCTCTCTCTATCTCTCTCTCTCTCTCTCTTTCTCTCTGATATCAATCGAACCTTTGCAGCTTGTTCCTTGTCCTCATTATCCTCCTTGACCATGTACAATTTGAAATCCTTCGACATGGCCTGAGTCGACTGCCCTTCGTAGGACTGCAGTAACAATCATCACATGGTACCGTAGAGACACTTACCACTTGTTTCTGGGCCACGTTTTCCTTCCCACAGAAGCCGGGGTGCGATGCGTAAACAACGGAGAGAAATCCTTCCATTTTGCTCAAGTAACCACGGCTTTCCACAGCCATTGCTCCCAAAAGTTCGGCTGAAATGAGAAGAATACAAACAGACAAAGGAAAAAAACCTTTTTCGTGGAGGAACTTGGACGCTCCGTGCAGAATCTTGGAAACCTCATCGGCCTTGCTGTAGGAGAACTGCGCTTTCCCCAAGATACTCAACATGGCCTCTCCTGGGAATACCTAAACGACGTCGTTCGAAAGCAAAAGCGAAAGAAACGACTTTTCCCGGGAACTCGTAGTACGTTTTGGCCTGTTTGTCTGCGTAGGACTTTTCTATGTGCATCTCCAGTTCGAACATCATAGCTGAAAGGGAGAATGACAGGATGAGGCACGGTCTCACCCAAAAGAGCAGCGGCCTCTCCGACCTGGAAGGCCGGTTCCTCCTTTTTCGTAGTCTCCTTGCTCTTCCCAAACGCCTCCGTGCAGTTATCCTGAAATAGTGCATCAGTTGTCCTTAATGAACCAAACCAGTTCTGAACGGACGTTCTCCAGGTCCTCCTGCATCAGCTCGATGGCTTTCTTCAACTCTCTGATGCACATGGCAATGTCCGTACTCGTCAACTCCACCGACACACATTCCTCACAAACGGACTCCTGAAGATGCACTGCTCTTAAGAAGACTAACAAGCGCAACCAGATTGTGTGCCTCATCGAAAATGACTATGCTTCCTTTGAGATCGATCTTGTGCAGTTTCCTCAACTCTGGGCTGATGAGGTAGTTGTAGGGGAGGAGGATCAGCTCAGCCGACTCTTGCATCTGACGGGTGCGATAGTAGGGACAGTGGCTGAAACCCCATGGTCCTCAAATCAAAAGAGACAGTTACTTCTGCTTCTTGGCTACCGAAATCAAGTCCTCAATGTCCAAAACATCACCGCCATTCGCGTAAATTCCCTTGAGATCATCCGTTTTACAAGCTGAATTCGGTTGTAGAAAAATAAAGGATGGAAGACTAACCATCCCATTTGTTGAAGTAGTGACAGGTTCTTTTGGAGACCATACTACGGCACATAATGGACTGAAGAAAAGGAATTGTACGGCAAAGCGAAATGGCACCTTGACTCTGTTCTCCTTCTCCTTAACAACTTTGTCGTGGATGCACAGCTGATCGCGGGATCCTATGACAGCCGTCGGGACACTGAAACAAGACGGTTCTCTCTCTCTCTCGCTCTCTCTCTCTCTTTCTCTCTCTCTCTCTCTCTCTCTCTCTCTCTCTCTTTCTCTCTCTCTTTCTCTCTCCACGCACATTTTGTAGATGGTCTTGTTGAGCTCTCGAATGACTTGTGCCAACTGACTGTGCGTCCTTGAACAGTAGTAAATCTTTGGGAATAAGTTCAAAGGAGCTGTTGGTTCTGCTACAAGTACTCAATTGTTGGAAGTTAGTTGCCCTGACCGTTGACCATAGCGATGGAGTCCTGGAGGGAAGGCTTGAACTGCATCTTCTGCTGTTGCAGCCAGCCGAGTGTCGAGCACAGCAGGGAAAGGGTCTTTCCGGTTCCTGTTGGAGATTCTAGCGCCGCATCGCACTTCTGAAGGAGATGGACGATAAGCGAGGATCATTCAAACGAGGCAGATAGCTCCCCCACGAGACATTGGTAAGCCAAGTGATTGTATGCCCACCATTTGCAGTGCCTGGATGACCTTGGTCATGTAGTTCTGCTGACATTCGTACGGCTCGTAGGGAAATTCCACATTTACACCGGCCACTTGTGTGACCACCATCGTCCTTCAAGGGAAGTTACCATAGCACAACAAAGGGACACAGAAATAAGCGCTGCACACCAAGCCATGCAATTAACACCAAATATAAACTAGATGAAATTTATTTCTCTGCGATAATAACAATATTCCTAGGGGAATTAACAGGGTTAAACAGGGCGAAGGAAAAGGCAGCAAAGCCATTCTCTCGGAGGAATGAGAGCCGATCTGATACCAGGATGTGTTCAATTGCGGGGGAAAGGAGGAGACGGAGACAGTAGAAGGAGAAGACGCGGCGGGAGAAGAGCGAAGAGTCGGCCAAGATCTGCTGGATTTCCGGATTCGTCTCAATCTGCAAAAGGAAACATGGAAGGGAAATGAGGACACCTCACTTGATGGAGGACTCCCTGAAGGAGTTCGTCTTGTCCTCGGAGGGCCTTCTCCACAAATTCGGTGAAGGAGAGCGAATCGGCATTTTTCACACTCTTCATGGGCATGTGACGAGACTTTTCCGAGGCGGAATGGCGAAAGATGGCAAGCTCCATAAGTGCGCGGTAGAAGTGGCCGCGATGGCCGGCGTCTGGCTGAAAACGTCAGATTCAGCCTCAATTCGAAAATCTTTCCATAGTTTTGCATATCACAGAGAAACACATGGTCTAAACGCACCTCATTTCCGAGTTGTAGTGCGAACTGTTCAATGGCGTGACAGGCCAATTCCCGTGCGGTATAGGAAAGCTCGACGTCTGCGAAACGCTCGCTGAGAGGGTACCCCCGGGTCGGAGGCTTCTAAAACCAACACTTAAGTGAATACTGCAACCATTTAATTACCTGTTCGTGGTTCTCCCACTCCTGGCGGAAAAGTTTGTCCGCACCGCCGTTTAATTTGTGATAGCAGCAGCCGAAGAGAACCAACCAACCGATTTCTTCAAATGCGACGAAGGAACGGAGGATCGTGGCCGAGAGATCACCGCAGGGGTGGAGGCCCAGAAGAACACCACGCTCTCCTAGAGTATGCGCAATGACTCATGAAAACAACCCCCTACCTAGTCCTTCGTCGAAAGAAGCGGAGGATGAAGGGTCGAGGAAACATTCAACTCGTCGTGGCATGCCTACATCCGAGCGGAGCCGATTTCTGGTCCGCGCGTCAATTTCCTGTGACAATTCTACAAACTAAAAAGAGTTTAGCCAAAAGAGGAGTGCTCACCCGCGAGTTCCCTTCGATCGTCTGAACATTGACGGACGGAATCTCCAGGGCGAGGATGCGCGAGAGGTGGCCGAGACCAGCACCAACGTCCACTGCGAAGTCGAAGCCACCGCCATCCCGATGGAGGATCTTCAGAAGGGCGAGGATCCGATCGATCTCGTGTTGCTTCTTCTCTTTGATGCGGACACGGAGGTGTTCCCGGGAGGTGATTTTGGGGAAATTTTCGTGGGGACACAGTTGAGAAACCTGGAAAAAAGAGGTTGTCAGCTGTCTAACCAAAAATAAACACCCGAGATGGCAGAAAAGAACAAATCCGTTGCGGGGACTCCACTCCATGGCGGGAATTCACAAAAGTAAAGATTACCCGCCGCAGGCATAAAACAGCCAGTGGGAGAGGACCGACGGCGGCAGAGGGATCGAGTACTTTGGCCCATACTTCATTCTGAACAATCGATTAAACAGCTAAACAAGGCCACCCACACTCGCATTCTCCAAAAAACCTCTCCATACGGGCGGCACATTGCTCCAGTGGTCTTCCACGAAGAAATCGATGAGATAGGCGTCGATCTGCTGTTTGAAGAGGACGTGGAGTCGGAGGGCCGAATGGTCCATTCTTTATGGGAAATAAGAAGAAGCAAAAGAAGCAGAGGTATTCATGGTGAGACCAGAAAAAACAGACAGATCAGATGAAATCAGGGTTTAATTCTTCGAGCACAGGTCATCGAATTTCACAGAGACGCACGCGGTATCAGACGTTCTGAAAAGAAGCCTATTTTGGTGGATTGAAGGGAGGCTACCTCAGGGCTGCGATGTCCTGCACTCCGATGGGCGTCACCAACCCTCCGACCAGGAAATGAGAGCCATCCCCCTTCACAGCGACCATTTTCCCGCTCACTTCGGTATTCTCGTGCATCGCTACATGAACCTGAACATACCACATGAAAACCCGTGGCTGTACTTCAACCAAACCATTTTTCCATTCAGAGAACTGGTAAAGCGAAGAAACCTCTCTCGCAGTTCACCCCACTCATTTTGCATATCCATTCTGTGAAGCAACCAAAAGACTACAGATCCGAACCCCTCTAGAAGGAATCGAAAGACGTCCAGACTCGAAAGTTGAAAAAGAACAACGAATGATAACAAATATTCATAGCAACAAGAAACAACAAATTTAGATGATGCCGATCTTGTTGGCAACGTCCAAAGCGTCGAAGTCGGGAGTGAGTCTGACGTAGGCCTTCTTCTGCATGAGAGGAGTGATCAGAGTGTTGATCTGAAAATGAAAGCGATAATAAGGACCACAAAACAAATAAATAATAAGTGGCTTGTTAGAATCGCTCATGTTATATGCCGCCATTCAAACCACCCGACAAAAATATGCAAAGTGGGGCTTACAGAGGCAGAGATGTATTTAAAAGGGAATCTAAAATACCTTCTGGACGTCGAAGTTGTAGAGCTTCTTGACGGCGGCCTTGATCTGGTGCTTGTTGGCCTTCTCGTCAACGATGAAGACAAGGGTGTTGTGATCCTCGATTTTCTTCATAGCAGACTCGGTGGTCAGCGGGTGCTTCACGATAGTCCAAGCATCGAGCTTGTTGCGAGCAGGAGCGCTCTTGCGGGGGTACCTGAATCGAGCTTTATAAAAATTATGAAGAAATAACACCTGGGAACCCTAGAGGTCTTGAGGGTCCTGGGGCGGTGGAAGTGCACGGAGGTGCGGACCTTCTTCTTGTGGACGGTGTTCTGTCCCTTCACAACCTTCTTCTTGGCGTCGACGGCCTTAGCGACCTTCTTCACTACAGCCTTAGGAGCCATTTCACCCTGCAAATAAGTCATTAATAGGGAAGACATGCAAGGGATAAAATAAAGAGGGCCAGAGAACCCAAAAGCACAAATGAAAAAAAAAACTGGACATGTATTAGTAGCAATAATGTACAAGAGATCAGGGTGAGACAAACAATCACAAAACACTAACACGAGAAGTGGGGGGATTGAAAGAACTGTCAGAACCGTATTCGAAAAAGCGAGTGGACTCGTGGTCTTTGATTTCGGGATCCTGCCCAAACAACCTATAGGCTAAAAAGGCACTTAAAACTACGAGACCCATTACAATTAAACCTAGCCCAATTAAAATGCAAATTGATAAGGTAAGCTGCCTACGGACAGAAACTTCCGAAGGAGGGAAGGTAGTGGTAAAGTAATTGACTAATTTAGGGATATGCTGATTCCAAAAATTAACGTTTTCGTCACGATAATCAATAGACAATTCCCCAGGAACCGTTGTAGAAGAAAACTGGGTATAATTAAAATTTAGAAAATAGTGACGCCTAGGCTGAAAAGCCGACCAGGTTCCATCGTTTAAAAAATTCGGATCCCTGAAAATAAAATTTTGCGCGGCTTAAGTGGAAACCCACAAATAAGTAACGAATCGCCGAAAGACATTGGAAAGGATCTGACTGGCATTCCTATCAGTCGCGGAGAACGTGTAATTCCGCAAATGGTATGGAACGAGAGTAGATGGGAGAAATGGAAATCCGAACGCTAGGTACAGGTCACACTCGCGACAAACGCCTGAAAAGTTATTGATTTAACAAAAACAATTTAACCAACCCATCCATCCTGGCAGATCGGGGGTTCCTTTCGACATATTGTAGTTGTTCACGTACATGTACGTTCGCGATCCAGCTGCAGAGTGAAGATGCGCCGAGAGAGCCACGGGAGCAGCGTAGTAGGCGTCGGTAGCTAGCTGTACGAACTGCTGTCGCACTCTCCATTCGTCCGCCGGATCGGGCCAATAGGTGTAACGATCAATCATCGCTTCGGTGATGGCTTCACGATTCATTGAGTAGTTGTGCCGGAAGCTGTACTCGAGAGCAAAACTGCGCATGTACTGTTGATCCACGTTGTTGAAGTTGTTAAACTCGCCAAGATAGCGGTCTTCCAGGACAACCTAAAAATAAAATAATGATAAAGAGAAACTTTAAAATATGTAAAACCTAAAGTACATACCTCCGAACCGTCTTGGGCATTCAATCCAACTAGTAACGGGACGGGATTCACAACGGTGGCCATTCCCGTTGGTGCATTGTTCAAAATCCACAAGGGATTGCCAGGAACAAACTTTCCATCAACCGCTGGCAGAAACAGGTACCGGTTGTACCTAAGGTTACTACATTACACATTGCATACAAGAAACTTACTCGACGGGTACTGTTGTCGCAGCTCTCACAATGTCAGTAGTCGACCTAGTACTGATGCAATCCCACACATCTCGTGCGACAGGCTGAGGACATCCCAGGTATCTCCCAAGTTTGATGGTGTTGTTGAACACAAGAGATGGTTTTCCAATGGTCGAGTGATACGAAACTTCGGCCCCAGACATCGCGATGGAGGCGCGGAAAAGATCTTCAAAAGGAAATATATGTGAAAGGAATGCTGCCCTTACTTTTAGAAAAAGGAGACAGCATGTGAAGTCCAACTGAGACGGCACCTGCGTCGTGGCCGGCAATCGTCACAGCTTGAGGATCACCACCGAATGAAGCAATGTGGTCGCGCACCCACTCCAAGGCAAGTTTTTGATCCAACAGGCCGAAGTTGCTGGTTGACGGGTCTCCCAAACTCATAAAACCTGAAATTATTAGCTGATAAGGTGCGTTGATGAACGAACCAAATGCTCCAAGACGGTAGTTTGCGGTGACCACAACAACCCCTCGTGAAGCTAAACCGTGACCAGGCCATTCCGTGGAGGACCCGGTTTGGAAATTTCCACCGTGGAAGAAAACGACTACTGGGTAAACCATCCCAGAGGATTTCGAAACCTGAATTAGTATTTATACAGTAATTGAATGCCACACTTACATCTGGGGAGAAGATGTTTAAATACAGACAATCCTCGTCTACCATGTATGGATAGGGATCGTTCACAATGGGTTGCGGACGAGACTCGACGTCCTGGGCGCATGAAGCACCGTAGCTGAAAGCCAAATAGGGTGACGATCCAGGAAGGTGAGTGAGTTGCTGAGGAGGCTGAAAAGCAAATATCAAACGCCTAAAATTAAAGCTTACCTTAAATCTTCTCTGAGCAACTGGCGGTTCCGCGAATGGTATTCCCAGAAAGGTGAATATCGTGACATTGTTGAGCCGTGGCAGTGAATTCGGCTCCATGGGCATCCGGTCACGCGGAATCTGCTCGCTAGGATCCTGTGTGGGTGTCCAAGGTAGATCGCGAAGTAAGACAGTTTTTCCCATTACGTCGCCCAGTGGGAGCCTAACCACGACTTCATCACTGCCGATTCCCTGAAGGATTCGAATACATTTAATAAAAAATAGTAACGGGACGATGCAATCTTCAATCGAAGCCCCGACATTTAGAAAAAAAACACACCTGATTCTTTGGCCGAGGTGTTGTGGGCACACCGAACGGGTGCCAAATGTCAACAGGTCGAGTAGGTTCCGGAACTTGAGCTCCAATCGAGGCCACAAGCAGTAAAAATATCATGCTCCCTGGTTCATCGACAGCCTAAAATTTAGGACTTAAAAATAACATTGAACGGAGTTAATTTAGACGAATAAAATGCACATAGCCTAGAAATACAAAAACGTAAATTTTATAATTACGAAAATACTAAATTTACAACAAAATCGGTCAAAATTTTGGCATAAACTTAAAAAAAGAGTAGGAAATAGCAAAATAGCGAGAACCTCTGAGAAATTACGGTATCCGTCCGAAGTGCGCTCTATTGCCATTGATAGCCAGGGCTTTCGTTGTGGGACCAGGCCGGTTGGCTGAATTCTCTTTTATATTTTTAATTACAGCACTTGGTTTGGACCTGTTTTCTGGATTAAATTGAAGCTTCAGTTTATATAAAGTGTGAAAAAGTAACTAAAAATAAAAATGAAGCTAATCGTTGTATACATGGGATGCCCTGAGTCTGAAATATCTGTATTTCCAGATGGCATGACTATTCTTTTATTTATGAGTTCATAAAAAGGAATAAGTCTAATGGAAACTAATAAAATAATAGCAAAACAGGACTCTTTAACTTAGACACCACTAGGAAAGATAACGAACGGGAACACTGCAAAATTACTAAAATGCGGAAATATGTGGTAATGCAAGTTATAATCGTGTTTAAAAATGAAATCATCCTTGTCTATAAATAAAACTTTATTTCAAAATCGAGCTACGTTATTTATTTGGTAGCGTATCGATTGAAACACATCAAATTCTGTAGATCACTTCTTTTTCTTCTTCTCTGCCGCCTCTGCCTTCGGGAATTCTCCATTCGCCAGTGCCTGATCAATCTCGTCCTCCAGTCGTTCCCTCGATTGAAATGTCATGTCGTCCATCGTGTTCTCGTCAAAGTCTCCGTCCCCGCGAATCTCGTCGAAGCCGTAGATCACGTGGGCTTCTGCGCTCTCCACAAAGGCGGTGGTGGCTCTGAGATGACTCGGTGAGGTCAATCAGAGAACCTACTCTTTGTACTTCTCCGTCATGCGGGCCAGCATAGCCTCCCTCTCTTCCTTCGTGTACGGCTGCTCTTTTTCCTTCTGATGATCCATGCTGCCCTTTTGCCTGAAGTACTCCTTGTAGGTCTTTCGGGTGACGACGGCTCCCAGGTTGAACAACGGGCGATACACGTAGGTCTGCATCTCAATGTGGCGAAGCTTCGCCTCCTGACCACTGTCTGTCAGGTTGGTGCAGTCAGGCAACTGAAAATCGGGATCTCTCTCTCTCTCTCTCTCTCTCTCTCTTTCTCTCTCTCTCTCTCTCTCTCTCAACGCACCGGAATCAGGACAGCAGTGATCCGATCATCTTTGGCAACGTAGACCTCGCTGTAGCTGTCCTTCTCCTCGGTTGAACCCAGTGAAATCAAATCGTCAATGATGCTGCTGCTGCTCAAATCCACGCTAGACGGGGCCTGGCTGTCTGCATCCGCCTTCGTTTCCTCTCCTCCTCCTTGCTTGGGAGCCTCCTTTTGACCTGGAGCAGCGGGCTTGTCATCATTCGGCGAGGGTGGTCTATTCGGGTTGTCAGACGAGCCGTCGTCTTTCTTCATGGTGGATGAGCTTTGTTTGAGAACCGATGATTGAGTCGAAGACCCATCGTTGTCTGGCTCATCCGCCGCTCCTCCGGCTTTCCTCTCGACGGAACGTTCTCCCAACCGGCTACCACTGTTGCTGCGTCGCAGCCTGCTCTTCTTCGCTCCACCACAGAGGGCCTAAATTGGTTTTAGGCTGAAAACTTAAAACCACACCGAAAGAGCCAATAGAAGAATCGCCAGTGGCTGCAGAAGCAAGAGCAACCACATCCCAGGGTGACACGGGAACAAGTGAAGTGTTGGCAACGGAAAATAGTCAAATTGGCACCAAATGTGACTCAAAACTACGCTAATTAGTTCAATTCTAACACTTTTCTGCAAACCTTAAGTTTTTCTATCGAGCATCGTGGACAAGATTACACAGATAACTGAAAGAGCCAACAAAACTAATATGCAATGCCTTGGATATTCTTTGAGTACCATTTCCAACTTGAAACCAAAAATGTGAAATGCACATGAAGTAAGGTGTAGAATTTGCCCCATTCCATGATGGCATGCGATTCACAGCTATTCCTGACTGTACACCTAATGAACTCTGATTAGTTCATGGCTGCATGTACGGTTACCTTATTTATAACTTCTTTATAAACTTGTGTATTTTTGTAAACTAATTTATACCTTTATATATTGATTGTAATCTACTGTTTTTAATTCTACACCCGATTTACAACAAAGAATATTCAATGAGAGTTTATGATCGCAATACTCGTAGTCAGTCGAGCAGAATCCTCGCTCCTCTGAAAATATACTGTTTTCTCTCAACGCCATTGTTTACCATTTTGAACATCTCTTGTAGACTGCGGCTGTACTCCCCGGATCCTTTGTTACCGTACCCAGTTTGAATTGGAATATCGTGCATTTTCCTGAAAAAGTTCTAGTTGAAATCTCTTCCTGAGTCACCTCTATCGTTTTTTTCGTAGGCAAAACCAGTGCAGGGCCTAAGGCCGTAGTCTCTAAAGCATTGCTCAACACAAGACGAGATGTAGCTGAAGTAGCCTCCGAACTTTCCAGGACCCACAGAAGAGACGACGGCGTTTGCTTGATAAAGTATGTAGCCCTTGTTACAATCTAGAATACCATTTACTGAGACTGTGGGGGAAACGAACCTCCAGGATCAACTGTGGTCGTGATGGCAGAATGATCAGTAGTGATAATAGGAGAAAGAGGAGTTGTAGTGGAGATGCCGTTGGCTACCGTAGTTGTCAGATTCCAAGGAGGGATCTGAAAAGAAGACGGTGAAACACAGCGACCGTTTCATCCAAACTCTTTTGTTTTACACCTACCGTAATAATAATTGGGGTGGTAATATTATTATGTGTTTCAGACGCTGTTGTAGTCGTCAGAACACCAGTTGTTGTGATTCCCGCTGTTGCTAAAATAATGTTTTGTTCACTGCTGTTTTCAACTTACTTGTGGTGACTTGTCCTGGCGAAGGTGTTGTCACATTGGCAGTTGTCCAAGTGGTTTGTGGTGTGGTCGTCTGTCCTCCTACAACCGTAGGCTTTGAGCCTCCATCTGTAGGTCCTCCAACAATCGTAGTCTCATCTCTTCCATGCGTGGTTGTTCCATCGTTTCCTCCATGCCCGTCCGTAGGTCCAGCAGTCGTCGTTCTTTCAGTCGGACCTCCGGTGTGGCCTCCGTGATCGGACGTTTCTTGACCCTTTGTTGTTTCTTCCGTTGACCCATCACCAATGGTGGTCGGAGTCTCGGACACCACTCCTCCAGTGTTCATCTCCATGGACGGGGTCGTGCTTCCTCCACTGGTTCCTCCACTTTCCGAGGATGTCTCCGCAGACGGTGTCGTTCCATCCGTCAAATCCTCCGCCGTTGTCGTCTCACTTCCGGAATTAGCTTCATTCGTTGTTCCTCCAACTGTCACTTCTCCGATTGTCGTCCTGTCAGTCTCCGATCCCCCGACTGTTGTCTCCTGTTGTTCGTCAGTGACTCCATTATCTACCGTTGTTTGTTCTTCGCCTCCAATGGTGGTTATCTCACCTGGCTCTGTCGACCTCTCTTGTTCCTGAGTTGATTCCTGCCCTGGTGTACCAGTTGGTTCATCAGAACTTGCTCCGTCGTCTGTATAGTCAATGTCTCCCAGTGTTGTTCTTTCAGTAGATCCCTCTCCCCCAGAAGGAGAAGTCTCTTCTTGACCGTCAGTGACTTCATTCTGCTTTGTTGTCCATCCGTCGTGTCCATCTGTTGTACCATCTTCTGTCACTCTACCAATCGTTGTTGCATCTGATGGTTCTCCATCGTCTGTAACCTCCACGTCTCCTAGCGTGGTTCTTTCAGTAGATCCATCACCTTGAATGGTGGTTAAGTATCGATTTTCCGTTGTTTCTTGACTGCCAATTGTTGTCTCAACTGACCCCTCTCCGTCATCGGTGACCTCAACGTCTCCCAGCGTCGTTCTCTCGGTGGATCCATCTTCTCCAGCAGGAGTCGTCTCCTCTGGGCCATCTGTGACTCCTCCTTCAGTTGTGCCATCGTCTGTCACTCTACCAATCGTTGTCTCATCCGAGGTTTTCCCATCATCCGTGATATCTGTGACTCCCAGTGTCGTCCTTTCCGAAGAGCCTTCGCCTCCTACGGTTGTTTCTCCCCTTTCTGATGTTGTCTCCTCTGGACCAACTGTCGTTCCATCTGATGTTTCTCCATCATCGGTAACTTCTACATCTCCAAGAGTTGTTTTTTCACTTGAGCCACCTTCTTGAACGGTAGTCAAATATGGCTCTGCTGTGGTTTCCTGGCCACCAACCGTTGTCTCATCTGAAGTTTCTCCATCATCCGTAACCTCCACATCTCCTAGTGTGGTTCTTTCGCTTGAACCGTTGTCTTGAATGGTCGTGATTTCTAGTCCTTCCGTTGTTTCCTGACCCCCAGCCGTTGTTTCAACTGAGCTCTCTCCATCGTCAGTAACTTCCACATTGCCTAGCGTCGTTCTTTCACTGGAACCGTCCTCTCCAATTGTAGTTTTTTCCAGTCCAGACGTTGTCTCCTCTCGGCCAATCGTCGTCTCCTCCGAACTGTCTGGGACCTCTACCTCGCCCAAAGTCGTCCTCTCAGTTGATCCATCACCTCCAACTGTCGTTTCACTTGAGCCCTCGGCCTCTGTTGTTCCTGAATCAGAAGTTTCAATGGGTCGTGTGGTGCTCTCGTGAACAGTGTAGTCAGTGCTACCGCCTGTGGAAGTGATGTGCTCAGTGTTTCCATCGGATAATGTGCTCTCAGTGTGTGATGGAGTACTGAACTCCGGTGTGCCAAGTGATTCTGTTGTTCCAACTGACAAATCCTCGCCCAAAGTTGTCCTTTCTGTTGTCTCATCAACCTTGACAGTAGTAGCTTCTTTGGTTGCTTCCTGGTTGTCCATTGTGGTACTGTATCCATTGGAAGTATCAGTAGAAGTCTCTACACTTGATTCATCTGTTTTCGCAGTTTCTCCAGATGTTGATATCTCTCCTGTAGTCGAACCAATTTCTTCTCCCACTGTCGTGGCGATGTCATCACCTGGTGTAGTTTCTTCTGCTGATTTAGTGGAAGCATACATCGAAGTGGCAGTTAAATCATCTCCGGTAACATCTCCAATGGTTGTTTTCTCTGCTGTTGATCCCTCCTGTGTCATTGTTGTAGACTCCTGTGAATTCTGTTTTGTACTATTTCCTTCTGCTGTAGTCAACTCCATGGAGGGAGTGCTACCTCCTGTTTGTCCACTGATTCCATCGTCTGCGGATGTATTCCCAGACGGTGTCGTTCCTTCCGTCGAATCTTCAGCCGTTGTCCTTTCACTTCCCGAATTGACCTGATCAGTTGTTGCTCCGTCCGTTGAACTCACTCCAAACACAGTCGTTTCAGAACCGCCGTCAACCGTAATTTCAGCGATTGTCGTCTTGTCACTCTCCGACCCTCCGATTGTCGTCGTCTGTTGATCATCAGTGACTGAATTCTCCGTCGTTGTCTGTGCTCCAGTTTGCACGGTGGTTTCCATCTCACCGTGGGGTTCCGTGGACATTTCTTGTCTGGTCGTCGTCTCCTCAGTAGATCCTTGTTCCGCTTCAGTTGATCCCTGTCTTGTAGTAGCCGTTTGTTCATCAGAACTAGTGGTTCCTTCTGTTGAGCTTACCCCAAGCACTGTTGTTCCAGCTCCACCATCAATTGTAACTTCCCCGATAGTTGTCTTGCCACTCTCCGAACCACCGACTGTCGTTTCTTCTTGACCATCTGTAGCTGTAATGTCCCTCGTCGTTTGTTCTCCTTCCAACGTCGTTCTACTTTCCGCTATGGATGTTGTCGTGTCTTCGTCAGCCTCAGGCGTCCTTTCAGTAGAGCTATCTTCTCCAATCGTTGTCTTCTCAAACCCTGGAGTTGTGTTCCCGTGTACTTCCGTTGTGGCAATAGAAGAACTTTCTTCTGCAGTAATCTCACTTGCTGTTGTTGTCTCGCTTCTAAATGTCGTCTCCTGTTGATTTTCCGTGACAGACAGGGTCGTTTCTTCGTTTCTTGTTGTCGTTTCCGATGAGCCATCCTGCAGAGCTGTGGTGCTTGCGACTGTGACTGTTTCTTCCTTGCTTTCCGTGGTTTCTCCTCCAACAGTGCTCATCTGTGTGGTGTCTGTGCTTTCAGGTAAGTAGTGATGCTTGTATTACCTTCAATTGTGCTCACTGTGCTCTCAGTTGTTGTGACCTGAGGCGTGGTGTTTGTGATGACAGAGGCGGAGGTCTCTGACAATTGCGACTGTGATGTGCAGTAAACTCTCTCTCATTCTCTCACATTCTATCTCTGTCTCTAATATTCTCTCTCTCTCTCTCTCTCTCTCTCTCTCTCTCTCTCTGTCTCTATGACTTTACAATATTTCATAGATTTCGAGCTCTCAAAATGTTACCTCCATTATCAATTGCCGTGGTGCTTTCATGCATGTCTTGAGTGCTACCTGTGTCAGTGGATCCCTCAGGCGTGTCTTCAAGGCAAATTTCAGTGTTCTAATCCATTTTACCTTGAGTGCTTCCTTCCCCTGTGGTGCTTGTCTGTGAAGGTGTTGTGCCATGCTGCCCTTCAGTGCTAGTGTCTATTGGTATGCTCTTCTCTGTGCCCTCAGTGGTGCCAGTGGTTGCTTCATTGGCCACGGTGGTTTCCTCTCCTGGTGTGCTCTCCCCACCCGTGGTACCTTGGGAAGTTCCAGACGAGGCGGCTGTCGTCTCATCGGATCCAGAGTTCTGAGTAGTTTCTCCTCCCGAAGGCGTTGTCTCTACGGTAATTCCTCCAATCGTGGTTTCATCTGAAGTATCTCCAGAAGTGGATCCATCTGTTATTACAACTGAATAAATCCTTAGCTTTTCATAAAAATGCTGGTGTACCTGGAGATGTATCAATCGTTGCTGCAGTTGTTCCATCTGATTGCCCAGCTGTAGATGATTCGCCCTCTGCCACCGTAGTCATTCCTCCAGGACTTGATTCCACAGATGGAGATGTAGTTTGGTCCGAAGATTCACCAGGAGTGGATTGACCACTGTCTGGCGTAGACCCAGCAGCTGTGGTCCCTGCCGACACCGAATCCGATGTTTCACCAGGGGTTGATCCGATAGCAGTTGTAGATTGCTCTCCTTCTTGTGTAGATCCAGCCACAGTTGTCTCACCAGGACTGGTTTCCCCCGAAGCCTCAGTACTTCCATCAGATGATTCACTCGATCCACCTCCAGTAGTGAGCCCTTGAATAGGAATTACAAAGAAATCCTTTGGTTTACCTGGCGTTGTGTCTGCTGAAGCACCCGTTGATTCACCGGATTGTGTTGATCCTTCTTGAGCGGCAGTGGTCTGTTCCGAAGAAACATCTGCTGGAGTTGTCTCTACAGATGCTGTGCTTTGGGCGGATGATCCTCCTAAACGCGTGTCAATATTGTTTTTGCAGCTAAACCTGAAGTAGATTCATCTGGAGCTGCAGTTGTGGCATCCGATTGGCCATCGGTGGTTAGGCCTCCTGCAGTGGTCTCAGCTGAAACTCCGGAAGGAGTTGTTTCTGGTGAGGAGTTGTCTTCAGTGGATCCACCAGCTGTCGAAGCGTCAACTGCTGAAAGTTGGTAAAGCCACCGTATCCTTGAAACAATAAACTATGTGAGATAAAAAAACAGAACTCTAATGATTACCGGACAATAAATGGGGTCTCAATTTTTGGAGGCTAAAATCGGATACCTGCTGTAGTTGCAGCATCTGCAGAAGTGGCAGTGGATGACGTTGTTTCAGCAACAGTGGATGACCTTTCAGTCGACATTTCAGTAGTGTCCCCTGTGAACAACATTTTTACAGTTCAATTTAAAATAAAATAAAAAAAGCTATTTGAAGATTCCAAACTGTATGCATTCATAAGTAACTCACAATCAAAAAGAATCGTAGTCTCTTCCGTAGGTCCAGTGTATTTTGTCGTCGTCACGGCTACCGTAGTCGTTGGCGCTGTGGTTGTTACGGCTTCAGCCGTTGTAGTGGCTGCTTCTGTCGTGACCTCAGGCATAGTCGTTGCTCCTTCTGTCGTGGCTTCTTGTGCAGTCGTTGATTTTTCTGTAGTGGCCAAGGGGGTAATTCCAACGGTCGTCATTTCCGTAGTGTCCCCTAGATATGTAAACTTTTTATCCTCTTTAAAACCTACAATCAAACAAAATCGTCGTTTCTTCTGTAGGTCCCGTTGGCTTGGCTTTTGTGCTAGGTGCCTTCGTAGTCGTAATGGCTTCAGTAGTGGGTGTTGTTGCTTCAGCAGTCGTCGATTGTTCTTTTGTGGTCACATCTTCTGTAGTCGATTGCTCTGTGGTAGCGGTTCTTTCCGTTGTGACCAAGGCAGTGCTTCCCACAGTCGTCAGTTCCGTAGTGTCCCCTGAATCCTGTTGAATTTCTGTGTAAGACCCATTTACAGTCGAAAAGAATGGTGGTCTCCTCCGTTGGCCCTGTAGGCTTTGCCTTTGTGGTTGGGGCGGCTGTGGTGGTCACAGCCTCTGTGGTCTGTTTCGCTGAGCTCTCTGTCGTTTCCAATAACGTTGTGGGCATTGTTGTGCTCTCATCTGTCGTGACGTCACTTGATTCCCCTATTATTTCAATTGTTTTGAAAATCAAATTTCCTCACAATCAAATAGAATTGTCGTAGCCTCCGTGACTTTTGGCACTGTTGGTGTCGTCAGAAGGGTCGTCGTTGCTGTAGCTATCTATCTATTTCATCGTCTTTAAAACTCACGTAAATCAGTCGTAGACCCTAAACATTGTCTTTTTTCTTTCTTTATTCAAACCTACATTCGAAAGTCACAGTTGTTCCTATTGTAGTCTCTGAAAACCAATAAAAATAGTATTTTTGTTGTTTACCTGGCGGAGTAGTGATTCTACAGTACTGCGCTCGGCAGATAGTCGCCAGCCACCCGGCCACTATCAGCCACCGCATTTATACCTAAGAAATGGAGCAGAATGACAAAGACATACGAAACGAAAGATAAGGAATAAACAGAGATTGCAAAGGAGAAAGTAAATAAGCATTGTGAGTGATTATGGGTGCAGGCGTACGGTATTTGATGTTCGAGGGGGCGTAGTTCGTCGAGTGCAGTGGCTGTTCCTCGGTCCATCCGCAGTAATCGGCTCGTTCGCGCCGATCCCCTCCATGATCCCAATTTGATTTTCGGTGATCCGATCGCTTCAATTAAAAGACACATTCCCGATCAAGAATTATTGTAGTTTGTCTTCTTGGAAAAAAGACGGATCAATCGATCGGGGACTTTGAAAAATCTATTTGAAACGGTGATCATTTGACTCTTCATTTTAATAAAACTTTCTCTTCTCGAGCACAATAAAAGTGAGGTTGTTTTATCGTAAGGTAATGTTTATATCTCGTTGGAAGTACTCGAATGTTCGTAATCTGCCGCCGAGTGGTGGTCCTTGGCTATCGCAGTCTTTTTCTTCTCCCTGCCCAAAGAATGTCTCCTTTCGAACCTCCCCAGACTCTTTCCTATCCTCCGACCGATGTTCTTTCCAATGTCGAATCTAAAACTATTTGTCTCTTATGCACAGCCATTTCCTACTTGCTGTAGAACATTCCGTCGTGTTCTGGAGAGGCCAAAGGAGCACACACTTGGGTTTTCGGACAACGGCGGCTCCTCACTGGCTTCCGCAACATTTGCGCCTGAATATCACGTCAAATACCTAATAGTTGAGGACAAAACTATGTTATAAAGCATTGTTATTTATTTGGCAAGTCTTCAAGAAAGCACAAAAACTATAGAGAGGGTTAGACCTTCTCACTTTAATCGAGTAATGCACAGGAAATCCCAGTCAAGTGGCTCATTAAATGTTGGCGTGTGTTTCAGTTTATGCAAAGTTAGGACATGTGGTTGAAGTAATTTTGTCTGATTTCCAATTATTTTTCAATCAAAAGTTTGGTTTTGCATTATCAAATCTTTATGATTGAGTGTCAGGTTTTGTAATTTTCCTAGAAAACAAAAGACTCCATTGCCATTCAGGAGCATCCAGTGTGTATTCTGGACAATTGCTCGCCCCTCCCCATAAGCGGACTACACATGGACAAACGTTTTATTACTCTGCTAGGTGACTCTCTCTACCAACCGGGTATTCTCAAAACATAGGAAAGACGGGTGGCGAGGGCTGGAATGCACGCGGGATGGCGTGTGGAATATTGCACGATTCGATGGTCTAGTGAAAGATGCGGAGATCGGCTGTCTAGCGGTCCTTACTTAGTAAGTACAGAAAACAGAGACACTGTTGGCTAGTGCGAAGCTACACGGCCTATGTACAGAGGGCTTTGGCACTGGTCCACTGGGCCATGCGGGGTCCATGCGCGACAGAAGCTACAGGAAGGCGTCGCCCTCCTCGTCCGAGTCGCCCGCCGTTTCCGGCGTCGTCTTGCCCTGCGACGTCTCTGCCAAAGAGGGAACCCCAAGTGGGCCACTGTAGTCCGGCGGTCGAGACGTCGACTGCGAGGCGACCCCTCCCCTCCGCGACTTCTTCGCCTTCTTCAGCATCTGCGCCTGAACAGCCAGGGTTAGCACACGAAAAGCGAAGCGCCGCCGTCTACAAGCAACGAGACGACGAGGACAACCCCGACCTCTACCGCCCCAAAGGACCCCCACTCGCCTTCAGAGCCGACTTGAGGATGGTGATCGTTCCGGGAGGCTGGATGTGAGGCTCACCGTCCACTTGCACAGGCCACTCCTCGTGCGTAGTTATCCGGATCTAAACACAAATCCCATGTATTATATTCTAAGGAAAATTGAAAATAAGAGAAACTAAAAAAAACTCACGCTTCCTCCTTGTGCAATTCGAATTCCAGCCGCCAACTTTGACTGAATCAACCCGAGACGAGAGACGTCTGAGATTCCGACAACCTGAAGATGCTATGGTTGACTTAAACAAGAATTGCCCACCTCGAGTAGTCCGTCGTAGTGAGTTGGCTTTGAAAAGGTGCCGTCTTCGCGAGATGTTCCCCAGGGATTGGCCCCTGATCCCCAACTGAGGAGGTTTAAAACAATGATTCCTTCAATGTTCGGCAGTTCGATCGTCTTGCCATCCACCTGAAACCAAGGCTTTGTTTATGTTCATCTCTCTCTCTCTCTCTCTCTCTCTCTCTCTCTCTCTCTCTCTTACTCTCTCCTTCTTTCTCTCTTAAATATCTGTCTGCCTGTCTTTCTCACCTCTAGTTCTATGCGTTTCCATAGATCTTTACAGGTCCTTTCAAAGAACATCTTCTGCAGTCCAATCTTCGCGTATTGTGTTTTGTTGAACAGCCGAGATTGAAACTTCTCCGGGTTGGCGTCTCTTTTGTTGTGGAATTTCAGGCAAACGTCGGCGTCAATGCCAATTCCAAAGTAGTTGTTCATTATGATCATCGAAGTCTGGTCCTCCGGGTTGTTCATCGTCTGTTCGTTCTCCACCGTAGAGGAACAGGCCACTTGGTTCGGCGGTTGACTCCTCTCTTCCTCGTGGAACACCACCGCCCATCTGTCCAGTCGCACTTCATCAGCCTCTATCACATCCTGAAGCACTTTGCAGAATGGAAGGGAATGCTCTACCTTGAGAATGTCGATGGGGTTTTCTTCTCCCGTGTAGCCGCCGCCCCAGCGCAGAACTCTTGCCAAATCGTTTCCTGTTCCAAGTGGCACAATCCCACAGGGCGGTGAAAAACAAGCTGCGTCCTGAAGCGAACAGATTACGGTAATTGGGGTAGAAAGTACCTGTTTGGCAATGTCTAGGCATTGCAGCACCCAGCCGATGGTCCCATCGCCACCACACGCCAGGATTTTGTACTTGGGAATATTTCGAAAGACATACAACCTGAACAATGGTTTCAGAAAAAAAGTTGAAACAAGTGAGTACCCGACGAGAGGGCCTCCTTTGAGCACGTCGAATACTTGGAATGGATTGAGCAGTTTTCGGAAAGATTGGATAAGTTCAGTTCCCTGACAGCCGCCGCTTTTCACATTCACCTAAGCGATGGTTGTACTTTGGTCTCAGCTGCATCTCACCAGAACCAGGAGTGGTTCCGCATCCTGTGGGAGCATCTGAGGCTGAACATTTGGCAAACAGAGGACGATGAGCTTTTTGTCTTCGTACACCGCATTCTGCAGTCGTTGGACGGCCGCCGTGGCCGCCTTTGGCGTATTGAAGGTGATGATCAAAGAGCCGTACTCGAAGTAGATGGGTCCGATGGCAGTGAAAGGCTTCTCCTTGGCTCCCAAGAGCTTCAGAAGAATTCGTTCATATTGGCGTTGGGCTAAAGAGGGTGGCAAATTGCCTACAAAGACTGTGTGATCGTGAGGATCCTCCTTCTCCTGCACGTAGAAACGGACAACATGGTAACGACGAAGGGAGTCCTGGAGAAGATTCTCAGATTTTACTTCTAAACACATGCCTTCCTGAGATTCCTGATGAGCTGAAGCATATTCTCCTGTGGATTGCAGGTCCTCTCGGCCACTCCTCGGTCGAGTGAAACTTCTATCAAATTGTACCTGAGCCTCAATTTCCACAGGTACCCTGTTTTGTTTACCTATTCCAATTTCCGCCATCCAGGCCGAAATCGTTCAAAGAGTCTGTCAGAACGTCTTGAACTGAGGTATCCTTGGTGACATCAATCGTACAGAAGGTATGAGAGACCCTCAGCCATCCACCGTACACCCGCACTTTGTCCCTGTCTGGGTCATCATCTTTGTAGCGAAGGAAGATCTGGGCACGACGACCTTCAGGTCTTTTCACGTTCCGCAAAGGCACTGGGTCCTCCAGGAGGTCTTCGTCTCCGCCTAAACATGCTCTTATTGAACTTTCATTTTTCATTGTTTGTTTAAAGGAAGAAAAGAACGCACCATCTGTTGTGACCTGTGTGACGAAGTAATTCTCAGCCTTGTCTGCAATGTGGAATTTCCTCAAGGCAGCGTCCTACGATCAAGTCTTAGAAGAGTTAAATGACTGCCTACTCTGATCTGGATTACGGTAGCCGTCTTGGGAACAGAGGCTGTCCTGGAGACTTGTGTCCTTAAGGAGCTGTTACCATCGAAGATCCTCAGAATCTCCACGTCTTCCCTCTCTTTGATGTCCTCTCCTCCACAACTCACGTCATCTGGCTGGATTTTTAGGGGACTGCTAACTGAAAAAGAGAGGTTAAGTGTTTGAAACAAAGAGTTGGGAAAAAGGTACGCATCGGTTGCTTTTTCAATTGGTTTAATGTTCTTTTTTGTGGAAGAATTCTAAAGATTGTTTAGTCCAAAACTTGAAGCAAAAGATTCCGTGCGATCCGAAGGCAGTGGTCTTAGAGGAGAGGCGTGCGGTGCAAAAGGACAGTGCAACAGTCTGACCCTTACGCGTCTGCGGGGCGTCCGAAGAGATATTCAGCAACTGTTCCATCGGCAGCTCAGTCCTTGGGATGGTCAGAGAGTACGGAGGGAGCATGATCTTCCGAAGGGAGCCAAAGTCACAGTCCTGGGGCATCGCCTTGAAACACACGGCGTGCGCCTGAAGCGTCAACGTTAACTCAGAGCACCGGGGAAGTCTTGTAGTTGAAAATGGTTGAATATTCGATGAGACCCACCGTATGTCCACACCACTCGCATCTCATGCCGACGAGGCATTCGGAGGAGTAGCAGGTCTTTTTACAAACACAGCACTTGGAGTCCTTGGGCAGATTGCCTTCCCTCATGTGGTGGTACTGCATCACCATGCTCTGAACCACAAATTAAGGCTGTCACTAACGTTTTCCATCATCTGCCACAAATCCATCCTGTCATTTTGACTCCCTTTACAGAGTACATTTCTATTTCTGGATTTTAGGAAGTCCAAAAAGTGTTCCTTCTTGAGCCAGGGCACCTTTCCCTCTTTTTAGCTGCGTGTCTGCGTCTATTTATCGGCTGGCGCGTACTGCTGCTGCTGCTGCCAGCCGCCGTCCTGCACACAACTCCTATCGATTTCCCTAATGAGGCGACGAATGACGTCACCCAGCTGGCACCATTATCAGAGGCCGCTTGTCCGGATTTCCCGGAGATTTTGGCGAAAAACAGCGCTCAACCGGCACTCCAAAAGGTTCCTTAAAGACATATGGACCTTAAGAAGTTAATAGCCTTAAGGATAAAAAATGGAACGGAGATTAAAGGAAGGAAGGGTCACTGACCCTGTCGACGTTGGGAACGAAGGTGGCGGCTTCTTTACAGTCAGACACGGCCAGTTCCGAACAATCGACGTGGACGTAGTACTCGCAAACTGAAATTATAGGGAATTGCTACGTTTTTTTTCAAAATGGCAAGAATCAGAATTTCAGAAAGACCATGCTCGAATCGCAGGAACAATATAACTTCATTTGTATTTATGATTAGCCTAGTGAAAAGAAATAAAAGTGTATACTGAAACTACAGTTTATTCCATTTTTCTGAATAGTATTCCCCCTCTTCCTTAACACCGTGTCATCCAAAGCTTTTGTTTGTCTTTTTGCCTTAGGCGGCATTTTCGGCGCCGCGTCTATTTTTGGCATTCAGGCGAAACACAATAGCAGCGACACACGAGAATGCGGCTAATGAGCGCACTGCGCACCTCTTTCGAGGGGAACTGCCAGTTAGAAAAAGAGAAAGTGAGAGAGAGAGGGAGGGAGACTCACCTTCGCACTCGAAAGACATCGTGTCATCGGTTCTCTTTCGACAGACACAGCAGAAGCGTCTCTTGATGAGCCCTGGCTGACTCCAGGTGTGGGCCACCGGGTTCTTGATGAGTTGTAGAGCCACTCCGCTACAGTAAGACACCACCGTCTTCATGCACTTGTCGTGACACACGAAATTACACACTGCAAAGTGAAAGTTTGAAAAAAAAATACAGGGAATGCACTTTTATATTTTCAATTGCAAAAATTCTGTTTACTCAAAACTGTGAGATTTGTTTTAACAAAGATTGCAGAACAAATATTTGGTGCTCAAAATGAGGTCTTCAGCGAAAATTGATGATTAAAAATCAATGTTAAATGTATTATGGCGAATCATGAATGAATGAGACTTTTAAGTTTTAACGTCTTTTTATTCGACCAATGAAACATTGGTTTTGAAACGAACCTTCACATACGAATCCCTGAGTGAGCATGCCCCATATCTTCTCACAGCAGTGGTGGCAATAGGTCGGTTTGCCAAAAGTCTTCTTCAGGAAGAAGTGGCCGTGGTCCTTGACCTGGGGCACCAGGTTCGCGTCCACATTGTGGCCCTCCGCCGTCATCTAAACAAGCCAAAGTAAGGGGATGTGGATAATCTTTGTCAATACATTTCATTTTTTACTCTTTTTCTGCAATAGTTTTGGAACCGAGAAATGTCAAGTACAAAAACTTTTGTGGTACTTAGGTAGTTGGTCCAACTGCGATACTTTGATTTATCGCCAATGAATACTCACTGATGCGGTTTTTACAGAACAATTACTAACTTTTTAAGCAAATGAAAGAAATGGACTAATTTGATGTTCGATGTTTTCAGCAGCAATGTGCTTGGGAGGTGCCAATTGGGCGATAGTCATGGTCGCCGATGGGAATTTCACACGGAATTGATTGTTTGGAAATTGACACAGCTGTCTTTGACCATTTCTTCCATCCCATGCTCCATTCCTAATTTCCTTCTTTTTCGAAGCTCTTCAGTCCAGCGGGTCTCGTATTCGTCCGTTTTCTGTGCGCACATCCCCACATTTTTAATTGTTTTGCGGGAATATTGATGTAAACAAGTGAGTCAGACGGAGATTTCACCTCTAGAGCGGCTAAATCGGCGACATCGTCATCTGGAGCTGCACATTTGTGTCTCTGAAAGCGGTCGATGGGAAACAGACAAACAAGGGATCGATCGAAGGGACAGAAGGGATATCGGGGAACAAGGGCCATCGATCGGCGGATGAATTCAGAAACAAAGAGGGCGGCCGCCCCCCGCCTTTGCGCAAGCAAACCACGAACAACTTTCGATTTGGGCAAGGAACCAGATTGTGCCGGGGGCGGGCAGAATGTGGCGAAAATGAGGGACGAAGGGTAGGAGGGGAAGAGGGCCACTCGAGTCACTCGACGGTGGGAAACAAGGCCACACATTTCAGACACAAGCCATGTGGCTCAAGCGAAGGTAGCGGATTTAACCTTGTCCGTCCTAATACTCGAAGCAACTTTAAACTTTTATTTTTCCCGTAGGTACATATGTGCAGCCAAGTGTCAACATTTACTTTCTTAGGCCAACCGTCTATGCCTTTCGAAGCGGGTGGTTAGAATGATCTGCTGAGAACTAACCCTGGCTGAACCAAAGCTCCAGAAGCGCATGCTGAGGCAGCTGCAGCAGTCGACAATGACTGCCACGGTCTCCGCACAGCAAAAGAAAGCCCGTTGTTTCGTGGCCATAAGAGCCAACTTTCACCATTGCGTGCATATTATCTCTTACGCGTCATATTCGTGGCCATTACCCTACGGGGAAAACCAGTTACAACACGTGCAGAATTGTGCACACGAAGGGCTGACTGGATAGATCACGATATCCTTTGAGGGGAAAGGGATCCGAGAGATTTTAAAAGATATAAAATAAATGAAACATTTTTCTCCATTTTTTGTCAACGAAAAATACATTTTAACCAGTTAAATGTTTTGGAATTGTCCAGCCGCGTGTACGATGACGCTACACTTCTTCAGCAAGAGAGTACACCATAATTGAAAACGTAGAATATGAAATTGGCCTTTGCCTACGATATTTAAAGAGGGAATTTAAACAAAGCCGTGTGCCGTACAGAACACCTTTCAAATAAGAAAAAAAGTAGCGAACGATTAATGAAAAGGGGAGAAGAGGAAGACAGAAGAGACTGATGTGTGGTTCTTTGAGACTATCTCCCGTTGTTATCAAAACATGTTGTAAAAATCGAAAAGTGATATGGAATACAGGGGTTTTCGAAGAAAACAAAAGTCGTGTGGCTGAATTATCGGAAATAAAAGAGGGGTCGATTCATTACAGACAGGTTCTTCTGTTGTTGATCAGAGACACATGGCCCTTCGCTTTATGAGCACATCCGTCCCCTTTCTGCCCAACATCAACGACCAACGCTTTTATTCCTCTTTTATGCCCATTTGGCATCCATTAATTATAAGCTGTAACTGTAAAAGTTTAAAGAACAAAGATACAATGCGATATGCAGGTGTCCTACAACGAAGAACGCCCTTCCCCTTTTATTTCGTAAATATTCATTTGTCTGAAAGCTCTGTGGGAGGTCGATTGCGGTGCATTTCTGTTGCAAACTCCATAAGAGTAATGGAGGGAGCGAGGTCAAACGTACTTTCAAATCATTCAATTTTAAAAGCCAAAATCACATCTGAGATTCCAAATAAGGGAAAGTTGAACATTCAGCATGACTTGGGAAGCGGGCTATCCCCAGGTTTAAAAAAATAATTTCAGGGTGTAACATTGAGACAAATGGAGGCTTCATAGTTGTTGTAATTGGGTTATGTTTGACTTTTGAAACAAATTATAGAAAAAATACAAAAAAAATTTTAATGACCCGTCATAACAAAAAAACCTCTGATGTCGCGACATGGCTCCGCGTTCGCTCTTTTCATACAGAAATACGAGTTCTCGAACAGTTTGGACAGTATATGCTAATAAAATGAAATGAAAAATGGTCCATAATTATTAATGCAAATTATTGGGTCGTATCATCGAGAGAAATTGCTTTTGAAACGTTCCTTCGTCGTTGTTTCCAAAAGAAAAAGTTGATTGCATTTTGGGGGGAAATGAAAGAAGGGAAATAAAAGGTTCAATTTGTCGTCCATTCTTTTTTCGTCCCCGTGGCCATTTGTAGACTCGGGGTCGCGTGCTTCGTGCTTTTTGCGCCTCATTCGCTTTCTTTCAGACAGCTCCACAATCATATTCAACGCCGACCGATTTGAGACGGAAACGGGCCGGAGAAACGTCTGAGACGGGCCGGCGGAAGCGGCGGAATGCGTCGGGGGCGGCGTGGAGGCGGCTGCGGAGCACATCGATCCGAGCCAAGAGCGAAATGGGCTCATTCCGAGCCTTGCAAGTACGGGCCTCCATTGAACTTGCCCGAGACCCAGAATTAACCCATCGCGCGTCTTACGCGCACCGGCGCGCGTCCGAGGGAACAGGCGCCCTGGGGACAGCCGACTGGCGGCTAGCGACACCTCTCTCACGGAATGACGACACCGGCTGTCGGCAGAGGGTCAGTGGTGATGTCATCGGTCAGCCATTGTCTTCCGTCCTTCCCTTCTTCCTCCTCAGAGTCACCGCCTTGGGCACTCACTCGTCGGACGCTGCGTCTCTCACTTCCCACAGTCTATGGCCGATTTCTCGTCGTCTCGTCGGAGAGGGCGCTCCCTCCCGTCCTGCTACAAATTGATTGCCGGCACACGTAATCCGCGACGACAACTGCGAAATATTACAAGAGCTCGCCCAGAGGCACACGACCACATTGCCCGCGAAATTCGAAAAGGGCTGGAGAAGGGGTTTTCAATAACTGAGTAAAATACAACATGGAAGATATACCTGGGAGAAGAAAATCTAATTAAAGCCTCAAACCAAAGCAATTAACAAAGTCATCTAGACAACTAGGAAAAAGGCATTTCATCTGGCTCAGACACAAATCAGGATTGCATTTGTCTGTCATTAAAATTAAGTAGTTTAGAAGTATGGCGCTTGATGAAAGAACTGCATAATCCTAATCCGTCCCCCTTGATCCATCTAAGAGCCATGTTTTCCTGGCTCTACCTGCCAATCTAATGATTCCAAGCGCCTAGTCATTCTTTTATACGGATAAAAGGTCCCAGCGGGAAATCATACCCAACAACTTCTGTTTTTCTTTGTTGTAGTTCATGGAAAGCTGAAGCGAAAACAAAAACTCTGTGATTCACGGATGGCATCATGTTTTCCGCCAGGAAAGCCTTTTCCATCGTCATTTCCAACGGGAAGGGTTATAAAAACGGGATAAGAAAGGATAACCGAACACCTGTTCTTGAGTGTTTTGTTTATGAATTGTTGCCCAATGAGGTGAAAACGTTATTTTCAATTGTTTGGTCTTCGGAAATTTAATTGGTACAAAGTGTATGTGTGAGTGAGTGAGTGAGTGAGTGAGTGAGTGAGTGAGTGAGTGAGTGAGTGAGTGAGTGAGTGAGTGAGTGAGTGAGTGAGTGAGTGAGTGAGTGAGTGAGTGAGTGAGTGAATGAGTGAGTGAGTGAGTGAGTGGAGTCGGTGAGTCAAGCCAGTGTGTTGTTTGTTGTGCTTGGTCCGGATCGTCATGAAAAACGAACTGACTCAAGCCATAATTTCCTTAACTGCATATTCTGTATTATAACGTTTCTGTTTACACAAACAGTTCCTTGGAATATGACGATGGAACAACTATCAACGAAAGGAAAGTAGAGGGAAGGAAAAGTTTACATTTGCCTCCTTTGGGTTCCCCTCGCCCTGGGGGTCCGAGAGCGCCCGTTCCGCCTTTGTTGGCCGTTGGGCGTCCGACCGTAAAAGGCGTTCAGATCGGATCCTAGGCCGAAATTACCCTCTAATCCTCCGTTGACTTCTGGCCGACCGTTTGCCTTCGTTCCGGAGGGAGGACCGCCTGGGCTGAGTGAACTGTTGTGACAACCACCGCTTCTCACCCTTCCTGCCTTCACAACAATCATTTACTTTCACGCTTTCTCGTCATGGCGCATTTTTCGGAAGACGACATGTTATGGGTTCTCTACCACTAATTCATCATCTCATAATGTTTGTATGTGCCACCCCTTTCTCGCAAGTTTTGCGGTGAAATCTAAAGGACATCTATGCTTAACCAGATATTTCTATCAATACCAGTGAAGAAGAATCGTTTGAACAAAACTTTTTGATTAAGCTCGAAGAGCCACAACTCCACTTCAACCGTCCGTTCACAAACGTCCTTCTTCGTCTCAGTCGCCCTCTAGTTCATTCCCAGGCTGTCACGGCGTATCCGTCGGCTGGAGGTCGCCTTCCCTGAATGGTCTGAGCCGCTTTGCGTCCCGCATCACTTCCCTCAAAAACCAACAAACCCTTTAAAATCCTTCTCTCCGTGCACTTTCATCCTTTTCCTTTTTTCTCAAAGTCCACCCAGAGTGCTTGTTGGCTGATTTCCAAAGCGACGGAAGACTGTGAAAAGAGCCTAATTGTGGCCAACGCAAGCGATTTCCCTGTCTGGAAAGAGACTTCAGGGAATTTCAAGAACTTTTAAAGATTAAAACTAAAGAATCCTTTGGACCACCCGGCTGCCAAGTGGCCGTCGTTGCTGCCAGACGGGAGCGCGGACCAGCCGGCTGTCAGCAGCGAAATCTTTGTTGGTCGAGCACTCTAATTCGCTGACCGGCACCGCCTGATCCACAGTTTTCGCGCAAATAATCAACTTGATCATTCTATCTCCCACTTTTCTATTGTCTGTGTTCATTTATTTTATTGAAAGATGAACTCAACCGTCTTTCTTTAACTGACTGGCGCTTCCTGAACACCATGCATGTCTTAATGAAACAAACTGGTCTCCTTTTGATCTCTACAAGTCCTATGAGTAATGCGAAGTCTGTTGACCCAGAATGACAAAACCACTTAAATACAAATTACCATCGCTTCGACACAATTTTAGCTCCTTCTTTTCCAACGTGTCTATGAACACTGAATGTGAGGCCAAGGTTTCATCCATCCGAATATGAACCGAGGAACCCAAAAAGCGTCCGCCAAACGAGGCGTCTGATTCGCACCGTCCTTGCCGTGAATTCCCCAAATCGGTAATTGCTCCTTCGAAAATCAAGAATTGCTCGAAAAGGTACCAAAAGCTGTTGCAGGAACGTTGCACTCTATAACTTTAACGAAGATCGGTTCGGTTCTCGATTCGGGGATCGGCCGTAAATAACTCTTGGCCACAGCTAAAACATACGAAGGAAAAGCTTTTCACATGCTTTATTTGCTAGATCATTGATGAAGTTCGCCGCAATTCAATGTCAAACACAAGCATTTTCAACTGTGCAGGAAATGTTTGTTTCTTTTAGTATGATTTTAATATCCCCAGTTTACGTGACCCGCAGTTTCTGACATTAACTGCAGTGAGTCAGCCTTTCCTTCCATGTGGCTCTCACTACCTACAGGACCTGGTTGAAACGACTTCTGAGCTTCCATGTCAATTATCCATGGTAATCCGTCCTCCAGGAGGAATCCGCGACCTCCCGTGGCGTCCCGCGTGATACCAATTCGGGGCGCTCTCGCAGTCAAGTGTCCGCTTACGCACACTTCTTTCCTTTCTTCTTGCGCAACCCCTACTAATCCCCGTTTGTCCGAATTTCCGCCCTTTCAGCGAAAACACCTGAAACTCTCAAATGCCTTGCTCAAATACTCAAATCAAATAGAAAACTCATCCAAACCGCGTGGAAAACTACTTCTCAGCCGACCACATATTCTAGGTCTGTTGCTCTGTACACTGTGAGGTTACAAAGAATGGTTCGCCCATCTCTCTTTTCCATGGGCTTTACTGAGTATCAATAAGAATTCTTCATTAGACACGTAGTTAAGCACTGTCAAAGAGAACACCAATCGGCTGGTTTACGCATAGTCTGAGTCACAAACCAGAGCAATAGATGAATGGGCCCTTACCCAAATAATTCGGCTGCCATAAGTTTTTACAACGCTTGGAAACTATCCTTAAGTAGAATTGTATGTAAGGTAATATGGTAGCTTTGTATACTGAAGTTTAACTCTTTTCTAAGCACTTACAACGCTTGGAAACTATCCTTAAGTAGAATTGTATGTAAGGTAATATGGTAGCTTTGTATACTGAAGTTTAACTCTTTTCTAAGCACTTAGCATTCATGAACACCATGTTAACTGAGTCTAAACGATTATTTTCCGTGCGTCCTTGATTATTCCATCAGATGAGAAAAGTCGCTAAGTGGGCGAGATCCCCGAGGACGGGTCCGCCTGCCGCAGGTTCTCCGTTAATTTATAATCTCCTCCCTTCCACAGCGTTTTCATTCTTTTAAATCCCATTTTTATTTAAACTGTTTCCATTTTAAGGATACTAGGGCATGGACAGTAGGAAGAATTGGATCCTCGTCGGATCCTCTTCCTCCGTCTCAAATGCACCCATCTGCGTCGGCGGTAGGAGGTATTTATATTTTCTGGATATAATAAATATCTGTTTTCAGTTTTCCAGCAACACATTCCCGAGAAGAGAGTCGTCTGGAGAATATGAACCGATTGAATGAGAGGATACACCGAAGACTCGCGGAACAGGACGCTGGAGATGGGGTTCGGGTGGTTGAGGAGAACTTTCGATTCATTGACGATGAACCATCGGAAAGATTGGATTCTCTCATTCAACAGAGAGACTCGAGAGGAGAGGTCGAGGCGGTTTTTGAGAGGAGGAGGGAACGACGGCTAGAGCCAAGGATGTGGCCAGCCATTGAGGAAGTACCGGAACCTGCAGAAGGAGAGGAGTTGGAAGAGGAGGAAGACCACTACAAGAACTCCCCTGGTGAGTCTCTCTCTCTCTCTCTCTCTCTCTCTCTCTCTGTTTCTGTCTATACCTATGTATCCTCACCTGATCTCCCCATTCCTTTTCCAGCCCTCTACATGGAACCTCCCCCTCGCTACGAAGAGCACCGCTATCGAAGGCGGGAGTCTTTAGATTCCACGGCGACCCGTGTGGTGCGACCAGAGCCCATCCACCGGCCACCATACATCTCCTCCGAGGAGAGACGACCGACCACATTGAGGAGAACACCCCTCTTCTACGACAAATGCGACCTCTGTGCGTACAAAATAATGCGTACGGGGGACTACTGCCCAGTAGGTTCCCAGTCTGAAGTTGCTTAGCTTCAACCTAGGCCTGTGGTCGAACGGCCAGTCCTCTCCGTCTGCCCTCTCGGTCACCTCGTGTTCGCCCATACAGTGAAATCCTACTGAGCGCTCCAAAATTAGTTTATGAGCCATGGGCGAATAGAGCCTACTCGGGATACAACATGGGTTTGTACTGTGATTTACAATGTAAAAGAGTATTTCAGGAGGTAGAAGACAGTACCATCGTCCGAGGAGTGTGGCTACTAGTCGAAGAAGGGTGCAAAGGCCAGTGTTCCGCTATGGTACGAATATTTTCAAATTAGCAGACAATCGAATAAGGCGACTGAAAACTATTCGTCCTTTCCTTGATTTTCAGAGAACTAGATCTTTTCAGGTTCCTCTCTGCCTGAAGCCCTGTATGATTACGAGGTGTGGGCGAAAAAGAAGGACCGTCGTCGTCTGAGAAGAAAAGCGGCTGCGCTGGCCTTTGGCCTCCTGGCCCTGGCACTTGTGATCTCCGCCGGAGTGGTCCTCGCAGCCATCCGATACTAACACAACGGGTACAACATATGCTCAATCCTGGCTTTCATTTGCACAGAATAAAGAGAGATGAATATATACACTTCTACAGAATGTGAAATCACATGGATTTAGAACCCGACAGTGTCAAAGGCAGCTAGGAATTGGGCACAAGCTACAGTTAAGGCGGGGCGGGGTTAGTCGATGTCGGAACGGACGGAGAGGAGGCGGGCGAAGGCCGCGTGAGCCACGTCGGGGCAGGAGACGAAGCACACACGGGAGTCGTCCTGGACGATGGACCTCACGGCGGCCTGGAGGTCGGCTGAGGCACCCACGAATAGGGCCATGACGCCCTGGAAATGGGGATTAGAAGGATCCACGGTTAGTAGCCGACCTGAGGATTCTGTTGCTGCGCGTATCTGAGCATGGGCAGGTCACTGCTGGTGTCTCCCGCGACCAACACCCTTCCAACGCTGATGTCGTCGTTCAGCTGCTCCACCAGGGCAGCCACTCCATCGCCCTTGTCCCAAACCTTCTGCTCTCCGTTTTCTAAACATTAGATTGTTTATTGTTAGAAGACGAATCACCTGAAGAATGGGCGCATACTTCTATCTCCAGTCGGTTGTGTTCATCTAATTGCAGGATCTAAAGGAAGTAAGTTCCTAGAAGGGAAAAGGTCGTCTACCTGCGCATTGGGATCAACTCGGTGGATTCTTTCCCTCACTGCATCGATATAGCGGGCAGTCAGTTCCGGAGGCACCGTGTCGAACACCGTCTGAACGCCCAGCGTCAGTCGATCCACTTTCTTCTGGACGCCACTGCCGACAAGGGTGAACTGGGCAAAGTCTCCGTTGCTCAACATAGATCCTAACTGCAAAAGACTGAATTCTAACATTCCTGATTTTCAACCTCGTCACTAAGTCTTCCGATGGCATCGAAGGCCTCCTCTGAAACTCCAAAGTCGTGGACTACTCGTTTCCCTCCCAGCCACCACTCTCTTCCCCAGGAACCACTGAAACTACCGTAAATGATGCACTTTAACAATTAAATACCTGAATTTGACGCGTCCATTGATTGGCAGTGCCGTGAGGTCCAGAATTCCCGGTCCGCGGAGGGGTCCGGCAGTCAGGACGGCCGCCAGCCGGGTGAATTGAGAGGCGAAGCGACCCATCACGACGGCACTGTAGACAGGCTGAAGAAGGGAGATAGAGAGACATAGACGAGGGAGAAACCTGGAGGTTTGTGGCGTATTGACTACAGTAATCCTTCATCGTGCCATCCCAGTCGGTGATGAACATGGGCTTCGGCTCGTCTGAGCGTTGTTCCACGAGGTCCATCAAGAATCTGAAAATCGCAACATCATTGAAAAACAGCATATACGGTACTACTTATAAAAAAAATTCAAATTATTATTCATTATTTTCCGCAGATTTTAAAAACCCATAAAACAGAACCAGCCAGTTGGTTCAAAGCCACCACTGGTTAATTTTTCCAATAAAAATTCAATATATTTAACCAAAAAAACAAAGACCAACTTGACAGCATTCTCCAGTTCCAGATAGAACTGTTCTTTGTTGATTGGATGAAACGGAGCCAGAATGGCCGGTAGATCCACCGTCTCCAGGAAATCGTCGACTAGGCCTCCTTTCTTGAGCAAAGATGCTAGTTTCTCGACGAATTCCATATCCTTCTGGAAAATCAATAGAATAATTTGCAGGTGGAATGCACTCACATTGAGACTGCGGATCTCGTCGCGGATGTTGATGGGGAAGGAGGCCGTCGGAGTGAGGATGTGGCGCATCTCTCCCGTAGTCCTATTATCCGTC
Source organism: Oscheius sp. G VE-2021 (assembly GCA_022343465.1). NCBI lineage: Eukaryota > Metazoa > Nematoda > Chromadorea > Rhabditida > Rhabditidae > Oscheius > Oscheius sp. G VE-2021. Next base: position 1,478,100 of record JAJQXH010000027.1, on the reverse strand, counting down.
AACTGGAAGATAGAATCATCAAAATTCAATTGTAATTTCCCGCTTTTAAGAAACAGAAAGATTAAAAATCCAACCTCTCGCAATGTGACTTTAAGTAGATTCAGCTGGTTCTCGTCGATGGGTTTGGAGTCGAGCAGATCGGCAACTATCGTCCTTCGGGCGTCTTGCATCTGAATTTGGCTTGGTGATTTTTAGCGAGAAATTGTAAACAACGGCTCGCATCGGATCTTGCCACCCGACTATTCAATCAAAATGGCCGAGTACCTTGTAAAGCACTCGCTTAAAGTCCTCGACGCACTGTGCCGGCTGGGCGACGGCCGCATGGAGCTCTGCAACATCTTCTGTTTGGAGCAGGTCGAAGAGGTACCTGCGGCGGCCGAACTGTTCTCACAAGCTACGAGCGACATTTCTGCTTCTTTTTCTTATTCCGTTCCTAGAAACCCATCCCGCCAGAAACTGAAAACGAAGTTTTCGCTGGAGGGCGTCCGATGCCCGAACGAACGGAGAACAAAGACGCCAACCACGGTCAGTGGCGGTTTGTTTACACGAGAGATGATGTAGCGAGAGAGGGGAAGATAGCGGGGAAATCGATGCGTGGAAATGGTCTTTGGGTCTGTAAGGGACTAAAAGCGAAGGGAAAAGGGGATGGCAGGGAGACGGAAGGGCTATCGCCTGAGAAAAACGATCGGGCAGCGATATTGATTGTTGCGACTCCAGCGAACATCCACACAACAGGGCACATCCAGAAAGGGTACAAATAAAAATAGCATTAAAACAAAAGGAGGTTAAAACATCTTTTAAAAGAGCAGGCGACAGTAACCCTTGACGCGGAGACCAAAATTTAGTACGCAGTGATGTTTAAGAAATCCACTCAAGACCACCCCATATCGTTGCGGGACTTTACACTTTGATGTGCCATGTATACGTTTATGAACACATATATTAAATGTAAAAAAAAGTACACTTGAAAGTATTTATACAACATTTAAAACAAATGTCTACATTAATTAAGCCTTCATTTCAAATTTCACATAAAAAATGTGTAGAAGTGAAGCGTGAGAGTGGAACGGTTGTGCGGGAAACCCCGCCCCACAGCTGATCAATGCCGTCTGGCTGCCCACGGCCACCTCTCGACCACCCGGCCAAAACGCCGATTTCACACGAATAAATACGTGATGAGGGAGTTTGCATGAGATTCAGTCTCAAATTAATTGATTCGCTTAAATTCACTTTTTAAAGAGAATCGTAAGAAGAGACTCAGTCACGAAATGTAGCGAACGCCCTTCTTATCTCGTTCGCCCTCGGCTATCGATAGCCATCCTTTCCCTTTCGTTCCCCCATTGATTCTCCCAAAATAACCCGAAACCCTCACTTTGCCCGTGTTTTCGTGGTAGGACTTGGCGAGAACGGCAGCAAACACTAGTGCCAGCCGACATCGATCGGTGATTGTTTTGAAAGTCCTCCTGAGTGTAACGGCTGTCGTTTCCTCCTGCCACCCGGTTCACTCTTTTTTACGGCGTGAATTGTTGCGCACTGTACGGCTGTCACATGGCTGCCAATTGACAGCCGGCTGACTAAAGCGGCGCGAATGCACTTTATTGATAGCTGTTCGTCCCAAGGCACATGGTCCCTCGCGGAAGAGAAATGGAAATCCGGGATGCTATCGATCACAGCTGAGGGAACTTGATTTATTGACACACACTTTTACTTTGGCATTTCTAAATGCCCCCTAAACTACATTTTATTATTTCTCATTCCATTGCTTCCGTGCTCCTTAGTAGGCAGAAGCACGTGAAGAGGCTAGGAACAGCCGGCTGGCATTTGTTGGCCGCCGCCCTCGCCTGATAAGAGGCCCGAACGGAGTCTCAGTGTACACGCAAAGGATGTAAATCACACTTTACGATGCTAAATCTATCGAAGAATCCTGTGGGTGTTTCAAAATTCAAAGAGAGACAATTAGTACAGTTTTCACCAACTTTAAGACCCTCTTTAAGAACCTTTGTAGTTTTTCATTATGTAGCATATTAATCGAGTGAAAAGTTCGAGTGTCTGTTGAAACATTTACTTTTAAATAACCAAATCCCTTCTTAGAAAATTGCTGCGGGAAACGATCGGGTAGGCGAAGAGACCGGTTCCCGCCACATCAAGCATATGCATCCGCGCATAGACCCGCACTCACTCCCTCACTTACTCACACATAGGAAGAGAGAGAGAGAGAGAGAGAGAGAGAGAGAGAGATATTGTGAGAGAGACTTATTTCTCGATTGTTCATCCCATATGTATCAATCATTTGTTCGACCTCTTACTTTATTATTACTCCTTTTTTGTGTTATCTTGGTGTTAAACGACTCATCATTAATTGTTTCTTATAAAAATTCTATTTTCAGGGAGATGACCGGGTAAAGAAAGAGTAAAATGGAAGAGACTTCGGAAAGCCTAATGGATCATTCTTTTGAGGATGAATCGCCATCAGAATTGGAACGTGTGCCTATCGAAGTTCTATTTAAGATTTTTTCCTTTCTGGATCTACGGATGCGAGGAAAAGCGGCCAGGGTGAGTAAAACTTAAATAAAATAATATAAAAAGATAACATACAAACTAAATGGTGATTCAGGTCTGTCGTAGATGGCAAGACGCCATTTACTCTCCCCGATGTGAGATGGATGACGTAATGGTTGTAAATATTTTCGAACGAGCCGTTTGGGATTCCACCATCAGCAAGAACAAGGCTCTGAGGTACAGTTGTGATGTAGAGATGGAGAACCCTGCATTCAGAGTGGAGCCAGTGGAAGTGGAAGACGCAGAGGGACTACAGCGAATTTTTCGAATTATGCGCACAGCTAATACTGTCAAATTCTGGTACCAAGACACTTCCTTCGCCAATCAGGCAATCGGTGGGTTGGGGTGAAAGGACAGATGGTCGGGGCATCCTATGTGCATTTTTATGGCAAACATGTCATTATTACTAGACGAGGAGGGAATCAATTATGTAGTTATGTTTGTGCTTTTGTTTGCGATTGAGTGATTACATGAGTGTGAGTGAGAGAGGCGTTTCATTTCCTCCTTGTTTCAGACACGGTAGTTTCTGGTGGATTGAAGCTGAAGACAATCGATTTGTATCCGTATGGAAACGAGATGGTAACAGACCATGTTTGGGACAAAATCCCTGAGCTGACAGGATTGGCGATGAGACCACACGGCCACGAGTACTTTTGGAATCCAATGAAAATAGACAGTTTTCCGAACTTCCAAGCACTCACAACCCTCTGCGTTGATAGCATTTCATTTGGTAAGTATTTTCCTCTTCATATATCTTCTCACTCACTCTTTTTCACAATATTCATATTACTCACGCAATATACAACTACTCATTTCAGGCAAACATGTTTCTCTTCCGCCGAATCTCACTACCTTCGAATTTCAAAACCGTAGTGAGAATCAGTACCTAATTCTCCTGGACCAAATAAAAGAACTGAAGAAACTCGAGTACTTTTCCATTTCTCATGCGAATATGGAAAAAGTGTGCAACTTCGTTCGTTTCCTGGATTCAGTCGATGCATCTAACATCCCCACTTTGACGTATTTGGTAGGGGACGAATTTGTCAAATTAAATTTCTTTTTATCTCAGACTTTAAAATTTTGCAAGCTGCCGACAAGAGAGAAATATTATGAAATTATCGCCGATGCAGAACCAATTGTGTTAGGGAGGGAGATTCTGAACCTGAGGAAGATGAACTTACGCATGTTGAAACTAGACCTCTGCTGTGGGGAAATCTATTCAATTGGAAGGAGCATCATTGACTTTAATAGGTCAGTTTCAGCTAAAAAGGAAGTAGTACCATGTTTGACGAATGAAGGTACATCTAATGAAGCCTCATTCAGGTTGTTGACGGTGCTGGCGCTGCAAATAATCGAAGAGGCTGACACGGTGAACGCAGTCCGTCGCTTGTCCGAAGTGGCAGAAAACAAAAAAGTGTGGATGCATCTGGGAATCATGCAGAGAGACGCAGCGCCACGAGGACGCGTGCTCCGACTGGCCAGAGAGCCCGACGGCAGTGACGAAGCTTCCGTCGAAGTGAGGCCCCCGCTGCCAAAGGCCCTTTTCAAAGTTCTCTCGAAATTCGAGGTATTTCTTGTTTTAATCTTTGCGAATTTTACTTTTAGGCGTCTTTCATGTGGAACCAAGACCTTTTAAATGAGATTCTTGGAGGTCCGATCTCAGCCGTTCAGGAAATCAAACTCATCAACTGTGATAGCGTCATCGATTCGCATTTGGAAACAATCGCGCAGGTCAGTAAGTTCGCTCTCCCTGGTTTTAATTGTTCCCTCTCTCCATCTCTTTCTGAGTCTTTCCCTGCATCTCTCTTTGTCCTTTCCTTTTGTGATAGTAGTTTTAAATTTTATTTTCAGAATGCCCCAATGTTGCGTCGTCTGACCCTGATCAAATGCAAATCCGTATCAGATCGTGGACTGATGCCCTTCGTTGAGCACTTTGATCGTCGGAGAACTCAAAAGCTAGAGGTAGTCCACCCTCTTCCCCATGAATACCCCATTTGTAGATTGTATGGAAAAGGCGTGTCGGAGCCTCTCGCCCTGCCAGTATCTTCCTTGATTTGATGCGGCACAAAGAGACTTTGCTGGGAGGAAAGTCGGCTAAGTTCTTTGCAAAAGTGTTCAACGATGATGACGATGGAGAGAGAATTGTGGTTGAAGACAAAACTATAAATAAAAAACTTTTCATCCAGGTGACCGAAAAACAGTGAAAGTAACAAATTGTTTCAGGATTTCTCAGACGCAGATGGGTGTCAGCTAATCGGAGTGATCGTTGGAGCGAAGGTGGAAGAGACACCTGAGCCCTCAGAGCCTCCATCTGAAGAACCGCCACCTCCCCCAACCACCCTTCTCGAGAAATTAACAGTGCAGTCGTCAGTCTAGTCTTTCCCAGGATCAGTCAAAATGCCGTTATGTACATAAAGTGTCTTAAACTTTTTTGTCTCTTAAAATGACCAGTATTCCGTGAAGGAGTGGCTCTAGTCTGCATGGATCGTTTTCTTTCTTACATCACCATACTGCCCGACGGATTATGGAGATAAGCAAGAAGGACCATACATTAGCAGTCATTCGAAGCGGTTTATCTTTTTGTACGATATTTAACTACCGGGATAAACGCAGTGTTTTCTCATGGAATACTTCCCTTTTCATTTTTTTTCTTGACTTTGAACTTCTTGGCACCCGTTCAATTTTAACTTGGCCTGAAACCTCCAGTTTCGTTCCTATCGTTCCATGGATTTTTCAAGCATCTGCATCCAAATCCAACGGCTCCATTTCCAATTTTAAGTTCAAGAGCTGCTCCGGGTATCTTCAAAAATTCGCGGCCCGGCCTTTTTTTGCCCCAAATCAGAAAGGATTTTGGGTCGGGTCGGCGTTTCACCAACCATTGTTTCAGCATAACTGATACCTGTAATTATTGATCAATAATAAAACTGCACCGTCTCATCAAAACAAGTGAAATAATTTGAGTTGTTCTTCTTTTTTCTCCAGTTCTTGAATTCTCCATTTGTTTGCCTATCCAGATGCTCTTCCTCCTTCTGCTGCCTTTCGTGGCGGCTGCTCCTCAGGAGGAACTAATTACGTCTCTTCCAAACTTGGTGGAGCCAATGAGGTCAAATCAGTACTCCGGGTATTTAAACATCAGCAACACAAAATCACTGTATTATTGGTAATTATTTTAATTGAATCACCTAAATTTTCAATTAGGTACGTGGAATCGGAAAACAAACCATCTGAAGACCCCGTAGTCCTTTGGCTGAACGGAGGTCCCGGCTGTTCTTCCCTCGAGGGTCTCTTTGTGGAGATGGGGCCTTATAGGACAAACGACTTTGGACAGACTGTAAAGAGAAATCCATGGACATGGAATAGAGTACTCCGGCCTTTGTTCTTTTTATTCTTTTGACTACAGTACGCCTCTATCATCTACATGGATGCGCCTGCAGGGGTAGGATTCTCAATCAGAACGGATAACCAGAGCAACTGGGTTTACACTGACGATGAAGTAGCGGCTGACAACCACAAAGCTATTGCTCTGTGGTTTGAGGTAAATTAAAATATTAGGAACAATAAGGATAATTCAGAAATTCCCCGAAAGGAAAAATAACACCTTTTACGTTATGGGAGAGTCTTATGGTGGAACCTACGTTCCTATGGTATCTGCGCTTCTGGCCAATGATTCCGAAAACTTTCCTCATTTCAAGGTTTGATTTGTTTCCTTTGTCTGAATTTAAAAACAACCTCAGTTTCAACCTGTAATGAAATTTCCAGGGAATAGCCATAGGCAACGGTTGTGTGGATGACGTTTTGAACCTAAACACTGGAGTCCAGTACAATTACAACCACGCCTTCATCGACGAACAGTACTACCAGACGGCCGTTAGAAAGTGCTGTTCAAATGCCTCTTTCATCGATGGCTGTGATTTTTATTCCATGGCGAATGATGGCAACAACACATGCAATGAAGAGGTAATTGAAAGAAACAGTTGAAGCTAGGCGTTGGTTCAGGCCCTTTATCTCTCAGAAGCCAACTACTACACTGGGCTGGACCCATACTTCTTGTACTACTCCTGCTACCTAAACGAGGGAGATAAGCCTCAATTCAGCACGAGAGACTACCCTGGAACCATCCTTCGACAGCAGATGAGACTAAAGTATTCCCGACTCGACGCTGACCCACCGGTGGGTGACTTTTTGAATCCTCTTAGACGTGGTTGGGTTACAAAAAGGGATTATAGTCTAAAAGTGCTCACAGCAAGCAACTTATTAAAAATTGACGTGACCAAGGGGACCCTGGATTGGTCCTTTAACCCGATTAAACAAGAACTCTATAAAGGATCATTTGAGTACAGAAACATGTCCTTTAAGTTTTATCCCATTGACTCAACAATGAACATACGAGGAACTGTGGGTAGTTAGTTCTTTTTATAATTTAAATTAAGATTCTTCCATCCTGCACCCATTACAACGATTCTACAGTATACCTCCAGCGCCAAGACCTTAGAGACGCCCTTCATATTCCATCTTCAGTCCCTCCTTATGAAAGCTGCAAGTGAGACTACACTTCGTATCTTCATTGAAAGGAGAATTTCAGTGATTTCATTGCAATGCATTACGACATGCCTTCCCACTACTTGAACCAAGCGGACAACATCAGATATCTGGTGCAAAAGGGGAAGAGGGTGATGCTCTTCAACGGAGACACTGACTCCATCTGCAACGCCATACACAATGCTCAGTTCGTGGCTAACTTGGGATTTGAGAAGACTGGCAATGAAACGACATGGGAGGATGCTGCTCAGAAACCTCCTACCATTGGAATGATCACCAGATACAAGGGTCGGTCCTTCCCCAACTCTCGCTCGCTCACTCCTTTTCTTGATTCATGCTGTTCAGAGCGAGGGAAAAGACATTCTTAGCGTGCGCCTGTGCACCGGTCTGCATTTTATTCCCTGTGCTCACCTGACCTAGCCATGATTGTTTTCCGTAACCCAAATTGCGCAATTTCTGTCTGCCGTCCTGCGCCCTCCGCCTTTCCCCCGCTCTCTCCCTCCCCTGACCCCTTCCTTCCTCCATCACGAGACTACCTGACCCCCGTGCTGCGTCTCCTCAAATAACACACTATTTCTGAGACCGGGCGGTGCGCCAAAGGGATCTACGGAGATTGCGATGGTTGACCACAGATAGATAAGCTCCGTATGGGAATATGGTAACGGAAAAGCTTTTCCACGTGTTTTTTTTTCATGGCAGAATACTTTTCCATGGCAGAATACCTTACATTGTTCTTCTTCTGTTCCTTTCGACCGCAATGTGACTTTGATGGAAGGATCAAATGGTCACACAGAGTCACAACAGGATTTGAATATCAAACATGTGCATATAGTTCAGCATTGGAAACTGTCTCAAAGGTGTTTGATGCACTTTCAAACGAATACAAAGTAATTTCTTCTCACTATTCTCTGTTTTTCTTTTAAATTCTCTTTTCAAAAAAAAATCATTGCATTTTCACATGTAACTTCTTTATTTCAGGTGTGGATTTCTTAACCGTCCGTGGAGCTGGTCATTTTGTCTCTTCTTCGAATGAGAAACCAAAGGAAGCTCTGCAGATGTTCTACAATTACATCCACAACCAGGACTACAGCTCTCCAATCGCCCCAGACATTCCATACATTCCCAAAGGAAAATCTACCCAGAAATTGACTATTTTCTCATCCTTCATTTTCTTCTGTCTCGTTTTATGTAATTGGTAGTAGTGCATTTGTAACTCTCAAATGAATCTAAAAGGTAGATGGTTAATATTTCATTGGTTCCAATGGAAATGGGTTATGCTTGTGGTTCTCGGTTTTGATGAATGTATACCCGGTGATAGCTATTGAAAGTATAACCAGGGTAACATCCACTAAACCCGGAGACCGGGGGTTGGCAGGGAGGTTGATGAATGTATACCCGGTGATATCCCTGAGGTAGCACCAAAGTAACATCCAGCAACCTCCGAAGCCAGGGGTGGAGGAGGGGAGGGGAAGGAGACGAATGAAGGAGACAGGAGGGGGCCACCCGCAGATGAGGGGGCGGGTCACTCCGCCCACGCACCACGTGATCTGGTCAAGCGGATCGATGGAAAAACGGCTGGTGGACAGACGGAGGTCACCACGGCATGGGGATTACAAATAACGCAGAGCAAAGGGTGAGAGAGTGGGGCAGGAAAGGGTCTCCACGGCGTACCGTCTTCGAACGTGGCATTGAATAACCTAAAATCAACAAGTAGCAAAGTGTGACGTAGATGGCTTTTGCATGTTCGATAGGGCATATGTTTTTTGATGCTTCATAGATTTTTAGAGTCCAATGTGGCGTATCTGCTCTTTTCGACTAAAACGATTGTCTGTCTGTTGAACAAAAAACATTTATTCGTATTTGAAACTTCTACTTCCTGCCTAAAAATAGACTTCCTGCCTAAAGCACATTCAAACGTTTCTCACTTGATGTATTGGTTGTTATTGATGTATTGGAATACGAATTCAACCGGTGCATGACGTGAATTCGGTAGACCACCCTGCTCTGCGCCACGACCCTTGGCCGAGCAGAGGAATCAATCTGTGGCTTTCATTGAATGTACGATAATAAAGTAGGTAAATAGGTAATTCCAATGTAAATACACGTACAAGAGGGGAAAAGGAAGAAAGGGCAGGGATGACCAACTGCGAAATAACTGAAAATTGGAGTCCAGGTGTTTTTCAGAGGGTTCAAATCAATATTTCGTTGAAAATGCAAAGAACGAACAAATATACCATCACCACTTTCTTCAAAAACTAATGGATTACACCGAAAGTGGATCCCACGAAAGCCTTTTCCACTACAAATAGCCGATGTTTTTGAAGGAATCGGATGCACTTCGAACTTTCACTGTAATTTTTAACATTTTATACACTTCTGCCTAATCGGCGTTCTTTAAAATTCTGTCACTAAGGAGTCATTGTCATGTTTTGCGTTCGAATTAAATGATCCTTGGCATTGTTTCCACAGTTTCAATTCCTGAATTCGTAACCATTTGTGTCCTGATCTGTGGTGGGGTCTGCCGTCTCTTTTCCTCAAAAATGACGTCCCCGGGCATAAGTCAAATTCTGTCCTGTGCTGACATTGCACAACCCGGGCGCAATAAATTTGCATAAACCAAGACTGGAAGTACAAAAGAGGGAGGCTCGGCCGCCAGACAACAGACGACGCCATGACCGTCGCCAATAGTTTGGGCAAGGAGGTCGTCGACGAAGAAGAAGAGCAGGAGGAGGTGAAGAAGTCCAGAACCACCAAACTCATCAACTACATCTTCTGCCGGTACGCTCTCTTTCTACAGTAATCCTTCCTTTCAGAGGAGACCTCGCCGACGAAAAACTTAGTGCACAGCCGGTGCCTTTGAAGGACTTATTTCGCTATTCTACTAATTCTGACTATGTTTTACTTGTAATTGGAGTCATTGGATCGGCCTTCAGTGGATGTTGCCAGGTTAGCATCTGAATTTAACGATCTGTTTCACAGATTTTGACTCTCTTCTTTTCAAAATTAACTTAATGAGCGCCAAACATTTTTCACCCCGAGTCCTCCTTAATTTCACATAAACAAGTTTAACCACGTGGTGCGCTTGATACTCAGGCAAAAACTAAATGGCAAATAAAGTTGCTAATAGTTTAGGTATAATCGTAAGTAATCTGAACCGAAGTATAGTTGTTGCCAATCCTAGTTCTCGGAAAAATTCTAATTTGTGCCAAAATTATGTTGTCGAAGTTAGACTTTCTAAATTCGACATCATAATTTTGGCACGAATTAGCATTTTTTCAAGAACTAGGTTTGGCGAGAGGTATACTTTCGCAAATTTACGCAACGAAGTACAAGTGTGTTCAAATATAAATGGTGCACATAATCTATTTAGTGCGACATCGGTTTGATTAACTTTTGATGTTGCATTGCATATTAACCCCAGAACAGATCAGCAAAAATAAATTTTTAAAAAACCTTTGATTCAGCCTTGTCTGTCGATCCTGGCGGGTCTCTTCATGACAGTTCTGTTGTACACCCCCTCGGAAAGCGATGCGTTCGTGCAGCTGGCCACCCTCTACACTTGCGGCTACTTTGGCTTCTTCATTCTAGGACTGATTGCCAATTTCACGCAGGTCTCACTTGCCCCCTTTCTAATGTTTATTTCTCTTTCAGTTTGTGTGTTTCCAAAGAGTGTGCAGTCGCCAGATCGCCCGTATCCGCCACGAGTACATGAGGTCGATCCTTCGCCAGGAGCCCGGCTGGTTCGACTGTCACAGCTGCGGAACCCTCACCACTCAGTTAAACGAGTTAGTCCGTAAGCCGCGAAGAGACACCAAAAAACAACTGGGAATTTACATAAACTCTTCGAAACTACGCGCAATTGGCACAAAACAGCACAAAACACATCGGGCGTTGTTGGGAAACAGAGATCTTGAACGAAATTACTAACAGGAACTTTCAACCATCCTACATTTCAGAATTTCAAAATGATTCCGCTTCCTACGTACTTTCAGTAACATCGAGAGAATCCGCGATGGAATCGGAGATAAACTGGGTCTTCTGCTGCGCGGTCTCTCCATGTTTCTGGTGTCCCTCGGGGTCTCCTTCTGGTACGAGTGGAGGATCGCCCTATTCATGTCGCCTGTGGCTCCTTTGACTTGTCTTTGCATGAATCTCATGAGCAGGGTACCCGTTCTCTCAATTGAAACCATTGTTCTTCAGAAAATAGCGATTGCGACCTCTCGTGAGCTGAGCGACGTGGGAAATGCAGGTGCCGTTGCGGAGGAGGCTATCCTAGGAGTACGCACGGTTCAGGCATTGAATGGACAGGATGAAATGGTTGATAGGTAATTTAAATCTTTCAATTACGAAATATTAACAAAATAGGTACAAGAAGGAGCTTTCGAGGGGAAGCGAACACGCGCTGTCGAAGAGCAACTGGAGTGGATTCCTGGGAGGACTCTTCTATCTCGTTTTGTTCGCATTCATGGGAGGAGGGGTTCTGTAGGTTAAATTCATTCTACCACACATGAATTTATGTTCCAGTCTGGGTGGTCATTTAATGTTCACGGGGGTGGTCAACGATGGAGGAGTTGTCTTGACATCGGTTCTTTCGATGCTCATCGCCGCCTACTTCCTGGGTCTTGTCTCTCCCCAACTGATGGTCCTTCTCAACGCCCGCGTAGCAGCTGCCGTCATCTACAAAACAATCGATCGGGTAATTAATAATTCTATTTAAACATATTATTTTCTAGAAACCAAAAATCGATGTGTATGCGAACGAAGGACAGGAACTGCCTGAGGTCGTGGGAGAAGTTGAATTCCGAAACGTGAACTTCCGCTACCCCTCGAGAAAGGACGTCCAAGTGTTGGATGGGTTCTCCCTTCAAATTCAAAGTGGAAAGACAGTGGCTCTTGTCGGACACTCGGGATGTGGAAAATCAACGGCTGTAGGTCTTCTGAGCAGACTATACGAAGCAGAGGAAGGGAAGGTAACTTCTGAACCTGCTGAAATCTTTTTTCATCGGTATGCTCAGGTTCTAATCGACGGAGTGGACGTCAAGTCAATAAAACTGTCGTGTCTTCGAGAAGTCGTAGGAGTAGTTCAGCAAGAACCAGCTCTCTTCAGCGACACTGTGAAGGTAAAATGGTGTCTTTCCTGTATTTTTTTCTCTAGGAAAATATCAAAATGAGTCGAGAGGACATCTCCGACGAAGAGATGGAGCGAGTATGTCGGATGGCCAACGCCCACGAATTCATCTCAAAACTACCAATGGTTGGTAACTATCAAAGTAGACAATTCTTCCCTTTAGGGCTATGAGACAGTCATTGGAGACGGCGGAGTTCAGCTGTCAGGAGGCCAGAAACAGCGGCTGGCGATAGCCAGGACGTTAGCCCGAAACCCTCGTATTCTTCTCTTGGATGAGGCAACTTCAGCCCTGGATGGACACAGTGAGGCAGTGGTGCAGGAGGCACTGGACAGGGCCAGCGAGGGAAGGACGACCATTGTGATCGCCCATCGATTGGCCACGGTAATCAATGCCGACTTGATTGTGGTGCTCGACAAGGGAAAGGTCGTAGAAAAAGGTAAAAAGGAGGAAGGAATAAAGAAACCAAGAGTTTAGGGAAACACACGGAACTGATGGCTGCCGGAGGGCGATATGCTGCATTGGCTAAGGCCCAAGCGATGGTGAAGACGGAGGAGCCAAGGTCTCGAATGCCATCGACTTCTGAACACGGGCTAGGACAAGAAGCCTTTGTGAGAGGGGCTCAGGCTGGAAGTTCTGGCAGGCAAGAGAAACCAAAATGACAATAAACCAGGAGGTTCAGGAAGAGCAGCCACATCAGTGTGGGAACAGCTGCATCTGAAGTCGACGTATTCCCCGAAGCCATGGCTCCTTTGGCTCCAGAAGAAGAAGGTCCCAACGATGCCGGCCTCTTCGCAATCTATGCCGAAGCCTCGTCCCAGAAATGGCTTCTCGTTCTAGCATTCATATTTGCCATTCTGAGAGGACTTGAAATGCCCATCTCTTCGATTGTTTGGGGTCGAGTATATGCGTCCTTCGATCTGATGGCGACAGACCCGGAAGCCATGATGAGTGGCCTCCTCTTCTGTTTCTTCACCATGATTGCAATGGGTCTTTTCGTTCTTCTAGCACACACAGTTGCCGTGAGTTTTCTTTTTTAACCAATACTTCTTGTGTTCTTCAGTCAATGCTGTTCGGTCGAGTGGCAGAGCGTCTTATTCTGGACTTCCGAACCCGCACGTTCCGCAACATTCTTCATCAAGACGCTGCCTACTTTGACAGACCAGAACACTCCCCTGGAAAAGTGATAACCCGTCTGGCAGCCGATGCTCCCAATGTCAAAGCGGTTGGTTCTTGCAAGAATAGATCACGTGAAGCCTTCAGGTGGTCGACAGTAGAATGATGCTTGTGGTGGCCTACCTCGGCGCCTGGCTAATCAATGTGACTGTCGCTGCTTCCAGTTGTTGGCCACTCGGAATTCTAGCCATTTGTCTTAGTGTTGCTCTTGGATTGTTCCTTACAACTCTTACACGTACAATTCAGAAGAGGAACCTCAAGCTGCAGAAACACAACCCTGCTGGAAAGGTAAGAGAGAGAATGTTCCGAGGCTCCTTTTCGTTTTTAGATCGCCGTTGAAATAATCGAGAACGTGAAAACCATCCAACTATTAACCGGCGAAAGACGCTTCTTTGGCAAATACGAAACCGCGTCAAAGCTTGTAAAAGCAACCGAAGTGAAAAACGGATACTTAGAGGGTAAATAACTGTCCCATTTCAAATATGCTTCTACTTTAAGCCACTAACTTTGCAATGACGCAGTCTTTCATCTTCTTCACCGTCGGCTGTGCCTACGCCCTTGGCTCCTTTCTCATTCGTCAGCAGTTCTTCTCCTCCGCCATCGTCTACCAGGCTGTGCTGGCCACCCTCCTCTCCTGCATTGCTGTTATGCTTTCATCCACCTTCTATCCAGAATTTGTCAAGGCAAAGACCGCAGCCACGCTGATGTTCAAAATGATGAAGAGGCCTTCGGCCACAGGAGATGTGCGAGAGGGAGAGGAAAAGGTATTTCGTCATAAATTGTTTAAACAATTTTTTCAGCTTCTCGCCGGTGACATCAAATTTGACGAGGTTCATTTCACGTACCCACAAAGGCCACAGCAGCCGGTGATGAGAGGACTCCACTTTGCGGTTAAGCAAGGTCATACTGTAGCTCTCGTTGGTCCTTCTGGATCTGGGAAGAGTACCGTAGTCTCTTTATTGGAAAGGCTCTACGACACGGCTGGAGGAACTGTAGTAGGTGACCTCAGTATTTCAATTCAAATGAAAAATCAGAGATTCGATGGAATGGATGTGAGGAAGTTCTCGCTGCATCATCTGAGGACGCAGATGGCACTTGTGGGACAGGAGCCACGGCTATTTGCTGGATCTATCAAAGAGAATGTGTGCTTTGGAATGGGAGAGGTCGAGGATGAAAAGATCAGAAATGCACTGAGGATGGCGAATGCAGAAAACTTTATCTCCGCTCTGCCCCAGGTAAAATAGGGAGATTTGTAGAAACCGAGAATTGGACTTCAGGGCATCGATACAGAAGTGGGAGAAAAGGGAACACAGCTGTCGGGTGGCCAGAAGCAAAGAATTGCCATCGCCAGAGCCTTGGTCCGTGAACCAGTGATTCTCCTGCTGGACGAGGCCACCTCAGCCCTTGACAGCCAAAGCGAACGGGCGGTGCAGAAGGCACTCGACGAAGCCCGGAAGGGCAGGACGTGCATTACAGTGGCTCACAGACTGAGTAGCATCCAAAACGCAGATGAAATTCTATTTGTGGAGGAGGGAAGAGTCAGGTGAGGAAGGGATGAGACTCAAGAAAAGAGCAAATTCAGGGAGAGGGGGACACATGCACAGCTGATGAGGCTGGGAGGGAAGTACTACGATCTGGTACGGAAACAGGATCTGGAGAGGAGCGACGGGCAGTGAACTAGATGTGTCTTATTTGTTATGTCAAGGATGTTTGAAGAAAAAGATTGAAACTTATTGTTCCATCATATCCTGAACACATCTACCACAAAGGGCAAGGACATACGTTAGAGGAAACATATCCTTCTGTCTTAGTTTAAACACAGTATGGCTCAACTATGGCATGTGGCTAAAGGTAGGATGCTGATAACCCCGCGAATGTTGCCATTGGCGTCATTTGTCCGGAACTGTGGTCCTCGAAGACAAAATTTTGGAAAAATAAGAGGCTTTATGTCTCAAAAGCTGAAAGGGGCCTTATGTCTAAAAATCAGAAAGGGGCCTTATGTCTAAAAAGCAGAATGTCTAAAAAACAGAAAGGGGCCTAATGTTCACCACAGAAGGCGAGAGAATTGGCGGTCGCTATGTTAGGGGTTTCTCCATCATTTCTTAAGCAGGTGATGCCGCGAAGCCGAAGAATGAAATGCGAATATGGTGCAGTGTGTGTGTCATGTCATTCCGAAAGTGATCACTAACCCAGTTGTTTCTGTCCTCGATCAGCTGACGCACGTGGTTCTTGCGGAAAATCTTCCATGTTAGAGATCTTGTGGTTGTACTGGATCCACTGTCACCTGGAAACCGCAACTTAGGAAGAACAAAAAACAAATAATTTTGAAAGAAATTTGTAATATAATTAGCTGACTGAGAAGACGAGGGTATTTGTCAGCGGGAGGTGGTTCATTTTATCTGCGAAAAGAATTTCTGTGGAGTTACAGTAACCCAGGTTGGGTGTTTGTTTATTTTCCCATGTAGTTGCCTGATAGACTATTACCACGCCTAATCTAAGGACTCTGGGATAAATGGCAAATGACTGTGTGATATCCATAATGCACTGACTAATATTTCCCATTTCCACCGATTCCTACTATGACACCGGTCAAAATGGACGGTCCTCAATCTTTCTCTTTTCCTACGATCTCTTCGGATATTTCTGTCAACTGATCCAAGCGTGTTCTATCTCCCTTTCCCTAGGGAACCCTAGCCTACGCCAAATTCTCGTCGGATCCGCCGAGCTTTCCCACAATCTTAGCTCCTCAAAGCTGGGGTGTTTTGCGTGTTATTCCGCATCACGTGTGGAAGAATCCCTAGTCTACCTGGATATCGCAGTTTTCAGCGCTTTCGGATCGTCAGAAAGATCCTTAAAACCACATTGGTGTTGAAAGGCTACCAACCTTGAAATACGAATCCTAACTTGTCAAATCCAGGGTGATGCATCTCGCGTGGACCAATATATATGCACAAGGTAGATCCAGATGTCCGAGTGATCCTATGGCTTTCGTGATGACGGCGGGAAAGTTCTGAAAACCACATTGGTGTTGCTCTGCGACTAACCTTGAATGAAGAAAAGTCGAATACGACCCTCCAGCCACACCCTCAACAGCCGAGTTCATGGGAAACCCGTGTCCGGTCAGGCATCGGCCGATCCAGTCAGTCCGGTCGGTTCGGCCGTGAAGCCAATCCAGTTGGTCTGTCCGGTTCAGCCTCAGCTAGTCCGTAAGGTCCCGCCGCAGCCAGTCCAATCAGTCCGACAGGTCCGGTCCGAAGACCAGTCTAGTCAGTCCGTTCGGGCAGCCGCAGCAGGCCCAGGCGGTCCGTCCTCAGTCGGTCCGGCCAGTTAGTCCGGTCGAGTCTTTCGACTCATCCAGTCAGTCCGGCCAGTCCGACCATGTCTAGCCAAGTCAGTCCATCCATCCGGTCCGGCAGTTGAGCCAGTCCGGTCGGAAGGTCCGATTCGACCGGGAGGTCAGTCCTGTCCCACAATCACAGTCGTCGAAGAGCAGCAGAGAAGACCGCACAGCACATCGGAGGGGAACGAAGTGAGGCCATGGAACACATCCTCACCTGCCACGTAAACACCCATCCTCACGTGGTTTTCCTCGGGCTAATTGACTAACAGGTGAATTTCCCTAGTTGTTTCGATCCCGAATTTCATATACCAGAAAATATATTTATTATTTGAAATTGACTATAACAACGAACAAAACAATCAACAAAGTATTTCTTCTCAGACAGTCAGCTGCCGGTTCTCCTGGCCATCGGTGTTCCGCTGCTTCCATTCTGCCGCCTTCGCCTCCACCTTGTCCCTGGTGAAGAAAAACCAGAAGAGCAAATCGTCAAATGAGCCTAAATAGGAAGCTGAATAGAAACAGATGTTAGGCCAACCGTCGTACGGTTTCTCCGAATGCAGGTGGTTGTACTCCCTCAGTGCGTAGTAAATTGCTTCGATTGTGGCCAAGTGGGCCTGAAACGGGAAATAAAAGTTCCTACGGAGGTGGCTTATTTACCGAATTCACTTGGTGCTGTGGTCTCCAGAAGGCAGTTTCGTAGTTCTTCAAGATGACGCACGGAAGGCCTTAAAGATCCCCTTGGATGGCCTTTCTCTCCCTAACTAACCCTGTATCTGCGGAATCCTCTGCATTACTCCCACTTGGAACCAGGTGCAATCCAGAACCACGAATCTCTTGATTTTCCCGCGAGTTTTAACGAATTCTTCGACGGAAAGCGCCGTCGGCGAGGGGAAAACGAGCACCTGAATTGCAGAACTTGGGTATTTTCTCCACCGAACTGACCGTGTGTCCTCCGTGCTCCTCTCCCTGTGGCTCCTCGCGGTAATCAAAGACATCTGGGTAGTCGAACACCTGAAATGCGGGGAATCAAAAGAAAGGGAAGGGGACGAACCCTGGTCTGCGAGGGAGCCACTATTTTGCAGTGGAGGGCGCTGCTTTTCGAGTTCTTCTCCATCGGGTGTTTCACGACATCCACGGCGCATGGGAGCTGGAAAACTGGGGTTAAGAAGGATTGATTTTTTTAGTCATCGTCAGAATTTTTTGTTTAAAATCCATTACTTTGTCGTTGTACTGATTTTGAATTTTTGTACTGGCGAAAAAACTTTTTTTAATAATAAAAACAATAACAATCAATCGATATGGAATTTTCAATATATTTAATCCTCAGTTGAGTGTGATTCCTCGCAAACCTGAATTTGTGGATTGAAAACGCCGGGCATTGGGGTACGGCAGTCGTAGCAGAAGTACATCCTCATTCGGTCGCAGCCCTCACATTTCTGTTTCTCCACATTCTCCAAGGGAGAGAACGAGGACAGACGGAGATGCTCCTTGGAGATCATCACCTACTGTCATTTCTCCTGCTCTTCTCTCGCTGTTATCTACGGAAATCATGCGAAAACTACACCGAAGACAGAAAACGTGGAGGTGTAATATAATTTATTCGACTATAAAGTCGCCCTATACACATGCACAGCAACACAGGGTATATATTGTACAGAGAGGTCGTCAGTGGAACTGGGAATGTACACGGAGACTACAGAGGGATATGCCTACGAAGCATTTGATATACAATGAAAGGTAACGAAATAAGACCAGATTATATCAACGGTCGGGAGAGACCCAATGGAGATTCTGATAAAACGAGATTAGCTCTTGTTTCGCCTGAAGAGGCTTTGGAAGAACCCGCGTTTGGGACGAACGTCCGCCGCTGCGTCGGACCTTGGAAGGGGTTAGATTGAGGCAGGAAAGAGGGAAATACCTGAGAGGCTGCACTTCAGGTACACTGGAGTGGGTGGCCACCGTCATCAGACTCTTGCCGGAGCCAGACCGTCTGACCTTCTGAAGGGAGGCAGGGCGCACTGAGGATGGTCTGAAAGGCCCAGTTCACCACAAACTAGGGAAAAAACTCACTCGTATGGTTTCTCCTGTGGAACATCAGCTGCCACCATGTACTTCATATTGTCGAGGAGGGCTCTGATTTTGAATGGATCCGGTTCTTCGCGAGAATCCGAATGCATAACCGGCTGATGGGCCACGGAACGAGAGGTCGACGGCAGCTGGGCCTCGATGTCCACCGAATCCGCCGCAACGGGGTCATGTACTGCTTCTAGAGGAAACAATCAAGAAAAGAAGGAATAAATACCAGTAGCGGGGTGAGGAACAGCCACTATGTTGACAGTTCGCGGCCGAGTGGACTCCAATTTGCGTCGGAGTACGGTAACCGCGTCCTCTCCTTGAGACCTACAAAATATAGCATGGGGAATGAATAAGAGGACCTCACTTGTTGTGTTCCGCAGAAGAAGTGGAGGGAGTGGCACAGGCACACGAGTGCTGGTTCCCATCGCAACCGAGGTCGTGCTTCTGTTTTCCGGTGCTTTCGCAGAGGCTCTTGGAATCGTGAACGGAGCCTGCCAAGGCCTTGGTGCTGGCCACCTCCTCGCAGTAGGAAATGGCCTCGTGGCCAGAATACATCGTGTGGACGCTCTGCATTCGTTTGTTATTTGGGTCAGGTAGCTAAGACCTTACCTTATCGTCGTAGTAGAAGTGACAGTGACTGCCGGCCATGGCCTTTGTGCTCGCTTCTTCGTAGTTGCAGCGGGTGTCCGGACTGGTACGACCAGAACCTAAGGATGAAATTTAGCTCTGTGTGTGTGTGTCTGTGTGTGTGTGTGTGTGTGTGTGTGTGTGTGTGTGTGTGTGTGTGTGAAGCTGACTCGAGGATACGCTGGGGCTGCGAGCCCTCTTGGCGTTCTTGACGGAAAGCCGTGTGGGGTTGGTGCTTCCACTCTGAATGGACAGGCCACCGGGGATTGAGGACAAGTCCAGCTGTCGTTCGGAACCAGCCAGCAGCTGCGATCTCTCCATTCCTGCGGCATCCCTCCAGATCTCCTCGTCGTCCACTCCCTCCAGTTCCTGGGCATTGGAGGAATCGGACAGGCCACAGCCGCCGTTACGACACAGTGACAGGGGGACCACGCCGTACACATAGGCCAGCATTATGGGCACACCCACTCCTAAAACGGTTGGTGATAATAAATGGAATTGAAAACTAACCGACAGCCATTACAGCCAAGACGGGGCTGATTACGAGGGAACCTGCGACACAGGCGGCGGTGATCACGCGACGACGGGTTTTTGTGTGGAGGAGGAACCGCTGGTGGACTTTCCTAGAATAGAAGAAAGGTTTTAAAATTCTAAGGTAAAATGACGTATTTTCCCTGGGAAAATGCCTCTTACCTCCCAACGAAGACAGGGACGCCGAAAACAATGCCAGGAATCGAGAGACCGGCGATCAGAGCTATTCCGACAGGAGCGCCGATTAGAGTACCTGAAGGAGTATTTTTACTTACGACAAAAAGTGACTCACCTATTTGCCAGAGGAGTTTCTTCTTCCTCGTCCACGGTTTCTTCCCCCAAAAGGTGCAGCCAGTGGGGCTGAGGTAGTGCAAATCGCTGATTTCCTTGAGACAGAGCCAGCAGAACTCGGCCGAACACATGGCACACACCATGTGGTTGCAGGAGCCGTCGTCCATCTTCACGATGTACGTACGGCAGCGGGGACACGCCTTGATGTCACCGGCTAGAGGGAAATTAGAGCAAAAGGCAGGGGGACCTACGTTTCAGCTGGGTGTCCAGAGAGGCGTTGGTGATTCGGCGGGAGATCGAAGCGGCGAAGGAGGACATCCCACGGGTACGGCGGGCCTCGTCGCAAGTTTGGTTCGCATGCCACGCACCCTGAAAATTGACAATAAAATAATAAGCGAGCGTTTGCTTGAACGGATACTGGAAAGGGCCAATTCAAAGCAGCTGGCTGTCACCGATCCAGTTTGAAAACTTAATTTTAGTCTTTCCAACAAAATGAAAACTGTTTTTACCGCTTTTTATATTTAAAAAGTACCTTGCAGTGGTAGCAGAAAAGAGCTCCGCACGATTCTCGAGCACATTTCAACTGGGGACAGGCGGCACAGGAATTGGCGATAACAGCGTAGCTGAAAGTATTAATTGTTAAATAAGAAAATGCATAAAAACGTAATATGAAAAAGCCGTACCCGCAGTCGGGTGCAGGGCACCACCGCGCATCAGATTCTGTGAGGAGGAAGCGACGGACGGAGAACTGTTC
The DNA here is from genome assembly GCA_022343465.1 of Oscheius sp. G VE-2021. Classification (NCBI taxonomy): domain Eukaryota; kingdom Metazoa; phylum Nematoda; class Chromadorea; order Rhabditida; family Rhabditidae; genus Oscheius; species Oscheius sp. G VE-2021. Next base: position 1,457,081 of record JAJQXH010000027.1, on the reverse strand, counting down.
GTACTTCTGGATGAGATGAGACCTCCCCCCGACGAGTTTCCTTAAAGCGGTCGATTATTGATCTAAGAAAAATTGACCAACTTTATATCAGCCGGGTGGAGATTGTTGGTGCATTCGGGACAGGAGACTTCCACTCGATTCTCCATGATTTCCATCTCCACGTACTGAAAAGAGGAGAAATGAGAAATTGTTCCGAAGAAGGCTATACCTGCATGAGACAGAGTCTGCAGCTCCTGTGGGTGCATCCGACGAGTTTCGGAAAGTTGGAGAGTGGCTGTCGCATGCAGCACAGAGGACACTCTCTCAGTTTGTATTTCCCCTTCTGAAACGGAATCATTTGAAGAGAAAAACAGACACATCCGTACCTTTTTCCCATCTCCGTCCTCCTCGTGGTCCGATTCCACCAGCAACATTTCGCTGAGTTCGGCTGCTACCTCGTCGTTGCAGGACCCTCCGTCGCTTCCGCGAGGTCTTAAATGGAAGAATTGCGGTTTGATGGCAGAAAAGGGAAATAAAAGAACTAAACAAACCTCCGGTTTGTGCCGAGACTTCCGCTTCCGGCGGTGCGAAGATCGGTAGCAGAGAGTGATGACATCACCACCGGTGACTCATCTCCACACGACCACCCGGACTTGGACCTGAAACAGAACATTGAAAAATCAGCAGGCAATGAAACTTAAATGTTAAACTAAGACTGAGTTAAAAGAAGGTGACTGCTACCCGCCAAAAGAGGTTAATGGGCTGGTTGCTATCGCCTTCTTTCTCACCGAAGCGCTATTTCGAAAGCGACCTCGTGATTTCAAACCACAAAGAAATGCGAATTCACCATATCTGAGAGAAATTGAATACTATGCAGCAGTTGTATAAAATAAAAAGGTTTTCGGGTACTTAATCGATCATCTTTTGCGTGAATGTTGCACCAGGACATTGCGATTAAGGTTTACGTCAATCATGGAAAACCAGCATTTCCAGCCTGGTCACGCGGAACAAGTGGCAGTCAGGGAAAGATGGCAAATTACACGTTGGGAACAATATTTTAACCACAGCCCTCGAAATAATAGGGGATATTAGCTGTTTTAACCGAAAATAAATTTAAATAGAAGAAAAAAACGAACGGATTAAACTCAAATTTACGTCCGTCTTGCGAGTGTGAAGAAGTGGCAAGTGAAACACGTAAACAGGCGTTCCGGCTGTGTGCACAACCTGCCGTCTCGGGGCAGCTTCAATCACAATAACAACAAATTTCGACATCGTTATCAGTGGCGATGGAAATTAACTACTTTCAATTTAAACATTTTGCTACTGGATCATAACCGACGTTTCAGACTATAAGAACAAAACGCCTCTAAAAATTAGGTTTGTTCTTCGAATGACGATTTTTCGCCAGCTGTGCATGGAACAGATGAGACACGGTTAATATTTCCCCCCGGAGACAAGTTCCGCAGGCGGCTCGCAACTACCGTCGCCAAGGAGACAACTCTTGTGCTTCCCGCGATCAATCGAGGCAGGGAAAGTCTCACCTTTCGCGGGCGGGGTCCTTGTTTCCCTGCAGACTAAAGAGACTGGCCAGGCTGAGACGGGATCCGGTCTTTTTCTTCCGGGACTGAAACAGAGACAATAAATCAAAGGAAGGGATTTCGAGCGATGGCGATGAATCAAGCGACTCACGTCGAGTTTACTTTTGTGATGGGCGACTGCCTCTGTGGATTTGGAGGTAGTTGCCCTGAGGGGATCATCCGGGAAGATCTCGGCAGTGTCTGAAGGATGAGATTAGATGGGACAGGGGGAGGACCGACCATCCTCTGAATAGGCACACTCACTCGATTCCGGAACCTCTGAGCATTCGACCAAAGGATCCAGGCACTTTTTAGTCCCACTCATTAAAAACAGAGGGACTTCGTCCTGAAAATTTTAACTATTACAGTTGACTTGACTGCAGAGAAAAATTAATTCATATGATAAAAGGAATCCCATTTGGCACAGGAACAGCAGCTGACAAAAACCAGCAAACCATAATGGGGGGGGGCTTAAACTAAAGCAAAATAATAAAAGTCGCGTTCTTTTAATAATTATTTTTTAACGGCTACGAAAAAATAAATTCAAAGCAGTAGATCACACGAATAGCAGTTACAGTCACATACGATTACACTATTTCTTTAGTATTCCAAATGGTAAAACAAAAAATCTTTTTGGAAAATCAATAATTGGCGGGGTTCCAAATAAAAAACACCGACTGGCGATAAGGAAACTTGGCTGAACGGCGGCCGAGACAGCTGGTCGAAAGGACCGTAAACGGCGGGCAGCAGCGTAAACGACAGGCAAACACGAACGCTTTCCAAAGGGAAGTGTTCTTCAGAAACACGGGGAGTTGATTAGTTTAAATACAAACTACATTTTTAAAAGAAATATATATCCACTTTTTCTGATTGTAAAACCTTTAACCAAACAGTTTAGGTGTCATAAAAGTTTCAAAAAGAGTAAACAATAATTAATAACTCAACCACGTGAAACAAACAATAAGAAAACAGCGTCCCCGTGAAGACCTCTCCGAAGGAACCGGGTCCCTGCTTCTTGTCGGTGGTGATCTTCTCTTGAGGGGAACGAAATGAGGCAATGGACCACTTTCTCACTTATCACATTTTCGTTCTCACATGTTTTGATGGATATTATCTCATGTTTCTTCGAACAGCCGGTGGTTTACCAATTTTCACCACACTACCCAATAATGAAAATGAAACTGAATGACACAAAAAAGAGAAACAAAGAACATAAAAACAGTACACAATTGTTTAATTAATCTTTTATTCAGCAAATATGCATAATACATGTATCTGGACATTCATGAGATGGTCGTCCCGAATTTAAACAAAAGTTTATCTCTTCCCCTGCTTCTGACTAAACCCCACTCCATCCAGTGCCCCTCTCCTCTATTTTATTTCTTTTTTTTGCCTTTTCCGCAGAGGGGAGGGTTTGAACGGGAGGTTCACTTCAATTGCCAAACTCTTTTCGGAACCGCGGGGCAGTTTGGACTTCTTTGCTGGATCTTCGCAGTCACGCTCCCCCTGGAACAAGGGAGGTCCGATTGGATCTCGTCAAGTCTTCCCAACACGAAAAGAACGAAACTATTCCGAAGAGACTCAACTTTAAAAGTATCCCCGCAAAGAGCGTCAGATTTCGACATCGGCTCTTTCAACGGGGCGTCTCTCATACCGGGAGTGGCTTTCAACGTACCTTACGGCAGTAATCCCCAGGAAAGCCTTCCCTTATGAAAAAGGGCCTGACCCCACAGCGGGCGCCACTTATGTTTGTTCTTGTTCATTGTGCGACAATGATTGCCTGTCATCGTGCAAGGATTACCTAACGACACCCAAGCGGCACCCCAGTGTTTCTGAAGGAAGCGCGACTATCCCAATACAACTACAGAAGCCCAAGACTAACCGATCGCGATTCCTAATGGGAGAAATGGCCAAGGAAGCTAACACCGCTCAAAACCCTCCCTACTTTGTGGCTTTGTTGAGGAGAGAGACAACCAGACGAAGCGGAGTTTCTCCATTAGCAGGGGAGGAGTATGGGTCAATTTGGAAGACGACCATCCCATGGATTATCGATGGGGTTTCTCCGACAGTTTGTGGTAGACCATGGGGATCCGTCCAAACCAAAGGGGGGCCTCAATGTCTGAGAAGACAAAACACCGCCGCCAACTAATTCACAGTGGTTGAAACGTACGGAAACGAACCTAACCTCAATGACATGCTCTTCTACCCACCAGATGATAATTTGACATTTTGATCGACTCAGAAATAGAGGGACGCCCCTTTTGGAATATTCCAGTGACTACCTACGCCTACGCCTTTGCCTATGTCATTTGAACGCCTACGCCTGAATCTGCCCCTATGCGGCCATTTGTATGCGCTATGGTACCTACAGCGAGCCTTTCGTATCTTATTCTATGCCAAGCCTGTCCTACCTAACCGCAAGTCTTACATAAACCATTCTGAATGTTTCTCATATTTTCTTTTCTAGGCTGTTCTAAGTCATCCACTTTATCTGCCTAATCCTAATACGCCTTAAACTCCCGTTAACATCCTTTCTGCTATGTGCATGAGCTTACTTATTCTTATCTTAGGATATATAACTGGTTTACCTATTGTCTACTGCGGGCTTTTCACTTATTGGTCTTCATGAAACCCTGCATTAGGCCTTACTTCTACTGCCAGCAACTTTACATTATAGCGTTTGCGAGCCGAGTGGCCAAGCAGCCCAACATTTGTGTCCTCGTCTGTCCTATTCCCCCCTACTCTCATTTCTAGCGCTTGCGTGCCCTACGCTCAAACAAAGTAAGTTTTGCGGCAAATTTTCGCAGCACCCAATCAATCCGACAGGTCCGGTCCGAAGACCAGTCTAGTCAGTTCGTTCGGGCAGCCGCAGCAGGTCCAGGCGGTCCGTCCTCAGTCGGTCCGGCCAGTTAGTCCGGTCGAGTCTTTCGACCCATCCAGTCAGTCCGGCCAGTCCAACCATGTATAGCCAATTCGGTCTATCCGTCCGGTCCGGCTGTTGAGCCAGTCCAGTCAGAAGGTCCGATTCAGCCGGGAGGTCAGTCCACTCCCGGAATCCCACTTGCAAAAGAGACGTTACCAAGGAGATAGCACTACACAGCCATATTTAGCGCATTCTTAGATTTTTCGCAGCGCCCCACCTATCCTAAACCCTTGTGAGGACCTTTCAAAGTTATTTTAAAGCCACTGGAGTTCCGCGAAGTTTCCCCATAATTCTAAGCCGATCAAAATGTCAAATTGTCATGTGAAAGGTAAAAAGAGCATGTCATGGAGGTTAGTTTCGTTTTCGCGCATTTCAACCCTTGCAAACTAGTTAGCGGCAGCGATTTGTCATCTGAGACAGAGAGGCTCCTCCCTCGTTTCAGAAGACTCCCCATGCCCTACCACGTTGTTGGAGGAAACCCACCTATAACCCAGTCCTTTTCTTTTCTTGTCCATTCTTCCTCCATTGTTCTTCTTTAGTAGCCGCTGACGAATCGGACGGTGGCTTCCATCCTCCTCATCAGGGCCGCCGTCTTGGCCGCCACGTCCTCTCCCTTCGCTGTCTTCTTGATGAGGGTGCGGCAGCTGCTCCTTCCCCTTTTGAGTGCCAGAACCTTGTCCAGGAGGTCCGTGGACACGATCGGCACGGATGCGATGTGCTCCAGGGCTCCATCGATCTGCTTCTCCAGCGCCATGAGGATGGTGTGGGCCTGCAAGATTAGCATAAATGACGTGGGAATGCAATTGTACCGGGGGAGGAGAGGGAGATCGGCCGGTGGCTATGGGCTCGCTCCTAGGCGAAGGAGACCTCCTGGAAGTCGGCGTCCTGGATCTGACGGGACTGCCATCCGGGGAGGAGGCCGTGCGATAGGCCCTTGGGCTGCTGGCAGGGGGGGGGCACGGGGCTAGAGATCAGAGATGCCGTTCTCTGAGGGCCAAGAAGGCTCCTGAACATTGAGTTAGCTTTGCCAGCTCTAGTAATTTACTCATTCATGTTTCCCGAAATGGGCGCAGCAGGAGAGACCGTGAAGGTGCGGCCGACGGTAAAGGTCCTGTTGTCCAAGGGCGAAGACTGGCTGCTCACGGTGAAGGTCCGGTTCGCAGCGGCCCTTCCGGCGGCCGAAGAGGCAGAGGAGTCGTAGGCAGAGGATTGATCGTAGGAGGCCTCGGAGGACGAGGACTGAAACCACAGTGAACTAGTACTCTTTGAGTTCGCTTACCCCTCCCAAGGTGGTGTTGTTGTAGAACTTGTATCCCTTGGGGTACTCGTGCGGAAGGACTCTCAGAAAACTGATGTCCGTCTTGTCCAGATCCGTAACGACAGGGTTCTTGTTCGGGGTCGAATCATCCTGGTCCACGGGTTCAGCGACATCCCTGGGCTGCTTGGCGACCACAGTGGGAGACTTGTTGTATGAGGCCTCCCAGTCGTGGCTGAACTCATCGTGGGTCTCCGTGGATACATCAGTGCCCGTCTGAAGCTTCTTTGTTTCCGGAACCTTTTGAAAACCAACGTAGTCAGGGATGAGACGGGGAAACACAGCCCGCACTTCGCTCCTCGTCGGCAGCTGCGGGAAGCGGTTGGTGAACAGGACGGTCGGGGGAAGCATCTCGTCGCCCGTCCTGCAGAGCTCCTGGGCGGCGGTGACGAATGCGATGCGGTGGTGGCGGGGCACGTACTTCGACACCTCCTCAGCCTTGTCGAACCAGTCCCATGGGCTGTTCAGGCGGTAGTTGTAGAGTTCCCTCAGTTTCTGCCGCATGAATTCCGGGTATTTGTCGAGTTCGGCCTGAAAATGTAGTTTTAGGTACAAACTGAACCCTATCTTACCTCGATGTCGATCTCACGCAGGGAGATGTCAAACTGAGTCCTCTCAGGAGACTTGGCGGTGGAGGGAGCAGGGCTGAGGTCCATCCTGGGACGCTTCGGAGTGAACAGCAGATCTTCATTGCTGAGCCTCTTGCGGCTATTCTCCAGAAGGTCCACCTCGTTGTTGGTGAGGTCTTCGGCGGTGTTGTGCCGGGAAGTGCACTGGCGCTTCGGAGGAGAGGCAGGAGACGGCAGCAGATCTTGGTTGCTGGGCCTCTTGCGGCTCTTCTCCACCTCCGTCCAGTTGAGGTCATCGGCGATGTTGTGCCGGGGCTCCTCAGGAGGAAGGTCCTTCGACTGAGGAGCGGGGTGCCGGGTGTTGGTCGGCGAGGAAGAGGAGATCAGCGGAGAGGAGCTCGATCCGCTGCTTCGATCGGCAGGAGAGGCACGACCGGGGATGTTGAGGGCGTTTATACCCCGCCGGGTCTGCTCTAGCTGGACCAGGGCACTAGGGCGCCTGGTGGTCACCTGCCGAGGACACGCAGGGACGCTTAGATCGCTTGTGATCGTATCCGAGTCCATTGGACGAGTCACAGGCCTGAAAACAAAAGTTATCGGAGGTTGGAAAAACACGACCCACCCGAAGACGCTGTGACAGGTTTATTTTTATTCAGTGTTTAAGGACTTGGCCCGTTGGAACGGAAATGTTCCTTTCCCAAAAGGGCCAAGACGTAGGCTTGTTTTAACTCCAAGATTATCAATGTATATTATAAAATTCCGTTATCAATCTGGTCTTACAATACGAAGGCAGCGAAGTTCCTGAAATCCTAAACTTTCTGTCAAACTATTGATATGCTGACTAAAGCGACTTTTATCCTTACCTGAATTACAGTAGTCTCTGATCACTGTCTCTCGTAGTCTCGGTGTTGAAATTCTTTGAAAAATGTTCAACGAATCTATTTTCACAAAATGAGAGTATTATGTGATAGAAAGGAGACAACGCGCTAGCAATCCTAAATCCACTGAATTGCAAAAAAGAGGACTGAATGCATCCTCTTTTGATCATGTTCGTTGTTGCACAATCATCCAAGCCAAGGTGATCAAGGTTAGTAGCATCCATTATCTTCACTCAATACAATATGAACCGTCATCGATGCCTTTCGGTCCCACTATTCCTCTGTCGACCGGATTATTATCCAAAGCGTGTCATCCCTTGTAAAATCCGGATCTCTTTCCAAATCCGAGGCTCCGCCTCCCAATCAGGAGAGTACAATACCAATTCAGCCGTTCACTGAGTTGTTTTCCGTTTTTATACAAACGTTTTGCAGTTGATGTAAAAAACTATCTAGAAAATAAAACTCTCTTTTATCCACTGTCTATCACAGACTCTATTGATTACCCACTTTGTTATGTCTTCTCTTTGTGGCCAAACGAAGTAAACATGTCTACTATTTACAAGCCCTTCAGTCTAGATGCGTTCCCTTCTCCTCTTGGCACTCTTCGTCTTCTCCGTTGCTCATTCTTCTGAAGCACACACTTCCCCTCAAAGTGATTCAGTCGAGGTACATTCACTCACACATTTAAAACTTAAATTATTTAAATTATTTTAGGCGGTAACAGCGGGGTCGAATTCCTCCGAATCCGGAATCGGAGGAAAAATCAACGGAGTCTGGACTTCTCGTAGGATAAATAATTTTATTAAATATAAATTATTTAGTGAAAAGTGGAGTAAACAACGGAATCACCAAAATCAAAGGAATCTTCGGATCAGAAGAGCAGAAAACAGAGTCCTCTTCTCATATTCCTCCGATGGTAGATAGGCACACCTCCGAATGAATTTATATGTTTCATGTTTTATTGTGTTTCTGTTGTTTTAAACATAATGGGATTGAAAGAAATACATGTCACACTGATACCAACGATTGCGGAGATTTTGCCAAAGAAGCGATTGAAGAACAAGTTATTTCTCTACCAAATCGTGCAGTTTGATGAAAACTAGGAGAATAGAGTGCCCAAACTTCAACTTCAGAATTTAATTTTAACTCCCACAGCGATCACGGCTGTTGTAGATGCAATTGGTAAATTGGGCTCTACTTGGCGGGGGGGGGGCCGCAGAGCCAAAATTTTTGGGGGTAAGGTAACCTATGGTGTTTGGGAGGGTCCGTAGATAAAAGTTCCATTTGGGGAGGGTCCGCGGGAAATTTTCGGCGTTGTGGGGGGTCCGCAGACCCCACCCGGACCCCCCAATTTAGTGTATGATTGGGCCCGGAATATAAGGGAAGATGACCGAATCTGGAAAACTTTGAATTAAGACTGTGTCTAAAATTCGACAGGAATGCCAGTGGTGATGTTTGTTTTTTGAAAATAAGCTCGTTTCATATATAAAACGCTCGTTTGTGGATTAATCGTCATGCAACAGAAAACCAATTGGAGCACGGGATCCAGCATCGAAAATTAACCTTGGTTTTTTCATTAGAATGTTGTCTAAAATTTTGATATGATTCAGATAAATGGCTCAGAAAGCGAAAAGCGTATTCGCCACAGGAATCAACGACTTTTTCCCAGACTAGGCCACGACGGCCACATGAATCAACTACTTTTTCCCTGGTTCGGCCACAGAATGTTGCAACATGCCAATGGTGACCTTTTTGATCAGACGCGGAATTGTCAACATATTTTTAGTTAAACGCTGCTTTTTTAAACACTGTAGATTTTACTAGTCTTGCTCGCTTTTTGTTTTAAAATTGATGTATTTGCTGTATTTAGCTATTTAATCATTCTGTTATATTTTAAATTCAAAGAAATCATAATTTAACTCGTGCACTTTCAGGTATGAGTGCCGAAAATTCGCCGATTCCCGAAAGGGAGGAGGCAGAAGAGGAATTCATTGTGGAAGGTTCCACGTATAATGAAGACCAACCTGTCGATGAACACCGTGTCGAAGAGGATGCTCCCGTTGAACAAGAGTATGCGTTCGGTTCTATCTTATTTTTTTCTTTTTTTGCAGAAACGTGATTGAGTCGGAAAACGTCCAGCAGCAGGAGGAAAATGTGCAGCAGGAGGAGCAGGATGATTCCTCGAAAGGGGAGGGAAAGGAGGATATCACAGGCAGCACGGAAGATGGTGAGTTATTATCAATTTGGAGAAAAAAACCTGTCTATTTTTCTTTGTACATTTCCTATAGTTTTATTCAGATGATGAGCCAATTCAAAGCGAACCCATGGATTCCACGGAGGGCGATGTCACCACTGATGGTGTAACCACCGGTGCAGCCAGGTTCTACCCTTTCCTCACAAATTACACTTATGTTTTAGTGACAAAGACGACGACGAGGAGGAGGAGATAACAGTGCGCAAGAGAAAAGTGATGGTTGAGTCTGGTGTGTTTATCTTTCTTTTTTTTATAAAATGAATTTTATAGACGACGACGAGCCTACGGCTGGATCCGAGGCTTCTCCCAAGAAGAAAAGGGTTCAGATGTCTTCTGATGAAGACAGCGATAGCGAAGGACGACAGCGGAAGAAGAAGGCAGTGGGTGATGATGAAGACAACGACGAAGCGTAACCATAGGTGGCGTACAAGCTCATATTTTCGTCTTAAGGCGTCATCTCCTCGGTTCGGATCTCTCCGATGACTCTGGCGAGGAAGGCGATCGCCCCCGCGGACAGGAAGAGGTCGGAGAATTGATGGCTAATATTTTCGGAGACGACTCGGACGAGGAAGGCGGCGGTGGAGATGCTCCTGGGGAGAAAGCGGATAGTCAGGACGACGAAGGAGGAGACGATGGGTACCGCAGGCGGGATGTCGATGAGGACAAGTGAGTGGCAAACAGCAGATGGTTGCTTAATTCATGAATTTGAAGCACGTTCGAATCGGACTTTGACCAGATGATGCGGAGGAAGAAGGCCGAGAGGAAGAGGGCCCGCAAACGCCGTGGAGACGGAATCGACATCATCAATGACAACGACGGCCGCATCGCCGCTATGGTCGAGTCCATGAAAAACGCCACCAAGGTTGGTATACTGGTTAAACTATATGGAATTTTACCTCAAGTTATGACGTCAACAAAAAGTAATTATGATCCTTATAACAATTATTTTTTTTCTAGGATGACCGTCTCGCCAACCTGGAGCGTCGTCCGGCTCTGCGTAAGAGGAAGATGCTGCACGAAGTGAAGGCCATGCTTCTTCGTGTAGGTCCTCTCCCTCATACCCAATTCTTCCAATTTCCAGTCTGATATGACAGAGGCCATGATCGAGAACGGAATGATGAGTGCCGTGTCTGACTGGCTCTCTCCGCTGCCCGACAAATCCCTGCCCGCCCTCGAAATTCGCACCGAACTCCTCAAGTTGCTCCAGGATTTCGCCCGTCTCGACCAGGTAGCTATTAGTTCCAGTTCGTGGGAGCTGTCTTTTCCCTGATCGGGCCAGTGATACAATTGGTTTTCAGGGAGTGCTGAAGCAGTCCGGTCTCGGAAAGGCCGTCATGATGTTGTTCAAGCACCCGAAGGAAATAAAGCAGAACAAGGAACTCGCTGCCAAGCTGATCCGCGAATGGTCCCGTCCCATTTTCCAGTTGGACACCGACTTCCGGGCGATATCCAGGGAGGAACGCGAGTCCCGCGATCAAGAGCGAATGCCCGAGGTCAAAAGGAAGCGTCCTGTGTAAGTTCTTGGCGAATGTAATTGCGGCTCCCCTGAGAGATCATAAAATTCCTTTTCTTTCAGCGTAGTCGCCCCTGTTGTGCCTGAACCTTCTTCTTCTTCCAAGCGGTTGAAGACTACGTTGGAGTTACTTGGGGAAAAAGAGGACGATGGCAGTCTGAAGCCTGGGGATAAGGGTTATATCGGCCGAGCCCGTGTGCCCCGCCCGTCCACCAAGGATTACGTCGTCCGTCCCAAACACGCCATCGAGGGAGAATTCAAGGTGAGCCCATTCTGTCTAGGGATCCAAATATCTCTTCCAGGGTGAGAAGAAGGGTCGTGCGTACGCCCGTCTGGACAGGGCTCAGCGCGACTTCAACGAGCGCACCAAGAAGCTGAAGACGAAGCGGGCGGTGCAGGTGTCTCTCGAAGGCAGGAATCTCTCCATCTGATTCACCCCTTCCGCTGTGTTGTGTGAAACGTGTACATCAATGTTGTATTCTTTTCGGCGTCCTTTCAGCCACAGGACGTCCTCTGCAGCTGACAGCCCGCTGGCTCTTATCTCCTGCAGTCGGCGCCTGTGCTTCCACTCCTGAACTCCCACGGTTGCTATCCCCTGTTATTCGTTGTCAAAATATTATTTGGTAATTAAACGTTGAGAAGCTTTCTCTTTCAACACTTGCTGGTCGGGAAGGTGCTGTCGCCACTTGGTGTTTCTTCTCCATCTACTCTCTCCCCCTCTCCCTCCCTCCTTATTGTTCCTTCAGGGGAGGCCTTGTATGACTCCTCCGGCCGCTGTAGATGGCGTCGAGGCTCCGTTGTCTCAGCTGCCGGCTGAACATAAAAGGAGGACCCGCCTTTCACACGACTTTAGGTGGGTAGACGGGTTGAAACGGACCAGACATATAGCATTAAAATCTGAATGAATGGTCAGATCTAGCATTTGTATCTGGGCCAGTCAGCTGTTTGCCTCGTGTCTTTTTGCTGTCAGAATTCCTGTGGTCGTTGTTTTCCGCAAAGGAGGCTGCTCATATGATGCGTTATCTGCAGCTGCTCTCAGTTGTCGCCGTTTCTCCCTGGAAAGTGGTTTGATCGATGGACTTTATCTATGAGCCGGCGAGAAATTCGCTACTTTGCACGCGTTGTATTCTGTAGGGTACATTAATCCCATGACCAGGATTCTGGAAGAAAGAATTTCCGACAAATCAGGGTACCAAAAGCTTTTTTTAAACATTGAAACCCCGCCACAAAAAAGACTGCAGACGCTATGAGGTGACTGTGATGGCCACCACTCAGCTGAGTTACATCCCCGTGACGGCCACCATGCTCTGCACTGCCTTCTTCGAACCACCGCCCGTTCGTTTCTAGCCCTTTATTAATTCCCCTTCCTTCCTCAGGCTTACTGCCAGCTGACTGGTCAGAACAACTCGTTTTCCTCGAACCAGCTGGTTGGTGTTCTTTCTTGCCAGTTCTGATCCTCTTTTTAGTTGGATTTCCACTCTCTTCTGATCGACTGGTCGGCTGCCTGCCAGAATTCCGCCATCGTCACTTTGCTCTCGATTGCCCTCATGTCCGGCGCCCTCACGGGAGCCTTCATCGCCGGCTGGCTGGCCGATTTGTATGGGAGGCGGCCAGTTGTCAAAGGTAAGAAGACGTTTTCGAGGGTTTCTATGGTCTTTTAGGCTGTCTTTTGCTGATTGGCCTGGGGAATCTGGCGGTGGCCATGCTGTCCATGTACTCTCCCTACCTCACGGCCTTTCTTTTTTTCCTCCTGGGCACCTCTTGCGGTGGATATATGGTAGGCCAATTTTCAAGCTTTTAGATCACAGGGTTTCTTTTTAAATGGGAGAACTGGAGGATTAAACACCAGTCTAACCTCATTATCTTCTGATTTCCAGGTGGTGAACCTCGTCATGTTCGTCGAATGCCTGGAATTGCCCCGATCTCGCCTCCTAGCCGTTTCCACGAATGGATGGAGTATTTCAATGGTATTTCCTATCTTTGAAACACTGACCCTATTTCTTTTTAGCCCGTGGTGGCCCTGATGGCTTGGCTTTCTTTCCACTGGACAACGTACCATTTCACAGTGGCTGGGACGGCCTTCATTGCCCTTTTTGCAAGCGTACGTTATCTAGAAGAAGGGAGAATTCTTTGTTTTAGAACTTCTTCCTCGTGGAGAGTTGTCGATGGCTGGACAGCGTTCTGAGGACGAACGACGCCCATCGGAATGCAATGACGGTAGCCTCTTGGAATAACTACAGGGTGCAGCCAGGTGGGAATTCTCTCTCTCTCTCTCTCTCTTTCTGCCTTTCTCTTCATTTATATCCTTTCTATTCAGGCTGGCATTGGTGGCAGATGCTTCGTTTCTCCTCTTCGGCAGCCCACCTACGCCACCCAGAGCAGCCCACTTCGAGAAAGTATAACTACGTCGATCTTTTCAGGTACATTTACCCCCAAAATCCTCCAAGCTTCCCCTATTCCTTGAAAACTAATCCAAGTTGTGGTCTGCCGCTCATAAAAAGGAATGTACTTGATAAAACCCTCGTCCCTGCAGGTCATCGCGAGTGTGCGTCCCCTTGCTGGCCCTGGCCTACTGCTTCATAGCCTCCTCCATCGTCTCCTTCGGCTTCTACTTCAACCTCGACGGAATCCCCGGCAGTCGCTTCGTCAACATGGCCGTCATGGGCGTGTCCAAATTCGCCATGGGTACCCTTCCTTCTCTTTTATTTGCAAAAGCTCCATTCAGGCTGGATTCCCTTCTTCGTGTCTCCTTGGATGGGAAGACGGCCGATTGTCCTGATTTCCGTTGGAGTGGCCACAACGGCTGCATGGACCGCCTGTTTAACGTAAGATTCATGTGCTGTATTCATTGATCTCTGCTTTAGGTACTGGCTGAACGTGGGCCCTTCCCACTGGTCTCACACCTTTTTCTCTCTGCTCGTGTCGGCCTCTCTCGATCCGACCTGGAAGATCAACCACCTCTACTCCACGGAACTCTTCCCCACAGCCGTCAGTTTTATTTCTTATGATTTTTATTCTTATGATTCTTATTTTCTTTCTTTCTGAGTTTTACGAGAGACTAATTAACCGATGTTTTCTAAAAGAGTAAGAATTGTTTTTCTGTAACAGCTGACTGGTACGAATATTTTCAAAAATTGAGATGCAGCCGTCATATATCATATTCAACACGAAAAAGCGCGCAGAGCGAAATGCTGCGCGCTATTTCGCGGCCAAATATACAATATATTTTATAATAACAGTTTTAAAAAACTTTCTTTATCCCGTAATTTGCCTTCCCTACTACCCTCTAATGGGATTTTTCTGACCAGATGTTAAAAATAGTAGGCGGCGACAAACATTTCGCCTCTTTCCATCGTAAACACGGTTTTTAATCAGCTGGATACATTGATGTCGTTATTTTTATGCAAAAAAAAATCTGCCTTTTTAATTTCCCAGGAATGAGTCCCTAAATTTTTTTTTCAGGTAAGAAACATGGCTCGTGCCATCTGCAACGTCGGTGCTCGTTTCGGATCTGTCATTGCCCCTGCTGTGAGTCTCTCTCTCTTTCTCTTTCTCTCTCTCCCTCCCTAACCCCTCTTCTGCAGGTCGTCTTCCTCCGTTCCGCCAGCCCCGTCATCCCTCTGGCCGTCTTCGCCCTCATCCTCAGCCTCCAGCTGGTCGTCGTGGCCCTCTTCCTCCCAGAAACGAAGGACAGTCCCCTCCCGGCCGATTTCCCTCCGAAAAAGCCCTCCGCCGACGCGGAAGCTTTCGTTGCTCCCGGGGAAAACCTCACAAAATGTTAGCCTCTCTCTATTTATTGTTTCTGTTGACTGATCTACTGGTCCTGGTTGTTTCCTGTGAAATGGGTTCCCCTCCTTCGATCTCTTGAAAATTAGCCACTTCTGTCACTTTCGCCAGGTTCACAAAGCTTTATTCTATGTGCAATTTATAATTTATTGTTTTAACACTAATGAACGGTTTATAACAAAAGCTTTTATTTGCGAACTTGGGTTCTTCCAGTTGATCTACGGACTAACACTTGGAGAACTCGAGATGTCGGATGTTTAGGAGATGTCCGAGGGATCCATCGTCGTTCCCACCCCGATACTGTAAGTTTTAAAGATGTAAACAAGAGTGGCTCCGCTGGGTGGAACCTCAAAGAAACCAGGCATCGCAGCTGTTCCTACAAGCTATTGTTACCAAAAGCGGCCTATAATTGAAAAAAGCAAATCAAGCGGCCCATGGTTGTTCAAAAAGCAGTAGAAAAAAGAAGTTCCCGCAAGCATCTGATTCTTGATATGGTTCTAGCGCAAACTAGGAGTTTATAAAACTACGTCAGTGCTATTTTTCCTGTTGGAAAAGCTTGTTTTATCAATTGTCACTTTTCTCGTCACTTGAAAGTACTCCGTTCTTTTCCCTCCCATTGACTGGTTGCCCATCGCCACCTATTCGTTTATCCATGCCCGCTTGTAATTTGAAGAGACTCCTCGGCAAATCATATGGAATTAGGCCATCCGTTGTCAACAGAAACAGGCTGAATGGCTAAATCAACCAGGCGCTAGATCGATTACTCATTCTCCTGTCTTCTCAGTTTCTGTACTGAACCATTTAAACTGATAAGTTGGAATACATCTCAACTTCTTTCGTGGGGATTTCTCACTTCGGCTGAGATTCCCTCGTGATTTGATTGCTTTCGCTTTATCCGAGTGTTTTCGCCGACGACTGTGAAACGTGAGACGAGATTAGTATATCGTATAGTAGGAATTCGGCATTTATGGAAAGGCTGTGTGGAGGAAGGGATTGGCCTTTGGACTGAGAATGACAGGGAAAGTGGAGGCATATGGGAATTTAGACAACAGGAGCATTCTTTTGTGGTATAAGTCACACGGAAGGTCTTCTTGACGAAGGCAGCAGAGGTGTCCTCGCCTCGTCTCTCCTCTCTAATCTGAGAAATGTCCATCAAAGTCGCGTGATGTGTGCTATAGTTGGCCCCATCATTTGCCATTCCACCCCGATTTCTGAAGCGTTGACACGCGTGTTTTCTCCTGTCAGCGCCATTCGTCTTTTATGGATGACGCTGCTCTAATCGCCCTCTTGCGTGTTTTATGCGGGTTGCTGAAGACCCTGTAGACGGCCGAAGACAAGAGAATGATATCTTTATGCGTCAGCGGGCAAGATGTCTGCGAGGTCAAGATAACTGTATGTTCTACATCACAAAGCTCATTGGGAGAGGTGGCGGCACCTCGTAGGTTTGCAAGATCAGGGGACCCGTGGATGGAAGACGACGGAGGCTTCAGGAGGCGGCCGACTGCGCTTTTGAAGTGCCTGGAAATGAGCTATTAGTCAGCGGAGAGAAGGGCAGTCTTTTGCGAGGGATTAACCCCTGGGCAAATATAGCCACCGGATGATCAGAGACCATCCGGTGGTTGTGGAAGTCTTTTTAAAAAGAGGGGTTATATGCATAAGGCATGACTATTGTATTTGTGCAATGAGTTCCCCGTTCGAAGGCTCAAAAATCGCGCCGCTGACTTTCCCATCGCCTGGTTGAGTTGGTTGATTGACGCCCGCGTGTGTTGTGCGTAACCCTGGATTGTTTGTGATTCCTCAGTCCGCTTTCTGCTCAAATCGCCCCCATTGCTCCCTTCGGTGACCGGTCAACTGTCAACGTCATGGCTGATAACCGCCGGGATTCCCTACTTCCCTCTGACGTCACGACGCGCCTTCTCCCCACGTTCTACTTGAAAAACACAATAGGCGGGCCTGACTCACGACAAAGGGTGATCGACATCCCTCGCGGGAGGAGTTTTCTCTCTTCCGCGCGCTTTAAAGTAATTTCTCGGCGGCGGCGCGATCTGTGTGCACCCGCGTGACGTCACCTGCCGTGATAGATGGCCCTGCTCAAACAAAGGCTGCCCTCGACACTTTTAATTTGAGCCACGTCGGAAATTAACGAGGTGCCCGGTGACAGATCGAAGAGGCGGATTGGAGGGAGGCAGTCTCCTGGAGACTGCGGGGGAGAGAAAGCTCAATTTTAAGTGAAAACCAGGTTTTAAAGGAGGCAGGGTTAACCCAGGATAACCGCTGGAGACCTTAACTGCCAACTTAGGGTCTTTTTGCGACCTTAATCTATGATTCCTCGTGAGATTTTACTTCAAATTCAAAGAAAGAAGAATTTTCCCTCGGTATTAGGGATGGTACTCTTTTAGGGTACTCTTTAGGACAGTGTTCATCCAAGCATGATAATCGATTCCCATGACGTATTGAAACACAAGCGTGCACCTGTTGCCTATATTTGGGGTAGTAAACACACGGCCCGTTGGTTGTTTACCATCCCTGGGAACACAACTCTCAAATTCCGTTGGCAATAAACAGGCGTCTATTTTCAGCCACCAAAACTATACTTTCCATAGGTAGACAGGGCTCTATTGAATAGGCAAGGGTTCAGTCGGTGGTTGAACTTCCCCTCGCGTGACCTCGTGTCCCGCCGGCGCACAGCTGTTGCGTCCGCGTAGTTTACACGTGTGACGTAACGGCTGGCTGCACGGAACACAAAGCGGGCGGAAGGAAGACTTAACCCCGGGGAAAGTGTTTGGACAATCGCCTCTGGACAAAGGGAGGCTGCGGAGAGGCTTCTTTCCCCTTCAACGGGGTTCAGTGAGACTTTTGTGGAAAACAATCTGATTGTCGGAAATTAAACGGCTGAATTGTGCCTTCCGGGAAGTGTTATCGAAAACTCACTGGGCTGATCCTTGTGAACCGAGGGTTGGTTGTCACAGTGCGAAGTAAGGTCAGAGAGACGATCCGCCAGTTTAGCTGCGTCTGGATCGTGGATTGCAACCTGAAAACATCTCTTTTTTATCTTTTGTGGATCGTAAAGTACTGTAATCCTTGAGACACGACAGTCTTCGGATTATCTTCGCTAATCTGACTGCATTGTTGTTTTTCAAATTATGAAGGAGGGGAGCCGCGGGAGATCGATGAAACAATTACGGCTTCTTTCATGGGATTAGACACACTCGGTCGCTCACGTCAGATCATGTAATTTGCATGGCTGAACACTTTTTGGACTCGTGTTTTCAGCCGATGAAACGCCATGTTGACGGACTGAGGGGGACTCCAGTGGATGGGAATCAAGGATCGACACAAAGAGAGAGAGAGAGAGAGAGAAAGATAGAGAGAGATAGAGATAGAGATAGAGAGAGAGAGAGAGAGAGAGAGAGAGAGATGGTCTCAAAAGAGTTCTTTGTCTTACAAAGTTCTAATTAAGATTGTATTTCTGATGGTTGGAGTGGACAAACCTGTTTCTCGATTAATGACTTTCCCAAACGTGGAAAATACTTTCTCTTGCATTGAAAATACGCCTGGTTGGGTAAACAACTGCGTCACAACGCGAGGCCCTCAGAATGTTCTCGGATCTGCCCTGTTTTGCCTCGGATGGACGAACGCTTAAACGAATTAGGCGTCCTTTCCCACGCGCTTGAGGGCTGACTCGATTAGGAGGACAGATACATGAATTCTGACGTTCTAGTGCCTCTTTTCATCTGCGAAGATAGTTTCCTCCGCCCTATTCCAAATGCGGAAATGCGCCTCGGCTGCACTCTCACATGCGTTATCAGCGCGAGTGCAAAGAGTGTCTCTGAGAATATCTTCCCTACCTCTATTTCCGGCAGGGCGTTCCGTCGTCCGTTCCTGGCTGAAGTGGCGAACATCTCGAGTGTGTCGTGCTCCGTCTCCAGCTCTCCCATTGACGGCGGATTCCGCGAGCGGCGTCGCGGCAACTAGCCGTCGCGGCGGCAGCAGCGGCCACGCCCATCGATCCGCCCAAGTTCTGGGGGACCCCGCCCCACGCACAATGCAAATCAGCTGGCAAGAACACTGGAACTAGCAAGGGCCACGCAGGGAATTCGGAAATAGAAGACAAGGGGAATCTTGACTGTGAGAAAGAGATTCTCTCCAGCTACTTCTTGAAACAAGACGGTTTTCTAAAGCATAAAGCAACCAAAATTCGATATCTTTACTGTCATCTTTTCTTATAGCTTGGTAGAAGTGTTGGTATCCATGCTGACATGCAAACACCCCTTGTAAGGGCATTCGTGGTTACTTTGTAATTCAAGCAGACGATCGAACACCAGCCTCATTTACTCACCAAGACAATTGTTTGTGTACATGGGGGTCCTCGCCAAGTACAACTCGTAATTGACAATTTTGTCCTCAGCTACAAATCGGTGATCTCCGTTTTTTCCTTCAGTGCAACCTACGAAAGAAAGTGCCCCAGTGACACATTATGACGTCCTGCCGCGCTACTTTTGTTTTGCACGTCACACTGTAACAGATTGCCTGCAGAACGGCAGATGCCCATTGACCGTGTAATTGCCATGACTGATCGCTTTCTTCTGGAAGTAGCCAGTATAACCTTCGACCAGAGGGGGATCAATTATGAGGACAGCCTTGATTGACTACGGAATTGGCGCCAACAATGAGGCGCCGGGCGAATAATGGGGTCGCCGGAATATAAACGGGCAAAAACGAGATGACGCCGATGGGGATTTGACTAGAAGGAAAGAATAGGAGACGGAGGAAAGCCATACCAGGACACTGGGTGCTTGCGGGACCTTGATTTTTGGGTCTGTGGTTGGGAATGGGTGGTTCGAGGCCTCGTTTTTAAGGTTGAGCCCACTAACGGGGCCTTCCTTTTAGAGACCACCTTCCTATCATGTACAGGTATTAGGAAAGCCCGGTGAAGAGAGGAAAAGAGAAACAATCCGTATTCAACGCCTCTTCAAAGCCTTCTGCGTCTTCTCTCTTTTGATAATTCTCTTCTTCCACTACTTCATTTCTCCCACATAAATGATCCAACGTCACTGCGAACCGTGGGACTTTGCATGTGAATCTCGTTTCGGCCTTTTCCCCGGGAACTTTGATTTCCGTGACAGCCAATCTCACATGCAAAGAAATCGTTCTCAAACCCCGACAACTGCCGATTCGCGCGTGCAGGTCGGCGTATTTGCCAGTATTCGGTAGCGACAGATACAATCTCTGTAATCGCTGTTGCTGGCGCTGTTTTTCAGTGGCGCATGATCCGCTTTGTTGCGAAACTCGGACGAAATTGGCAGTGCCAGTGAATTGTAATGTGTGGACACTACGGTTCCACTGCGTCACCAAACGGGAACTTCTTATGTGACTATGCCTCATCGAGGGATTGTAGGTTGGAGGATGGACAGGCAAATGGTCGGAGGCCACTTGTTGAGGGCAATCTATGGTTTATTGTGTATTTCGTTTACTCTGCATCGTCAGGCATGCATCTCCGGGTTTATGCAAACCACCATCAGGGAAGAACTGGCACTAAGAAGGAAATTAGTCAGGTGTCATCAATATGAGTTGTTGACCAGAGTCCTCGAATGTTTTGCTGGGACGAGGACTTTTGTATCCTTAATCAGCTCTAGAAGTGACCTTAAACTTTGCAAAAGTTTTCACAATACTTTTTTGAGCAACATAAAAATCGACGGTTAAAACACTTTCCCCCATAGTATGCCAAGAAAAGACTTTTATATCTTCGGTGCATGACGTTTAGCAATACAGCTGTTTTCAGTTCCGATGTCCCGTGGGAAGTGTGTCAGATCGAGGACGGCTCCCCCGACTTCCAGCACCTGGTCTCCATTCGGATGAAGGTCTTCGTCGAAGAGCAAAAGGTCGACGAATCCGCCGAAATCGATGAATACGAAACCATCTGCACCCATCTGGGACTCCGAGACAAGGGTTGGTTATCGTCTCTTTAATTCAAGTATTGCATGTTGCAGAGAGCAAAAGCTTCCACTCCGTCTGTCGTCTGAGGCCAAAGGCTCCCTTCGTTAAGCTGGAACGGGTTGCCACTATCAAGGTACCATTATCCCGTTTTTCTATTTAAAATTACTTAAGGAATACCGTGGAAAAGGACTGGCGGAGATTCTGAGCCAGGAAGCGGCCAGGATTTGCTCTGTTAAATGGCCCCAGTTGATTCTCGTCGCACACGCCCAGACCACCGCCCTCCACTTGTACAAGAAACTGGGGTTGGCTTCAATTTGGAATAAATACAGTAATCCTTTTAGGTTCTTTGTGGTTTCCGA
Source organism: Oscheius sp. G VE-2021 (assembly GCA_022343465.1). Taxonomy (NCBI): domain Eukaryota; kingdom Metazoa; phylum Nematoda; class Chromadorea; order Rhabditida; family Rhabditidae; genus Oscheius; species Oscheius sp. G VE-2021. The sequence goes on along the minus strand of JAJQXH010000027.1, from coordinate 1,435,991 downwards.
AGAGTTCGAGGAGGAAGGAATCGACCACTACACCATCGCCTTCCCCGTTCCAAACAGTGCATAGTCCGTGTGGTTGTGTTTGGTCTTTAAATTAGGCTTTCAGTGATATTTCGGAGTATACGCTGCCTGTAGAGGAGAAGTTCTGTCCGGGAGAATGTGTGGACCCAGCTGTCGTCAGGAACATTCAGAAGCTGGTCGACGATGTGCAGGTGAGAAACTCAAGGAAAATTATTAAGCAACGTAATGAAGCCATGCGGTATCAGAAGAAGGTTACTGCATACCATTTGGCCGATGGTACTTTTTCAGAACTTGCGGGTGATTCCTCTGCAGACAGTGCTCTCCATAGTCGAGGAATTCGAGCGTCTCCTCGGCCTCGCCTTTCCACTTTTCCGACGATATGCCAGGGATGTCTGCGCCCTCCAGTCATTCCCAGGTCGAATTATATTTAAGTAATGGTAATATGTAATTCAGAGGTCTCCGCAGACATTGAAAGCGATGAAAAGACGCTGTTGGATCTGGGATGGACGAGGCTCAACACGGGCCATTACTCTCAGGTCAAGGAGTACTGGAGACGCTTCTACTTTGCCGTTTGTCTTCTGAAATCCATGCGACTTTCTGTGTCAGGGGAATTCGAGGTAATTTAGCGTTTTCTGCAGTGGTAACAGGCGGGAGTCCTTCCGTCCAACTATCTTTGTTCTTCAGTCTCGTTTCCACGAGGTGTTAAGTGTATGCGTTGGCTAACCTTTCGCCGGCGGCCATTTGCGAATCGCTTTCTCAGGTTTCAGTATTGTTGATGAATGGTTCGGATCCTGGGAGGCGCCGGAACGCCCGCAATCCGTCATTTATTCCGTGCGGCTCCAGAAATAGCCAAGTTTCAGGAGTCACTCCGACTGCTCGACAAAGGACTCATGATGGGAGGGAGATATCTGCCGAAACGCTCGATCATCGCACGCACGGCCCATCTGCAGCAGAGGTGTCCACCACACATTCCCATCGTCTGCCAAGGGGTAAATAAGTGATAGAATGGCGGGTATGTGAGATAGGTTGAAGAGACACGGCCACAGGCACTGGGGGGATCTGAAGAGATGCCAGTCATTGGAAGCATCTCGGACGAGGAGTTCTTGGAGAAATACGTCATTCCCAATAGACCAGTGCTCATCAGAGGAGGAATCAAACACATTCCCGCGGTTGGCAAGTGGAGGTACCCTCCTACCTTTAACTAATCTTGAATCATCTTACAGTATCCCATTCCTGGCTGAGAGGTTGGCCTGGCGCCAGTTCCCCGTGGAGATGGGTTCCCGCTACACAGATGACTCGTGGCAGCAGCAACTGATGCAGGCGGAGGACTTTTTCGCAAAAGTCGCCGACCCGCAGGTCCGTCTTTTGTTTATCTGCCATAATGGACCATTCAGAGCGGTGTCGTCTATTTGGCTCAGCACCGCCTACTAGAACAGGTTCCGGAACTGCTCGATGACATCCCCATTCCCTCCTATTGTTTGGCTGCCGGTCTGGATGAAAAGGTAGATCTTATGAGGAAAGAGGCAATGGTCTTTAGGACGTGGATATCAATGCGTGGGTAGGACCAGCCGGGACGATTTCCCCTCTGCACACGGATCCCAAGGACAACCTCTTCTGTCAGATCAGCGGGAAGAAGTTCTTCCGTCTGGTATCTCCTGAAGACTCCGCCCGCGTCTACCCGAACGAGGATGGGATATTGACAAATACCAGCCAGGTAATTCAATCCGCCTAGTTTGTGTAATGCATACTTTACAGGTGGACATGGAGATGCCGGATTCAGCAGAATTTCCGCTTACTGAAGGCCTGCGCTGCCTGGATGTTGTCGTCAACGAAGGAGACGCCTTGTTCATTCCGAGGGGCTGGTGGCATTACGTGAGATCTCTCACTCCGTCGATTTCTCTCTCCTTCTGGTTCGACAACGAGTTCTGATTCTATGAACTTTACTGTTTTCGATTTTCACTGTCAGAATGAATGATTTGCTCAAAAGCACCTTGTATGTTACTGTCGACGAATATTTGTATGGAATAGTCTCTGAAATTGGAATCAAGCTACAAAATAGTTTTAAAAAATTTATCATTCGCTCTCGAATTGGAAATTGTTGCGCACAGAGTCCCCCGGAAATAATGGGAAAACTTTTGTCTTCAAGTATTAGAAAAGCAAATGACAAGTCATCTCTCATCATCACATTAGCCTCGATCTCTTCCCACGCTTTTCCGCGAGAACGACCAAACGGAAATTTGGATACTTCATTAGGAAATCAATACAAGTGACACTACAGGAAGTAATATATAGTACATTATTCGGTGTCTTCTTTAAGAATAAGAAACTGTCAGGAGAGAATAGAACGGCCGAGCATTGCTTGACAGAATGCAGGATACTGAAATCAAAGGATGTTTTGGACTGATTGGTATCATCTTGAGAGGGAAAATGGAAACGAGGGTTCCTTAGTCCCAAGTGCCTGTGGAGAGCAACTACTACTAGCAGAAACGACGAAACCAAGAAAATCAGACAAACTGAAATTTGAAAATGATGCTTGATTCATTAACTATTATGGAAAATATTTCGAAGTGAATCCATCCAATCTCTGATTGTTCCCTCATTTCTGTGTTTTCACATACCTTGCAATTGTCTCTTTTCTGCTACGTTGATTTCATTACCAAGCCTTATGTTTCAGCATCAGACATCGTCAGTGTCTAGCGAAAGCTACCGTCCCATTAACACATTTCTTTTTACTGATAGTTTCACTACTGGGTGGTTCGAGTAGAATGACCTTTAAGTATAATGTAAACTATTTTTCAGCTGATGATCGATTGTCCAAACTTCTCCGATGCCCCCACCTCCTACATTTACTCAATGACTTGTCTCTCCTTCGCGTCAACACCTCTGAACCTGATCACACTATCCATCATTTGTAAGTTTGATTAGACGCATGTGTGTCTATCGGTTGCTTTATTCTAGGTACTCAATCCTCTCGCCAAATGGCCACCTACCGTTGGTATTTGACAGTCTATCACATCCTCTGCACTACCCTAGATGCTCTCCTTACCATAGGAGCAATCCCTGTGTTGTTCCTCCCTCTGCCAATGGGATATCCTTACGGATTACTCTCCGTTCCTCTCAAATGGCCCACCAATGCTATCTTTCTTTTGATCATCGACATCGCAATGCTAACTTTGCTCTCACTCGTTTTAATGTTTTTCTATCGATGCCAGGTAGTTTACATTCTGAATAATATGCTTAGTCTTAAGACTGTCCTGCCAGTAAGCCATCCTCTGAAACTCGGTCATGGGAACATGTCGGCCGGTCTTCTTTTTTTCTGTCTGACCTTCGGAGGAGCTGTCGTTGGGGCAGGGCTCTCAATCAACTCTGACCAGTACGCCACGAGGGCCTTCTACATCAATGCCTACAGCTGTGCCAGAGGGATTCTCAAGTTCTCGAGAGTACAAATATACCAAGCATCCACGATCCGAGTGAGGCTTTCCATAAATAGAGCACACCACATTCAGTATTTCTTGATGATCCTTGCAGCACTGGGTATTCTATGCTTATTCTTGATTGTTGGTCTATTCTCAATGACTATACATACACTTCTGGCCAATGGGGAGCATTTGTCAGTGGCCACCAAGAAGGCACAGAAGAAGTGGCTGATATTGCTTACTTGCCAGGTGACTTTGGATGTTTCCTTCATTCTCAAAATAACTATTGTTCGCCTATATTTGTCAACATGTTTCAGATATTAATCCCTGTGGTTGTAATATTTCTCCCAGCCCTTGCAATCGGCGTGATAATCTTCTCAGAAACGTTCACAACCTCCAGTAAGTCATGTTCTGAATCTAGCATGTCCTTTAGCTATAACCTATGTCTGCCTTTTTACAATATCTACCCACGGATTGCTTTGTTCCATCGCAACCCTCTGTCTAAACGATCTCTATGTCTCCTTCATCCGCAAATCATTCTACAGTAGGTTTTTACTAAATCATTTTCACAGTCATGTTAAGAACTTTTGTGTTGTAAAGAGAAATCGACGATTCACACAACATCTCCAACTTTGATGTGACCTTGTTTATAAACACATATACAGTATACATCTATTGCTTTACTTGGCGACGGCCTTGTCCAGGTGCTGCTCGACCACAGCAAAGATTTCATCGACGGATCCTTCGGCGTTGATCTGAAGGCATAAAGGCCAAAGCCAGATGAGACCTTACCCTGACAAGTTTTCCCTGCTTGGCGTAGTGGTCGACCACGGGGGCAGTGGCAGTGGTGAAGGTGTGAAGGCGCTTCTTGATGGTCTCGATGTTGTCATCAGCACGACCGCTGGAAACCAAGGAGACTAGAATCACACAGAAAACCTTTGTTTTGACTTCAATCTTCGAGGAATCATTAAAGTCCTCTTTAACATGTCATAATTTAACCTCGCTTACCTGGTCTCGGCTCTCTTCAGAAGCCTCTTGACGAGAGTCTCCTCTGCCACGTCGAAGAAGACAACCAACTTGGCAGCCTGGATCTCCTGCTCGAACTGTTCTCCCTGGGCAACCTCCCTCGGGTACCCATCGATGAGGAATCCCTTGCTGCCCTTGGCAACCTCCTTCAGCATGGCTTCCTTAATGAGGTCCAGGACAACCTCCAGAGGAACCAGCTGGCCAGCCTCCATGATGGCCGTCAGCTGAGCTCCACGAGAAGATCCAGACTTGACCTCATCGCTGAAAACAGAAGGGTTTTAGAAGAAGAAAGTTTGGTACCGAAGGAGATCTCCCGAGGAGAGATGGGACAGGCCGTACTTGGCGACAATCTTCTCGCACTGAGTGCCCTTGCCAGAGCCAGGTCCACCTGAATGCTTAATCAAGTAAGGGAACCAGGCTCACCGACGATAAAGAAGATGGGCACATTGGCTGCCTTCAGGGGGGCCAGGTCAATCTTCTTCCTCTCAACGGGAGCCTACGAAGAAATTTAGAAGCCTCTTGGAAAAACTCACCATGATGAAGAGATCTGGAACAAAAGTATGAGCTCGGTTAAAAAAACCAAAAATACTATGAAGAAAAAACTTCAGAAAGTGATAAAATGAGTGGAGGCGGACCTTGTCGTCTTATCTTTCAAACACAACTTTCCCACATTTCTATTGTTAAGCGAAAGCACACAGTTTCTTGGTTTTTTTTAATGGACATGAATAATTCCTTCAGGAGACGTTTAGAATGAACACTGATGCGGATAAACGAGATAAACAAGAGCAGGTGAATGGAAAGACAAGCGGAGGATGGGCTCTCGAGACCTTTTTCCTGCCGCCGGTTTACACTTTCGCACGCACACAACACAGAGGCCAATCAAGCGGTTTTGTTCCCAATTTCAGGAAAAGGGAATGAGGAGTGGAGAAAGGTGCAATGAGACCGGAAACAGATAGGGCAGAAACAGAAAAATAGGAAGTTCCAGGAAGGAAGCAGCTGATTTGTTGATCACTGCGAAATGTTGCAATGCGTCTGAAAGCGTCGCATGTATTTAAGCAAAAAGTGTCAGCTACGATCGGATTATTCCAGTGATAGGCGTCAAAAAAGCCTGTCACAACCAGTTATCGTCGAATTTCACCCAAAACTTCTCCAAACAAATGCTTGGCTTCAAAGAAACAACCTAAATTCGTTTCAAACGATGCGTGAAATCAATAAATCTTGGGAAGATCATAAAAACCGAGGGAATTAGCGGACAAAGTGCGTAGTCGGGTGGAAGCGTGGGATCGATGGGAACTCGGCAATTGCTGCGTGTGGCAGCTATTTCCGGCTGATTCCGGGCAACCAGCCGGCGGTTATTACGCAGTAAAGATATCACAGATACCCAGTTTATCAAGGGACTCTACACCTGCGCATAAATATGATTTTACTGAATATTAAAGGAATTGTGGTTTGGGTTGAGAGAAAACCCACGGCCGATTGGAAAGGACATTCCTCTCCAAATGGCCTCGCATAAGCAGCTTATTGGAAATATATCCCACTTCAAACAAGGGCACTGGATGAAAATGATAGTGAGAACTGGTTTATGGACGGAAGGCTTTTGAGATGAAAAGAACGAGGCAGAAATGGATAAAGAGAAGAAGGCTCACTCACTCGCTCCCTAAGCTAATTACTGTCCGACAATCCCTCTTCAGCTAAACCTTTTTCCAAGTACGGTCATATTTTGTGACCCTTCCCGTCTCGTCCGACCCTTGACCATTAAAGAGCAGCCTTGATGGCAGATAAAAACTGCAGCCATCGGATGGCCTTGTTGTGCCATCGGCCTGTTATCAGTCGGCCATCGCCTCCCCCTCCGGTCACTCCTCCACGCAATGTGCCCATTCGGCTTCTTGTTCATCACTATTGTTACATTCGCCTTTTTAAAACACAAAATTTACAGAATTTGAACAGACATTGGTATACGAGGTAAGAACTAGTTTTAGCTGAAACTTATATTATGTTTGCAGAAACGGAGAATCAACTCGACGCCTACAAGTTGCTTTACCTCAATGAATTCATGCTTCTCTTGTTGTGTTTCTTTGATTCTTTCACCAAGGTTGTGAGATACGAACGCTGTTACTTGAAGTGTCAGTTCTATAACTCAGGGAAATGTTTATTGAGAGAGGATGAGTCTCTATTCGCTTGTGCTGAAGAAGCATGTCCAGTAAGCGTGGGCTCTGGTGATGTCCAGCGGAAGACCGAGGAATTTGTCCATGAAGTTCATGCGAACGTCGATCAGATGGACCATGAGGAAATAGTTGTGGAGGGAAGGGAAGACCACCACCACAATCCACAGCAGAAGACTCACTATCGCTCCTGGAGACAATTTGTTCTTCCGAAGGATAACGGCCAACGGCTAAAACTTTTTAACATTTGCTTTATTGACGTTGTACATAGGAGCAAGAAAGAGTGGAGAAGAGGCTAAAATGAGCGACTGAGGGAGAGAGAGAGAGGAGAGAGGAGAGAGAGAGAAAGAGAGAGGGAGAGAGAGAGAGAGAGAGAGAGAGAGAGAGAGAGAGAGAGAGGAGAGAGAACTTGGGAATCCTCACCGGACAAACGTAGCATAGCATGGCGATGGCCACAGTTTGAGCGTCTGCCGCCATGAGTGGTAGTTGCAGACGAATGAAGAATTAGATTTCACCAGATGATTAGTCTATGAGCAACGTTGCCGAAAGTTAACATTTGTATATTTGCGAAACATTTCGCTGACGGCCACTTTCCGGCGGAAACGATTTCAAACACGAAATAATGAAGCTGTATTGAATTTTAAAGAAAACCAGAAATCCTTTGAAGTGAGCAATAGTCACGAAATCATGGAAGTCCTAGCCTGCATTACAGTAATCTGAGGACTATCTTATTCATTCCTTCAAGAGCTCACCATATTTGTCGATTTTCTCCACTTCTTTGTGACTGGATGGAGCATATTTGGCTGGAAAAGTAGAATGATTGGGGCATCGAGGGCATGGACGAGGACTCCAGTGTAGTTGAAACAGAAGAAGGCCCACAGCGGATGGGAGGAGAGGGTGTAGAAACGGTTCATACACAACATGTCTAGGAGGAATAAGAGGTCCTGCAGGAAGGCCTAGAAAATTGAAATATTGAGTAAATAAGAGCAATAAGGGAAAAAAGCTTAGATTGATTTGAACAAATCACCTGAAAGAAGAGGAGAACATTCCTCTTAACCCGCCTGGAGGTATTCGTAGAGAGATGGGATTGTTTTATCTGAAAATGTCGAATTCTCAAATTTTGAGGTAAACTACAATTTCATAGAGAATCTTGACCAAAGTGAGTCCATTGATTGCACAATCGAAGGAGACCACCCAGAAGACGGTGTCAATTGCATTCTCGAAGCTAGCGGTGGCCACTGCCGCATCCTGCAGAGACATGGTCTCGCCGTTGAAATACATTTGATTATTCACTGAAGTGGGAATTCCTTTGAAGAAGACTTTTGAACTCACACGATAGAACTCCCGAGATCAGTTGACCGCATATAATAGCAATACATACGACCTAAAAGAGTAAACAGACTTCCTTATCGTTAGAGCAAACTTACAATAACCACTCTGACGTGGAAGAATCGGTCGTAGTACTTCCAGAAGTAAATGGCCACAAATCGATTGACTGCCAGAACGAGAGAATAGTAAAGAGCCGCCATATAGGCATTTGTGTTGATAAACACGGCTATTTTGTCGATGAATCGATTGCCTTGGGCAATCCCTCTGAAATAAATGAAATATGATGGGAAAATAGAAATTACAGGGCTCCTAGGGGAATGTGCCATATTAAAACCTCCAGAAGAGCGAAGAAGTTCATGAGACATTTGAAGGAACAGACGATGTTGAAGGCGGATTTGTGTTTTGGATGGAGGAGACAGAGGAGGATTATGTAGACACTCGCTGACAGGCCCACAACCACCGTCTGAACCAAAGGCTTGTTTTGGAAAATGACCCAATTTTCAACCAAAAGTAATGAAAGGTTATAACTTCAAATTTCAAATTTCTTCGCTGTTAAAACTAACTTCTGAAGTAAGGGCCAGTTACCGATTAAAAATCCAATCGAGATTTGGCTTGAAAATTTTGCCCAAGCCCAACAGTCCCATTTACCTACCGTAGTGTTGACGACAGTGCAGAATATGCGTTGAGCTGTGGTGAGTTCCATGTGAAGAGTGCCTACGTGAGCGTAGAAGGCATAATTAAAGTGCAGATGATAGTCTGTAAGTACAGGGTGGGTCACGTGTTCTTGTGAGTAATCGAAGATGGAGCAATTCCAGTGAAGGAAGCTTCAAAGAACAAAACCAACGGGAAAAAGAAGATTCCAACAGTTTCGAACAGGAGAGGAAAGACTGAATATGCAAATAGTCCACGAGACCTTGAAAGAATGGAACAAATGGATGAACTCAAGAGACTAACCATGGAATTCAGAAAAGAATAGACATTTAAGGCTTTATTCATTTACTCCAATTGAAACCCAGGTTCACTCGGTTTATCTTTTCGTAGGAGAAAACGGGAAAACATGCCAAAGGGGAAAATACTAATTCAACCAAGAAACAAATGTATGCTTTTTTTTACAAAGCGCAGGTTTTTTCAGTTGTTTTTTTTCAAATAACAAACAAATGCAGTTTGTTAAGAGACTCCAGTAGGTTGACCATTTTTTGTCTCAAAATAATTTTAATTTAAAGGCTCTGGTTTATTTTGCAGGCCATGCTGTCCTCCATCGTTCAAAATAAATGATTCGTTTGTAAGATAAAGCTAATGAAGGCAAAGCAAAAGTTTCAGCTCAACGAATTGAAGCTAATTTCTTTCCAAAAAGGGCAACATGCATTTGACGTCAAAACACAAACGATTTTTATTCTATACTAAGCTGCATTAAGCGGAAGTGAAAAGGAAACTGGGATGAATAGGAATGACGAGACTTTGGTTTTCTAATTAAAACCCTAAGTTTCGCTATAGAATGAAGCGACGATCCTCTGACGTCAGCACCCGTCGCCACCGTGTCCGTGTCCGTGTCAAGGTAAATAAAGACAGCTCCTGATTGCCATGTCTGGCCGTGCACGAGCACAAAGAAGGAATTGTCCATTTCAGATAAATCGTAATGCGTCTTTGCAGGAACCGATGACGCATTGAATACGCAAGTAAAATAGACCGAGGAAAGTCAACAAAATAATAAATGTGATCATTTGAATAACAACCCTATTAGCATATCTTAAATGGAATGGCTTGGTTTCCATTTCGAGTCATTCATCCTGCAGTCATTCCCACCCTCTGGTGACTGGTTGCCCCACCTTCCCCAGATGAGAGTTCTTCTTCTCCTCCTTCTGGGAGCAAATGCACGTGCAGAGGAGATCTACGCTGGAAACCTGATAGAAACGGACCATATGACCAAGGCGTAGGTAATTCTCCACTCCTCCTACTATTCTTCAGATTTATCAAAGCGAATGTTCTGGATGAACAAATGCCCATAACTCCGATTAAGATTCCGATGACGAAGACTGTCTTCAACATTGCATTCAACGCAGCCCTTTGCAACAGCGGGGCGGAAAGGGCAGGCCCAGTCAACCACACGTAACTCTCAATTGAAACAAAGATTTCAGTTTGCAGGGTTGTAATTTCATTCGTGGAGGACTGGAGTAGCGAAAGGAATATCACCTACAAAGAACTCTACGAAAACGCTTTGGTTCTTCAAAGGATGGGTAAATCACTCTGATTTTATTCAAACAAAATACATTTTCAGTGGATACCGAAAATCAATGGCTGGCACATTCATCTGGAGCATTCCGCAGTTCTAAGATTTGGGTCCGTGATTTTCCCTACAAACTGATGATCTACAAAAATGGGAAAATGAAAGGATGTGAGAAAAGACTAAATTTATAACTGACATTTGCAGTCGTGAACGAATACTTCCGCTTCAGTATGTACAATTCGGATGCTCAGATTGCCCTGGGAGAGGTAAACTTAGAAGGGATTTTGAATGGAGGTTGATTGAAGGACAGCATCACCATTCGGAAGAGACGCTTCACGTCAGAGAGCTTTGCCTACGAGACCATACAGTCCTTTAATAGGAAGCATTTCCGATATCTGGTAATCTTCGCCAACTTCATGGGCAGATGTCCCACCTTCATTAGTGCAGTCAGTTTTTTTCTACCTTCTCGTTTGGCAATGTTGTGCTTCAAACATCTGTGGCTTATAAAAACAGAAAGCTTTCCTAATAGTTTCTGGCAGATCGACGAAAACTTCCCTCTGTGGGTTCGAGAGCGTAGCCTTCCGAAGAATCTGGGGAAACCGCGGCCTCCAAAGGGAGACCCCAGGGCAGACTCCGTTCTGCACTTCTTCCAGTTCGCTGTATTCATAGTTATTCTGTAAGTTATTTGGAGAGATTCTATGAAAAGGGTCTTCAGGTACATCGTTTTGTTGGTAAGGTTGATTCTTCCGACCTACTTGGAATACAACGACGTCGGAGGAGCCACAAAAGTGGACATTCTCGACCTGAACTATGAGGTGATTTATAAGAGTGTAAAGTTCTAAATGTTCTAGAATGATACAAACGATTCGGATATGCCGCAGAAAACAAGTCAAAAGGAGCAGGTACCTCAAAACATGGAGGTTTCGATGAAGGGATCGATCATGCAGACGCCGACCAAGACGCCTCTCCCAACGGTTTCTCCCAAGGACAAAGGAATTGTGGACCAACAACCGGAGAAGACGCAGGAACTCGGTGTTTCGAGGAAGAAGAAGGAGAAAAAGACTGATCTCAGTGTTTCCAAGAAGAAGAAGGCCAAGCCGTCCGATGCGAGTGTTTCTAAGAAGAAGAAGGAAAAGAAAGGAGACGAAGAGCGCACGCAGGAGGAGAGCAGCAGGAGGATCCGCAAGAAGACAAACTGAATACGAGCAATGACAAAATGAAACGGTTTATCCGGAGATACCTGTTGTTTGCAACAAAATAGCTGTTTTAATAACATTTTGCGTTCTAAGGCACCATGGGTGATACCTAAAATGTTGTCGCTCGACATTTCGGATTTTTTGAATGTGTTCGACGGGTGCATCGTATTGTTCCACGTTTTCTTGCGATTCAAAGTCGAAAACCATAACTTGACCACATGTGCTGCCTAAACGCTACCCCTCTTGCAATCAAATTTGGATATAATGATGTTTAGGGGACAAAAAAACGAAATTACAAACCTCTGTCCTCCAGAAGATCGATTCCCGGGTAAAGGATGGTCTTTCGGCGTGGAAAAATTGCGGACGGACATAGGCCCTGGGGGCCCTCCTCCAAGTGGAGCCCAATTTAGTGTATGTTTCTGTTTTTCTGCTAACCTCAGGCCGCTTTCTGCTTTTTTTGTGGCATAAGCGTCCCGGTCGCTCTCATTGGTTCTGCGTCGCGTATTTCGAGAAATTCTAACTTCGACATCATAATTTTGGCACAAATTAGAATTTTTCCGAGAACTAGGATTGGCAACAACTATAGCAGAAACAGCCGTTCATTCACAATTCAAAAATGAAAGCATTCCAGTTTATTGTCAAATTTAACTTCCAAACGCAACCACCGATGATACGATCACAATTGTAACGATTTCGCACGATGCAAATTACCCCCAGATCTTCCACCTAGAATCCACCAAAGAAAGAAAGCTCTACCTAGAATCTTCATGTCAAGGTTTTAGAAGTCAATTTCGACGGTTGCCTCCTTCTTCGCCTTCTTCTTCTTCGGCACGGGCTTGCTGTCGTTGCTCTTCTCGCAGCTCTTGTCGTTGCCCATCTGATCGTTGCTCTTCGCAGCCTTCGCCGGGGGCTGCTTGGCCGCCGTGGCCTGAGACGTCAGCTGGTGGCCCTCCTTGTCCTTGAAGCCTCCACGAAGCAACTCCACTTCGTCTTTCAGCTGGAGGTTTACAACGGGAGCAAGCGTGGTCTTCACTCTAAGGGTTAGTTTTAGTTCCAGAGGACAAAAGCACCTCGACGACGTATCCTTGGCTGGCAGATGGCTTGGCAGAAGCGGGCTTCTTGGCATCGGCCGTCTTGTTATCAGTGTTAGAAGTCTTCTGAAGAGAGGGGTTGACTCAAAGGGGGAGGGAAGGTACCTTGTTAGTATCAGCCATGGCTCTAGAAAGGGGAGGGACTGCCTCCGAGGGATGCACGCACGGCAATGAACGAGGCCTCTCCAAGCGAAGTTACGTCACTCTTCACGTAATTTAACTCTCGTTTCGCAATTGGAAACGTAAAGTTTCGTAACGTCAATTTCTAATCAGACAAGTAAGGAATACATTATCTTCTTTTAACGTACATGTGGTAAATATGTACTTGTGAGATATTCATTAGAATACCACGTCCTTTTTTGTTTCGAAACCTTGTTTATTTCTATCTTGCTGTGTTTTTGCACTCTTCACCAAGCCCATTTTGTCTGATTGAATTGGCTGCTAAACTTCTCTGGTGGATCATATGTGCACACGGTGCGCAGGAAACTGCAGTCCAATCAGCATATTTGCCGTCTCATTTGGTAATCTCAAAATGTTTCCATGAATCTTGTGACGTGTTTCCAACTATTTAGAATTAGAATAGTCCATGTTTTATGTAAATTCCCCTCTTTTTTCAAGGTACATTGGCAATTTCGGATTCTAAAGTGGCAATCCACTGAATAGACGACTAAAAGGTGATCATTAGTGATCTTCTGGTGAAACGAACCCGCTCGACTGCAAAAATCAAAGAAACCACCTGTCTTCCAAACCATCTGCTCCCTTAATATCCTTATTTACTTCCCGCGAATAGCCACTTTCAGAAAAATATGTCGGAGTTCTGCGACGCTAATTTCGCAGTTGCAGCCAACCCCTTGTTTCTGGTTTGTTTTTATAAACGGAATACTGAAGTCCTCAGGTCATCTTGGGCGTCCATAGTATTTCCTGTTTGACCACACTCGTCCTTTTGGTTTTATTTTCTGTCCGATTTTTCAGGAAAGGTTGTTATCACAGGAATGCAAAAGTGAGCTAAATGTTGGGCTGTAACCAATGCGAAGACATACAAATTGGTTATTTTTCAGCTTTTAGTACTTGGCCAGATGGCTTTCACCTCCATCTTCTGCCTGGGCCTACTGGCTGCCATTGTCAGTGACGTCCACTCCCAATGCTCACTCTTCTTCAGATCCCCCTAATCTTGGATGTTCTCTTCAATTCCGCCACTCCGTGTGTGGTTATGAAAACTGCAAAAGACTGCAGCCATTTGTATTACTTCCATGTATTTTCAGTAGCTGCTATGGTTGTAAACCAGGTAGAAATAAAAACTGGTGTATTAAATATATAAAACAGGTTTTTCTAAGTGCAGAAAGAGTAATTTCCAGTTTAAATGCCAAGAAATATGAGGAATTTGGATTTAAACTTGGGATTTTGTTTATTCTTTTAGTGGTTTGTTTCTTCTTTCATTCAAAATACATACATTCAGTCTATGATTTCTGCTGGAATTACAGTTTTCACTTTGTTCGATTACGATCCGTTGGAACCACGTATTGGCTGTCTGGGAATTCCATATTCAGTCAAGATGAGGTCCAACCTCATTTATGGAATAGTCATAATTTGTGATATTATATCAATTACGCTATTTCTCTTCACTTGGAAGTATAGCAGAAAGAGGGAATTTGCAGTAGGGTAAGTACTCTGAGAGGGGAACTTAGACAGAATGACTTTGTGTTTGTATGGGATAGAGAGAGAGGGAGAGAGAGAGAGAGAGAGAGAGAGAGAGAGAGAGAGGGAGAGAGGGAGAGAGAGAGAGAGAGAGAGAGAGAGAGAGAGAGAGAGAGAGAGAGAGAGAAACTCTACATTCAGACAGTACTTTCTGGGAGGTAGATATCAACATACTGAGAACGTGAACGTAATCAAACTGTTTGCTCCCCTCTCCGTCGCTCATTGCATTCTCTACGGAATATACGCTATCAGTGAGTGATTCCCTCTTTTCCTTTAAAAAACATAGGTACGGGAGTGCTTCGTCTCCACGTCAATGAGATCAGTCAGACAGTGTATCCTATTATAGCGATGGGACTCATGGTAATTATTAAGTTCACTGAATACAATTCTTCTTCAGACGATTCCTTACTATACAGTAATAGAACTGGTGGTTTTGAACTGGATTTTAACGAGATTGGAGAGTAAAGGGATTAGATTTGTGAGAAACCAGAGGAAGATCACTTGTGTTCAGCAACAGACGGCTTACTTTAACGAATTGCAGGAGCGATGGCGATGAGAACAGAATTCAGCTGTGATTAGCGTTATTCTATTCAAAAACATAAAACATTTTTACGAAAATCATAGAAACTGCCTATGTGCTATTGCCTACTTCTCTCTTTCCCTGTGTTTTGTCCCTGCTGTCCTCACATCGTGTTCTCTATCTCTCCCTCTCTCTCTCCCTCTCTCCCTCTCTCTCTCTCTCTCTCTCTCTCCCTCTCTCTCTCCCTCCCTCCCTCTCTCTCCTCTCTCTCTCTCTCTCTCTCTCTCTCTCTCTCTCTCTCTTTCTTTCGTTCTTTCTTTCTCCCCCTCTCGTACAGTTAGTAAATATCATTCTCTTGCACATACTCGAACGCGTAGGTCAAAACAATAATTTTTCATTTTCCGCAACCCCCATATTGGTATGAAACTCCGCTGCTACAGCTGCAGTAGTACTTGGCCACGCTGTTGTCGTACCCCACAAAATACCCAGCTAAATCTAAACTTCTTTAATTATCACATTTTCTACTCACAGCATCCAGCAGAGTTCGTGTATGAGCTGCTTCCATAACCGCTGTACCCATAGCCGCTGTTTCCATAGTAGGAACTACTGTACCCGTAATAATTGGAAGTGTCCCCGTATCCATAGTAATTCGAGTAATCTGAATGCTTTCAGCTGTATTCGGAAGGTTACCTGGATATGAATATCCATAAGAGCCATAGCTGCCAATTCCAATGCCAGAATACCCATAGCTGCCTAAGCAAAGGATGATGAGCACCAATTCATCCGACCTATATGACTGTGATGGATGTGTCCGATGTGGCCGTAGCTGTGGTGACCGCTTAAGCCACTGTGGCCATAGCTGTGACCGCCCCCACTGTGGCCATAGCTGTGGCCTCCCCCACTGTGGCCACCCCCGCCGTGGCTATGACAACCTTAGAGAAAATAGATTTTAACAGTGGCCCCTACCTGCTTGTTGCAAAATGGCAAACACAATTAAGATCAGGATCATTTGAATTTAACATTATTTCTTAAATAGCTTATATAGCAGAGTTTGAATGAACCAAATTCACCAAATTGACGTTATTTCTCTCGTTTGGCCAGTTGGAATCAATCTGTAGACACGTGAACACGCTGTAAACATGCCCGACTTGGGTTCCGGTTTCGTCTTCCTTGTAACTGAGAAAAGAGTGGCTTCTTTAAATAGAATATCTGTAGATTGGGTTTAACAACTTTAATTGTTGCACATGTTTCTTTCAAGGAGTAATCTTTTTGGAGGGTTTAGTCTTCGTCAATAACCGTAAGGCCATCTCTGGCATGTCCAAGGGACCACCTGAAAATTTTAACAATTACACCAAATTTTGATTTGAATGTCAGATAGACAAGGAAGACATGAAGCTTTTTGACGGGATAATAGTAGTCTTTAGACAAAGCTTATAGATGTGAGTTTGTATATGTTTGTTAATTAAAATATCTTGTGGAATCTCTTAAGTAGACATTATAAAAGTAAGTCCATCAGAGTGTTGGGTGCATCACCTGGTGAAAGATGAACGAGCAAAAGAGAGGATCACAATGGAATCACCCGATTTGACAGGAAGACTGAGTAAAATGAACGCAATGTGTGCAAAAGGAATATCACGTTGTGAACTTTCAATCCAAAACGCTTAATAGAATCTATTTGGAGAAACATTAGAGGATTATATCTTTTGTATAACACAAGGACTGTAAACAACTCCGAAGGGTCACAGTTCTCTTCGCTTACGTTTAAAATCACTCATTCTATTAGTCCCCCTTGTTTGGAATGCAGTAAAAAGATATATTACAAAGAAGGTTATTAAATTTACTGATTGTAAAAGGAGTTTTTGATCAGACGCGTTAATCAACATCCCATTTAAGAAATGAGAAGAGGCCAAGTGATAACGCCTCCTTATAAAAGAACACACGCAAACACTAAACAAGGGATAATGCTTTACCTTCTCCTTTTTCTCTTTGCATGCCTCATTCACAGGCGAAGAGTGCTTTAAAAATACAAAATGAGTTTTGTATTGAAGTTTGTTTAGGAAATGTTACAGAGAATTTGTTTTGGGCAGGGAAGGAAGAAGAAGCGATGAGTCAGTTTTGAGAAACAATTTTTATTTTCCTCCGACCAGATATAATTTTCGCAGATTAGTAAAATTAGTCTTATGCTTGAAGAAGAGAAACAATGATACGTTTTTGACACCCGGTGTGACATGTAGAAAACTGTGTAAATTTCTTATTTGAAACGACTTTTGTAAGTGAATATACCGCTATGCAAAGTTCCCAAACATCGTTCCGCAGCAGCGGCACAACCACCTACAGTTCAAGCGACTATGGATACGGTAACTCAGGAAATCCAATGGAAATTACATTTTCAGGCTATTCAAATGCTTATGGCTACGACGATGACTACGGATACGGCAACAGCTATGTAAATGGCTACTGTAATGGAAGCAACTATCCGTACTACGGTAACTATTACGGATACGGTAGTTACGGTTAGGTCAATTCGGTCGGATTCAGAGGAAACACAGGAAATGTATTTTAAGATGTGTTTAGGTGGATATTTTGTGTGCTACCTGAACGGCCAGGTACTACTTTAGTAGGAACGGAGTTTCCTACCAATATGTAGTTTGTGGAAAATATAGGGTCATCGGATAGAAAGTGAAAAGCACTCCATCTTCCATGTTGAGTTGAACAAGTGCCTAATAAATGCTTTATTTATTGCTCGAGGAGGAACCACTAGTGTCTCCATAATCTACGCAGAGATCACACGTAAAGCGGCGACAGTAAAGCGGTTCTGTTGCACGCAAGCGGACACCGGACGGCGTTGGGACACGAAAGCCTTGGGAAATGCGACTGTACAGATCGAAAAGTGAGGACAAATGGCCGGAGGAGGGATTGGCAACGGATTCAGTCCTTTTTCTCCCTGATCAGACTGCTCAGATCGAAACTGGACGAGGGAGGGGAGGAATGAACGGGGGAGGACGAGGAGGCCACGGGGGAGGTGGGCGAGGCGGCGGTTGTAGGCACCTGCAACTGTGGGGGTAAATCAAACAAAAAATGCATCTATTATAATTAAATTCTAATAAAATAAAACATCCTGATGTGTTTTCCATATGTTTTCCCATAAAAGTTCAAAATGAAAATTGTCATCCTAATTCCCAAAATAAGTCTTCAATTGGTAGTGCATGACTTTTTGTAGTCTATGTGTGGTTATCCATTTCCAAGTGTTTCACTGTACTGTAGTTTCTTGTTAATAACTACTTATTTGTTGTTGTAAAGTGTAAATTCTCACCTGAAGTGTGGCAGAAGGAACTTGTTTGAAGGCTTCGAATGTGCGAGCGAACTGTTGCTGGAAGAGCATCAGATGCGGATTCTGCATCATCAGCATCGAAAGAGCATTTGTATCTGGCGCTGAAATTGAAGTTTCATAAAATACAACTGTATTGTCTAACGTTATTTAGAATATTACATACCAAAATGCATGGTAGGCAGTGCTGTGGGCAGTGAGACGACCGGTGTCTTTGGAGACTGTGACCTCCTGGCTGCGGCGGCCAAGGCGGCGGTTCCACTGTTCAGAAGCATAGTTTCTGCTGAAAAAGACGGAGATAAGGATGATTTAGATGAAAAAAATGATTCTTCAGAAGGTTTTGTAGAAGATCTTACCGAGGGCTGCATTGGCAGCGACTTGTGCCTGTGCCTGTTGGCTCATGGCCGCCATGAGAGCCTGTTGGTCAAAGAGAAGAGCAGGGTTTATGCCTTCTGGCAGTGCGGCGCCTGAATCCATGTGTTTTAAATCGAATGACAAGATGTTAGGGTTTAATGGAAACACAATTTCCAAGAAACCTACCGATCATTCCCGGGTGCTGGTATGGGTGGTGGTGGTGGCTATTCGATCGCTCCTGTTTGCGAAATTTGGCTCTTCGGTTTTGGAACCAAACCTGAAAGATTAAACTGAGCATTCTTTGTGTTGCAAAGCTTCATTAGTGTGCATTTGGATAAAAAACTCTGCTCACCTGCACCCGTGCCTCCGTCAGTTGCACCCGACTGGCCAGATCCTCTCTGAAACAAAATGACTTAGAGCGATAAGTGAGTGAGTATGCCTCTTTCCTCCTCTCCCTCCTAATCCCCTCCCCAATTGTCACTTTGGCTTAGCAGCCAATTGTCTCAAGCCGCCCCTTCGGCCATTCGCCCGGCAATTAAACCAAAGGACCGCCCAATTAGCGCGACAGGTGGTCCCCGCTTCCGCCGTCGGCGCCAGCTAGGTGGTCGAATTTTCCATAATTAATTGCCGTGCACAGTCGTCAACAATGGTCGATTAGGGAAGCGCACGCCATTTCGACATTCGATCTCTCGAGACAGCCGGCTGCCACAATAGCCGACGATCAGTGCCAGCCGGCTGGTGCCACCCACTGGCGCCAGCCGACCGTCAGGAGATGCTGGAATGACGACGGAAATGCGGATGGAGGCAATTAGGAGAAGGCGGTCGCTGATCGGCTCAGGACAGGCATTGACGCACGGAATCAGCCGAGTTTCAAGGATAAGGGGAGATCAGGGGGAGGGTCAAAGGATCGCAGGAATGAAGGGCACTCGCGGAGGGATGGAAATGTGCCATGATGATCTTTTTAAGACAACTCAAAAAACAGGGGCCCCTATTTAGAGTTTTATAATATTTGCCTCGCCTCTTCGACGCTCCAAAATCACAGTTTTAGCCTGATTTGATAACACTTCTGTGTTTTGAAATTACAGCGATCTCCGTCCAATCTGGCGCAGATTTGCCGCCCTCACTGCCTCGGAGATCCGCTCTCTTTCGCTAATTCGCAAATTTCCGTAACCCAAGTGACATGTGTCCTAATGTTTGTTGTGTTTCACTGGACGAAGATCTCATCCGAGAGAGATCTCTGTCTACCGCTTCTGTCTCTTTCTCTCTGTCTCTCTTATTCCATCCCTCACCTGGTAAAGACGTCGGGGTAGTGTGTGCTTCTGAAGACCTTCTCCAATTCATCTAGCTGATAGGCACTGAATGTGGTCCTGTACCTGAAACCCGTAGTCCTCATCTGATTTACAAAGGCAGGAATCTCATTGGATTCCTCAAACCCACCTTCTCTGTTTTCGCTTGCCGTTTTCATCTGGACTGGCACAACCGTCTTCTGGAGAATCGCGAGGGTCCGAAACGGAAGGCTTCTGCTCCAAAGGAGACACTGAAATGTCTGTTTTAAACACTTCGTCTTTTATTCTCAAGTAATAAGGATTTTAACTAATTTGGGCAATCCCAAAAAAATCCTACCTGGAGTGATGGCATCAATTTTCCCAATTCTGTCTCCCATCGGCGTCTTCGGTTCCTCCTTCACTTCCTCAGTCTTCGTCAAGGAGGAAATCGTGAAAGGGCTACTGAATTGGCTAGTCGGTTGTTTAAACATCTGAGCTCCTAGTGTTTTCTAAAACCCCGGTTCTTCAGAAGATGGCCACTGATACCTGAAGTTGTTCAAAATGCTTCTGCAGGTCGGCTGTTGGAAAGGGCATCATCTGAGCCATTTTTAGATAGTCGACCGTCGTCTGCTCTGGGCGGTTCTGCTCTACCATCGGCATTCGGTCTGTAATGTTGTAAAGTTTGTAAACAATAGAAATAGACAAAATATGAAGATAAATGGAGGAGGAAGGAGCGAGGGAGAGAAGTCGTTAACGTGTTCTCAATCAACAAGCACGGACGCGCCAATATAACTTGATATACGCACCGCGACAAATGCAATTAAGGCAGGCGAATGATAGGAATTAGCCGCACATCGACTACGGTAGTTGTAGAAGACTACTGGGATGAGATGGGGAGGACTTGGGAAAGAAGGGGAGGAGGAGGCACGGGATATAAAGACAAGAGAGGCACTCACACCACTCAGTATGAGCCAGACCATGGGAAATTCGGATATTGATTTATTGGTAAAGCTAATTAATTGATTATTGTTAGCAAATTTTGAATGGGAAGCTCGGAAGTATCTTTTCCAGGGAAAGACTGCGTGGTTGAGTGACGCGAGTGGAAATAAGAGACGGGACGCTTGTTTTCATTTGATGAGATTTTCGGATTTTCGCTGTTTCTGGCCCATCGTCGACCACTAATCTCCAAAGGGCCAATTCCTTACTTAAATGACGTGAATCGCGTCCAAAATTAGTTCCAAATAACAATTTCTCATGGAAATCCGTCTTTCCAATAGGAAAACCGAAGACAAAGGTTCGAAAACCTTCTCGACTGAAGATCTGCAATGGATTTCTTGGAAAGAAAGACGTGGAAATCAGAAACCACAGCGCATAAATGAGTTAAATTCGCTGTACAGCAGGACTTGTGTCGGAAATGAAGCTAATCAGGCCATGGGAACGCCAATTAGCAGCAATATGCGTATGGGAAATTCTGAGCAATGTCCCCTGATTACTCATTGAAGGAAGACCGCGCAGAGCTTTGGTTGCAAATGGGAAAAACTGGATTCCTCTGAAGATCTATGACTTAAAGCACACTTTCTCCTGGAACAGTTTTTGGCAAGAGGGCAGATCCGCTTGTTCTTCTGTTGTTGCTAAATGTGGTGTAAACGAGGGGAAGCCGGTGTACTGGGGAGTGGGGGTGTGTTCGAAGCCCCTGAGGGGGGCTAATCTCAAATTAATTATCGAGGAGTCGTTGTTAACCAATCGGTAAACAGATATAATTGGACGATCCTCGGCCGAAAACCGGCCCTCAGCCAAAACATTCGCCTGCCCTTTCGGAATCTGATTCCGCGAATGCACCGTTTCCTGCAGCTCGTCATTTGATATAAATAATCAGTTGATAAGCGCCTCATCGGACAGGTGTTGGTCGATGTATAGGTTGTAATCTAAGAGATTCAGCAAAAATCGGATGAAAAGACGGGGAAAGGCACCCCCGCCCGGCTATTTGCGGCCGGATAAGCCGCGACTTACGCACACACCATCCTAATATGGAAACCCATCTGATATCATTCCGAGGATGCACAAAATGCGCTCCAACTCACGCGAGGCGGTTCTCAGGGGGCGGAGGGAGGGGTACGGTGGACCAATTCCAAGGCTAAGGGATCAATTTCAAATTTCAATAGTTTTTTCTGATTTGAGTGCTCTGAATAGACTATTTCAAGCTACCGCTTGATATCTTCGATAGATCAAATGACATGCCAGGGAAGTTTGATACTGTTTGTAGTTTTTGGAAAAAATTCAGAACCCAGTTTGGAAAGAATGTTTTAATTACATTTCCTGGGGATTGCTCCAACCTAGGCTCGTGTCACTTTTTGAGAAGACGCATGCATAAGCGATAAGGGCCTCCTCCGCATCCTCTGATGCCAAGAGACAAGAATTCCACACTTCCGACACTCAAATGTGAGCGGAAGGAAACTTTGCGATGTTTGAAATTGCCTAATACTCAGAAGAAGATATTAAAGATTTGAAAATGCTTGGTCAACCGATTGATTGGCCTGTCAAACTCTAATGTCTGTTGCTAAATGATGTGGTAGTAACTGAAAATCTGTTTTTCCTGTTCATTGGTTGCAAAATGTTCCAATTAACAGAGTTTTTACTCTAACCGGTTTATATTCCCATATTCAATCCGAAAGATGCTCATTAAGGGT
The DNA here is from genome assembly GCA_022343465.1 of Oscheius sp. G VE-2021. Lineage (NCBI taxonomy): Eukaryota > Metazoa > Nematoda > Chromadorea > Rhabditida > Rhabditidae > Oscheius > Oscheius sp. G VE-2021. Next base: position 1,413,680 of record JAJQXH010000027.1, on the reverse strand, counting down.
TATTTTTATAAGTAAATGATTACTTTTATAAATAAATAAAAGTATAATGGAGTGAATAAGAGGCATCCGCCGAAAGTGCAATGGTTGTATGCTGTTTCTCGCAATTAGTCAGCCGCCGTGCGACATTTCTCTCATAAAAGCCGAATTAGTTTCCGCAAACACTCGTCCGTCGTAATATCGTCTCAAACATTAATTAGAAGCCATTTGGGAGAGATTGACGGCAGGAAAGCCACACCTCAGCAGTCGATTAATTCAATTAGCAAGATTCGCATTTCGGCGGATTACCTGCCGACGGAAGCGGAAGGAGCGAGATTTGGCACATGGGGTATTTTGGGGAATTTGGAGATTGAGGTACACAAGTGGAGGGAACATGTCGGGACAAGGTGAGAAGGAGGACGCGTGGCGGATGGTGCCGATGGCACTTCCGGTGGGGGAGGGGGTGCCAAGGACCATCGGACAAGCAGGGGACAACAGGCGGCGGTGGGAGAGAGAGGGCTGCGGCTGGTAAGAGAGAGAGAGAGAGAGAGAGAGAGAGAGAGGGGGGGGGAAGAGAGAGAGAGAGAGGGAGAGAGAGAGAGAGAGAGAGAGAGAGAGAGAGAGAGAGAGAGAGAAGTTTCCGAATGTTCGTGAGTAGTACAGGACTAATCAAGGCTTGAGCATGGCTTAGCTTTGACAGCGAGAAAATCACCCATATAAGAGATGACTAATGGAAAGTTTACACAAATATGTAGTACAAATAAACAAAAACACATCTTACGTCTTAGGTGTTGGTGTTTTCGTAGAAACACGGACGTAAGTTAACCATTGTCCATCACACTAAATTGAGCTAAACTTTTATCTGTAGTTTTAATTGAAATATCGAATATGCGAACTATACTTTCGTAGAATTTCAAAAATAGAGAGTTCAATTAGCGACGGGAATCGAGTATTTCCTGGAGACGAGTGACGCTTTTTGTTTTGATTGGCGGATAAAACGGCAGAAAGGTCAGTCGATTCAGCGAAACTTCCCGAATAAACTGGAGGTAAGCAGAAGTGGGAGTGTTAGAGAGAGAGAGAGAGAGAGAGAGAGAGAGAGAGAGAGATTCAGAGAGAGAGAGAGAGAAAGAAAGAGAGAGAGAGAGAGAGATACAAAGAGAGATACAGAGAGAGAGAGAGATACAAAGAGAGATACAGAGAGAGATTCAGAGAGAGAGAGATTCAGAGAGAGAGAGAGAGATACAAAGAGAGATACAGAGAAAGAGAGAGAGAGATACAGAGAGAGATACAGAGAGAGAGACATAGCGAGAGAGTGGAGGGGGCGAATTAGCATATTACCTGGCAGTCACATAATCTAATACGGAGCGCACGCGAAGCGCATTAATATTCCAGTGCTCGGGTTACCTGAGGGGCAGCCGGGTGGCAACAAGCAGGGTACAGTAGCCAGGATTTAATGAAATGAGGGTGGAAGAGTTAGTTTTATGACGGAAAATGAGCAATAGGGTTTTTGAAATGATGACTCATCTTCACGTGATTTCAAAAAATATCATTGTTTTCATTAGAACAGAATCGAATTAGAATGAGAAATGTTCTCTTGAAAGTTCATCTGGAAGGATGGATTCAGACTGTGTAGAGTCTGATAAGGAAACCAAAAGGGAGTATTTTAAAGAGAAAAGAACTCTGCGTGCCATTGTTCTTCTGTCGCTTGGGCTACCTTTGTGTGTAGTAGAATGCGTATCGCTTAGCTCTGGAAATGTCATTTTCGGCCAATTCCTCATGCTAATAAGCGTCATTACGGGGCGCGGTGGCAACAGATATTAGTAGCCCCGGGGTAATTGGTCAATCAGCTGCGATCGCGCCACGTGCCAGGGAACCTGTGGTTTAAACGGACAATTAGCATAATGTCATATGAGGAGGGAAGGTGGTGACAGCCGGCTGGCACCAGGGGTACAAACACACGGATTGTAGTGGTCAAGAACAGGCTGATGGGGTCTTGGACACACTGTCAGAGGTTGCAGGGGAAGTATGAGCCAATTACCCACTCTTTTCTCTTAATACGTGATTGGTCACTTTGATGTTCGATTTCAAAAAGAGATTCAAAAATCAAAAATTCAGATCCAAATGAAGTTCCATTGAATTTTTTGCGTGACAAAGTGCATAAGACACGGCGTTCCTCTGAGTTTCTCAGCTGTTTTCCTCAGGTGTTCGGGGGAGGCGGCAGAAATAGAAATCGGCTCCGGAAATGCCGTTCCTACGTGCGTAACGAACGTTAATTGATATTAATTGAGCCATGATCCCCTGTCTGCGTCTCTCTTCGCCGACACTCTCTCGTCGCCTTCAATTGGCCCCGCCCCTTTCTAAAACGGTACAGTAGGCGTAAATGAGTAGAGATTGAAGGAGGACTCTTCGTACATTTGAGTAGATCGTGGTGGGACCCAGAAGAGCGTGGTGATGACGAAAGATAAGATCGGGTGTCTTAATGCAGATCGCCTGGATTACGGTAATTCCGAAGAGTGCGAATAGATTGCGCAAGTTTTCAAATCGCATTACAGATTGAGAAAACAAGAGCGGGCCAGAGTCTGCGGAAACGGAAGCTAGCAGTGATTTTTCTATTAAAAACTGCTTCCGACGATCGTCAGATGAATACCTCTGGTATTTCTACGGTTTTGGTTTATGTGTTTGGTAGAAAACGAAAAGTCGTTTGATTTAGGCTAGAATGAATAAATCCATAATTGGATGCAATTAGGCAATAATGAAGTGCCATATCCCCTTTGCTCTCTTATTTACACAATCACTTCCGCGGGTGCCATTGGCTTCTCCCACGCGACACGACGCGCCGCCGACGCCTTTGGCATTGGAGCGCCATTACGCACGCTTCCGCCGCGGCAACCTGTGGCAACTCGCCAATTAGAGACCATTAAGGACGGCTTCCGGCATGAGGGCGCATGATTGAGCAGAAATTGGAGGGAAGGCACGAGACGACTTAATCTGCTTAGAACCCAAACACGCACTGACTGTAGTCAGCAGAGGGTGGGGAGGGGACCTGGATTGTTTAAAATGTTCAGAGTTTTAGTCCTATCGCAGACATTAGGGATATGGCTTTATAAGCCACACTATGCTGATGACAGCGGAAGTGGAAAAGAGCTAAGGCTCAATCCCATGCTTGAGAGGAGAGTATGGAGAGGCAGGCTTCGACTTATACGAATAGCCTTCAGAAAGGCTAAATTTAGTTTTCTGACTCTCACACTCCTAAAGATGGCGGGAATCGGAACATTTCAAAATGTTGTTGACGTCACAACTTGGCCAGATTTGGTTTATCAATGAACTTTTTTCATTTCATGAGAATGACATGTTCCGTGTTCAGAAATCCCGATTAGAGAACAGATACGGTCTCCTGATTGTTTCACAATGTTACCGTATCCATTTAGTTATATTGTCTAAATTAACCTAAATATTAATTACCTCTAAATAGCACCCATGGGCTGATCTATTGTGCCCTTGGGGTAAATGGTTTTGTAAAAACCTCGGGTCTTTCCTGTCGGACATTCCCTCAGTTTGACCGGAGGAAATGACGAAGGGTCATCAGAAGGACAGGGAGCACTGGGAGATGACCAGGAAATATGCCATTAGGCAGCAGATACATCGAATTATGCAATTAGGAACAGGGGACAAGGGCAACTGAACAGGCCTACTTTTATTACGTTCAAATGCCATCCCAGACTAATTAGGATGGTGATCTTTTAAATAGCGTAAAATTCAATCTTTGAGTCAAACTTTAGTGATTTTTTCAGTTAGAGAGGAGGGCAAATAATAGCTAGCAACGAAAACATTACTGATTGCAAGAATGACCACTTTAGAATTTTGGGTGGTTCTTCCAGTTTTCAAAAGATACCCTTTAAGATGCATACTAAAACTCGTGCATCCTTGCATGGAAGAGTTGGATTGAGGATTAGCTTCCTTCATTTCCTTGAGAAATTCCCTTTGGGAGGTCAAATACCCTTGAAGTCACGTGGTTACGGTATTGAAAGTGAAAACAAGTGATAAGAAGGGTCGATTCTGTTTGCTCATCCAATTCAAAGGTATACGGTTGGATTCTGATTAGAAAAGTAGTTTCTGAAGGAATTATGCACCTCAGACATTAATTTTCGTCAAATTAGCAAAAGATTGGATTTGATAGCAGAATGATTTCATTTAGCTAAGTTCTACAGACTAGTACCTCATGAATCTGTTTCCGATAGGTTGTACCCGGATTGTAAAACCTTGGAGGTACATGTGGGATTACGTAAAGTTCTAATTGTAATCTAAAAACGATACATTCCGTAGTTTCGTTTTGTAGGCACAATTGTCTCGTAAACAATAAAATATAGATGTATGCACTATTTTTCTTGGAAGGCTTACACTGCTTTGTGAATGCAAGGATTTTTGAGTTTAAGGGGAATCAAAAGCTGCCAAAACGCCATAGGGAGGATACTATGATAATTATCACTGTTGCTTAGAAGTGGACCCTCTAATTTGTATTAATTATGTGACTAACTGAAGTGTGAATCCAATTGGTTTCAGATTGGAAGAGCGTTCGGGGTGCGTGGCTGAGATAAGGGAAGGCTGCGGGGGGCGGTCGTACGGCGACTACGGTAGGTGTTTCTGGGCGTGCTAAATGTCATTATGAGCGCGACGGCGACAGGCGGAATTGCTCATAAATGCCTGAACAACTCATCGGATGCAATGTAAATGAACGGAAGACGCAGAAAACAGAATCCGATTGCCGCGCGCACTTCATGCATAATTAGACACTGCCTCTGTTTTGGCTTCTGCCGCTTGGAGGAGGAGGAAGATGGAGGGAAGTGGCCGGGCAGGGGAGAAAGCTGGAGAGAGAGAGAGAGAGAGAGAGAGAGAGAGAGAGAGAGAGAGTGAGAGAGAGAAAGATGCTTAGGCAAAGGGAGAGGGAGGAAATAGAAACTGGAATTGAGAGGTCGTACCACTGAATATCGGATTCCGCCCAACTAGTCAACCAGACAAACAAGGTAATGTGTGTTTTGGGATTACCACAAGAGGATTTGATATGTCCTTTCTGTATTTTTCATTCTCACTAGTAAAAAATGAGTCAAATGAATTCTCACTCTAGAACTGTTTCAAGGAGATGTATCTGCGAGTAAACTCTCTTTGCATCTCGGTTAAGGTATTTCAGCTATTTGAAATATTTCTTCCAGTAACATTCAATTAGTATAAGTTCTCCTTGTCTACCATTGCTCGTGCTATACGTGTAAGTGTTGGAAGGGTAGTAATCCGTAGCTGCATAAGACACGCCTCATTAGCGCCTTGGTGGTGCAACAGGTGCGCATCCGTGTTATCGGCTGTCGGAATCTCTCGCCAGAGAACTCCAGCAGAGCCCCACACCTGTCGGCTATCGCACGCTGATACGGTAATCCGCCTTAATACAGTAATTGACGCAGCCGCAAAGGAAATCCGAAAATTGGCTCGATTCAGGCACTCAAATGACCGTGACCAATTATGACACACCGTTTGGGGACAAGTGGTCCGGAAAACAGCGGCTAATTGGATACGGTAGGTACGGGGCCAGAGGAGGTGAGAAACGGTACATGAGTACACAGGCCAATGGGATATTCGACTGGGAGAACAAGGTGAGAAGGAGGGGAAAAGACTTCTTGGGATCACTCTCACACCGCCCTAGGTGAATTCTCTCAGATTTTGTTTGATAATGATTGAAATGTTAGAAACAAAATAAAAAATGGTGTATTTTCAAACGTTCCCTCCCCAAGTTCCTCCCTCCGTCTGTACAAAGCCTAATTTTCCACTTGGACGGGTGTTCGTTGATTAGTTGAACTCTGCCTTAAATGCTTCAAAAGACTGATTCATCGGATATTCAACTCAAATTGAGCAAATTCACCTTTAATTCTTTTCATCTCTAATTGAGCAAGCTTTTTTGTTCGTCGATTAGTTCTACCTGGAACATCAGGCACATTCACATGGGATGCCTACGGTAGGTGATCGATCAAGTAATTAGAGGCTGATTGATCCTGGATACGGTAATTAGTGAGGGACGGGGCAGATGATGCTTATCTCAGACAGATATGAGGGATTGGATTATGGACAGGCAAGAGGTGAAATCTCAGACTTGCCTTGAATTAAGAGGAAACTGGACTTTAAAAACTGCAGTGTAACTATTTTAATTGAGTCTAGTAAAAGTAGACTGTGCGAGGGGACGCCACCTGTGGGAATGGCTGCGGAGACAAATTCAGTTAAAGCCCAGATAACTGGGTCCGAATGAAGTTGTCCGACAACGAATTGCTTCTTTCGCCCGACACCCGCTAATCTGCTTATCCGTTTTGTTCCACTTAAGCCCTTATTAGGGACAGAAGACACGTTAACGCGATAAGGACGGGTGAGGCGGAGGAGAGGGAGGGACTCACCTGGAGGAGGGAGGGAGAGATCTCTGCTTCTGGATCCTGCAAAAGAAGAGTTAACCTTAAAGAAAGAGAGAAAGACTATAAGAAAACAGACAGTAGGAGAACTGTGGCACAGAATCAACGAGGAAGATTCCTTATTGCAAAATTAGTTGCGAAAGGTCTCGTCAGGTTTAGGGCAGATTATAGCTGTTTGCGCATCGAATGAGCGTAGCGTCAGATAAGAAAATTCCGGTTCCTTACAGTACCCCTGATGCCCTACCTCTACCGTAACCTCAACTTCTTTCGTTTCGGGATCCAAAAGCGGAACATGTACAATATGTACACAGGGATAATGGGCGCAAATTGAGGAAATATATCATTGCGCTGCTCTATTAGACATATTTGGGCATTACGCGAGAGCGCCCACCGAGGGGAAACATTGCCCAATTGGAGCGTTTAGGCCGGCGGCGGTGGAAACAAAGGAGAGGAGGAATTTGGAGAAATTGGGAACGAGAAGGGGGGTCTCACTCACTCACTCACTCACTCACTCACCCACAACTGACTTTCTTACTTGCGCCAGTGCTAGGAATACGTAGTATTTTCAACAAACGTGAGCTTCTACAAATTAATTTGATTCTTATAAAAAAGTCTACTTTGAAAAGCTTTTGATAATTATAATTTCAATATGGAAGTAAAAGGAAAGTACGCTAATTAAATCTTTCCGCTATCCTCCTCCGCACTTTTGTTCTGAAAGATTGCAGAGCAAATGAATTTGGAAATGATAAACAAGGAAGGGACGTTTATGAAAATGTTTTTGATATTTTTGCTCAAAAGAAAGCGTTAAGGTGAACTTTCAAACACCTGACGTTGTAGATCTTCAGTGACCTTAGGGCCTTATGAGTGAGTGGTATTAAGCAACATTAAGGCCTTAGAGCGGGGCTGTCCCTAAGGCTACCTGGCGGCCGGGAGGCATTCAGTCGACTGGGGTCATTAAGGGATGGCGGCGATTGTTAGTGAGACGTCTAAGTCGGCTCCGGCCAAAAATGGCCGCGCGCGGCTTAAATCAACTGGAAAATATGTCGGATAATTCCCTTTAATTACTCATATTTGCAAACACGCGACTTTAGCGGCGGCGAGGAGGCATACGGTAGCCGACGGAAGGGTGAGGAAGGGGAACAACAGAAGAGATGACCCTTGACAAGACCCATTCCATTGCTTTTTCTCCACTAAGACTTTTCAGTCGGCGCGATGGACTGCCAAAGGAGCAGAGAAGTCGGCGTTTTTGAGGGGATGACAAAGATGGGAGCGGGGGATACGGTAGGAGTGGGGATGTACCAATTAGGTCTTTTTACAGGACCTAATGCGAAGGGCGCCGGGTTGTCGCTGGCCCGTCGCCGCGGAGACTGCCGTTTGAAGAGAGAGATGGACGGCCATACGACAAATGGCTAGGGGAATAGAGGGAGGTAGGGCAGGTGAGGGGACAGGGCTTCTGACTGGGGAGACGGATGGGACAACCAAACACTGGCTGCTCTTAGTCTTCATCCCTTCAATTTCAATACTACAGGGCTTTGGGCTTTCTCATAGATCCTGCGCTTTCTGGTATATCATAACAAAAAAGTGAATCAGCCCAGCCAGTGATATCATCCGCTCCTACTCGCTCTCTCTTTATTCCGAGCCTCCTCTGCCCCGCGCGGCTCCTTGGCGGCAATCTGCGGGCGTATCATAATGCGGACGGACAAGCGGGATTACCATAATTGAGCGGCAATAAGGCAAGACGTTCTGTCAAACGGACAAAGTCCGAAACGACGGCCGTTTCCGCCGCTACGGTGGACGCTAATTGACGGCTCGACTAATCGCGGAATGGCTCGTGGAACTCGGAAGGTATGGTAAGATTCCGGTTTAGACTCCCTTTTAAGGACTCGGTGTTGGGCCCCCTTTGTGAAGCGGAGCCAGTGATCCTTACACTTCAGGCTTGGATCGTGCCTACGGCTCGGATCGTTCGGAATGTATTGCTACACTGCAACTAAGTATAGGTTGCTCTTTCAGTTCATCCTAAGAACAGAAAACTTATGGGTGAAACTGAACCAACGATTTACTAAACACCAATGCCCCTACGGCCGGAACGGTCTGGTAAGAATTGTTTTCATAAGCCCTTGGGTACAGTGTGAAGGTGTGGATTGGAGATGATAGTCTGCATTGATTCGTTGGGCAAACAGTGTGAATCAGGCGATTTAGGGCGAGGCTGCGACGACAAAGAGCGCGGCTCATGAGGCGCAAAAGTCGTTAGGAGGTGCTAATTCTGTCCAAGTGGGTCAGCTTTGAACAACCGAAGCTAATGGACCGGAACGGAGACACCTGCACCGAAAAAAGTTCAATTAGCGGAAGGAGGAGACCGTTAGGGCACAGGTGGGAGACACGAAAAGTGGAGGTTGACAGGGTTTGATGCGTTTACAGGGTTTGATGGTTTCTCAAACAATACATCTATGCAGCATTCGACAGCAGATGGCACATTTGTTCGTGGTCTTCAGGAAATCACATAAGCCTCTCTCTTTCTTGCCTATCCCAGAGCACTTTTGTGAAATATGTGTATTTTGGTCGACTTAGAGTTAGAAAATTGTAGATCAAAAAATCCAAAGGAGCGGTTTGCGAAAAGCCTGGCTTGCAACGCCGCCTGCAAACGAAGAGACATTAGTTTTCCTAGGGTGTGGGTGTAGAAACCAAGCAAATGTGATTAATCGTCTTATGAAACATCTTTATATTAGATGGCAAAAAGTATTGAATAAGCGGCAGTTTGTTTACATTGATGACTCTTTCAGACGATGACTCACATAAGGATGTCACTTATTGCATTTATTTCTTATTCCTTTGAGAAGTGTGATCTGTGGCCTTCTGGGATTCTGTTGCATAAAAAGTGTGATAGTTGGAAGGAAATGCCGGAAATGGAAGATAAGGTGGGAATGCCTGGTTGACCGAGGCGTCAGGGATTAGTCACATTCACGGCTGATAAAGGTCAGGGGAAAACACTGGGAGGAGCAGTCGAAGGAAGGGGACGAGAAGGAGAGAGAGAGAGAGAGAGAGAGAGAGAGAGAGAGAGAGAGGGAGAGAGAGAAAGGGAGACGAGGAGATGAGTCAGCAACGCCTACTGCACAATGGAATCATGCCGACGCCACGTCAGACGGTCAACTTTAATTTGATTTTTCATCGGCCGACGGCGATCTGTGACGTTTCATGAGAATATTAAGAAAATGGAGAAACAAACGAACTGGAAGGTGTGAAACGGACAATTGAACAATGCAACGTTTACTATTCAAATTTAATAAAATTCTGTACAATTAAAGTTTCTTTTGTTATTGTACTTCCTGTTATAATTACCGTGTTTGCAGCATTTTAGGCAAACTGCCTGAAGTTAAAACAAAAGAAACGCGGGGGTGGCTGAAGTTAAGACGCCGCTTCCCAGGCCATGGGAATTACGTTTGACTGTAGTTTGTTTCCAAAAACGACGACAATTTCGCGATTTATCACTTGGGAATGCAAAACGCCAAAGTGGTTGGATTGAAACTGATCGTCTTTAGGCCATAAAATGAAAAAGGGGGAGAAATGGAAAGGCACTGGGACGTCACGTGACGTACTGCCAAGCATAGGCTCCTCATTCTGAAGAAATCATTTTCGGGTGGATGCGACTCGGAAACGGTTGGTTCATTTTCTCTTTAGTTTTAAATGATGTTAAAAGCGTTATTAATTAAATACGTTTTTTTTCACCTCATAAAGTGAAAAGTAAACTGCCTAATCGTAAATTCTTTAGAGTAATGTGCTTGCCTAAAGAAAAATCGTCGACAAAGTCAACTGTCTCTCTGGCGGGTGGGGGAGAGCTCGTCAATCAACACGCAGGGCACGGGACGATCACGGAGGTCGAGATGATGAGCGAGTCGTCGAGGCAATCCTCCACCGTCTCCAGACAGCCTCCGGTGGCTGCGACTGGCTCGAAGACGGACCTGAAGCTCACTCCGAAGGGATCGAAGACATCGCTTCAGAAGGTGCCCTCGTGGAATGGATCGCTTCAGAAAGTGCCTTCGTGGAACGGAAACAAGTAGAGGACGAAGACAAAATGATCGAATTCCTATGCTCGGATTATTAATTACACCATTTCAAAACAGTTGTTCTTGTGTGGATATCAAGAAAGAAAGAAAGAAAGAAAGAAAGAAAGAATGGAAGATCTGGAAGGTTTCTCCGAGTACTTCCTCTGTTGTTGTTATTTAATCTAAATCATCTCATGGGCACAATAACAAGGAATCCCATCAATTGCCATCGCAGGTTTCCTCTCTCGGCTGGCAAACCGTGCGCTGTACGACATTTCATTTGCTATCGCGATTCCATCGCGCCCTTTGGCTCCGTTGGCTTTTCATCAACTAAACTAAGGGGAGAGTGATTGGGGAGCATCGGAAATAAAGAGGAAGGCAGTAAACGGCGCTTATCGGGTCGTTGGGTGCCAAATAAAGCCGAGAGCCAAATTGAGTTATATCTCACGGCTAACATTAGCATAATCTCGAGAGCTTAATTGAATTCCGAGGGCGGGGCCAGCCAATTGGAGGGGCGGGCCTTCAATCGAGGGAACTTTTAAGGGGCGCTACTGTAAAGGAACTGCCAATTGGGTTCATTTAGAGCGTTTTAGGGCACAAATTTAGGCCGGTTCACATGTCAAATGACGCAATTGGGGACCACGTTACGCCGATTTCCGCCTCTTGAACGAAGGCGCCGACGAGGCGCCGGGAAGTGGCAAATTGGGGAGGAAGCGGTCGGAGGGCGAATGGTCTGAAACGGGGGTTAGGCGTTAGGAATGAATAAGGGGTCCTCTACACTTTGAGCCAAGAAGCGGCTGCCGATGTTAATAGCGACATCATGTGGGCATCTCGATAATATACAGAACGACGCATGTCTCGTTCTTGATTCTGGTCAGTTTGCTTCTGGTGTTTGCTTGAATATCATCTCCGGCGTGATTGAATATCAATCAAAAGAACCTCGGTTAGCAATCCCCCTTTTTAAATCATTTCTATCGAAATGAACAATCAGATTCCCACGATCGTGTTAAGAATCATCTCTTCTGGAGTCGTAAACGGTCGACGGATACAATAAAATTCGTTCGCTGACCAAATATCTCGTTTGCAATGCTTTCTCACGAGATACCATTGCCATTGTATTTAAATGGCTTGTCTGAGTATCATTGTTAAATGCCATCAAAAGTGAAAATAATCATCAAAGGACCCTTCTAGTATTCAAATGAAGCCTTCGGTGGTCCCGAAGGTTGCATAACCGCCGTTCAGTGTCCGCCGACTCATTAAGTGAATCCGTCAGCGGCGGTCCTCCGTCGGCAGTGAAAAATGTGCCCACTCCCGGATTATAATGGCAGAATCGGTCGACGGCGGAGGTTTCCACTGCGACAAATGGATGCGAAACAAAGGACAGCCGGCGGCCACTGGGTTGCGTTCCGAGCGAGATACAACTTTAAAAGAAAAGTAGCCATTAACAAAATAGGGAGAACATGCAGTTTATCCAGCATTTCATGAATATGAGCTAAGCCTGTCGGGACCGTCAATTGCAACAAAAAAGTTTTAAACAGGTCGTAAACCTCGTAATAGCTTCAAATAATCTCGAAATTAGTTTGTTTTCGGTTCTTCTACCGTAATCCAGACAGCCGGCTGTCACTCTCATTAGCCGAATATAAGCAGTCAATTACGCAATTCAGCATTGTTCCTCCCATAATCACTTCCCGCTCCATTCATTAGTCCCGAAAACTTGGATTACGGTAGTCTAAGGGGCAGGGGATAAACGACAAACGCGGTTACGGTAATTACCGTCTAATCCCCGAGGCGAGGCCACAAACAGGCATTTACGACTGCAAGTTTAGGACGGGAACCAGTGGAGGAATACGTCAATCGGGACGATTTGGAGAAATTATTGGAATTTATTTGAAGAGTCCTGAGCAAACATTGGGAAGTCAAAAAGTCTACAGTATACTCTGCGCTCTCATGTCCCATTTCCCAGTGGAATTGCCTTCTTTCCGTCGAGAATTCGCAATTTCGTCTCGAGGGCGGGCCGAGATTCCAATAAACGCGGTAACAAATTTAATTACTAGCACTTGGTGCTGGAGATTAGGCCATTAGCACGCGAGACGGCTCTTATTAAACCGCCGAAGAACAAATTTCACGCGAATTCGCCAAAACAAGCGAACGGACGGAAGAAGAGGGGTTCAAACTGTCAAATGGAAGTTGAGGATTTCTAAAAGAGTTTACATTTTGATCAGATATGGGATCCACCAAGGATTTACAAGGAACACAGTCATTTTATTTACGAAAGGGAAATCAGCTACCTTGCAAAGTAATAATTTACCATGATAAGCCACCAAAACGTGTACTCGGATTACGGCGACACCAATATCATCCAGAAAAACTTTTGCACAACCATGCACCTCTGACGTTCTTTAAAAAGTTCCTTCGATTAGCTCTCAATTAACAAAGTCTTCAGCCGTTGGCGTGATTCATATGCAAAATGTCGTGTTCATTAGCTGTCGCCTACAATTCCACAAAGGGCAGCAGTCGATTGACCCGACTGTTTGCCTAGTACTCGTTGGCACGTAATCGTCAGAAACAGAGCCCTTCCTTTCATGCACCGGGCACTTGACACCAATACTTGCACAGCAGGGGACTTCCGGCCCACGGGTAATGAGAGCAATTAGACCACACACGCTACTTTATAGAGGAGGGGCCGGAAACGATTTAGGAAAAGTTGTTTGGGGAATAGGGCTTATCTAGGGAATCTACTGAATTCTTATTGTCCGGATCTAACAACTAACTGCCACCTCAACCGAAAACTGATTCAACTTATTGCTAGTTCTTAGGGGAATTCAAGGGGCAAGAAATGTCCATTGAAGACTTACTGTAGGTGGATCTTTCCGTTTTTCAGTGCAAACCGCATGAACCGGTCGTGTTGCCCACCTGTGTAGTGCAGTTGATTAGCATAGAGTAATGGTGTCCTGTGCCGATTAATGCGATTACTGCCCGATTTGGCAGCGTATTTCCCGTGTCGATGGACAATTTGCGGATTTGAAGCGACCGGCGCCAAATTCGAATTATTCGAAGACCACGTGTCTCCGGTTATAAAGGCGTGTTTTCGGACATCGGAGGAGGTTTTACGCGCAAAATGATTACGAGGGCAATGGTTACGATCGGAGAGGATATGGAACGCATTCGAGACCAGAGAGAGGAGGGTGGTCTCTTTTGTCTCTCTCCTCCGTCCTTTTGTATTGTTTGTCTCAAATAGAACTGAAAAAAGTAAGCCTTGATTCCAACGGGGCTGACTACTGCAGGATGAAATGTGACCTGACTGCTCTTACAAATCTAACAACACGCGTGTTGTCTGCCAACAAATGGACCCACACAACATGGTTCTGATTTCCTCGTCTGAGAAAGGACCAGCGTAAGACAAATAGGTAGCTAATCGAGTATAAACAATGATAGGACAATAAGGTAAAAGTGAAGACTGATTATCGGCAGGTGGGTATCGGGTTACGGTAGTCAATAGCACACGGGAACACATGTCGGTTGCGCAAAAGATACTTTACACATTGTAATCAGAAGGAGGCTTCGGAACAATGAATGAGAGCTTTTCGATTCGACGCGATGTGAATAATCAGCTTTGCTCATTTGGAAACCGGATAGGCTGCGATTCCGAAATATCTAAACAAAGCCATCCGAAAACAAATAGCTCCGGCCTTCAGAAGAGAGGAAGTATCCGAACATTCAGACCCTCGGCAAATGGAAAATAAAGGTTTTAAAGGAAGAGATTAATTTCTTTAATTGTTCTGAGACTAATGACAATGACAAGTGATGTTTATGTTGTTTAGCAACATAATGATAAGGCAAGTGATGTAGGCCGAAGAGCTTTCTGCTCTCTTGCCTTTCCTATAAACAACACGTCTGCATAAAAGCAAGACCAAATTCTAAAACAGTATGGGTGAAATACCCGAACCATCCCGCACCTACCTGTCTTTTACGTCTTAGGATTTTCCAAATATACCCTTCTGTCTTATGGAAAGCGGATGAAGTGCCGCCTGATCCACGCATTGACGTTCATCTTATCTGTGCTTCAATAAAGATTAAACCAAGAAAGTTGGAATGAAATGTGGGGGTTCTATACAATTGCGTATTCAAGAGAAGGACAACACACAAAATGGACAGATGACATGGAAAGGGCAGCTAAAAGAATTGGTCTACAAGGAGTATGCTGGGCAACGACAGCGAGGTTGAACGAGGAATCATGGAGGCAGATGGCTTCCCAGCACTACACACTGTGATAAAAACCTGTAGTGATACTGGCAAAGTAAAGTTTTAAGTTTTATTCAAGAGAGAGAAAAGGTGGTGGGAAAAGTTACAGTTAAAGTTTGGATTTATTCGGTTTACCATTGCGCGTTTCGGGGACTTCATCTGAAAGGAGTGCTGGTTAAACAGAGGGGCTTCTATTTGTTTGAGCAATCCTTGCTGCTAATCTTCGTCAAATCGTCAGAATTCATGCGATCCGTCACTGTCTTTTGAATTCCACGTTATCAAGTTGAAATCTTTGGGACGACAAGTGTTCATGTCAAATGTATTAAATCGATGTTTTATTGCCCGATTCTTACACATACAATGGATATGATTAACGAAGAAAGGTTGCCTTTGCGTCGACGGGTAGATAACAGAAATAGGAGTCGGAAGGATGTGGCACACTCAGAAATAAACTGCAAATTTTATGTAAGAATGTTTGATCACCCAAATTTTAGAATTTCAAATACAAAGTGTTGCGTAAAACTTTACTAAATCAGAGAATAAGTATTTTATTATCATTTCTAGCCGTCAATATCCGTAGAAACCCGGGCTACTCCACCACCACCACGTTGTTGTTGGATCCGAAGGCATTGGGAACCGTGGGGTAGGTGGGAGAAGTGCACCATCGACCATCCAGCAGGAATCGGAACTCGTGGCTGAAAATAATAGAATTCCGAAAATTCAGAGGGAGTCAAACCGTCCGCGAGGCAGATCCACGACGACTGCGGCCTTTCCGTCGATCTGTAGGTCACAGCGAAGGGCGGCCTGCCAGTTGAGGAAGGAGCTCTGAGATTTCAATTAGAGGGAAGGACAGGGGAGTACCAGGATGAAGACTTCTTTGCTCTCTGGGTTCTCTATCTGAAGAATCACTCTTTTTGTATCGGTTGGGACATAAGGCACGGCGGACGAAGGCAGGAAGGGGAGAGTCGGCACGGCGAAGCTGAAAACTGGAGTGAAAGCCAATTTAAATTATTCATTAATTTTATTTCTTTAATTTGTTTAATGAGTTAAATGTGATAGTCGTGTATGTTTCGAGGCCTGATGGTTTGGCTCTAAATTCGAGCCAAACCATCAGGCGCCTGCCGCAGTGCTGTCTAATCGGCGCTGTCGAACGCGACCCACACCCGTAAATAATCGGCGCCACCGCTGCACAGGGTTATAAAAGTGGCTGCCGGCCGTTTGCTTTTAGCGGTCGCCAAACCGAAGCGATGAAGGTTGTGATAAGTTACGTCTTAACCAAAGTGATTAGAACTTTAATGCTGAGCTTTTACACTTTATTTTTTACACTTATTTACAAACCTGTTGTTTGCCAGTTGCCATTGTCCTCCGAAGTTCTGGCGAACAGCGTAGGTCGGGTTGGAAAAGTTGTTGGGAGCTTGGGGTGCACTGGAAATGTAATTTATGATTCAGTAAACAATATCGTAGATAGAATGTTAAGAAAACGGCAAATGATTACTGAAAACTTGAGATACTCAGTTAAACATTCTCAGTTAATGTCAAAACACTATTTACCGGAGAGCAATGATGAGTCTGAAACGGAAATGACTAGCTTCAGATTTCTAAAAGTTCCCTTCGCCCTGGGAATTCCCAAAGGAAAAGAAAACTGACTGATCGTTCAAACTCTGAATCTTGTTGTTTGCCGTGTCCAGCAAAAATTTTTGATGGGCCACTCCTGCCTCCAATTCTCCGGTTCTGAAAATGCCTCTTTCTTTTCTTCGTTTCTCAAAATTCTCACTTCCACTTGGCGTCGTTCCACCACTGGTTCAGTTCTCCGAGTCTCCACTCCAGTTTGGCCCTTTCTTCCGCCATCTCACTGATCAAACGCTCCTTCTCAGCCAGAAGCTTGGCATCGGAGCACGAATGGAGACGGTTTCTGAGAGAAGCACATCAAATACCCGGGAGTGATCTAACCTCATTTCCTCGTTTGCTCCCTTGAGATATCCATTTTCCTTCTCCAACTTGGCCACCGTCTCGTTTGCATACCAATTGGCCTCCTGCAGCTTCTGTTTCTCGGCCTCTGCCGCCCTCAGACTGCCAGTGGCCGCCTGCAGTTTGGCCTCGACCGTTCTGACCGTACGGGTCTCCTCGTGAGATTCCGAAGCATTTCGACTGCGAGGACGGGGAGAGGCTGAGGGATAAAGTGGATATAATGGGATATAACTTACTGGAGAGAGGGACTTCTCCCGTACTGAAGGCAGCCACTTGGGTCTCCAGGACGGTTAGCCTAAACGGAAGTGGTACTTCTGGAGTATGGTGGGATTACTTGTCCTTGGCGTTCTTGAGGAGTTCCTGATGATCCACGAGAGACACTGTGATCTCCTTGTGTTCCTTCTGTCGTTCGCTCAGCTTCTCCCTCAGTCCCTCTATTACGCTGTGTAGGTTGCTGAACCTCCTCTTTCGTCCCTATTCCTCCCAACCCACTTGATCTCCTCGTCCTTCTCCTGGTGTTCCTGTGTCTTCTGCTTCGCCGCCTCAAGGGCCTTGCCCAGTTCGGTTATCTTTTCGTCTTTTGTTCTGATGAGCTCTGCCTGCTCCTGCTGGATGGCCTCCAACATCTCCAGTTTACTCCTAAAATCCGACTTTAGATAAATGATCAGCACAACTCACTTGATCTTGGATTCATCCTCAGGAGTCGTCGTTTTCTTAGCCAGATCGGACCTAAAATACAAATTTCATAGAATGTCAACATAGATTTGCAAGGAAAGCTAAGGTTGAACGGAGAAAACAAGTAAAAAGTGATGGCCCACCTCTCGCGTGCCTCCCGCAGCTGTCGTTTCAGGTCCTTCACCCTGCAACCACGTCTGACCTGTCAACAATAAAACTCACTGCAGTTTCAATTCCTCGTTCTCTGCATTTTCCGGCTGAGGAGCGGGAGTCTGGGGCTTGACGTCAGCCGACTGGCTCACGATGGCAGAGTCAGACTCATCCGAGATGTGCACGTTCTCTGGCTGCGCTTCGAAGCCACTCTTAACCTTCGAGGGAGCACGGCCGGTGAGACGAGAGGGACGGAAGGAGGCGGAGAGACCGGCCGCTGCTGGAAATGGAATATCACTCACCGAGACAGACACAGAATTCTCTTAGCGCATAAACAAACCTACCGATGAGTTTCTGGACAGCGCTGATGTTCTTCTCAAACTGTTCGTTGGCCTTCGAGTAATCAGAAAAGTGTGATCCGTGATGTTTGTGGCCATGAGCTATAATTTAAATATTTTCTGTCTTTTGATAGACCTCACCGAGATGAACGTAAATGTTCTGTGCATTCCAGCCAGTCGGGGGAGGAGACACTCGGCCGTTTTGGTCAAAACTAAAACCCCATGACAAATTTGCATTTTGACCGACCTCAGTGCCTTCCTCTGTCCATTTTCCCTGTAATAGAGGCCATGGGCTCCTGGAACCACAGACTGAACGGTGTGGAACAGAACGGCATCGTCGGCGTCGGCCGCCACCTCGACCGGCTCCACCTGCAGCCGCACCCAATCTAAACAAAGCTCATATGGAGTTTTGAGGGTTCTGGGTGCACTTTTATGTCTTTTCACAAAGGGTGAATAGTTTTCTCTTTTGTAATATGTTCAAGCAGCCGATAAGTGGCATTTCCCTGTCCTTGCCTCACTCGAGCCCCTGTGACTCAGTGCCACCTTTGCCCTCCCCCGCAGCCAAACAAAATCAGATGTCAGTTTGTTTGTTCTCTTCGACCGTAAAAACAAATCCGTTCGTCCGTTCGTTTCTTCCATTTCTTTCGCTGTAAGAAACCGCAGCTGTTGCGACACGTGCGTGTGCTCCTTGCAGAAGCGGACGAAAAAGCGAAAAACGCACGAATTACGACTAAAAAGAGGACATCTGGACGACGTCTTTTTGCGCACAATGCGATGTCTAATTGGAGAGAAACAGCTGCAGTGCCGAAACGGAAGGTTACAACCCAAACGGGTTTAGGAGATCACTTTTGAGTTTACATTTAGCACCTATTAAAACTAAATTCAAAATTTCCGGCAGTGTTGTTGAGAAGTTGAGAGTGTTCACGTACTCAATCCATTTCCAGCTGGTCCCAAATTGCCCTTGCTTCGCTTTTGTTTTACCCGAATGTTTTACCGGGTTGCGAGAGTTACCAATTTCCCCTTATCTCTTGTAAATTGTCCTGTCAAGTGTGAGCGTAATTGAGTCGTAGAGGCCGTTACCCTTGACGAGAGTGCCCATCCATTCCCTGGCTCCTTCGGTCATTACAAAGGACAGCTGCTCGTCTGGGAAACACCCGGCTGGTCTCTTCAATCAGCCCTTACCATATCCCACCTTTCCTTCCCACAAAAGTCGCCTATGAGCTGTCGCCGAAAAATTGATGGCGGCGTTTCACAAAAGAGAAAAAAAACAGGCAACGCACGCGACGGTCCACGGCCGCGCTGTTTACGGGAAAAGTGGTGGGGAAATGGATGGGCGAAGGAAAGGGAGACGACGGCCGATAAATTAGACGCTTTATGGGTTGCAAGGGGAGATTTCAACAAAGAACGTACTTTTAGTCATCGGATCCGAGTGGAGACGGCCGGACGCGTCTGAAAGGGAATGCGGTTACGAGGGAAGGACACAATGCGAAGGTTTTTGAGAGAACGAATGGGACGGGAAGGGGCGAGGGAGCAAAAACGAAGGATTTTGGCATGTGAAACGGTCACCCGTGAGGATTCTCAAGATATCCTATAGCAAATTTATTTAT
Organism: Oscheius sp. G VE-2021; assembly: GCA_022343465.1. Lineage (NCBI taxonomy): Eukaryota > Metazoa > Nematoda > Chromadorea > Rhabditida > Rhabditidae > Oscheius > Oscheius sp. G VE-2021. The sequence continues at coordinate 1,394,244 of JAJQXH010000027.1, read as the reverse complement.
GAGTTTCTGAATGGCAAACAACTTACAGACCATGGCATTTTTAAATATTATTTTTACTTTTCTGCTTTCTGTATTAATTATTAAAGAAAAACATGATTTCCCTACTTTGTTTTAGTCAGTACACTTTTACAAGTTGGAACGCTCATTTTTCCCATAAAACATCAAAACGTCATTTTTAAAGTAGATTCGAATGCACTTCAGATTGAACATTTTTTCAGAATGCCAACTGACAGAATTTCAAATGTTGCAACCCGGTCCTGAAGGAGTCTTGGCCTCTTTCTCAAGAAAATACGGATCGTCCAAATTCGGCTGACCGTCTAGGCCCGGGTTTATCTGGAACTGGAGACCACGAGTCGTGTTGTCGATTGTAAAACCATTGAGAAAACAGAAAGGACAGCCAGGTTGCGATCGCATCGATTAGCCGTCGACGGCCTTGTTTGGAGACTAAAACGAAAACGCCGATTCGGGTCAAATTAGCGCGAAACATCCGATCAACCTCGATAAAAACGGCTGCTTTTCTCTTTGGGAAATGGGAAAACTTAATGAGGAGGGAGTTGAAAGGGAAAGAATCAGAAAGCAGGGAAGTACGGGAAAGCCTTCGAACGCGGAGATAAGGGGTCAGGGGAAAGCGACACCGGCGCCGCCCACATGTGACAGCCGGCGAAACAGACAACAGAGCATGGAGAGGGATAGAGGGAGGGAATCTCTCTCTCTCTCTCTCTCTCTCCGTGTAATGTTCAGTGGTGAACCAGCTGCAACACCAAATTAAGACATCAAAGATCAATCAAGTTTGACAATTGCTTGTTATTCCTGGAAGATACGTGATGAGAACGAAGATAAACAAAAGGCCTTGATTCCGATTGATATTGACAGTGAACCCAACCTCTGGTCAACAGTGTCATGTGGACGGCAGGTTTACATCGAATGGCCGTGGGATTTCAAGTTATACTGAGCTTCCGACCTGACTTGTCAGAGTATTCACAGAAACATACACAGAGACATACCACACAACGTAAATAAGTAATGCGAATTTGGGAATTCTTTCCAGAAACCGGCCCTTTCCCTTTGTTTATCCATAAATGGTCACATTTTCGCGCCAAATGCCTAAGAATTCGAGTAAAAACTTATCTTGGGAAAGATAAGAAAGTGGAACGCCTTGAAACACAGGGATTACAACAGGGAATACGTTTTTAAGGAAAATAGTCGACCATAAAATGTTTGGTTTTCAATAGTTAAAGGTGACATGCACTTGATTTTATCAAAATAACAGTTGTTTCCCTTGTTTTCCAGGTGACAGGTGAGTGCCAGGTATTATTTGAGAGAATCGTTTGAGAGAAACCGAAGCGCTAATCTTGTTTGTTCGATAGATGGACTTATGGAAATGGATGAACCCAACATGAATATACATGAAAAGTTGGGGGCGAGATGGAAGGAGACAGGTTGAAATGCCATGGATTTTAGAAAATGGGAAAACGTTTAGTTTTAGATCACTTATTTAAAACTACAACTGTGATTCTTGACGTTTTTTTTTCTCGGGGGAGAGGAGAACTCTCGAAAAGTCCACGCAAAAACGCTTATTACAATGTGAGAATGGCTTTCCTTCGACAACCCAGCTGTGCAAATTATCGCAGTTTAGACGTATTCCACATGGACGAAGATTTCGAGAGAACACCCGTGAAGTATCGAAAACGCCAAGGTCTCGGGGGTAATTGGGAGGAAAGAAGAAGGAACTGTCGTGGCATGGGAAGGGGAGGAAGAGGCCTCGGGCGGCGAAAGAACGGCAGAGTGAGGGTCAGCGAAGGCCGTCGATCGATGGACACGTCACCTGGGAAAGCCCGGGAACACTGCCGTTTGAATATGAAGACGGTAGGGCTAGGGATGTGGAATCGATCAATTTAGATTATGTTCTGTCTGTTTTCCTAAATCTACATTCAGTAATTAACTTCACACTTTCATAATGCATTCATTCTTTGAGATCTTGCCTAACAAACAGTGTTTCCACCATTCACTTCATATGGGACTTGACAAACCAAGGTCTTCCTTACTCTTGCAAGAGCTTCAATTGACCATAAGGAGAAGATAAGGAAGGGATGTGATGCATCTGAAGGAAAATCACCCACGTTAAGACGAACCAAGAAACATGAGATTTTATGGAAAAGGGAGACACCGTAAGATGGTGCGGAACATGGGAAAAATCAAATGTTTCAATTGGGCGAAAACAATGACACTTTTTTATCTAACCAACACTGATTAAGTGATTAAGTCACTGAGTTAGCTAAGTGTCGTTTGCGCCAGTTAGAACAAAAGAAATAACTTTGAGCTCCACTTTATTCTCTTTCTAGCAGTCGCTCTCCTGGACTTCTTCCCACTCTTCCTCCTCAGAGTCTTCCTCCTCCTCTTCCTCAGAAGTGTCCATAACTTCAGTCTCCTCAGACTCCTCCATCGAGCATTCCAACTCCCACAACTGGATGAGGGTGCAGAAAAGGCAGACGGAGGTTGCGAACATCGTCACGAAGTAGAGGATGACCAGTAGAGGCGCTTCCCTGAAGGAAACCTTAGAATTCTTCTTTTTCTAATTGCATACTTTCCAAAGTGGAAGGTTTGGGTCTTCTTGGGAGAAACGGCCAAGCACTTCCTCCAAGGAGCCTGGCGCTCATCCTCGGGAATCACTTGAAGAGCCTTCTGGGATCCCGTTTCCAGGAAATGGGAGGTCAGCGTCTGGTTGAAGAAGGGAGAGGGGCGAAGGAACCCCTCCAAGTGGAAGACTTGGTCGGAGAAAACGCTGGAAGGGAGGGAAGGGCAGGAGGCAGAGGAGCTGTTGAGAGCCGTGGTGAGGGGAAGGAGGGTCAGTAGGGTGAGTGAGTCTGAAGGGAGGATGAATGGGGGGAGGGGAGGACATACACATGACCGGTTAGTAGGGAGAGTTCTCCTGGAATGACGGCACGGAGGAAAATACTATTTGACTCATTTCTGCGCTACGTGGGGTACGCAAAGTACACGTTACTAGAGTTACGTTTGGGTATATTCATTTTACGCAACGGTGCGAAATAGAGACCGCAGAAAGCAGCTTTCTTTCGCAGAATCATCTGAATCATCTGCTGTCAATCTGAGACGCCTGAATAAAAACACTGGATATGACACACTACATTGAAGGACTTGAAACTTGGCTTAATGAAAACAAAACTCAAGAAAATAGAAGGAAGAATTTTCCTATTATCTAACTACCTAAGTTAAGGAAAGTGTAGAGAGAGAGAGAGAGAGAGAGAGAGAGAGAGAGAGAGAGAGAGAGAGAGAGAGAGAGAGAGAGAGAGAGAGAGAGCGCGCGAGAGAGATGTTCTGTTGCACATGAATCATTTTCACCTGCATTCCCCCTCCCTTTCCCACTCCCTCGTAGTGCATCCTACGAATTCGCGCCGTCTCCCATGGCAACGTCACCCTTTGTTTTCCGCCGCCAGCCGGAAATACCTTTTGTACTCTAATTAGTATTTTCCGTTTCTTTCTTTTTTTTAATTTCCCGATAAACAAACACACCTGAGTCATAAAAAAGACTTTCGTTTTTTTGTGTGCTATAGTTGGTCAAAAAGGCGACTGCGCAGGTCCCCTTCCGGTCAAAGCAATCAGGGGCCGCAGCACTTCCGCCCTCACCTTTACACCCGCCTATTTCATACTCCTTCTCCTGATTCTCCTCAATTACTCCGTTCATTCAGATCAAAACGACAGATGAATGCATGGGCTGTGGGTGGTTTCGACTGAATCTGCTGGGGAGCCAAGTACAACAGCCCAGTAACAAGGTAGTTGTGAGAATTCTCAATTGGCAAGTCCTTAACATCAGAGACTCTAGGGTCTTGTCCCCAGATACTCCTTGTCCGAGATACTTTTTCATTTGATGTCCTGATATTCCAAGGTGTCCAATTGAAAAATCAAAATTATTTTCTATTTTAAAAACAAAAAAGATCTTTTACCTATTATGAGGTAAATTCTTAGTTAACAGTATCAAAGGATCGGATAAATCCGTAATAATCCGCGAAATCAAAAGAGCGAGGCTAATTATTACGTTCACATCCCACCTCTGTGAATGAAAACAAAAAAGAGAACATAGAAATTTAAAAAATTTCAAATCTGAATGACTCAAACACCTGAATTTCTTGGCTAAAACTTCATTATCTTTCAGGTGTCTCCTGTGGAATTGTCTCCAGTTTCTCTTTCCACCCATCCTCCACAGAACACTGAAGCTGAAGAAGAGGCAATGGTGGTGGAAGAGAGACATTTCACGGTTGGTTTGGATGGGAGAGGCAGACGGCGCTTCCTTTTGTAGCCATGGCGACGGCTGGCCTTCTTCCGATTTTGGAAAGATTATATTAGTAATAAATTGTTGAAACAAAAAGGAAATGACGAGCAATTTTCGGTCGGCCGTCAAATGTGATCTGCGCGGCTGCGGCGGTTTCTCTTTCAGCTGCCTTTGGTCTGGGATCAGACTGCACTTTCAAATCTCTTTGCACCCTCCCACACAAACACTAATAGTTTCCAAATGTTCGATTACGTCGTTGGATTCTAACGCCAAAGTTTCATTAAGCTTTGAAATAACACATTTCCCCGAGTTCAGCCAGAATCCGCCCACCGCCCGACAACCGGCTGGTCCTCCATAGGACCTCAGATGGATCTCCGTCCTCCCAGCAATTCTTCCAAGTGATTTTTCCTTCTCAAAACACTTTAATCTTCATTCCAGCGCTTCTTTCACCCGTGTTTTCTCCAAGCGACCTCCGGGCGGTCGAAACTTTTCCATCGACACTTCCAGGGCCAAGTCGAACGCACCCGTTGTATCTTTGTGCTCGAAGAAAATTGGATTAGAAGAGGTTTTTTTTCAAAGTATGGTTTGAAACAAAATTTTCAGCACAAAGAGGGGGATCCAGATCAAAGGGCGTGTGACGTCAATTGGAACAGCCATTGGTTCAGTGACACACGGTCAGTCATCAGAAGTGGACACACGAGACTCAACAAGTTCCCAGGTAAGGAATAAGGTCTTCAAGACAGAAATAACTTAGGAATGACCGAGTTGGCTAAGAAAATAGCCCTTACCCACTCAATCGCTTCGATGCGACGGCTGTTCCCTGCAGAATACTCTTTCTACCCAAAATCTTGGTTTCTTCCCGCTCATTTTAGAGAATTTCAGGTAATTTGTTTAAAAAGAAATGCAATGCGTTGGTTTAGAAATATTGCAAAGAAGAAAGAGAACGGAGGGATCGCAATGGAAACTCGGAGGAGACGTGGTTTATTGTGAAGCCGGATGAGGGTGCGTGCTCCTTTTATGCTTTTTGTTAAGGGATTTCCTTTCCAAAAAAAACAATAAAAGTTGGATTTCCTTTTCCATAAACAAAGTATTCTTCTGTTTAGGAGCACAAGGAACGGGTATTTATTTGGTTCGCAATCCTTCTGAAATCGTTGATCCCAGTCAGAAGCAGTTGGTTCAGGTGCGTCTTCAGAATAAACTAACTTCTGTCCTTCAGGAGTACGTCTCCGATCCTTTCCTAATGGCAGACGGTCTGAAATTCGACTTCCGTGTCTACGGAGTAATCAAAAGCATAAATCCGCTGTCTCTCTACGTGGCTCGCGAGGGAATGGCCAGATTCTGCACCGAAAAATACTCTCCTCCGACGTCAGCCAACATGGATAATTTATTCGCTCATTTGACCAATTACTCCCTGAATAAGGCCAGCGATGCCTATATCCACAGCCATTCGTTGCAGGACCAAATAAGAGGTTTGGAAACAAAAGAGAAAGGTTATTTTGTACTTAAGGGAGTAAGAGACTGTTGTCTACTGTTTTCCATCAGCTGGCGGCAAGAGGTCTCAAGACGAAGAAACTATGGCACGATATAAAACTAATATTAGTAAAGGTATGAATGGAAACACATAAAAATGAGGATTTTTAAGACAGTTTTGGCAATGCTTCCGGAAATAATGTTGCATTACGAACACCACTTTCACGACATGCATGGGCCACAGTGCTTCCAGGTGAGATAATTCTGTAAGAGGAGACTTTTGGCAGATCATCGGATTTGATATAATGGTGAGAGCGGATGGAACTCCTGTTCTTCTGGAGGTCAATGCAGCCCCTTCGCTTTCCATCGGTTGGTTGACCTCTTCTGTCTTTTGTTGTCTCACTCACTCTGAATGGCCTTTGAGACAAACCTAAGTTTACCCAATGTTTCAGATCACACAGTCCCCATTCCTGGAACTCTGACTGAAGGGGAGCAGCGGGTGAGAAGCATAGTGGATGAGGTTCGTTTCCCAACACAAAATGGTTATATTTGATTAGGTGATAAAAATCCCACTGGTAAAAGATACTCTTCTTCTGGTCCTCGATCTGTTAGACGAGGAATATTCCAGTAGAGCCAGGTGAGTAAATTACAAAAGAAAATAAAGACCTATTTTGAGTGCTGCCTCGGATGCCTTTCGGGACGACATGTCTTCCCTTCGGAGTAAGCGAAAGCCTCATCTAAGTGAGGTAAATATACTTCTCTCCTTTGAAACTACGCCTTTTCAGATCTTCCCAATGCGCTACGGGTCCAACAGCGGTCACCTTTTGTTTCTGGACAAAGCCATGTATATTTTTATGCAATTTGTGCAGCTGAGGTCGGCTGTCACTATCTCCATTGGAGGACTGAAGCTATTCATAAGGTTCATTTTGGCTACATAAAAAGGAATACTTCTTATAGAAAGTGTAATTTAACTGATTGTATCGATCAGGAGGAACTGGAGGTGAAAGCGGCTGAGATTAGCTACGGGTTCACGGCTGAGAAGTCGGCCATTCAAAACGGTACATCCTTTTATTGACTTGTTGTCTCAAGAGATGGAAGCAGAAGTTTGTATTGCAGGGCTGCCATTCCATGCTTTCCTTCAATTTATGTTTTATGTGGCGGAGAAAAAGTTTCCCAGAGAGGCAGTGTTGATATCGAAGATGCAGAGACTGATGGCCTTTTGTGATTCGAGTCTTCGTCATTATGGAGTTCAATCGGCGAGGTTAAGAAGAGCAGAAATAGACGGTCCAGATATGAACAGGTGATATGATCTCAAAGTATTGAAATTGAAAGTTTTCAGTTCTGTGGAGATATACATGTTGCCGGGTAGGATGAAGGCAAAGAGAAGGTCAAAATCAAGCGAACCAGGCCAACGGAGAAAGGCAAAATTTCTTTCAATTGACAAAGTAACTGATTTTTAGCAAGAAATCTTGAAGAGAGATAGAAATAACAACAGCAATACCTTGACTCTTCCGAAGATTCGACAGTGACATAACTTTCACAAATGAATGTTTTAAATGACATAATCTTTGCGAATACTAGTTACAAGATATAAAAGAACAAACAACTTTCAACGCGTCCTTTATTCACAGACACACTATATTTTCTAAGCAGCTACACTCTTCGTCTTCTTAGATCTTTTCGATTTGGTCTTCTTCGTAGACTTGGTCTTCGTCTTCTTCTTGTTGTTGTCCTTCTTCGATTCCTCGGTAGTTCCATCAGAAGGAGGGGTAGAGGGAGGGGCGGGGGTCGTCGTGGCTTCGGGGAGAACGACGGCAGCCTTGTCAGCTTCTTCGCAGTGACCACAGGAATCAACGACTTTTTCTGACTCGGCCACAGGAATCACCGCCTTTTTTCGGAATCGGCCACGGGAGGCCACAGAAATCAACGACTTTGTCTCTCTGGACACGGGAGGCCACAGGAATCACCGACTTTTTTCTGACTCGGCGACGGGAGGCCACAGCAATCAACGACTTTTTTTCAACTTGGTTCCGGAAGGAATTCCTGTGGCCGACCCGAAAAATGTTTTTGGTCAAGGTTTTCAGTTTCACGCTAAAAGTACATTTTCGGTCAAACGCCAGGGCGACTCTTTCGAATTTTCCTCATTTTCTTGATAGTAAGCTATTTCGTCAAATTTCATTTAACTTTACTCAATTTTAATTTTAGTTTAACAATATATAAATAAGTATGAAGTATATTCTTTTTAATTTGAAAATAAAAATTAGTGGAAGCATTCGTCAAACATTCTCTAATTTTATTTGTAAAATTTATTTTGTTAAGAGAAAATTCCTTGAGCATCTTTCTATTATTTTACATTGGTTTGTTGTTTGTTTTATGTTATTTTGATTGCAGATGTTCGGAGGAAATAGTACGCCCAGCTTCGGATCGAAGTCTCTGTTCGGCGCCGCTCCTGCCGCTACCACAACGGCCTCTAACGCCCCTGCCTTTTCTTTTGGAACGGCTGCCCAGACAAGCACAGCCGGATCTACGGGTTAGTTTTAAAAGATTCTCTCGTGGAAAAGTATATTTCGATATTTAGGTTCCATGTTTGGAGCGGGCGGTGGAGCGTCCACCTTGTCTTTCGGAAGCGGATCTACGACCGCTGCCAGCAACCCCTCCACTGGAGGTCTCTTCGGAGGAGCGGCCACGACCACGACCACTGGAGGCCTCTTTGGATCCAGCTCCAACACAGGTAGTCTCACTGGCTTTCATTCTTATTGTTTGATTAGCTAAACCCGCCGCTGGCCTCTTCGGTGCCGCAGCCCCTGCCACCACCTCCGCCCCTACTTCCAATCTCTTCGGCAGCGCTGCTCCTTCTGGTGGACTCTTTGGATCTTCCTCCACGGCAGCTGCCACTTCCGCGGCTCCCTCGGCCGGATTGTTTGGTTCCACCGCACCTGCCGCTACAACTGCCACCACTAGTGGTCTCTTCGGTAAGATTTGTAAAAGTGGTTTTTGTTATTTTCGCATGTAATCTAGGTTCCTCCGCTGCCACGACGACCGCCGCTGCTCCCAAGCCGGCTGGCGGACTCTTCGGCTCCGCTCCTGCTGCCACTGCTCCTGCTGCCACTGCTCCTGCTGGTGGACTCTTCGGCTCTACTTCCACCTCCTCTGCCGGTGGATTATTTGGTGCCACTGCTACCACATCCGCCCCTGCTACTGGTAAGACCTCGAAATTCTTTAGTTTATTTTCTATTTTAGGTGGTCTCTTCGGATCAACTGCCGCCACCGCTGCTCCCACAGCTGCCACTCCCGCGACAGGTAATGTGGGTTTTCAACGAATTGAATGATTCTGATATTAGGTGGTCTCTTCGGATCTTCTACTCCCGCGGCCCCCGCTACCACTGCTTCAGCTGCAGGTAAATATTCAAGAACTTTCTTCTAAAAATTAAATGCCTTGATCCTCTAAATTTCAACAATGTTTTTTTCAGGTGGTCTCTTCGGTTCCACTGCCACTCCTGCTGCAACCGCTGCTCCTGCTTCAGGTAACTAGGATGTTCCCTCATCTCAAATTTTCCTATAGGTGGTCTTTTCGGAACTTCTGCCGCCGCCCCCACTACCACCGCCGCGCCTGCTGCAGGTGGTCTCTTCGGGTCCGCCGCGCCGGCCACTGGAGGACTCTTCGGATCTGCGGCGCCGGCGGCCGCACCTGCTGCCACGACCACCGCCACCACTGGTGGTTGGTTGCATGTATTATCAAAGTGAAGTGTATTCTTTAAAGGGCTTTTCGGAGCCGCCGCTGCCCCAGCTGCCGCTCCTGCCGCCCAAGGACTCTTCGGTGCTGCCACCACGACCCCGGCTGCTGCTCCCGCGGGAGGACTTTTCGGAGGTAAGATTTAATTGTATTTTTTCCTCATTCCTCTTTTTCAGCCAGTCAGCCGGCTGCCCCCGCTGCGACTGCTGGTCTCTTTGGAACCGGTGCCCCGGCCGCTTCTCTTCCTGCCACCTCTACCGCTGCTCCTGCCGCCGGCGGCCTCTTTGGTGTCTCAGGTTATTTTCTTTGTATTATGTTCGAAAGGTCATCGTTTAGCTGCTCCTGCTGCCAGCACTGCTCCTGCCGCTAGCGGATTCTTTGGCTCTGCTCCCGCTGCCTCAACCGCCTCTGCCAGCCTCTTCGGAACCGCAGCCACCACTGCTGCCCCTGCAGCCACATCCACTATAACTACTCCCGCTGTCGGAGGTCTCTTCGGTGCCACTGGTAAGATTCATATGTTATATTTAAAGATTATTCTTTTTAGCTCCCGCTGCCGCCGTACCTGCTTCTAAGCCAGCTGCTACCACGACCGGAGGACTCTTTGGCGCTGCTGGTTCGTTTTCTATCCAACACTTTATAATCCGTTATAGCCACCAGCACTGCGACTACTACGAGTGCCGTCTCCGGTCTCTTGACCTCCACTGCCACCACTACTGCTTCCGGTGGTCTGTTCGGTGCTGCCTCCACTCCGTAAGACCTCCTTTCATTCCCCACTAACCATGTTGAAGGATATCCAGCAAGCCGGCTGCCACCACTGCCTCTGTCGGTGGATTGTTCGGAGCCAAGCCCACCACTTCCACTGCTTCCGCCCTGGGAGGAGCTACCGTTCCCAGCCTTGGAGTTGAGAAACCCATCACTTTCGGGGAACTGGAGAATGTGAGTGATTACTGTAGGTAGTACTTATGAATTGTTCAGGTTGTGAATAACTTGATTATGGACGTGACCACCCACGAGAAGATTTTCCTCAACCAGGCGTTGGAAGTGAATGCCTACGACAGAGTCATTCGCGACAATCAGGACAAGGTTTGTGAAATAATGAAAGAAACCTTCCTTCTGAGCAGCCTCGCTGTCCTGAATCGTTACAAATCAAAAGTGTTACTCATCAAAATAAAGCGTCATTTTCTGAGAAATGCGTTTCAGTTGATCGCCGCTGACAAAGAAGTGTCTTCTCTCGAGGAATCCCGTGACCGTCTCTTCCACTCCCTCGGCTTCATCGACGCCCAGCAGAAAGAGCTGGAGGCCCTTGTCGTGGATCTGGAGAAGAAGATGGGACTGCCGGACTGGTCCGGCTGTGCCGATGACTTCCCCCTCGATCTCTCCTACGCCACGGCCGCCGACCGTGACCGCAAGAATATGTGAGTTCCTTGTAGATTAGGAGGCAGTTTCTTGGTTCAGAATGAAGCTGCTGACGTCTGTAGACGCTCAGGTGAAGGAGGCCGATGACGACATCAACGAAGTGAATGAGCAGTTGGTTGCCCTGACCAAGGCCACGGAGGCTACCTCCGATTCTGGATCCATCACCGTCGAGCAGATCCACAAGGTGCTCAAGAAGCAGTTGGAGAACATCGTCTGGATCGACCAGAAAGCCGGTGAGTACCAGCCAACCGGCTCAAAAATGAGAATTGGCGTTTACCAAGTGTTTTTCTTTCCTATCGCTGTTAGTCAGAATAAGCCTTAATTTCAGAAGAGATCTCCACCCATACCGCCAAGCTGTCGAGGGACTTTGCCTCGCTGCCCGAGGCCTGAAGACCCATTGTTGACGTTTCCCACAATCCTGGTGTTGAGAATGTTGTTGTTGCTCTATCTCATGTTCCATTCTTTCATAAATATCACACCTAACCCTTTGTTGAACTTGTCGTTCTTTCGTTTTTATACTGTTTTGGTCATCTGAAGACGGCTGAACACAGCTTTCCCAGATGTCGCGAGATGGGTCGACTTCGAGGCTCAGCTCGTTGTCGTCCTACCGCTCGGCGGAGGCCCGGATACCCACATCCTGCAGCTTGGTCAATTGGGAGAGGTGGGCATGGCCTCTGAATGCAAGGAGAAAGATGGGTTTAGGCTGCAGAGTGTGGCCAGATCGAACAAGCGCACCGAAGAGAGACTGCAGAGGTACAGGGAGGACATGGAGGATGAGGACACGATGGCCCCACTCGCAGAGGCATACAATCTGGTAATTCATACATCCTCTCTGGGAAATTGATTATCTTTTATCATTTTAAAGGTCTGTAGGCATAGGAATTTTCGTTTAGGAGGCGGATATTCAAAACCTGAAAGTGCTGAACGATCAAAAGTCGAAGAGGGTGGAATTGCTGCGGAGGATGTGCGCAAAGAAACGGATGGACATAGCGAAGCTTAACGAAGAGAGCGAACTCCAGGTATTTTCGCCTTGGTTTTGCCGTAAAAGAGCATTTCAGTCAGCGAAAGTGGATCAGTTGCGACTGCGAAATGTCCAGACTGCTGACGTCATCTCCAGGGTGCAGGAGAATCTTCAGGTCAAACAGTCGGTTTAATCATGGATTTTGAGGAATATTGCATACTCAGGAAGTATTTGAATCTCTACACGGCGTTGCTTCGCCAGCGGACGAGGTACATGCTCACGGAGCTACGCACCATCTTCAAGATTGAGGTAGGTTGGGGCAAATGGTCGCAAAATACGAGGTAAAATTCAAACATTCTTTTTAGCTACGCGATGTTGTGCGGAAAGACTGTTCCTGTAGAAGAATCGACACAATTTGTGGAGCTCATCTGGCACCCATCAACGCCTTGGCAGGTAGGCCTTATTCCTGACTACCGTTCTTTCTTCTCTTCTTGAACCTGTTTCTAAAATTGGTTTTAGGCCACTCTGACGTGGAGCAAACGGCTGCCTTCGGCTACCTTGTGCATCTGCTGGAATTGATATCGAAGGTGCTGGACTACCCTCTGAGGTACCCCGTGGATCCAGGAGCATCCACTTCCCACATAAACTCTCCTCGCGAAGACAAGAGGTGCCCTATTCTATGTTTATTCTTCATCTCTCTTTGATAGGTTTCCATTCTTCGGCTCGCGATGGAAAGCGGATAAGGAACGGCTGGACATCGCAGTCACCTGTCTAGGGAGGAATGTGGCCCAATTGAGAGCGGATACGGGTCTCCAATCGCCGGATTTGAACAGAATCCTGCAGTCTGTGAGGGAGTGGATGGAAGTGGTCATCCACGGGTGAGTGAGGCAATTTAAATGAGTCATGAAGGGTTCAGGAGGGGCCAGGTGACCTATGTGCACAGGCCGTGGCTACAAATTGGATCTCCAGCCCTGCTTATGGATTCCCTCGATGACGCCATTATTCGGTATGCTCTATGCTTCTTTTGGAGATTTTTGTGGTTTAGACCCTTCCGCGACGACCGTTTGAGGCTCTTTGAGCCGATACGGACATCTTCTGCCTTGGAAACGTAGGTTTTGACAAATTCCCCCTGTGTCAAGTTTTAGCCTCTTTTTATTTGCCGATCCATTTGCGCTGTAAACAGAACCACGCGATAGTGTTGGTCCAGGATTATCCCCATTTCACCACTTCCCTTGCCATTTATTCCTAATTTTCTGTTTATTTGCAGAGAGGAGGTGGCAGTGGCCGATGACTGCTGTGGATCTGTGGATGGAGTGGACCTCGACGTCTCCGTGATCTCCTCCCTTTGCTTTGAGGAATCCCAGAGAGAAGACCTCTGACTCTTTCGTTGTGAGACCACTGGTTGACAAACTGTGATATTTGTAATTTATATTTCCTGATTGTTTTAATTGTAGATTATATTCGGTGCTTTCTTCGCCCATCTTACCGGTTACTATAAATATTTATTCCTTTTCTCTCTTTCTCTTGAATATCATTTGGATAGCCAAAATATTACTTTTCCATCCGAGGAGGCTCAAAATGACAGTTTGCAGTCGATGTGAATCGGAAGATGAGCGACTCTTCCGGAGTGAACGCCATTCCTGGCATAGACCATCGGGATAAGACCCCCGAGGAGATGATGACGGACGGCAGCGAATACGAGGATGAGGTGAAATCTTGCAAACTTGAAGTTTTGCTTGTTTTCACGTCAAGACTGCATGATACTGTGGTTTAGGTCCCACTGGAGCCTTTCTTCAACTACGCCCTGATGGAGGAAAGGGACGTCAAAGAGGTTTGCCGTCTCTTTTCATACCTCAGACCGTTTTTCAGTTGACACGAACCGACGCCATCACCTGCATCGCCGCCCATGACAAATTCCTGGCGATTGGAACCCAGACGGGCCATTTGTACATTATGAGCCACGAGGGCACCATGGACCACGCCCACGTACCGGTACATCACCCCTCTAAGATGTGAGAACCAATGTGATTTCAGAAAATTAGGCCACATCGGAGTGCAGTCAGCCGGCTGGAGGTTGAGCCGGCTGGCAACTACGTCATCACCTGTGCAGCCGACGGAAGGGTCGTCATCTCCGGTCTAGGATCCACGGATATGAACTTTGTTTGTTTTGGTGGTTCTGCTGGATTACGGTTGTCTGCAGGGGCTGAATTTGACACTGATGCCACGGGCCGTCTCCATCTCACCCACGTTCTCAAAGGCACAGGGCACGCAGGCTTTTCTCATGGGAGAGAGGAATCTGATCTTCTACGAGAAGAAATTCTTCCGATACAAGGATACGGTACGTTCCGCTTATTACTTCTGGGGAACCTGGCTGACCCCACAATTCTACAAGTTTCGGTTCCAAATTGGGCATTGGCTGGCTCTTCCGTGGTTGCCATTTTGGCCATTTCCAGGTTCTCTACCGCGGGACTGAACAGGACGGCTTCATCTCCCGTATATCCTGGTGTGGCGACTACATCGCCTTCACCAATGACACCGGAACACGCATTTATGACCGGTTGGCCTTTCCAGTTGCCTAATAACTGATAGAGTAGGACTGTAGAGGACTCCATCACAATCGTTTCTCCCTCGCACGACCTGGATCGAATCAGAAGCTCCCGTTTCCCTCCGTCGCACTGCTGGGTCTCCGACACTTCCCTCGTCATCGGATGGGCGGATACCGTAACCGTAGTGGACATTGTCTCAATGGTGGAGGGCGTTAGAGTAAGGCTCTCTTTTGATGTTTACGGCCGGTTTAGGTCCAGAAATTCGGGGAGATCCCCTACATTTGGCATCTAAATGGAATGTTCCTCGCCGGCGTCTCCTTCATAGCAGCCACCAATGGCTCCTGGGAGAAATTGGTTCTTTTCGGACTTCGGCCGGACGCAGAGGATGAGAATGACTTCTGCGACACTTCGGTAGACACCTTTCATCCGTCATTGAATCTCTTTCTTTCAGTCAATGGTATCCATGCAGTCCATGTTCGAAAAGGACGGCACCGCCCCACTGGTCCAGGTTACGGTGGTTTCCCCAGTCTCCGGACAGGAGTACAAGCTTCATTCGGAGGATCGATTGGGGTTTGTCTTCTGGAGTATTCAACTAAGCCTTCTTCAGAATCGAAGTGAGACCCCACGCCCAGCCGTTTCAGTACTCTCTCGTTGGCCTCCCCCTCTTCAATTCCTACTTCATGACCGGCCCCAAGTGTCTCATCGTCGTAAGTTTATCTATTTTCCCCCTTAAAATAAGGCCTTAGGGTACTCCCTACGGAGCGTTGAATGCAGTTAAATGGCGGATGGACAAGGACCTTTGGGAGGAGGCCTTCGACCTCTCGAGGGAGAAGGCGCTGGAACTGGAGGGAACGGACTGCGACAGTGTGACCGTCGGAAGACGCATGATTGAGTACTATCTGGATACGGACAGACAGCGGCTGGCAGCTGCCAAGTTGAAAGAGGTGGCTACAGTAACTCTATCTAATCCCTATAGTTTAGGTCTGTGGAGAGTCCCGAGGCGAATGGGAATGGGCGGTGCAGCTGTTCGAACGAAAGCGGCTGGCAACACTCCTGGCTGATGTGATTTTCCTTGTTTTCCCATTCTGAAGGCAGTTTTAGATAATTCCCACGTCGAACCCCCAGTTGGAGCCTGAATGCTACGAAATTGTGTTGATGGCAGCGTTGTGGAACGACACCCGGATGTTCCGGAAGTACGTCCAGGCATGGAGTGCCGATCTCTACAGAGCAGGCAGGGCTTCGACTAATTTTAAATCCTCATCCTCTATAGAATATTGCGCATTCGTTCAGGTTCTCTCTCGGTGTGTACGCTGAGTCGTCTGAGGGATGCCACAATGACGAACAATCCGTCGGAATCCGCCGTTCTGAGCAAAGATGACGAGCTGAATCTGTACCGAGCATTGGCCCATTTGTACCTCTACGAGAGGAAGTTCGACTCGGCTATCAAAATCTACATGCTCATCAAGGACGTACACATCTTCAACGTCATCGACAAATACCAGCTGTTTGACCAGGTGACTACCCCTTCAGTCTATTCTATTCCCATTTTCAGGTGAAGGATCAGATTTCGGATCTGATGAGCATCAACACGGACCACGCCCTGCGCCTGCTTCTGAACAACGAAGACAGCGTCTCCCCACAACTAGTCATGTCGAAGATCGCATTACAGCCGAGACTTCAAGTAAGATCTCGAAAGACTTTGGATCAAGCGATTTCAGATGGCCTACCTCAACCGCCTCTTTTCAAAGGGAGAGGGCGGTGAATTCGCCGATCGGGCGGTTCAGTTGTACGCAGACCACGACAGAAGCAAGTTGCTGGGATTCTTCAAGAGGAACGAGCACTACAACATTTCCAGGGCGCTGGATACCTGCATTCGGAAGAACTTACACGAGGAGGTGGGCGTGGTTTAGTTTTGCCGTGTTCAAAAGAGCTGATGGGAAAACCTTCCAGGATGAATTCGAGTGTTTCAGACGATTCTGCTGCTGGGGAAGACCGGAAACCACCTGGATGCTTTGGACAGGATGATGAAGCAACACAAACGCCTCGACAGGGCTATCGACTACTGCAAGGGTTAGTTAACTCCCTTTCCCTCGAGGAAATCCCATTTCAGAACACGAGGACCCAGATCTGTGGTCTCATTTGGTGGACCAGGTCGTGCAATCTCCCGACTACGTTGTCCAGCTGTTGAATCAGGCCGGAAGCAGCATCGATCCCCTCTGCATAATTAAAAACGTTGGTTGGATCCAGCGTTCCTCACAGAAATCTCTTTCAGATCCCCAGTTCCCTCGAGGTCCCCGGTCTTCGCGATGCCTTGGGAAAGATCCTCATCGATTGCGCCTCCCGAGTGGAGCTGTTGAAGGGCTGTCGCTCGGCCACCCATGCAGATACCCAACTCCTCCTGGGCGACTTCCTCCGCGTCAACAGACGCACTACTTCGGTTGGTCCGCGGACCATGTGCACTGTATGCGGGTAGGCTACCCTCAGCTGAGTATCTAATGCTTTCCTCAGGAGGAGATTCCTGGCGGAGGGCTCGAAGTGGAGCGAGCTGACTGTCTTCGGCTGTGGCCACATTGCCCACTCTTCTTGTTACTCGGAGGTACTTTCGAGTGTGGTTGGGAAAGGCTTGGTTTCAGATGGTCCGCCGACTGCGTCTTCCGGCGGGCACTTGTCCTTCGTGCAGTGAGAGCCAGGACGAACTCATTTCCTAGGGTTCCGATTGTGATATTGACACTTTGTGATAATGTAGCCTTTCAGTTAAAGACCTCCCGCTCATTTCAGACGTGTACGATCTGTGTTCTAACTGTATATAGTGTAACTACCCATGTGAGATTCATTCAAGATAAATCTATTTATACCCCTATTGCTTGAGCGGATTCATTCAATATTAAAGAAACTATTAATTTCTTCCGGCACATGCATAGTTCACGTTCAATGGGCAAAATTGACTGGAAATTGGCTGGGAACGGCAAGATATTGAGTGGAATGCTTTAAAAAAAAGTTTGGTTTGTAAGATTTCTAATAATCTCGCATCTGTATGGATGACCAAAATGAGTAAAATCGTCTTAAGATGTGTATATCTTCTTCGGGCGGGCAAGACAGGAAAGGGCCGATGGATCGAATGTGGAAATCTGCGCAGTCGAATTAGTTTGTGTGAACTAGAGAGGAAAAGGTGTGCGATTTAATTGGAACCATTTTGATTTGGAGTCTATTGAATTTTATTCCTCAAACTCATGATCGCTGATCAGTGGAGCCGACTTTCGAAGGTAATCTGGCAGTCAGTATATTCCTCACTCCTTTCCTCATGAAAGGAATGAAGAGCAACGTGGCGAATCCCTGGATTGTGGGCAACAGAAGGAGGAAGGGGAGGTTGTAATAACTAAAGTAGTAGATCACTTTTTGAGGGACAACGATTCCAATTTCTCCGAGCAAGAGGAACGCTGACGATGTGAAAGTGAGAAGAAGGGCAAAGGCCTCCATCGTCAGAAGCTGCAATTTAAGGTTCAATCGCTTTAAAAACTTAATTACGTTTACAAAATTATGATGCAGTTTGCTGGTAGCAGCAGTCATACTACTTGTAGTTTGCGACATTTTCCAGAGGATGACGAAACGAAGGAGGATTGTGGCTGGGAGGGCTCCGAGAGAAGCGAGGGTATAGATGGGCTCAAACGGAGGCTGACAAAGACACATTTGAATACTCCACTTGCAACTCACGGGTCTGAAAACAGCCACTCCGCACATTGTGGATTCTTCTGCTTCGGCGGAAAATTCTTCGGGATAGACGTCTTTTTTAAATGTGGCGAAGAATTGGAACATTATGACCTAAAGAGACGCATAGGAATGTAAACACTGAGGAATTTTCTATTTTAATCAAATGCGCGCCAATTTATTGTTCGGGACTCGATTCCTTCCTTCGATGTTCCGTTGTCTTTGTCACTTCTGGTAATTAAATTGCATTTTCAAGAAGAACGTCTCCTTAGCATTAAGGTACAAATAGAAGGCGGAGAAAGGAAAGACCTACGGCATATGGAGTTAAATACAGGACCACAAGCACACACATTACGTAGACATGTCGTCTGGTGATCTTTATGTTGAAAATGATGAGGGCTCTGAACGCCATTAAAAGAGGAATGGAAATGACATTGAAGACCACGAGACAGGATGAAATCAGATTCACAACATTCACAAAGGTCTCGTTTACAAGACCAGCCCATCCGTGCACAAATATCAAAACACCTCCTGGAATTCCTTGAAATCTTAAATTTTGTATTCTTTAACTCAAATCTTCTTAAATTCTACCTGAACATGATAGACCACCCAGTAGCCATTTTTAAAATACTGGAAGAGGAGGTTATTTTCATTAGCAATGAAAACACAGAGTTATCCGATCTATTCCTCATTAGAATGAAAACTACGGCAATATGAGAAGTACAACCAATGAGGGCGATTACTGTAGTCACAATGCGAAGAGTCCATGGAGTGATGAAAATACTATCCTAAAGATCTCTTCCTAAATTTAGAAACAGAAATGTCACCATTCGTAGACGTTGCAAGAAGTCTAGCACTTTCTAAGCACGCAAAAACCAATAAGGGCAATTGGATTCTACGGCTGATTATAGTAGTTACCAGGAAGTGCAAATTGATGGAGTTTCGCTTAATCACGACTTTTGATCTCCAGGTCACTGAAATTACCCTTTTGTCACAGAAGATTGCCTTTTTAGGGCGTTTTTAGTTTAGTTGGAGATCGACAGTGGTTTGATCTCCTAAATGAAGGGGTCCGAAACAAAATGTCTGATTCATGAGTTCTCCCATGGCGTCTCTTCTTTTTCTTCACGGCAACACTCAAGCAAGACTTTAATGATTCTTGTGTTGGAATAAACGATATTCCCGAAATTGGGAAGTTTTGTTTCTGTCAGAAATTATGTTTGGTATTTCAAATGGAGGTTCCAAAGCTAACAATAACAGTTTCAAACCCCTTTAATGTTCCATCGATTTAAGCCTGAAAAGAAAAGCTTCCATTTTTTCCACAAACCGGAAAATATGCTAATGACCAGAAGTTGGTCGTTGAAATTTGAATACCAGTACCTCCGCTGAATTACGCATTTCCCCCATTCGCCTTTCATTTGTACTCCGTCAGCCACCGGGAGCGGCTTTACTAACAACTGACTCCATGGCGCTCAATCCCCAATGGGTCCACTTTGATATCAGCTCTTCCTTCAAGACCGTAAGTCCTTCTTCCCTCTGCTTAAGCCCCATTCTTCAGAAGGTGCGTCTTCCCGACCAGAACAGCTGGAGATTCCACAAGGACGACGCCATAGTCTCTGACTCAGTCTACTCGATCATCACGAGAAAGGGACGGCTTTTCAAGCACAAAATGCCTTGCAAGGATAGGCCAATGACCGTCACCATCGAAGGCTTCTTGGTCATCTACGAGAACGCCTCCGAGGGTAAGACTTTCGGCACCACAACGAATCTCCTTTTCTTAGGCTACGTGCTTCTTCTGAAGGAGGTGACCGACATCACCACGAGGGTTCACATGTTCAATGGTTCCGAAGTGGGTATTCCCTTCTACCAGTTCATCTCAATTTCAGAGTCGTTCCTCGATCAAGATCAAATTCTCCTTCGGCACGGTGCAGCTGTTGCTCCATGGCCACTCGTACGTCGCCTGGATGGAGGCCCTCTCCAACAATGGAGCTCCCATTCGAAAGTCGAACAGCAAAGCCACGGATTCCACCTCTTCCCTGGCCGTCAATCGCTCCCTCACACCCAAGGAATTGGAGGGAATGGATGAGGAATACGACGTGGAGGAAGCGAAGAAGGAGGCCCTTCCAGAGGAAACTGTGCACGGGGTGGCGGAGGTCTTGCCGACGGAGAAGCTGCACACCGTGTCTCTGGTCATTCCCATCACCGCCTTCGAGATGGTCGGTGATATTTAACTATTTGGCTATTCGTTTCAGAAGGGAGTGGAGCTGGCTGACAATGAAGTGATCAAGAGTGTATCCCTCTACGATCCGCTGGATAACGACGACTTGGAGAGTCTTGCGGAGTCGTAAGAAGAAAGCAAAGGCGGAGAAACCACGGAATTTCAGGGTGGTCTCCGTGCGCAACGGCGACCTTTCGGTGGCCACCCTTCGTGGAATTCTGGAGGAGAAGCTGACCGGAACTCTGAGGAAGAAGGCCGCCAAGGTGCGCCCTCTTGCGGTAAGACCACCCGGAAAACCGACCGAATAGAACAGTTTCAGCCCTCCGTTTTCCCCGAAAAGGTCTCCCGCGCCAGGCAGGTCTTCATCCAGGGACCGAATTCTGACAGCAGCGACAGTCTGTGAAAGAAATAAACTGCTCTCGCAAATTCAGTGTACTTCTTCTTCTGTCTTCTTTTCCAATATGTCGTTACTGTATTGTTGGAATTTACACGTCAGAAATGCCGTCTGTCGGAACACAAAGCGGTTGCTCAGCCATCAATCACGCAATGACTCAGAAAAAAAGGGTTTCAGGTTCCGCCTACGGAAAAAGAGCAATTTCACAGTGACTAAGGTCTCAGAACTTTCAAATTTGACGGCGATTGTGAATGCAGGGGGGGACTCGGTCTGGAAGCATGCTTAGTGGGGGGATGTCTATTTAAACAAATACTCTAATGTTTCAACGCAATTGACATTGAATCATTTTTCAATTGAATCAGACACTGCCTTACTATAATAATTTGATGTGGGCTGTATGTCAAAAAGGTTCTCGTTTCTGTTAAAACGAATGAAACTAGAAAAATCATTGAACCCTGCGTCCATCATAAATTTCCTTGAGGATTTCCTTCCTTTTTGTCGACTGCTAACCGTTGTTTGTCTGTGGTCGTTGACCAAATGTTCCTGGTTTTGTAATAATCTTCAACCGACCGGTTGCTGTTTCACCTCGCCCACCTCAACCTTGCGCTTAATCCCCTCAAGGGCTTCTCTGTTTGGAAAGTGGGGAAACGGGTGAGAAAGCGATTGCCCTGGTTTCATACAAAAGATAGACAAAGTTGTTAGAATGTCTCTCTTCGTTGACCTCTCCAGACCGTCGTCCACTCTGACTCATCGTCCGTCTCCTCCGTTCGTCTCCGTTTCGTCGTCGTTCCCGATCGGGCGTGTTCTCCGTTGTAAAGTGTTGTCCAGGTTGAGTCAGGCGGGGGGCAACGCCCCTTCGAAAAGGAAACTCGCCGCGTATAAAAGGAGAACCTACCGCCTTCCACACCCATCAGCCCCTCCCGAATTCCCGTCCATTAGATCATCCGCCTTTAATAATTCTACTTTATTCCAGTTCTTACTTGTACTCTTCTCTGTCAATAACCTCACTCTTTGTGATCAGCGCATTCGATTCACAATACAGATCTTAGTAACTCTACTAAGAAATAATAAACTGTTATTAAATGACCCTATTCTAAAACACAAGCTTCCATAATCAGGTCCTCATTCTGAAGGACTCACTTTCTGTTTTCGCTTGGGACAAACTTTAAAGTTTCGAATTTACTCGTCGGACTTCTGTAAATCTGCACGAGGAAGCACCTCGTATCATAATACGCAAACGAAAGACAGTCCTGCTGCTTGGGATCCCCTGGAGAACTGTATTCCCACTTCTGAAGCCATGTCCTTTTGGTAGCTGCGTGGTTTCCCATTTCGCCTCGTCGCTGAGTCACTAGTACATGAATGCGATTCATTTGGCGCTGGCTGACGCGGCGTCCAAATGCCACTTTTGTGCGCATTGTCGACGATTCTTGAAATAGGATCGATCCGAGCGCTCTGAAATGCACTCGGAACAGCGCTCCCTCTTCGAACGTCGCGACCAGGTACCCCCTTTCAGTCCTTTTAGCCTCCGTTTACCCACCGCAACTAAAGTTAAACACGCGTGGCCTCGCTGGAAATTTCTCGCGTTGAAAACCAGTTGAGATCGTAAATAGGCGGTTGATGGCTCCATTCCCCGCACAAATTGCGTCTTCTTCTGTTTTTGTTTTCTGGAGAAAGTTGGAAAAGGGAGGATTCAGATGGCCGTGGCTACGCGACGCTGGTTCGATGACCGCCTGACTTCGAGGCACAGGGACAGCTGGTGGGGGAAGGACGAGTGGCTGGACGACTGGCAGGACTGGCCCAAGGACTGGCCTCATCCCAGGGAGATGATGGGACGGGTGGGTAACTTTGGAAAGAAGGCTTTCGTAATTTAATGCCCAAAAAGTACTATTCACCTTTTTTACCGCCCAGGCCGCCGGCGAGTGTAAACTTTTGTTCATCTAATAAAAAATTGTGGCACCTGGTCGGATCGTAGGTTGAAAGCCCCCAGCTTCGATAGACGACTGATTCTATTAGACATACCTCACGAGAATTGGTCTAACTGTTGTTTGAATCAAACGCAATTCATTTTGCGTGGGTGCCTAAAGTAAGTAAATAGGACAAGTAGGGCCTTAAAGAATTAAAGTTTTGTGAGGAGGAGTCTCGCAGAATCGATCGCGAGACCTGTTATGGAGTGGACTCGCGCCCATTATACCTCGAAATCCGGTCGGCGAGCGACCGCCGTTCATTTGAATACTACCACACACAACACAAGCCTGCACTTCTAATAACTTTCATTTTGCATTTTAAACACAAAACTTATAAAATAATAAATTATGCGTTCTTATAGACAGGCAATACTTTCAGTTCTCCCGCGAGCCGGACAACTGGTGGAGGGACTGGCCCTCCGAGTGGCCCAGGATGGACGCCGTCATGCCCAGGGTGAGTGCATAGCTTCAAGGAAGGAAAAGCCTTTCTAAAGAACTTTCTATTTGAGCCTTTCCTTTGAATGGGGGAGTGGGTTTCAGACTGAAGTAACACCCTAGCGTAAACTTGCACATGAATCATCTCTTTCTGAAAACCAAGTTCATCTGTAGCTCCTCCCAAGTTTTCCGTTAATCTGTGATGATTCGAATTGCCGTCAGCCGGCTGTCAATGTTTGTTCTTTTCCCCGAATGGCAGTATTTGCGCGGCGGAATTCGAATCGTCGACCCGGCTTACGGGAGACAAACACGCAAAAGGCAAACACCCTCACGGAAGATTTTTTTTCTCCAAATCGGGTACTCCCGAATGAGTCAGATTTCCGGTTAATTCCGAGTCTTCAGATGACTTCCAACCTCGACCGAGTGGACCGCAACTGGCGCAACGACCCCTTCTGGATGGATATTTACCCCAGATGGGCTGAACCCATCTTCAAGGTTAAGAAGACGTATGGTCTCATATTGACTGCTAATTCAGGATGGAATCGACGTCCACTCGACGATTGTGAATGACGAACGACGATTCGGAGTGGCAATCGATTGCTATCAGTTCCGACCTGAGGAAATCCAGGTAGGCGGGAGATTGGAAGGAAAAGTGGCGGGGTTCAGGTGAAGACGTTGGATGACACTCTGATGATCGAAGGAAGACATGAGGACGTGAAGGACAGAGACAACTTCACAAAGATGTACTTTGTGAGGAAGTACCAGCTGCCAACTGACGTCGATGCTTCGCAGATTCAGAGCAGCATTGACAACAGGGTATGTGCTGAAACATCCGTCGATGGGAGTCTCATGAAACTCTTTCGTCCCATTTATCACAGATCAAAACCCATCTTTAGGGTCGTCTGAGCGTCGAGGCTCCTCGCCGTCTCCAGGCCCTTACCGGCCGTGAGCGTGTGATTCCGATTGAGGGTCCCAGCCGTTCCTACCAGTCCTCTCCTCGTGGTCGTCATGAATCTGCCTTCTCCAGTCGGTTCTCCTCTTCTTTAAATACGCCTCTCTCTTCAGATGGCTATACTTCCCACACCTCTCCCATCCACGTAAACACCGGAGAGGACCGTGGCCGTGAGATTCGCATTGAATCTAACTTTGGTCGTGACAGTCGCCAGGAGTCTCTCGGAAGAGAGAGTCGTCAGGAGTCCCGTCACGAGAGTCGCCACGACAGCAACCAGCTGAGGGACTTTGCTCGTGCCGAGTCTCGCGGAGAATCCCGTGGAGACTTTTCCAGGGAAGGAGACATTGGAAGGGAAAGGGCTTTCCTCAGTCCAGATGATGGCTACACCACCCATTCATACAGGTAATATGGAATAAGACCTATATGACCGTCTGATTTAGCTACCGCCGCAGCGAATCCCGTTCCCGTCTGAATTCTCCCCACGATGTGACCATCGCCAATGAGAACAGGGCTTACAACGGAGGAAGCCCAAGACGCGGATCTTTCGACAATCGCGGAGAGACCGGTGAGTACTCGGGATTACGGTAATAACACACACTAATACGGGAATCTCTGGTTATACGGCCATGTTTGTCTTTCCATAACACAAAAACAAGTTCTATGTGCATTTGTTGTCAACTGGAATCAACGGAATGTTTCATTTATGTCTCTTGACGTCTGTGGTTTTATTCCAACAGCCACAGGCCCATCACTTGAACAGAAATAGATTAATCTCAGAGCAGCGGTCGCCGGGTCGCTCAGTCTTCGCCGAAATCCGCGACAAGTTCGAGAAAGGTCGCAACTCCTCGACGTTCCCTCGCAGTGCGTACCCTCGGTTGACAATTTGCGCTTTCAGTCAAGATTTCAATCGATAATCGATTCAAATATTCAGCTTTCCCTCTGCACTGCTCCACTCTCACTGCATGTCTTTAGGTTGAAGCATGTGGCTACAGTAACCAATCTTTTTGTTAACATGCGGCCGTATTCCTTCGTTTTCCTACCTCAAAACAAAACATTTACCTTCGTTTAGGATTCCGTTCCCAGTCAAGGGGAGCTGAGACCCGTGAGAGCAGCAGTCGCAATGACTCTCGCCGTGAATACCACGACGGCTACTCTTCTGAGAGCAGAAACGGTAATTTCAATTCTACGAGAAAGATGATGGAACAATTTCAGGTGGCTATCGTGTAGAGTCTCCCGCCTCCTCGACCACCGGAATCCTGAAGAACGGAAACTCTCCCAGGGCAGGAGGAGAGTCCCGAACGGAAAGCGTGCGCAGTGTGCAAATCCTGAAGAAGAGCTATTAATTGATCAAATCTATCCTTTTCCTTGGATGTAACCCCTTGAGCTTCTTTTCCTAGTCGCTTGCAACATACAAAGTACTTTAACTGCCCTGTGAATATCCTTCTGTGCATCATTTTGTAGAAATAAAGCTTCTGAAGCATGCTTGACAAACTTGTGCGAAATGTGGGATTTAATCTGCTCCTCCGTATTTGATTTCTTTTTC
Source organism: Oscheius sp. G VE-2021 (assembly GCA_022343465.1). Taxonomy (NCBI): domain Eukaryota; kingdom Metazoa; phylum Nematoda; class Chromadorea; order Rhabditida; family Rhabditidae; genus Oscheius; species Oscheius sp. G VE-2021. Next base: position 1,368,622 of record JAJQXH010000027.1, on the reverse strand, counting down.
ACTCTCAAATGTGCTGTCTTTGATAATGGGCACATTTCTCTTTTTTTTTCATATTGAATGTTCATGTCAAACGTTCAAACCAAAAAGTTTATTCAGAAGTGCTTGTAGGGCAGGAACTTTCCGCTCCAGACCATCTTCACTCTGTCTCCCGCCGGATTGGCTTCTCTCTGGACGTCGACGGTAAAGTCGATGGCGCTCATGATTCCGTCTCCAAACTCTTCGTGGATCAATTCCTTCATCGCAGGGCCATAGACGCCCAGAGCCTGAAGCAGAAGCTACCTTTAGAAGTAAACGAAAATAACCTCATGCAGCCTGTAGAGCAGAGGATCGTTGGGAACGCGGTCAGGTCCGTTTCTGGTGGGCACCTGTTGAGGTTTACTTTATAAATGGATGTTTGTGTACCTGAGTGAGCCAAAGGGCGTCCTCATCGGTCAGATCGAAGATCGCCTGGAATTTCTTCGCTTGTTCGGCGTTGCAAGTGCCTTGGCCAAGGCAGGTGGCCACAGTCCAAGTGGGGCTTTGGCCTGAATAAGAAACACTCACTCATTTTCTGTCTCTCTATCTCTCTCTCTCTCTCTCTCTCTCTCTCTCCGTCGCGCTGCTCCTTCGTAGTCACATGACTTACCAACTTTCTCTGCGACGTCCTTCCACTGCAGGCCAAGAAGAACCTTCTTCTCAAGGATTTTGTCAGTTACAACTGCTCGACGAGAGGTCATATTTGCCTCAAAAATGCAATTTCAAAAAGATATTTTAAACGAAGAAAACGAGACCGAATGAGAGAGACAGAGAAGCGGAACAGAAGCAGCGGGTGTTTATAAAGACAGGGCAGCGGCGGATTACAACGTGACTGATCAACGAAAGGTTGAAGAACAAAAGCGAGAAATGGGAAAAGAAGTGCGCAGGTTCAAGTGTAATGTGTGATCACCAGTCGGTAAACGGGCCTACGGCGCGTTACCTCCTGGATGGGTTGGTCTCGCACCCGAAAGTATGCTAATAAATTTGAAGTCGGCCATTTAACTGGGCGGCCTTCGGCCGTTTCATCGGACGGCCTTCGGCCTCTTAACTGGGCGGCCTTCGGCCGCTTTATCGGACGGCCTCCGACCTCTTAACTGGGCGGCCTTCGGTCTCTGAACTGGGCGGCCTTCGGCCGCGAATATATGCAAATTTTCACTTCTTTCTAACCGCATTCGGTCGTTATTTATTTCGAAATGAGCATGAATTTACGCTAATTGCATGAGCACGGCCTGCGACAGCACCCACCCTTTTACCGCGGGAAATGACCGAGGAGGTGATCCACACACACACACACACACACACACACACACACACACACACACACACACACACACACACACACACACACACACACACACACACACACACACACACACACACACACACACACACACACACACACACACACACACACACACACACACACACACACACACACACACACACACACACACACACACACACACACACACACACACACACACACACACACACACACACACACACACACACACACACACACACACACACACACACACACACACACACACACACACACACACACACACACACACACACACACACACACACACACACACACACACACACACACACACACACACACACACACACACACACACACACACACACACACACACACACACACACACACACACACACACACACACACACACACACACACACACACACACACACACACACACACACACACACACACACACACACACACACACACACACACACACACACACACACACACACACACACACACACACACACACACACACACACACACACACACACACACACACACACACACACACACACACACACACACACACACACACACACACACACACACACACACACACACACACACACACACACACACACACACACACACACACACACACACACACACACACACACACACACACACACACACACACACACACACACACACACACACACACACACACACACACACACACACACACACACACACACACACACACACACACACACACACACACTCAACTATCGATCAAGAACTATCGATTTTTAGATAATGGTTATTTAGATAACAAAGTGTGATAATATTTATGGAGCAAACAACAATATATTTTACTTTTTACACATAAAAAAAACGAAAGAGACTTGATTCTTTTATCTTTATTGGTAGATTATCCAGCAGTGGTGTTGCGAATGTTGAAGGCCAGCTCCAGGTCCTTCCAGTTCTTCTCGTACTGCGGGTACCTCGTTCCAATGTAGGCCATGATGGCCACCACGACGAAGATGAACTGGCTCTCCCTCTGAATCGAAGACGCCCGCTGCGCCCGCAACTGCAGGAAGGCGTCCTTCAGCTGAACAACCACTTTTCTTCTTCCTCGGGAGAGACATACCGAAACCTGCTTGGAGGTGAAGATGGCGTAGAGAATGTAGTCGACCAAGACGAGGGTTCCGGTCCTGCCAATGCCGGCCGAGCAATGGATCACAACAGGACCTCTGGAAGAGGCATTTCTTTTGCAATTCGGTTGGATTACTTGGCCAAGGTGTCGACCTTGAAGATGCTCCTGATGAGTCTGAGAACAGCCACAGAAGAGTGCATGACGTGGCCATCTGGCCAGGCGGTCGTATGCAACATTCGGACAATCAGACTGTTGGAGCAGCCGTCGGGGAGCACTTCCAGAACGTAGATGTAGAGCGTCTGCTTCTCCTCGATTTCGATCTTCTTCACAGCGACCGTGAATCTTCCGAACTGCTTGTAGGCTCCCTCCTTGGGCTCCGGCCAGTACTGGGCGCACTTGGCCTTTCCTTCCTCACAGCACTTGGTCAGGTTGACGACGATAGGAGACTGCTCCTGCCACACCATCCTCCAGAAGTCTTCGGCGGTCGATTCCATGGGTCCCTAGGAACTTATTTGTCAGTTGGATTAAATCCATACCTGAGTAGCAATGTAGGTCCTGTCGTGGTCCTTGAACTTGATCCAATTCGCGTGGATGTAGTCCGTGTCATTCGGGTTCTCCTTGGTCAGTTTGACCCTCGTCTCCTCCAGACAAACCACGTCCTGGTACCTATTCTTGTCAGGATTCGCCTCGAACCCCGGCGCTGGCTTCGTCGGAGGCAGAGCGTGCATCAGCTGCTGATTGAACATCTTCGAGAGTCCATCCACTCCCAGTTCCGTGGCCCATTCCACAAACTTTCCGGCCAGACTGGAGACCGTCTGTTGCTGCAAGGAGGCCGTCTCCCTGCCAGCCGCGGATGGCTTCTCGCCGATGGTGGTGGTGGTCTCGTCGTCAACAGCGACCTTCTTCCTCGAAACACGACGGGTCGGTGTCTTTCCCCGCTTCTTCTGGCCTTCGACAGGCGCCTGCATCTGGCTGCCCTCCTCTTCGTCAATGCTGGCGTCTCCTCCTCTTCCGCGACGGCGAGTCTTTTTCTTCTTCAGCCGATCGTCAGCCATTGAACAGTAGGAAATGGAAGGGTTTCCTCTTTCCTTTCCCTTTTATACCCTTACGCTACGCCAGTTACGCTAATTTATTTAATAGTATAATTTTAGACGTCTCCAGTAAGCATGTTTTTTCAACAAATAGGCCACCTCTTGACTGTTTACGGTGCCTATCTGCCTCCGATAAGGCACAGCTGACCCATGCGGCCCCAGCCGTATGCCCTCCTCTTCCTTCCCTTTGCCTTTTCAGAATATCAGGTACTTTTATTCAAACGTTCTCTCTAGCCACTTGTTCAGCCAACCTGGGATTCTCTAGAGTCCCGCCCCCTTCCGTCCTGGTTCGACGAAGCCAAACTCGGAATCTTTTGTCATTGGGGCGTGTGGTCTGTCCCGGCCTTTAAGTCGTATTGCGTTTCCTAATTCTGTAAAATATCCTTTAAAGGGAATGGTTCTGGTATTATTGGAAAGATCAGAAGGAGCAGAAAGTGGTGGACTACGTGAATAACTACTACGGGCCAGACACGACTTATGCCGACTTCGCTAGCAAAGTTGCCTGGGTTTTTGAATATTTGAGCAATTGTTTTAGTTCAAAGCTGATTTATTTGATCCCAAGGCGTTCGTGGATGTGGTTGCCTCTTCTGGAGCCAAGTGAGGTCAAATTATTCCGCAGAACTCATTACTATTCAGATACTTTGTGTTTACCAGTAAACATGCGGAGGGATTCCCAATGTGGCCGAGTAAGCAGAGCTGGAACTGGAATTCAATGGACGTAGGACCTCGGAGGGATATTGTCGGTTTGTAGCTGATGTTTTTGTTATTGAGAGACAGACAGAGAGAAAGATTGAGAGGTAAATACAAATGCATATGTACATTCTCTCTCAGGAGAACTAAGGTCCGCTTTCTCCAAATCAGACATTCGCTTTGGGCTGTACTACTGTCAATACGAATGGTTCAATCCCCTCTTCCTCGAGAACTCTACCAGATACGTCAATGTGGGAACATCTCAAACGAACACAAGATTCCATCCTCAGGAAATAACGTATCCCCAGATGCTGGACATCGTAAACACTTACAAACCAGACCTTTTCTGGAGCGACGGAGAATGGATGTGGCCGGAGAAGTACTGGAGGAGCCTGGAATTCATCGCCTGGCTTTACAACAAAAGGTCCTACCCCCTTAAATATTTGATTTGCCAGTTTCAGTCCCGTAAAGGATTCTGTGATTGTGAATGACCGTTGGGGAGGTGATTCTATGGGAAAACATGGAGGCTATCTAACTTATCACGACAAGTTCGACCCAGGACGGCTGATGGACAGGAAGTGGGAGAACTGTCTGACGGTGGATCTGAACTCATGGGGACACAGGAGGAATATTAAGGTGGGAAGAGAAACAGAAGGAAAAGGAGGTATTGCAGATGTCTGAACTAATCACAGTACATGAACTGATCGTGCAATTGGCCAGGACAATCTCTTGCGGAGGGAATATGCTGCTGAATATTGGACCAGACATGCATGGGAGGATTCCTGCCATCTTCCAGGACATTCTGAAGGAATTTGGGAGGTGGGGAGTTGTATGAATGATAGATAACTAGAAAATATGATAAGGGATGAAAGGGAGAGGCGGAGGAACAAGACAACTGATCTTAACCAACCTAGTTTTTCAGCTTCGTAAAAGGTGTTTCTGAAGCCGTCTACACCACAAAACCATGGGTTTACCAAAACGACACTGGCAATATTTGGTGAGCCATTTCAGATTCCAGAAACTTCACACAACGTTAGGTATACTTCTCGCTACCGTAATCAATCACAAGAGGGACGCATGTTCTTAAATCAATACGAAGAGGAAACCATTGTTTACGCCTGGGTGCTCGATGTTTCAGGAGAGGACATACCCCTACCCCACGTTAAGGCCACGGACAGGGTATTCTGGAGAAATTTAAATTCCAGTTTGAGAATTTAGACAAAAGTAACCTTCCTCGGAACGAATGTGACCTACGTTCCGAAGCAATTCGTGGATATTTTCATTGTTCCAAAGGCGGAGATTCCATGGAGGAAGCTTCCGAGGAATGATGCGATGGTGATGAAGATAGAATACGCACACACGTTCCGGGTAAGGATGGAGTGGTGAGAGCTCAAGCGACTCCAGTGCTTGATAGAGCTAATGTAGTTTCGTTTCAGAGGAGACAGCCGGAAAAGGAAGAACACAAGATGAAAGAAGATGGATTCTGATGCGATGGCATCAAAGATTGAATGTATGAGTGATGTATGATGAAAACAATGAACTCTTGTCTAATGAGCAATGCTGAAAAATTGAGAACATTCCAACAGGTGGAAGGAGAATGTTCATATCAGTAAAAGTACAGAGAGACCCATGATGAGAGTTCGTGTAAATGCCGGAGATCCGTCTACAAGTCGTGGAGGTTCGTCTGTTCGGCCACCCAGTCGCGGATCAACTTGTATAGCTCCTGCTTCGCCTGGGCTGGGACCAGCTTCCGGGATGGAACCTTCATCTTCTCGTAGAGGCCTTCCACTGTGATTTCCTTGATTCCCTAAACATAGAATATTGAAAAATCATGCAATTGACAAAAGGTTGTGACTCTCCGTTATAAGAAAAGTATAAGCGCCCTACCTGTTCCCTGATCTCCTTGCGGGCGATGGACTTCACCTGATCCACCCATCCCTCTGATTGCAACCGGGCCAGCAGGATTTCCTGAAGCAAGATTATTCCTTTCATCATAAAAACATTCGATTGTCTTTGTGAGTCAATAAAATAACAAGTTCGAAAACGAAAAAAACGAACTTTGACGCGGTCTCGTTCTCCAGTGGAGATGAACGTGTTCTGCAGCTGGTCCGCCGACATATTTCCGCTCATTTTAATTGTGGCTGAAAATAGAAATAATAATAACAAAAACAATAATAAACATATATAATAGAAAGTCAATAAAATACTATTTTCGTGAACAAAAAGCATATTGTTAATGAGTAGTTGATGCACGTATTCGGGGATGGTTTCGTGGCGGGACCCAACGGTAAAGCAGAGTCTGTGAAGAGAAAGGGAGAAAGGAGAAACATATATTCAGAGAAGGGCATAAGGCATTAATAACAGACAATTGGTGACATTGTAAGTTATTTTCATAGCCAGAATGATTTTTAAAAAATTTATCTCTCACAAGGTGAGGTTTCCGGTTGAAATTAGCATCTCCCTCATAACCGCAAAGTAGCCGTGACGTGAAAGAAAGGCTCATTCCTTCCGTTCATTGTAGCCCATTAATTCCGACCGACGGCTGCTCTCCCCGTGAGCTCTTCTCTCCCCTCCCTCCTCACCCCGCCCCTTCAGATGTCTTCTTCTTCTTCCACAAAGAAGCCCAACTTCTCCCCGGGCACCTCGATGGCCGGTTGGACCGTCATTCGCAAGATCGGCAGTGGAGGCTTCGGCGCCGTCTACGAAGTGGAGAGGGAGGACGGACAGAAGGGCGCCCTGAAGGCCGAGTTCATCCAAGAGGACCACACGGAGTCTCTGAGGAACGAAGTGGCCCAGCTGAGGATTCTGCAGTGGTCGAACCACTTCTGCCAGCTGTTTGTCGCCTGCCAGGCTCAGTTTGGAAAACGCCGCTTCAACATGATGGTCATGTCTCTGGTGGGAAAGTCGCTCTCTTCCCTTCGGAAGCTGTGCCCCCAGGCAAAATTCACCAAGGAAACGGCCATCCGCCTCGCCATTCCGTGTCTTCAGGTGACTTTGTTACTCTGTTGTAATCAAGAACTCTTTGGGCCATTGAGGACCTCCACTCGGTTGGAGTCATCAACAGAGACGTCAAGGCTTCGAACTTTGCCTGGAGCGACGAGAGGAAAGTCTACATGCTGGATCTGGGCTTCTGCCGTCGATTCGTAGGCTTCTGAGGGCAATTTGAAGATTAGAAGAGATTCAGATCGAGATTGACACGAATGGAAAGGGAAGCCACAGGAAGGAGAGGAAGTACTGCCACTTCATGGGAACCACCAAGTACTGCTCCATGAATGCCTACAACAGGTGAGCCTCCTTGTCTCCCACTCTTACCCTCTCTTCAGAAAGGAGCAGAGTCGTCGTGACGACCTCTGGTGCTTCCTCTACATGACCGTGGAGTTCGTCACTGGCCAACTCACTTGGTCCAGTGACTCCGACTTCCGCACGAACCTCAAGAAGGAGACGATTGGGTCGGCCCTCCTGAACCACTGTCCTCTGGAGATGTACCCCCTCTACGACCACATCCGCCATCTGAAGTACGAATCAAGGCCCAACTACTCGATGATGAAGGAGAAGCTGAATTCCTTCGTCAAAAGCCGTGGAATTACGGGAGTGGAGCCCTACGACTGGGAGGAGGGGGGAGTCCATTTCGAGTACATTGAGAAGAAGAGGAAGGAGAAGGAGCGAGACGAGGCGAAGAAGAAGAAAGTGGAGAAGAAGGAGGGGAAGAAGGAGGACACGATCAACACGGTTGAGATGACTTCTGGAGACGGACTGACGGCGACTGAGGCGACGAAGAGCATCTGGATGAGCCACGCCAGGGATGAGAAGCAGAAGACTTCCAAGGAATCCACGGACAATGAGGAAGAGAGCTCTGGATTCCTCAATTTGGACTCTTTCGAGACTGAGGAGACGGACTAAGTTGAGACGACGCAATAAATAGACGTCTACGACACGGAAATAAAGTGGCAGCGATCTCTTCTGTTTTATTGGGGATTCTTTTGTATAACTTGTATTGCCTTTTTATAATGATTTGGTGTTCTGGATTCTTACCCAATTCGGAATGATGCAAATAGGTAATATTACAATGTGTGAACAATTGAGTGGACAGTCGGTTGAAGAATGACAATTTATTCTCTAATATCACAAACTCTTTTGAAAAGATTGGCCGAAATGTGGCGAAAAGACATGCTATACAGAGAATCTCAAGGCACTGGAAGAGAGGGGCGAGTACTCGTAAGGAAAGTGTAAGCAGAGCGAGAGTGTCAGTATCTAGCTAGACTAAGGAATGATTAGTATCCATTATTACAGAAGAGATCAGTTGAGATGAATCACACAGGACCACGGCTACCGCGTCTCTTCCTCTCGCACCTCCTCCACGTAGGACATCGGGAAGTAGCCAACCTAAACACTCGTTATCCCAGTCTTCTGGAGAACCGACTCTGTTGAGGATCTGGCCCTTCCACCAGCCGCGTTCCTCCCCGATCGTGTCTATCACCGTCAGAATGTCTCCCTTCTTGATGCTCAAGAACTTGGGCTCCGCCTGCTCAAAGTCGTGAATCACTCGATAAACCTGAACAAAGGAGTTGACAAGGCATGGAAAGCGCCTACCTTGCAGTCGCGATAGGGACTCCTCAACACGGTGTTCAGGGAGTTGAAGCTCTCGCAGAGGTTGTGGTCCTTGTAGTAATTGACCAGTTCCACGATGCTATTGAAGACGTAGCCCTCGTCCAGGTAGAACTTTCCCTCGTCGCTCTGCTCGATCACCGTGTGCTTCACCTCTCCCTCATAGCTGAAATCAATATCTTCGGGTATTGATTAAAGGATTACCTGATGCTGAGGGCGTAGGTGCCGCGGTTGTTGCTGAAACGCACAAGAAACGTTCCATTTGGCGTCGGTTTCAGCTTTTTCTCCGACTCGCTGCGCTCAATGCAGCCCATGTACCACGGCTGCCCGGTGACCTCGGTGTTCATGTAGTCGGGGATCGGAGTCACTCTGAAAAAGAGGAATTCTTAAAAATTGTAAGCAAAGCTTCTTCTGAAGGAAGCGATAGAAAATATCCTAATCCCGAGGTACAACGTAAATAGTAGAAATAGTTCCGGCACAACAGGCGAAATAAAATTGGGAAAGCCGGCATGTCGGAATGCAACGACAGAGGGAATGATGCCATTACGCAGAGAAAACATTACACATTCCGATAAACACGCGGGATTCCCTTTATTCCCAACGCCCATGACTCAGTCGCATCCAGATGGTTTTCCCAAGGAGACAGCCGGCTGTCTCACCACCTGAGTAAGAGGATGACATCACCATTTGTCTGAATTCCCTGCCCTTTTAGGACACCTCGGATACCGTAACCCGTTAGTATAAGCGCTACTAAAATACAGTATACTCCTAATACTTACGCTGCATTGGCTGGCCTCCGGGGCAAAACGGTGGATTCCTTTCTGTCAATTTTGGCGGCGTGTCCATCGACGGGCGTGTTCAGTCCCAATCCAATCACGGAATTCGACTGAAACTATGGATTTACTAGGTTTCTGAGGAAAACGGACCCTCAACCGTCGTACGTGGCAGATGTTGACGAAGCCTTGGCGGGAACGGTTGTTTATGAGGCAGCCCTGGAAATACAATTGTAAATAGAACTAAATTGAAACAAACCAGGAAAGTGCCATCGTCCCTCGTCTGCTGCACTTCGATGACGTCATTCGGCTCCAGACGCAGGAAGTTGGCGTCGGAGAGGACCACCCGGGTTGTTGCCACTACCTGGTCTCCTATGGACACTGGAAAACAACAGTTATTGATTTTAAAGGATTCTTTCTTGCATTCTGCCCTCAACAGTGACTGTATGGCCGTTTAATGATCTCAACTCACACTTTATCTTGGGTAATTTGCTGTGAGTGCTCATATCGGACACCCCGCTGTCACATTCTTCATCGAATTTCACCCAATTCGAACGGTCCGTAAGGGGAACCACACAGTCCCAGCAAGGGCGACTCAGGTCTACCTTTTTGCCGGCTTTCATTATCTCGGCGAAGGGGTTATAGATGGACATCGGAACATTCATCTGCAGAGAGGTGGTCAGCGAGAGAGCGAGGGAGAGAGCGAGGGAGAGAGAGAGGGAGAGAGAGAGAGAGAGAGAGAGAGAGAGAGAGAGAGGAGAGAGAGAGAAAGCGTTAAAATGGCTGCCGGAGGAAAGAACGGCCGCAGGTGGCTGGCAGCTGGACAAACCATGTGTGGCCGTGTGCCAGTGACTCATCGCCCCGCGAAAGACTCGAACGGGTAAGAATTGCTGAGAGGCGATAGTAAACAGAGTTCTGGCAGGAAATGGGGCGGCCAAATCAGGAAAAGGAACCAGCCGAACAGCGTTCTACAAATAAGGAAGCATTCCCTCCCTAGGAGGCTTTCAGGAGATTAGAATTCGGCAGCTTGTTTCAGCTGCTGGGACGGAAATGCGACATAATTCACGGTAATCGGGTGGAACGAAGAAGAGTAAAAAAGGAAGCGCGTGAGAAATGACACGGCGCGCACAAAGAAAGACCACCGGAAGCGCGGATCGCAGGCGGAGAACGTGGAAAATAAATCAGTGGCGGCGACGAACGTCGGAAGGTAGGTGATTAATGCGGCCGACGGCAGAGACAACAAAGATGAGCGCAGGAGGAAAGAAGGCATAATGGACGGCCGATGGGCTCCCAGCCGCCGCATAATCGCCCAGAGGTCACCGGAAATAAAGGAGGAGGCCACTCCTCAAAGGACGCAAAACGACGGCAATCCAAGGATGACTCTTGTTTTGCGGAAGGCCGGAAGAAGGATCGCAAGGGCGCGAATTCGGAGTTCAGCGACCAGTCGACGGCGGTCTCAGCGTCAAGCTCAAACAGGTCTTCCCAGGTGCAAAAAACTGAAGGTCAGATAACACAACGACGACTATTCCATGTACCAAGTGATTAACAATCCGCCCAAACAAAGAAGCACAAGAAAAGGGGAAATAATCTGGAAAGAAGTTCAAGAAAACGTCTCGAACGTCTTTTTATAGCCTGCGCGCCCTCCGTTAAGAAGAGTACGAACTTTTAAGTTTTCGTGGCGATGGTTGCTAAGAGAAAATAATGGGCAGAACGCTTTCGCTTAACCATGACTCATCCCGTTTGTAACAAAACTATTTCTTAGGTGAGCTACAGAATACAGGAAGCCAATAATAAGAGCCTCCGCAATGCCATAAACCCCCTCGTTACAAATAAACGTTGAAACTGTAAAAGGTAATGGCTGATCGGTGGATTCCTGCTGGAAACAAGGCGACCCACGGGTTTATTCCTTCCCGTCATGACCTATAGGCAAAGTTTCCAACAAAAGGAAACCAACGAAGCAACTGTGTCTGGAGACAGAACGGCGTTACTTCTCTAGTATTGGCAAGCGGCTGGCTGCAATCACCAAATCTTATGTATGGCTCATATGCGGGAAGATGAATGTTGAAAATAAAAGGTCAGTGGCTATCACAGGAAGCACATCACAGAGGACAGTCACTCGAATGCCTCACCTTCCAACGAAAAGAATTCGCTGTCATCGAACCCCTCATTTACATACCACAGTTTCATTCCCACTGCTGAAAACGGCAGAAATCAGAGAAACTGCCAGATGACAGAGAATGGAAGGAGAGGCGTCGGCTGAGATAAGGGAGCAGGAAATGACTAGAGAGAGAGAAAGGCAAAGAAATGTTGAGGGGAGGACATTAATATGACAGCCGGCTGCCTCAAGCGATTAGCGCCAACTGACCGAGTGACTCATTCACGTCTCCCACGAAATGATTCATGCACGAAGGGCAGCGAATGAGACTCCGGGGAACAACACACAATCCTCACAAGGGTTGCTAACGGACGGAATGCCAGAGGGCCTTTGCCTAGTCCGAATGGGATATTACTTTGTTTGATGGAACTGTACTGATACAGATGTGTCTTTGAGATGTGTCTTTGGCACAGATTCCCTTTTACTCGCCCGAAGGTCTTCACCCTTCCCTAACTAAAGAAACCTACGCGTTGTGGCCGGTCTCCGTCGATGGTCTGCCGTGGAAAAGGAGGTGGTTGGCGTCACAGTCGACATTCTCCTGCCGGTACACGGGCGAGCGCTGATGCAGCCGCGGTGGAACACGCCGTGGCACACTGAAAGATTGAATATAAGGCTTTAATTGTGGGAATACGGAAGGTTTCTATGACTGCAATTTAGATTAATTGAGGAAGGGGAAAGATTGGCGGAGGGATCGGAGCAGAGGATTACGGTTGCCCCGCAACCGTGGACTGCTTCCGGCATTTCCATGGGTACCGATTGTACTTTCCACGAAACTACGATTTCACATGAACACAAGGGGAAATGATAGCTATTTGGGAAGAAGGTTTAAAGAGAGGCAGGAGACAGAGAAAGAGAGAGAGAGAGAGAGAGAGAGAGAGAGAGAGAGAGAGAGAGAGAGAGAAAGAAAGTGAAAAGAGAGAGAGAGAGAGGGAGAGAGAGGGGGAGGCTGATGGTACGTACCTTCGCACTTGTATCCCTGGAAGAAGAGTCCTCTGAGCAGTCGTTCGCAGACCGTGCACTTGTGCGGAACGTCTATCCTGAACGTCTCGTAGTGCATCCGATGGTTCGTGTCCTTCTGCTCCGGTGGCGTCACATTGTCCCTAAACCTCCGTATTCCAATTCGAAACCCCTCCCCCACCTGGCTGTCTTGAACTGAGACACCCATTTCTCCATGGAAGGCCGTGATTTGAATGAAAGAGTGAGGTATTTGATGTCGGGGTTGTTGCAGGGCATCTTGTCGTGTTTGATGTCTCTCACCAGGTAGACCAGGTTCTGTGCAGCCAGTTTCCTGAAGAAAGGAATGGAAGGCAATGGAAGACTGGACTCACTTTGTGATGGTTCCGAATTTGTTGTCGCAGTGGGTTCCTTCCAGGTCGATCTTTAGTTCATTCAGAACATAGGCCCCCTTGTAGATGTAAGTGTTGTTCTGAAACTATACATCACAGAAAGGTAAGTAATACTGGGTTTAAAGGCTTAACTGAGTTGAAAGTACAATTTTCCATGACCCAAAACACAAGTATTACCTTCTTGCTCTGGCAGATGATGAGGACCTTGTCGAAGACAAAAACGTGGCGTTGCTTCATTTTCCCAGATTCCCTCTCCGTCGACTGCGACAGGCGCACTTCACAGTCCGCATTCAGTCTACCGTACTCCTTCAGAGAGATGTCGTTCGGCTGAAAATACCCCTTGACATAAATAAAAAACGTCTCCTACCATAATCAGGTCGTTGATGCTCTTTTCGACGTCGGAGATGAGCTGGCAGGTCTCCTGGTCCCTCTTCATCTCATTCACGTAGGCATTCACGTCCTCCATGGCCTCCTTCGCCAATTCCAGGGATTTCCTGTCCGGACTGTCGAAACTCGTTTGTTTGATCAATTCCTGAAGAGAAAGTAGGAAAAGGAGAGAAAGTGGATACCGAGAGGAGGATGTGGTACTTGAGAACACGTTGCATCGGAAGACAGAGGAGGTCCTGCAGTTTGAACTGATTGTCATTCACATTGGCTGTGCACTCCTGGAAATCCAACTATCTAGCGTAACCCCAAGAATCACCTGAATCTTGGCCTTAGCCGTCGAATCCGACTTTTCCAATTCAATGATTTTTGCACGGGAATTGTCGAGGCCCATGCAATACGGACCATAGGCGATGAACTTTTCCTTGTGTCTGAAAGTAAATATTTCATAACTTTTAATGTGGGTTTTAAAAACGAACTTAATTGTAAAATAATGATTTTGCAGCTGGACACTTTTATTACAAAACATTCACAATTTCGTTTGTGAAAAGGTTAGTGCCAATCAGTTGTTTAAAAAATTAGATTAATGACTGTTTTTGCTTTTCACTTGGAATCGAACGGTTTTAAAAAAAACTTAAAATAGTCAAATGAATGATAACTCACAAGGTGAATACGTCTCCAATGTGTCTGTGGAGAGACATCGGCCGCCCATTGGCTGTGGATCCCAGGCCGAGCGTCCGGAAGACGGCCTGCTCCAAGTCGTTGAGAAATCCAATGTGGAGATCCCACAGTTGCTGAAAAGAAGGCAAGATGAGGCAGAACAGGAGGACCCACGCCAATATTCATGAAAATGATGCTGACGTCTTTGTCCTTGAGAGAGGAGGACATGGGGGCGTGGAACTTGTTCATAATCATGGTGAGGGCCTTGTCCACGTAGTTCTTCTCCGTGTCCAACATCTCCTTTATGCAATGCTCCCTCTTCGTAGTCGGAGAGAATTGAGACCACGGCTGAACGTGCCATTGTTACTCTGTTGAAGAAGGAACTCACGTCTGTTTTGATCTCCCGTCTACTGTCCTGTCGGGCCACGATGTGGTCGTAGATCTTGGTAGTTTCCTCGGCGTATCTGAATGGAGGGGAAATGAGAAAAACAAGGAGAGTCAACTCACAGGTTACGGTAGGGTCCGACGTCGTAGATGGAAGAGTCCAGCTCCACATTATCCACGTCATCCTGGAGGTTTCTGCAAAGGAATCGAAATATTTGAGCATTTTATATCTCCCATTCTCATCGTCTGTTGAAACCCACTTGTAAATGTCCTCTTCCTGCCCACGCAACGTCTGCGGAACTATTCGACACGTGACGGATCCAGTTTCTGGGGGAAAGGGCCTAAACAACAGAAATAACCACGATTTAAGGCAAAACCCACTCGATTCCGAGGCGAAGGGATGGTTCGGAGTAGGAGATTATGGAGAGCGTGTTCAACACCTAAAGAAAGAAGTAAAACATGTTAGAAATTGAAAACCTTGGCAAAGTCGGTCATTCTGTACAAGTCGCAGGCCATGAACATCTCCTCGTCCTTGAGGTCGAGTTCCCTCTGACAGGCTCCTAAGAAGAGGCAGATGATCTTCTGACATTGGAACTAAAATAGGAAAATTAACCTCCTCCCACCAACATTCGACCTACCTCCGACATGTGGTTGACCTGCTGTTGGGGGAATTCCTTACAGTCGATGGATCCGGGCAGGAGCTCATTTATCAGTCGACACAACAGAATACCGTCCCTGAAAATTACGTAGAAAAAGAAAACAAGAGATTTCCCACCTGAGGAGACTGGCGAATTCAAGGGGTGTTCCCTCGGGAGAACACACTTTGTGGTCCTGGCGAAGGACTCCCACGTCGACCAGCCACCGGACGCACTCCCGCCACAGCTCGCAGCCATCGGCCGCCACGGCCATCTGGAAAAGGAAAAATAGAAGGGGAAAGTGACAGAGAATATGGAGGAAGAAATTAGATCGCAATACAATGGATAAAACAATGGTTTACTGTAGCCTAGCTAAATTTAGCGCATGAAAGGTGCGAATGGGCCACGGGAGGCCACAGGAATCAACGACGTTTTCTCGATTTGGCCACAGGAATCAACTACTTTTTTTTCGAAATTGGCCACAGAAATCAACGACTTTTTGTCGACAGGGCCACAGGAATCAACGACTTTCTGTCGAAATTGGCCACAGGAATCAACGACTTTTCGTCGACTGGGCCACAGGAATCAACAACTTCTTTTTCGAAATTGGCCACAGGAATCAACGACTTTTTGTCGACTGGCTCACAGGAATCAAAAACTTCTTTTTCGAAATTGGCCACAGTTCTATGTAGTTCAGTTTTGCATTTGAGAAAAAGGTGTAAAAAGAAAGCATGGTTAATTTTCGACGTAGAATCCGTTAGTGAAATTCGTTGCTGCATATTTCAACTCGGCAACCATATACGCTACGAAAAAGTTTGGAATCCAATCAGTCACGTAACAATTTGGTGAGAATATAGACGAAAAATTTATTGTAATAAACAAAAGGAAGCTTGGAAATAGCAATTAGTCGTATTGCTGCCAGCCGGCTGCCCGAGGCGTTCAATTGAAAGTTTACGAGGAAATTCGGGCAGATAGCGGGATTGAAAGGGAAGTAAAAGGGCCGTTCTGGCCGCAATTTCATGGGAATCACAGTTTTGTGGCAGAATAAGGGAATTGTAGGCCAAAATAGATAAGTGAAAGTTGCGTAAACAGGACGATAACAATTACGAGGAGGGGCGCCAACAATAACTGTGGTCGGGTAACCTTCGATTGACTATGGCGAGGGCAATGAACCGGATTCGGCGATCGGGCGACCATGCGAAGTGATAGTGTGAAACAGGGCAAAACCGGCAAAAAGACGACTGGATTAGTCTGTGGGAACGTACTCTTTTAGGAAAATTCAGGGAGATTAGAGGGTAAGGAGCGAAGACTATGATGTCACAATCGATAGACAGCACAACTGATAACTGTAGTTTCTGCATTTATTGACAATTTGAACAAACAATCGTTAAATAGGATCCTTTTCATTCCGGGTCTCTTAAAACATACATAATTATAAATAAACTCCCGAAAAGGCCTGATTGTGGGACATCCGTCGTTGGAATTCCATAACTGGGTCAAGTGTTTCGGCTTATCGCCAGGTGCTATTTCCGCCGAAATACTTCATATAAATAACCAAAACCTCGTAAGAATAAAGACTTTTCCCATTTTCTCTGGTTTCTCTCGAAAAATGAAAAAGAAGCGGCTGGCGTAAAGTCCAAGAAGCCATGATCGCCGCCGCTGCAGTCAGCTGTTTCACGCTGTTGCAACCAACCAGCTAGCTGGCAGCTATTTTTAAATGTCAGAGGTTGATTTATAGAAAATGGAAAGAAAAGCAGCCGAAGAGACGTAAATCGCGGAAGTTATTACATTACGCGGCCAAGGAGCAGATGCCGAAACGGAAGAAAACAGCTGTTTGGGGATTAGAGGGGAGGGAGAGGTCAAATTGCAACAGACTAGGGAACACCAAAATATGAAGACAAAAGGAGGTTCATTCGGACTGACTAGCGGAAACACTCGTTTGAGAGAAAATACCAAAAGAGACGCCCGGATGAAAATGATCTCTGGGTCAAATGAGACGTTCCGTCTGTAATGATAGTCTGAAGCGGCGAATTGAGGTCGTGTAAATGTGTACAGCCGTCGAAACAATCAAGTGAAGAAGTGTTAAACGCGGATCGGTGAGCCCTGCCTAACAAATGATCCGAGCCGCATCGTTTCTCATGCAATCGCCTCTCTGGCGCCAGCACTCTCTCGCAAAGGGCTAATCGAGGACTACAGGGAACATCAAATACCAGCCACACGGGTGGTCAGAAGACTAGAAACGTTCACAGAAGAGATAGCAAAGCGTTGGAGGAAATCGTTATCAGCTGGTTCGTGACAGCCAGTTGTCACCAAGTAATACAGCCAATAGGTCCATTTTTAGCTGGCTGATCGTGACAGCCGCCTGGAATTCAAAATGTGGGAAAGTAAATGTCAAATCTTGGTGGTGACTCAGAATGTGACGCAGGGGTGGTTTGCCGTCGGCGAAGGAGCGAAGGGGCATAAACAAATCGGAGGAGGGCTATCTAAACACTGGTTTCGCCGGAGATGCGCGACGGACACACAATTAAAGTGACCCCAATCCAGCTGATAAATAAGGGATTAGCGCATCCGGGGAATACGGCGGAAGGATACTAGAAGAAGGAGATGTAGAATAGTTTAATAGGCAAGCGATTGAACGGTTGACCCGGGAAGCTGGGGTTCAATCTCGAAAAGCGGAAGAAATGGGGTGGAAATGGCAATCACTCAAACAAATGGACAATCGGGGGTGTTCCATTACGAAGGTGAATCAGTTCAATGAGGGGAACGCGCGAGAATGCAACAAATGACACTCTGAGTCAGCCGAGGGCCAGTTGCTTAGATCGAGAGATAGGGAGGAACTAGCCGCCGAGGCTCCTTAAAGGTCTAATAGCCCTTAAATGACTAGCGATAGACCTTTATTTGGATACGGTATTAATGACGAAGGCTGTGATACAAGCGCCGTGGAAAAGGCAACATTCGGGGTATCGTCGGTGGAAAGCACGCTCGTAGCGCAAAGCCGGGCGGGTCGAGAGGAGTCTCAATACATTCATTGCACTCTTCTGTAGGCAAACATTCCCGCCAAGGGAGCGCCAGCTGGGCCTGCCTAATGTGTACCTTTGGCTTCCTGCCGCCAAATGCAGGAGACGCCGGCAACTTAGGAAAACGAGTATTGAGGAGAGAGAATGACTGACAGTCGGCTGTCAGGTACAGCCACTGATTTTCAGGTTCAAAGTCAGAAACGCGAGTCCCGAACATGACAGCCGGTTGTAACCGAATATGGGAGAAGAGGTCCCCTGAGATATTTCGAAACCTCGAAAAGGCCGATTCTTTCGAAAGAAGTAATTTCCCGGCTGGCAGCAGTGGAGGTTTCATGTCATTTGGCAGTCAAATAAATTAGACGAACATTAGCAGATTGGAAAAGCGTCGCGCGATCGGGTTTTCCGGCAAATAGGCTCTAATAGAACCAGCCATGGCTCGTGGTAGAACTCGTTGGCAATTATGTTGTGAAAATAAGTGAACCTCAAAGGACGGGAATACGGTAAGTGAGAGGAAGTGACGGTCGATGTAAGCAGGAACGGTGAAGTGTTCGAGGGAGGAACAAGTTTCAAACAGGGAAAGGCGCCAGATCGCAACTAATGATCAACGTAACGATCAGACGGCGGGAAAGACAATTCACGCCTAAAATAACAGTGACTGGCGATATTTCGGGTTAGTTGTCCTGTGAAGTTGACACCGAGGTGGTTCGAACGACATTCTTGCTCACTACAGTGAGCCACTATGGATCTATGGCTCCGGTAAACCCTTCTCAAAAAATAAGTTAATCAACAAGGAGATAGGTTTCATAGGTTCTGAATAAGACTTAAAGCTCCCATAACAGCATAAGAGTGGGACCACGGTCATCTGTACTGTATGGTGGAAAAAGAGATCCAAGCCCAAGGAATAAAAAAATTTCTGCGTCAATCAAATACATGTATATTTCGAAGACTAACCCGTCATTGAATTTTTTAAAAGACGAAAAATAAGGGGAAAAAACTGAAATATAACTTATGGAACTATCGCTACAGTAAAAAAAACGCTAGGCTTGAAAATGTGGTACGCGACTACGGCCTACTCAAAAATCCATTTTTCCGCAACCGCGAATTATCGGGGGCGTCTCTCTGATTTTTCCTTTTCATTTCTTAACTAAAAATCATGCATTTTCGTGATTCCTAAATGTTTGTATTTTCAGAGAATGCAGAATCAGTTGTGTGGGAGACTGATCTCTCTGTCTGCCAGCCGTCGTCTGAGCACAACTCCCGTCTTGAGATGGCAGAACTACGAGAACGAGAGACACTTCGAGCTGGGAGAGGATGTGATGAAGAGGGTCTGGCACGGCCTGAGCTACGACTTCCGGCGATGGAAGAGAAGGTACAATGAGGTTCGCGTTGTGTCGTTGTTTTTTGTGCCTTTTTTCTATTTAATTTAATTTTTTATTGTTTTCATTTTAGGCCAGGAGAGACGCCTTCCAAAGAAGGAATCCGATCGCCCACATGAAGCATTCGGTGCTAGATCAGGAGGTCTTTCCCTACCGCGCAGAGATCCTCATAATCGGTGGTGGCTTGACTGGATCATCTACCGCTTATTGGCTGAAGCAGAGGTTTCGAGACGAGGATATGAAGGTAGACCCTGCTTATAACAATAAATCATTGGGTTTAGGTAGTGGTCGTCGAGAACAACGACAAATTCGCCCAAAGCAGCACAATGCTCTCCACCGGAGGCATCTCCCAGCAGTTTTCCATCCCAGAACACATAGAAATGTCACTGTTTTCTGCTGAATTTCTCAGACACGCCGGGGAACACTTGAGGATACTTGGTAGGATCTTTTCTTGTTCTTTAATTTTTTTAAAATTAGACAACGACCCGCCGGATGTGAATTTCCTGCCAACCGGCTACCTGAATCTTGCTCGAACGGAAGAGGAGGTGGAAGCCATGAGGAATAACTGGAAATTGCAAGTGTGAGTTGCTTTGGATTCTATTTATTGATTTTTTTTTAGAGACAAGGGTGCTAGGGTAGCTCTGTACCACAGGGAAGAACTGGAACAGCGCTTTCCCTTCATGAATTTCGAGGATGTTCTTCTCGGATGTTACGGTACCCGACTATTCAGCTCTTTAAACTTGTGTAGGTTTGGAGAATGAGGGTACCATCGACACATGGCAGCTTTTGGCAGCTATCAGGGAAAAGAACATTTCCCTCGGAGTACAGGTATTTCTCTGAATTATCAAGGTAGTAATTTGATTTCAGTACGTAAAAGGAGAGGTTGAAGGTTTCGAATTCGAGAGATTGCGACCGAAGGCGGAGGTCCACGCAATGGGAGACCTGGAGACGGCCGATGACAACAAATGGAGGGCTCAGAGGATCGTCGGAGCTTTTGTAGGCGACATCCGTTTCTTTCCTTCAATTCCTTTTCAGGTCAAAGCCCAAATGACGGACGCCTCTGCCCGTCCCATCCGTGCCCACATGATCGTCAATTGTGCCGGCCCGTGGGCTGGCAAAATAGCGGAAATGGCTGGAATCGGTCGGTTTCCCCATCTCAGAATTAATTATTTATTTTAGGCAAAGGGAATGGTTTGTTGGCGGTGCCGGTGCCCGTCTATCCCAGAAAACGCCAGGTCTTCGTGGTCCACGCCCCCGATGTGCCGGTGGACCTGCCCTTCCTTCTGGATCCTTCTGGCGTCCACTGCAGACAGAATGACGTTGGCCACACGTTCCTGGTTGGCAGGAATCCAACTAAGGTGGTCAAGATGGAATATTCATATGATAATTGAAATACAGGAGGAGGACAATGCCATGGATCACAACAATTTGGACGTGGATTACGACGAGTTCTACAACAAGATTTGGCCGGTCCTCGTGAAAAGAGTACCCGGATTCGCCTCTGCTAAGGTACTTTCTGGTCAGAATTTACATCTCATTCCGTGTTTTCAGATAAAGAACGCCTGGGCTGGTTACCAGGACGTGAATACCTTCGACTCGGCCCCTGTGATCGGAGAGCACCCTCTCTACACCAACCTCCACATGATGTGTGGCTTCGGAGAAAGGTAGCCCCCATTCCGCACTCTGCCTAACCTCCATTTCAGAGGAGCGATGCACTCGATCGCAGCCGGTCGAGCCTTCGCCGAGCGGGTCTTCGACGGAGCCTACATCTCCATCAACATGAGGAAGTTCGACATGCGACGTATCGTGAAAATGGACAAACTGATAGAGCAGATTAGAGCATAGTTAATGTAAATAAGAGACTAGGTTTTGTTGATGTTTCTTGTTTTCAATAATATTGTTTTTACAACCTTTTTATTGGATTTCGGAGTGTCGTCGATCGATGCAATACCTTGGTTACTGTAATTGGCTATTTTATGCGTTGAGTTGCAGGAAACCATGTCCAACGAAGGAGAACTTCCCGACGGATGGGAGAAGCGCATGAGCCGCAGCAGCAGTCAGTTAGATCATTTAGCCTCCCAACCCTTTATTTGCAGATGTTCCCTACTACTTCAACAAGGCCAATGGCCGCAGCCAATGGGAGCGTCCCACTGAGACTGCCTTCGTCAAGGTACCTCTTCTCGTCTGTTTATTTTACCCCTATTCCTTAGGGTTCCGATCTGGAGGAGGTGCAGTGTGCCCATCTCCTGGTGAAACACGCCGGCAGCCGCCGTCCTGCCAGTTGGCGTTCGACCAACATTACCCGCAGCAAGGAAGACGCCCGTGCTATCCTCCAGAGTAATTTCTCCTGTTGTCAAACTTACGTCCTCGTTTTAGAATATATCGACGAGATCAAGGCTTCCAGCGATCCGCTGGCAACATTCCAGAAACTCGCCAGCGAATTCAGCGACTGCAGCTCTGCCAAGAAGCAGGGAGACCTGGGGGTGGGTTTTTTCACGACTAACTTCATGAACATAATAAATGAATTCACTAATGTTCTTTCTTCAGGTCTTCGGTCGTCGCATGATGCAGAAGCCCTTCGAAGACGCCTCCTTCGCCCTGGATGTCGGAGAGATGAGCGACGTCATCGACACGGACTCTGGCCTCCACATCATCTGGCGTCTTGCTTGATTCTCATCCTTGCCCATGCTTCTCCAATAAACCGATGTACTCTCGCTTGTGTGTTTCCTGGGAGAAGGGGAGCAACCCAGTTCAAGTGGAATCCGTGGTCTAATTGGGGTCAAAACGATCTTTCCTCCCATATCTGCCGCGCGGATAGCATCTTCCCGTGTCAAGGCCTCGGCCGACGCACAGTTTTTACACGGACGCCGGCCACGAGCTCCACTGGATCTACGGCCTCTTCCAACATTTTATAAACAGTCCTCTCCAAATCTTCTATTCATTGCCCAAATGCTGATCCATAAACTTCATCTAACCATAGCCTCCCCATCCTATTAGAACTTTTGGGTAACCGAATCATTTACACGAAGGAATTCCTTTTGAGCTCTTTATGAATTATGATTTATTCACCAAACGGTCGGTGCCTGCTGCCTCTTTATAAATGGTTTCTATCAACAGCCATCACTTACTTTATAAACTTTAGATGTGCAGGTTGGCCTCAGAGTGCTACAACTGGATTCCTTCTTTAAAGGGCACTTGTACAAACACAACCATTGCATATACGACTGGTATTAGTTGAACTATGTATATCTATAGAACCCTTTAAAATATTGTTTGAATTCACCTGACTGTTGCAAAGAGACAAAGAGGCATTTAGTCAAGGTCACTCGCTACACAAAACATTTTACATTAGCCGGTCCTTTTGTTCATTGTGAAGAAATGCGGCCCTCACGTCTTTGGTTTAATAAGGTAGAGATTCTTAAAAGTTAGTGCAATTCATGCAACCTTCAAAGTAAGGCTTTTTGACTACGTGGCGGTATATGAAAAGAGTATTTGTTAACATGATAGGAAAATGAAGCGAAAGGTCTAAGGTTTCTTCCGCGTGGTGATCTTTGTCTCTCTTCTCTTCATGGCCCATCTTCAAACCACAACATTCAGAATGTCGATCCCTGAGGTGGAAAAGCGCTTCAAAGCTGAAATTGAAACAATCGATTCTATCCCAGACCTTAAGGTCATTATGCCCAAGGTATGGTAGATTGGATCCTCCCAGATGCCTCTCTTCAGGTGTTCCCAGATGACCGTGGATTCTTCTCAGAGACTTTCAATGTGGTCGAATGGGCCGAACAGCTCAACTACAAAGAGGACTTCAAACAGGTGACTATCTATTTTGAATAAACGTTTTGTAAAAGATTGTGGAGAGTGCAAGAGAAGTAAAGATCAAAGGATTCTATCCTGAATCCTCACTTTTCCAGGACAACCACTCCTTCTCCCGCTTCGGAGTCCTCCGTGGCCTCCACACTCAGCCAGGAATGGGAAAACTCGTTTCTGTCGTGAGTTTCTATTTTAATCGTTCAATCTTCTTTCTATTTTCTAATCTTTTCACTTCATTTTCCTATCATGTTAACAAATCTAGTTTCTAGTTTCTAATCGTTCAAGCTGGTATGATAGGGTAAAGACAGCAAGGACAAGGCCAAGGGCGCCGCAATTGCCCTGCGACTCACACCCGTAGCATATCGGCGGCGGCCGCGGGGGTAGTCGCGGCTGCTGTACTCCAGCCAGGGCTATGAGGACAACCATTTCTCTCGAGAGATCCAAATTCATGTGAGAATTTGCTTTTTAACTCTGATGCCCTATGAAAGCATATTTTGTGAACGTTTCGATTAATTGAAACTTGGTAAAATCAGATGCAATTTGGAAATAACCGAAGTAAATGTTTCAATCCACGGTTTGTCTGCCGCTATCATCTCTATGAACACAACAATTGTTGCGTTATCGGCTGAGTCGTTTATTTAGTCCGAGGGTCTTACGACAGTTGGAAAACAGTTCAGAAAATACAAGCATTGGACACATCGCAGGCATAACAGTAAGTCGCTCTTCCAGGTTTCCGGAGAAATCTTCGACGTTGCCGTGGACATCAGGAAGGGCAGCCCCACCTACGGAAAATGGCACGGAGTGGTCCTGAACGGAAAAAACAAGCATTCCTTCTGGATCCCCGACGGATTCCTCCACGGATTCCAGGTGATTGATTATTTCTTATCTGATTTGAAGCCTTTCCCTCCCCAAACCGAATCCATGTATTTCCAGTGCCTTTCTCCCGAAGGAGCCCATGTGACCTACAAGTGCACTGGAGTCTACGATCCGAAGACGGAGTACGGTAGGAAACCCAGCCTTTTCCTTGAAAAGAACATTTTCAGGAGTGAACCCCTTCGATGAGGACATTTCCGTGCAGTGGCCCATCATGGACAAGGAGAAGATCGTCGTTAGCGAGAGGGACACTCAGCACAAGGACCTCAAGGACCTTTAAATGTCTAATACAACAGAGATTTTGAATTAAACCACAAAGAATCCAACAACTTTGATGAGAACCCCGTTGGAAAACAGAGGAATCCCCTGGCAGCAGATGGTTCCGCTGGGATTTTAATCAAAGGAGCCGTTGCGTAGGCTGTTTACAATGCATCACTTCTGCCTATTATCATTATGTGGCCAAGTTTTAATGGAATAATTACGCAGGGATTACTCTGGCTTACAAGGCAAAACAAGGGACTCGCAGACGAGATACGACACGACCAGGGATCGCAGATGTAGTGGAGGAGAGATTGAATATAGGGATGGAGAGAGAGAGAGAGAGAGAGAGAGAGAGAGAGAGGCAGAGGGAGAGAGAGAGAGAGAGAGAGAGAGAGGCAGATACAGAGACAGAGACAGATGCAAGAAATGGCATGTATATAAACCCCAAAATCCCCAAACCATTCAGTGCCCACAAATACCTTATATGGATCTCCCTGTCATTTCCCGTCTGCCTTCTTCCTTGATAACACCCTTTCCCTGTTCCAAACGGCCGTCGTTCCCGCCAGTCGTTACGCTGAACCCTGTAATCGGGACTACGGTAGTCATTTCTCAGATTCTGAATTCTGAATGTGTCGATGACGTTGTGAGTGTGTGTAAGAGTGTAGAATGTGCTAGAAAAGGACATTATGCGAGAAACAATCAGCTTTATCACCACTTTCGCTCAATGCGATTAGGGAAATCGCAACAGGTGACCTGAAAAGGGCTAATGGAGTAAAGGATAGGAGAGAAATGAAATCAATAAATCAGCTAGAAAACCAAAATTACAGAGCTTCCATTTTCCATCCAAGCTTCTTCTCTTCAAGAATAGTCTATATCTTGGACTACGAGAATATTTAATTGACCATAATGACCTATAATGAGTGAAATTCAAGTTTGCCCCTGAGCCTCTATCTCATTTGGACCGTCATCATAAACCAACAGAAGAAAACCCAACGAAATTTAATTTAACACGGTTCATTAGATCAAAATGTACATCACAAAGCGGTCGCGGATATGGGTCTGCGTCCCTAAGGGGTTCTTTTCTGTGGCTAGAAGAATTCTCCGTCGTAGAGGGGCTGGAATCCAGAGCGTTTGAAGAACCTTAAATGACACGTTAAGGCCATCCCTCTCAGAAGGATACCTGATGGATGGCTCCAGACGAGCCCATTTCTTTTGCCAGTTCTGGAAGCTCCTCTTGTACAAATACTCGGGGCTTCCTACATGGCTATCCTCCAAAGAAGCAAGGACCACCGAAGAGCAAATGACTGAATGAAGATGATTCTAAGACACGTTCACACTTGCTCACTCACACTCTCTTCATAAGAGTCTAAACTCACCGGCAATGAGAAGGAAAGCGAGAACGAACCGCAGAGTGATCGACATTATGCAATTGGATCACTGACTGGTACCTGGAATATTTGAAAATGTCAAGGTGAGAAATAACGGAGATCGAAAGGTTGGGATGTCTGATGAAGGAACGAGGAGAGTCTAATTCGATGAGGAAGGGCACCGGACCAATTGGCTGAGTTTTGACTAGTCTTTGACTCGAATGTCTGCCAATGCTATTAGCCGGGCGCCAACGATCTTTGCGGCGAACCAACCCACGGACGCAGGTGATTTCTTCTCGGATTGGGAGTACTAATAGGAAATGGCGAAATTAGTTCCTGTACGTTTGGAAAGTACTGAACAGATTTATGCATCAAAAATCATTAGTGGACATGGCCATAATTTGTAAATGGTCATTCATCCATTTTTGAGATATAGGTCTTTCGAGACTTAAAGTTTGAGAAAAGACGAATTTATGCAGGTTTGTCCAGGGTAAAAGAGGAATTAGTTTATTTCACTAGCTATTCTTGTCAAAAGAGCTTCTAATTAAGGTTGTCTTGGCTATTTTTCTATATGAAACACACGTTTCTGCAATGACAAGCGGAAATGTGGCCTTCATTATTCGACTGTCATTGCAGATATTTATGCCAACACCCACACCCACATTACGTTTCATTGCAAGCTTTATACGCTTCTACGACATATTAGAGTTTGTGAAACATTTCAAGGCGATTTCCTAGGAAAAGCTGTTTCCAAGTTCTTTGCTCATTTTCAGACGCATCGAATTAAAAGTGCAGCGAATGCAGCACGTGTGCAAGTGACATGTGTAATCTTACAGACAATTACAATAGGTGTTTCAAAACGCAGAATCGTTTTTAAATGGTTTTAAAAGAGGAACTTTCCAGAAGAAGATCTCGAAGACCAATGACAACAGTGCATCTTTAGTCTAGTAAACATGTCCATAAATTCCAAGGGCATCTACGCAATTCTACATTTGGGTAGAATTAGGCGTTCGCTGCTTCAATGAAATGGGTCCGAAGGAAGTGTGTGACTTTATAGAGGCAGGTCTCCGAGGAAGAAAAGGGAGGGGAAGAACTCTGTTTTTGTCTCAGAGGGGCGGGACTAAGGGGCGGAGTCTCCAGACAATACCAAGGGAGTAATTTTGTTATTTTTGATTTCACAAACAGAAAGACATTACTGGAAGTAAAATGTAAAAGGAAATGGGTTGTGACGTCTGAAATGGCAGGTGCGGTGACGCGAACAGGACATCCGGGGTCAAACAGGACACCAGAAGGTTCAATGACTAAGGAAGAGGGAAAATAGGAAACAATATGTGAGAGAAGGTAGGAGAGAGAGTGAGTAAGTGAGGAGTTACAACTTCCTAGTAAACAAGATCCAACTTGAGACTCTTTGCGTAAAATGTGTTTAATTCAGAATACCGTTGGCGTAAATAAGGGAAAACGTAAATAATCTCATTCTGCAAGTGTCCCCTTGAAATGGCTGAAGAGAAGTTGTGACTGCGAAACTAAACAAATCAAAATCACGCGCAGGAGTTGAGGTATAGTTTACCTCACTGGGAAATTCTATTAGTTTTATTTATTATTATGTTGGTCTTTCGTCGCAAAATAGTTGGTTTCCGTGAGAACTAATGGTGGTCGTCAGTGCACATTATGAACTCTTAACCGACCGTTGGAGAATGACTTGCGCTATAGCATAATTGAAATATGGACACGCATGGAACGACGCCCGCGGGGGAGGAGACTAGGCACCTGGCGGGGGCGGAACGTAGCGGAGGGAAGGGAGAGAGAGAGAGAGAGACCTTACATTAAGAATCGAGTGCTGCCCTGTGCCAATGAATGAGACTGATCCATCTGCACCAATCCCCAGCGTCTGAATAAAAGGGGCCATCCGGATTGAAGATGAAAAGAAAGATATCCCAGATGAGCAATGGGCATCGGAATAGAATCAAGAGACTCATCCGAATGAAGGAGTGTCCTTTTAAAAGTGACGAACGTGATTTATCGAAAGCCGAAATAAAACTACTACAATCACTTTTGAATACAAAATAGAAATATATTAATTGGAATAGACAAACATTCCTGTTCTACCGTCATATTAGTAATATTTTATTAACGGAGGAAATTAAGTAATTAGTTTTAAGAATTTGATTGTGGGAGTTTTCTCAGCGGTTTTTGACCAGGGACACATTCTAGCAATAGTTTTGAAGATCGCAACATTTAATCCTAAAATGTGTACCTTTCATGTATCGGGTTGTCATCTTTCACTTATGCACTGAATTCTATATTTACGTATATCTGTTGAAAATAAACAGTTAATAGGGTTGGAGACATGTAGGAATAGACTGACAGAGGGAGAGAGATGGAGCAACTGAGAGAGATTTGTTTGTAAGTTTTGTAGGCTTGTAGAATAGGGTAGTCAACATGTTGTGCACAATGTAAATGTGTTATCGGAAACTATCTAATCTTAGCCTTCGTAGTCACTGATTTCCGTTGATGTTGAAATTCCAAAGAGTTTCCTCCCCTGCGTTGGTTGTGGACGGTCGTTGGACTGGGCCAGAGGGGCCAAGGGGTATTAAGGGCTAAGGAATGACGACAGAAGGCTGCAAATAATGCAAGGAATGTTTCAATTTCCCCTAATTGTGTCCTTAATTAAAGAATCTGCGCGCCAATTTCACCTGCCTACTGATGACGCTGCCTTCGGAATGTCGCGCAGTCGGCGGAGAGGACGGCGGAGGAGGGAAAATCACAGAGGGGGTGCAGGGAATTCTAGAGAGAACATACAGCAGAGAAATTTGTTCAATTTTTTTAATTTATACAGTAATATATTTATTTTTACAACCGCCCACACAAATCGCGTCAATTTGATGCATGCAATTCACAAATTTCCGCAAATAAGTGTGACAAAATCTCTATTTAAAACCTACGAATACAAAAATTAATTAAAAATGCTCACTCAAATAAAAATCATAATTAACCGAGTTCCAGTGACTTCGTGTCGTGGGAAGCCTTTTTCCGACATACTTTTAAATGAAATGTTTCACTTTTCATGAAATGCAGTTTTGGTAGGGGGGGGGGGGGAGATAGATAGATATAGTTTTACTTTAAGGGTTTCCCGAAGAATGGCACTTCTACCTCTGTTGTATACGCATTTATGGTAATTCCATTACGTAGTGTGTCGCAGCCTAATAAAAGGACATGGTTCTCTTTGGTTCATAAGTCCAAATACGTCGGAGACTCGAGTGGAGAGGAGAGATCTCGCTCAAATGACATCAGCCCTCGTCTGATGGGAACAGGCAAGAGGCCAAGGATTCCGGCCACCATAACTCATAGGTTGTGCCTTCATTTCAGATTGAATCTAGTTGTTACCATTACCATATTGCCACAAGAGGAGATTCTGCCCTTTAACTGTCTAAGTTTTGGTACTTGTGTTTGTAGTACAAGAATTTAAATCTCTTCCGACGGAAGATTCAAACTTTCTTTTTTAAATGGTTAAATAACAAAGAAAAGACAAGGAAAGGGAGAATGGGTCAAAATTCATGAATTTTTCTTCCTTGGCTCATCCCCTGACTATCTTTTCAGGCCTTTAGACCGCTATTTATTTTAGAGCATACAAGCGACCTTCTGATGGATTCAGAAGCAACACCTTGTGAAATGACTTGTTAGGTTAAAAGTCTTGTCAACAAGGCAGTTTTTGGTTTCTTAAAATGTAAAAGGCTTCCCAGATAACCATCATATTGTACAAAGAAAAGATTTTGTTGCTTCAAATCCAAAGGCGGCTTTTCTCGGGGAACAAGCAGCCGTCTGATGATTGGAGGGAGCTGATGCTTCTGTAATTCTTTCTAAACTGTTCGGTCCTACCAATAAAGAAATGTTCCATTTACAATATCAGTGTTTTGTCATGAGAGTTGCCTAAATCCAAGGACCTATTATGTACTCTTAGATAATCCCTGTCCCCTTGCTCTGCAGGAACCCGTCCTTTCCCTGAACCCATTGGCCACCCTCGCCCTCTGATTGCGGAATGTCCTTGATGAAACGTTCGTTTCTCGTGATCTTTTCGCAAACATTCCGCATATTGGCTGTTCTGTTTGTCCCCCACAATTGAATGTTTCCCTGACTTACATGCACCCGAAATGCAAGAATACAGGGAGCTGAAATGTTTATTAGAGTAAGCTCGAAACAAAAACATGAATGCTATTGCAGTTTTAGAACTTTATGCGAATTGTCCAGCGAAGATGACGTGTCCTTGGTGGGAAACCTGGAAGAGGAAGGGGTGATTGGCTTCGAAGGATAGAGGGGTGTCCATGATGCAGCAGCGCTTACAAATCTTCATTGAAGTGGCAGCCGCAGCCTTCGTTCCCCACTCATCCACCTGAAATTCTCCATTTTACTTTAGTGAAATCGATTATGAAACACAATCACCCACAATCACATGCACTCTCTCGTCGTGCTGCTTTATGGAAACAACTGTGAGATTAAGCGGCGGCTCGACGAAAACCCTCGAGATAGAAGATGTTTACAATTTATTAATGACTTTTGTAATCACTAATCTTCCCCAAACCGAAGAGTGTCCTGTTCCATGCCCTATGCTGCATATTGTCCAGAAAACACGACGTGATTCTTGTGGCTGAGAATGAAAAGGAAGGGATGGTCTGCACGGAACTCCACTGGTTTGTTCATTCTGATGATGGCGCACTTGGTCGTCATCTTCATCATAGTCACTGCAGCCGCCTTGGTTCCCATCTCGTCCACCTGCAACCCTGGACTTAGGGGATCGATTCTTTTGAAACAAGCTGTGTTAATAACTACCGTTGGGACACTTTTATTTGCCTCGGATACTACTCAACGATCGGTGCCTATCGGAGGAAGCACAGTTTCTCATGATTCAGCCATGGTACTGCCCGGCGAACACGACGTGGTTCTTTTGAGTCAAAGCGAAAAGGAAGGGGTGGTCGGCCAGGAATTCCACTGGAGGGCTCGGGGTGATCATGGCGCATTCAAGGGAGATCTTCATCATGCTGGCGGCGGCTGCTCTCGT
The DNA here is from genome assembly GCA_022343465.1 of Oscheius sp. G VE-2021. Taxonomy (NCBI): domain Eukaryota; kingdom Metazoa; phylum Nematoda; class Chromadorea; order Rhabditida; family Rhabditidae; genus Oscheius; species Oscheius sp. G VE-2021. The sequence goes on along the minus strand of JAJQXH010000027.1, from coordinate 1,337,698 downwards.
TCCCATTTCGTCAACCTACAAGCGATGGCTTCAGACGGGAAATAACAGTGGGGCTATTTAGAACAGGTGTTAGAACAAAACACTTTCATAGCTCTCGAAAGAACATTTGGGGGAATGGAACTGCGTATGAAATGTAACCTGGTGTTTACGAAAACATTTCCGCCCTTTTATATACACATAATTATAAAGTGCTCATTAAATTGGGGATAAAATTACATGCAGGAACATTTCGTTTTCTTCTTAATCTTTTGGTGCATTTCAGCAAAGAATTGTCCTAAGAATACAATATCATTTTTGTGGGTTAAAGTGTAGAGAAAGGGTCTGTTGGCATGGAAAATCTTGGGGATTTCTGGTTCGTCATCAACAAGACAGTATTGCATCAACATCTCAATGCAGGTGGCGACGCCAGCTCTCACCCCACTCGGTGATCTACAACAGATCAATTGCTGGTTACAGTATGCTAATCATAAGCAAATCACAGCCAAGACATGCTTAATATGACAATCACAGTTAAATCACTGGATACAGTAATCTAGCAACCATGCTCATGTTGTTTTCTTGAAAGCCAGTTTGCTAATTCTAAACATATTCACTAATGATTCTACATAGGCAGCCTAATTACTAAAGAAGTAATTGTGATTCAGCTGTGATATCCTTTCAATATTGCTAACAGACTATGTTTATCCAGTATTCCGTTTCTATTCCCTAAGAGGAAAACTGTTCCTCAAAAAGAACGTGTCTCTCATGAGAAACAAAAAAGAGGAATGGGTGGTCTGCAGAGAATTCTTTTGGTTGGTCCAAGATCATGCAATAGGGAACCATCTTCATTGAAGTCGCCGCCGCAGCCTTAGTTCCCCATTCGTCTACCTACAATGGCCGCCTTTATTGTAATATTAAAATGTATATTTAATTTTAGAACACAATTACATGCAGGAGCATTTCGTGTTCTTCTTCATATTTTCGTGCATTTCAGCAAAGAATTGTCCTAGGAATACCATCTCATTTCTGTGAGTTAAAGTATACAGAAAGGGTCTGTTGGCATGGAAATTCTTGGGATTCTTAGGCTTTTCGACGAAGCACCATCCTTTCAACGAATCAATGTAGGTCACGAGCAGCTTTGGCTCAACCCTCGTTTATCTACAACAGCGCAATTGTTGGATACGGTACCTCCAATACTAGTATGCGACTACACACGAAAGACAGACACGCTTCGAAAGGAAACGATTTCTCCTCGCATTCAGTTAGCCATGAATTGGTCAACTATTAAAATGTGGTTCTCCTGGGTTAAAGCGAATACAAAGGGATGAATGGCGTCAAATTCTACAGCTTTGGGTGTAACAAAACAAGATAGAAGACTGCCTCTGTGGCGGAAGCGGCGACTGTTCCAAACTCCGTGGCCTACAATAGCTTAATTGTTGGCTTGTATCTCAATTTGGATCCTATTATAAATGTAAAAAAGCGATTCAAATGACAAAGCCCTTTTTCTAATATTTTAATAGAATTGATTAACTTTTGGAGGAGTTTTGTTCTCCGATCCAACCATATTTAACGAATCCCATGTTTTAATTTAACAAATGTATCAGTTGTTCGTGAAATGGCCAAGGAATATAATGGGTTATTGTGGATTAATTATAGCGAAGAACAAAGCTTCAAGCGAAAAATTGTCCAGAGAAAAGACGATGATTTTGGTGGGACAAAAGGAAGAGAAATGGATGTTCTGCCTTGAATTCCAGTGGATTTTTCTCTTTTATCCTCCTACAACGCTTGATGCACTTGAAAGAGGTAGCCGCGGCAGCCTTCGTGCCTCTTTCATCCACCTAGAATTCAGGACTTCACAATTTTTAAAGGACTAGACCAGTTTATTTTATTCAAAGAAAAATAGCTGCTTTAAACTTCATTAGGCATTCGTTGCATGAAAAATCAGTTCAATTCAGCCGAAATTCCGTATATTTCAGACAAAAGAAGGGAATAATCAGGTTTATTTAAAGCACTTTTACAAACAACCAGTATTGAAATCTGAACCTCAGGCGAAAAACTGTCCGGAGAAAAGGACATGGCTCCGGTGAGTCAAAGCAAAGAGGAAGGGATGGTCCGCCTTGAATTCCACTGGTTTTGCCATGATCAAACAGCAGGGGACAATCTTGAAAGAGGTGGCGGCGGCGGCCTTTGTGCCCATTTCGTCCACCTACAATTTTGGGTTTATTTCGAATGAAAGTTTTCAAATCTAATTGAGTCAAAATAATTTAAACGGAATTAAAAGAACAAAAGATTTATTTCCATGAACTGGGATATCAATTGTACTTTGAATCTCAAGCAAAATATTGTCCGGAGAAAAGGACGTGGTTTCTGTGAATCAAAGCAAAGAAGAAGGGATGGTCTGCCTCGAATTCCACGGGTTTGTCCATGATGAGACACATGGGAACGCACTTGAAACTGGTCGCAGCGGCAGCCTTCGTACCCATTTCGTCCACCTACAATTCATTTCTACGGGAGGATTTAAGGAAAGTTTCAGTGCAGGTTTCACGCTGAACGCAAGGAACTAACATATGTTATAAGTTACTCTGTGCACAAATGAGTCATTTTGTTTTACAAATCACAGATGCGCATACCTGATTCGGATCAATTCAGAAGGTAAGTGTTAAATTAAGGAATCAAAGAGAACAAAAGAAGCTTCTGTGGTTATTGCACAAGAACTAATGCTAACCTCAATGACGGCCTTGTGCTTGGCTTCGGAGACCTTGAGGTTGGGGGCGATTCCTCCGAGGTCGGCCTGGTCACTGAACACCTGGTCGATTCCGATGCTCTTCAGAATCTCGTTGAGGTCCGTCTCCTTTTCGATCTTGAACTTGGGGAAGCTGATCTGAAAAGCCTTCACTTGATCTTCAGAAGTCGAACTAACGTTGAGGTATGTCCTCTCGCCAGCATTCAGAAGAGTCTGAAGCTTCTCCGCAGTGAGACTCTTGCGGAAAGCGGCCAGTCCGTACCTAAATCCTATTTTAGCCTCTTAGGGGAATTCGATTACTTTTCCTTGGGAAGGAAGATGGTGAACTTGTAGTCATTGTCCTTGTAGTTGAGGGTGAGCACCTGCACCTCGTCAGTCTCCGTGTAGGTCCTGTAGACCTCGCGGTCATTCAGATACTCCACCTGTTGCTCATCATTCACTCAAATATTCGTCTTTGATTACCTTCTTGGTGACGCCGCTCTTCACGTGGAACTCTCCCTCCTGAAGACTTCCGGTGTAGAAGATGTTCTCCCATTCGGCCTCCAGATAAATGGCGTTGATCAGCAGAGCCACGGCATCTGAAGCCTTGATTAGTGGTATAAAATGACTAATTACCTGGGCTGAAAGTGTCCGCATTGACCAAATCGGTGATCTTCTCGGCCGTCACCTCCTTCACGAAGCCGTTCACGTGCTAAAAAGGAATATAAACATTTGAAAGAGCTTTCTTACCTCAGCACACTCATTGGCCTTGCTAAAGTCCAGGTTCTCGGCTTTGGCAGCGAAGTTTTTGGCAATGTTTTCCAAATAAGAAGGGTTCACTTGGAAGTTTTCTCTGAAGCAAACATTGAAATCAGTTTCACATTGAAAACTAACCGTATGAACATCCTGTTGGCGATTCTGACGAGAACGTCGCTGTCCTTCAGAAGAGCCTCTCCGACCGTCTTGTAGTGCTGAACCAACTCCTCATCTGAGGCATCTAAGTGGATTTGTAGAATAGTTTCCTTTGGAAATACCTTTGGCAAGAGCCTTGCGGATCTGGTCCTTGGTCTCTCCGTTGGCTCCGGCATGGACGAGGGCCAGGGCGAGGGAGACCGAGAGGGGGGACAGGACGACGGACTCATCGGAGGGCGTGTGGGACAGCAGGGACAGACCGAAGGCTGTCTCGGAATCCAAGGACATTCTGAAGGAAGCACACTTTGGTAGACTAAGACAAGGAGGAAATGCCACGACGAAGGTGATAAAGGAGGCAACCAAGGCAATGCTCATTATAATATATTCAAATGTTGTAAACTGCATGCAAATGAATATGTTAATAAGAATTCAAATGAAACACTGTTGCTGTTTCGTCGTGAAGAGCCGTTCGCGCCAAATGCGCCCAGTGTAACTTGAAGAAGGAAGAAAACAGCCAGCAGATGGCAAAGCAAGGAAATGAAAATGATAAGGATGCCTTCGAATGTGGCTTTTGAAGGCAAACAAGCGTGTATGATTTGTGTTGCGCTGACAGAAATAGACGATGACACATGCGCCGATTCAATGGTGTTCTGTCTCCCGTTTGCCTGTCTGTCTGTTTCTCGCTCTATCTCTGTCTCTCTCTTTCTCTCTCTCCATTTCTGTTTGCCGCTCACTCTCGGTTATAGTGAAAAGGTGAGATCTAAATGTGAAGAGAAGAGAATTGGAGCATGGTCTGATGTTCGGCAGAAGGCCACGCGGAACTGCGGACGGGGGCTCTTATAGCGTCGGTTTTTTGCTCCGCCGAAGGCCGCGGAGACTGAACTTTGGTTTCCTAAATGAATGCGATTGACATGTCAACATACAGTCAATCGAAAGAGTTCGTTACTGTTCAATTCGCATGTTTTCCTGTTTGATTGTTGAGTAAACAAATAAAAACTAGAAGGCATGTGTTTCCGAAAATGTCAACGTGAGTGTTTTTAAAAGTTGTGCCAACCAAAATATATTTTATTTGAAAAAGGCTGAAATATTCCTTTTTTAAAGCCGTGATTTGTGGTGAAGGCGTGAAGGACACGTGAACGTTGTCATGGCGAACGCAGTTTGTTTGGTCGGATCGATTGTGGTTGCGCCAGTGACTCAGCCAATTTCAGAGCGCACAACAACGGGTTTCTATGACTGAACACTTGCGAAAGAGATTTTGAAATATTCAATTTTACAATCGATCGAAATAAACTAAATATTGAAAGGCGCTGAGAGTACTGAGCAATGCCAACGATAAGGTTACTTTCACAAACCCCCAATTTATTTAACGAAGATTATATATTATGGAAAAAGTGGCGTGTCGCTGTGATCGTCCAATCCCCAATAATGTATTTTAAATTAAATTTTATTTGAGAGAGTAAAGTTTTATTGAAAGTTAACGTAGAGTAACTGACTTAGCTGGCTTTTATATCGACAACCGTAAGACCAAAATTGGTAGTCTACCGGTTGGTGTAGTTTTAAAAGTGTACGTGAGGATGTGTTCCATGGAAACCACAAAACGCATTCTTACAAAGGATAAGGATAGAACCTAGAACCCAGTTGCGCAAAGGTTTCTCAGTTCTTACTGTGGTTGAAGACCGAATTATTTTTCCGGAACGCTGGTTGGATGCATGTCGTTGGCGGCTCTCCGTGTTTCCCTCCCCTTCCCCTAGTTCGCAGAAGTCTATCCTAGCCTAAATATTGCTGTTTGGGCAAACACAGAAGCTACTTACAATTGTATGGGCACTTGGATGTCAAGAACAGTGCTCTTCCCCAGCCAATGCCAACCACCCCGGTTAGACAGCTAGCAGAAGGAAAAACAAGATGATTCAGCCGAGTTTAACACTTGCATTTACGACAGCTTTACTCAATAGTGCCTACTAATTGTGCGTTAGATTCACAGTTTGTTGAGGTAGAAGAAATAACCGAGAGTAACTGGGTCAATGAGGTCAAAAAGGTGAATTGTTCCTAGGTTTTGAATATTTCTCATCACTGCACCTTGCAGCTGTTGCGTTTCTTTCCATTTGCAGTGTCTTCAGAAGTCGTGCTCTGAGAGGGGGTCAATTGGACGGCGGAAGGGTTTGGGTCAGGGTTAAACTGCCCTAAAAAGAGAACATGGCTATCGTAGGTGATGGTGAACAAAAAGGGTCGATCGGCTTTGAACTTTTTGGGTTTCTCGTCGGATCCACAGAATCCACACATTCTCTCAATCACAGTGGCTGAGGCAGCTACGGTCCCATATTCGGTGACCTACAGGCTATAAATGAATGGTGAATCCCTCCCTTACCTCAATCATTGCCTTGTGTCTGGCCTCTTTCACGAAAAGGCCTGGAGCGATTCCTCCGAGGTCTCCTTCCATTGAGAACATCTCTGTGTGTCCGATGCTTTTCAGGATCTCCGTGAGGTTCATTTTGTCTTCTACTTTGAACTTGGGGATTGTGTACTAAATCTCGTTTGTTATAATCTGTTGGACTTACATGGATGTATGTTGATTTTGTAGCCAGAAGAGATTGCAACTTAGCGGCTGTCAGATCTTTACGGAATTTCACCAATCCAACGCTGCAAATATTTACTTTTTATTCGGGAATTGAAACAAAGAAAACAAACGATATTAGATTTTGTGACAATTCTAGAGAAGATGTTCCCATGGAAAAATTGAAAATGGGTAGAAAATATCGATTTATTGAAAGCTTGTTGGTCTCCCTAGTTTCAGATTTGGATTAAAACTAATAACGCTGTTTGTTTTATTTGAAAGATCCGTTCAATTGATTTTTCTCTCTTAAAACTAACCTCTTTCTTGGAAGGAATACATTAAAGTGGTAGTCATGTCCTGTGTAGGCAATGGATAGCACTTCCACCTCATTTGTCTTCTTGTAACCCGCATATGAAATCTCCCCTTCGTGAGTGAGGTATTCCACTTGAACCCTTGTAGAAACATCATCGAGGCTTCCTTTTACCTTGACAGTGACCCCAGATTTAACATGGAAGTCTCCCTCGTGAATATTTCCGGTGGAAAAGAAGTTCGGCCTCAAAGTAGATTGCGTTGATGAGCATGGCTTTGGCTTCTGGTTCGAAGGATTCAGCATCCACCAAGTCTGTGATTTTGTCATTTGTGACTTCTTTCACAAAATTATTGACGTGCTGAAAAGTGGATTATTACAACAACAAAGTGTCTTCACTTCCACACAGTCGTTTACTTTGTCAAAGTCGAGACTTTCTGCCTTGGCGGCAAAGTTTTTGCCAATTTTTTCCAAATAAGAAGGGTTCACTTGGAAGTTTTCGCTGAAGCAAACATTGAAATGTTTCACATTGAAAACTAACCGAATGAACATCCTGTTGGCGATTCTGACGAGAACGTCGCTGTCCTTCAGAAGAGCCTCTCCGACCGTCTTGTAGTGCTGAACCAACTCCTCATCTGAGGCATCTAAGTGGATTTGTAGAATAGTTTCCTTTGGAAATACCTTTGGCAAGAGCCTTGCGGATCTGGTCCTTGGTCTCTCCGTTGGCTCCGGCATGGACGAGGGCCAGGGCGAGGGAGACCGAGAGGGGGGACAGGACGACGGACTCATCGGAGGGCGTGTGGGACAGCAGGGACAGGCCGAAAGCTGTCTCGGATTTCAGTGACATTCGGAAATCATAAATATGGAATGACAAACTTTTCTCCGTTGATGGAGACAAAAACTCGTCGTGACAAAAAAATCAGAGATAGTTGAATTTTTCCTTTTACAAACTCGAATGTCAAATGTTTAAAAAAACACTAGAAAAGGATTGCGGACGTTGGAATTGTGGGGTTTTTGGTCGCATCGATCGCACTTGCTCCGCCGACCACATCCTTAATTGAAGAAGACCAAAGTATGCATCGGAATTTATCTGAACACATATTTCTTGACTTTGTATGGAAAGTGAATGAATCGAAGAACAGTAATATTACGGTGAAAGGATACAAAGATGAAGGAACTGACTATAAGACACATACCCATGTAAAGTTGGGGTCGATCCGACCACAAAAGCTGTGGATTTAGGCTTAGCCCACGCAGCAATATTATTAAGCGTTCCAAGAGACTGTGCAGTTTGAATTGCATATTCCTTGGCGACACAAAAGAAAGAAAATCTCTTTCTTTTTAAAAACCAGGGCGATAAAAGTTTAGTGAAATTGAAACAAGACTCACAATGCCGAAATGCGCGGATACCCCATTTAGTTTCAATAACTTTTTAGATTAATAACTTTCTAGTTTTTCATACAATTTGTGCTATTTTCTCAAAAATCATTGCTATTCTTTCAGATTCAAGGCATCTTCTGCCCTCTCCCATCGCATCCAGAGATTCTAGAAGACGACAAGGTCCGGCCGACCTCCGACCACAATAATTTCAAAAGTCCGATCCTGGTTTTCCTGCCCAACACCCAAAATATCCGGTGTTGGGATTCTTCTTGCGACCACTTGTTCTTTGTCGATGTGTTCGTTGTGACGGCATGTCGATTTGGTCGCGGCATGCCGTTTGTCTCTCCGTGTAACTGTGTGTACGTGTCTTTGATCCATCTAAATGGAGGTTCCTCCGTTCATTGTCCATTCTTTAGTATCCTAGCCCTGTGTTTTGTGGGTGTTATCAGGTTTCGACCCTCATCATTCCCATTTGGTCGGGCATGCTGTATGCTAACATGGGTGGGAAGAGAACCGGCCGCACTTAGAAACCTTACAAAAAAGAAAATATAAAAATTTACTGAAACATTTAATAGGGTTTGCCGTCCCCACATTGCCGATAGAAAACCGAAAGCCAACAATTTGCGTTTTCAGACACAAAACAGCTTCCACGCCTGAAATTTAAAATGTAATACATAACAATTACATTTGTTATGCCCTGAATCGAGAAAACAGCTAGCGCAGAAACAGGTTTTCTAAAATGAGCTCTCTTGAAATGCTTCCAGTCACTATATATTTTGGAATTTGTGCTGTTGTTGGCATTGTTGGAAACTTTATAATGATCATTGTGACTATTAAGTGCATGCAAGTCCTTAAAATTGTTTAAAAAATTCACATTGTTCTACACATTTTTTTTTTAGAAAACTTCGATCGTCGTGTAATTTAATAGTGGCAATTGCATGTTTCTGTGACGCTGCCCATCTATCAGGGCATATTCCACTCGTAAGTGGCTATTTTAAAGAAAGTGAGTGTTTTATAACAGTGACATCAGTAATTATCAGCTCGATCTCATCAAAAGATTTCACCCATGTAAAGTTGGGGTCGATCCGACCACAAAAGCTGTGGATTTAGGCTTAGCCCACGCAGCAATATTATTAAGCGTTCCAAGAGACTGTGCAGTTTGAATTGCATATTCCTTGGCGACACAAAAGAAAGAAAATCTCTTTCTTTTTAAAAACCAGGGCGATACAAAAGAAGAAAAATCTTTTATTGTGCGAAATAAACCGATAGATAACTGATGTGTTAACAGGTAAACCCAGACTAGGCAAAAGATGTGAAATTCCTTTAAGGAAGCCATCTTGGCTGCACTGCAACACACAATTCCTAAGCCTAAATTGGCGTTTTGTCTCTTTTCAGACTGGGGGACCGCGAAAAAACACCGTTTGATCCGAACGTTATTAAGGGACCATCAGCCTCCTTTAAAAACTGGAATAACCCATATGCTAATTCGGTCTTTTAAATTGAGATAATTTTTTCCAACACCAACGTTTTTTCACAAAGGGGCTGATTAGCATATGATAAATCCAGCTTTCGGAAAGGAGGCTGACGATCCCTTTAAGGGTCATATTTAGTAACTAACTTATTCAAATCCAAATTAACAGTCAAAATAAAATGAACAAGTATATTATATAAATGCAGATGATTTTAGAATTGGGGAAAGACATTTGGGGCAATGAGGATGAAAACCAAATCTTAACCATCCTAAGTTAAGATATTTCATTGTCAACCCCAGCCGTATTATTTAATGAAGGCCTCACTGCATGAGCTGTGAGCCTCGCGAAACGAGAACCGACTGGGGTCAGCAGAGAGTTACATAGTTTTCCTCTTGATTTAGGCTTAGCCCACGCAGGAATATTATTAAGCGTTCCAAGAGACTGTGCAGTTTGAATTGCATATTCCTTGGCGACACAAAAGAAAGAAAATCAAGATTTTTCTTCTTTTGTATCGCCCTGGTTTTTAAAAAGAAAGAGATTTTCTTTCTTTTGTGTCGCCAAGGAATATGCAATTCAAACTGCACAGTCTCTTGGAACGCTTAATAATATTGCTGCGTGGGCTAAGCCTAAATCCACAGCTTTTGTGGTCGGATCGACCCCAACTTTACATGGGTTTTCCCTATTTTGTATGGAACCGAAGGTTCCAAAAAATACTATTAGCTGAGCCGGTTCTTTTAATGAGTATTCTGACTACTCGACTTCTCCCAAATTCGCTCTGCGTTCCTTAGAAATTCCGTATTTCTTCCATTTCTTCCAAACATATACTGCTTTTGTGTATTGTTGCCCTTGGCAGGAAGAACAGTTACGCATAAATTACGCATAGAGCAGGCGCGGAAGTTGGGAAAAACTCACATTTGTGTTTACTCACAACCGTATATCAGACATTGTAATAAAATGCAGCCATTCATGGTTGCTAGCGGAGTACAGTCTTCTATCGGCTAGGTGTTTCCGATATTATGCAATGTTGTGGCATTGCGTTCGCGTAATACATCCGAAATCACGGAGTTTGTATTGTTTTGGTTTTTTTTACAGATATTTAGTGAAAGATAGATATATAAATAATTGCTACAGAGTGTCGCGAATATCGCCCCTTATTCCCATTCGGGGGATTCCCGACTGTACTCCAGGTCATATGAAGGGTACTGTATAGACAGTGCGCGTGGGAAGGAAAACCCCGCGCACCAAAGGTAACGGCTGCCTGCGTACTCAGCCGGCTGCCGCCTTCTGTCATCAGTTGGGATGCTGCGCTCGGCCCGTGCGGTTGTACGTGGTATAGCGAGACAGACCCTTCTCATTAGGAAAGTGTTATCACGCCTTTGACGCGGTTGGTGCACTTCCTTCTTAGATACCTTCAGACTAATAGCCCTGTGAGGCGTCTGACCCCCGTTGATCCTAGCTCATAAGTCCTGTAGGCTATGCTAGCGACAGCTGCGTTGCACTAGACCAGGGTTGACCTAAATCCCCAATGATACAGTCTAGAATGCACTATTTCCAGCCAGCCTTCGCACCGCTCCGTGCCCGACGTCCTGTTCTGCTCCAGCCCAACGACTCTCGCAGCCCAGTGACCAAGAAGACCTTCCGGAGCGCCGACGCCGTACGCCAACCTTCATATTGTCAGGTGGACGTATCGTTCTTGTTGTGTTATGTTGGTTGTGCAGTTGTTACATGAACTGTGATTACTGTTCTGTGTTCTCTTTCTATTAGCTTTGACCAGAAGCACAGCCCAACCGTGTAGTCCGTAGATAGAAACCATCGAGGCTCATATCACCGTCCGCGTGGCGCCCGAAGTAAAGGGTTTTGGCGAGCGAGTCTTTCTGGAAGATAGACGCGGACTATGCGGGGGTACTAGTAGCCCTTATACGATTCGGGGTGAAAGGCTGCGACATGGTGCATCGGCCGAACCGTCCCCCCGGGGCCGGCGAAGTCGGTGAATCGTGTACTAGAGGTCGTTGGATGTGCTAGAAAAGCTGGCAACGATATTTAGTCTTCGAAATTAACCTGGTCAAGTAGTAGATTGAGACGCCTTCAGAGTGGGGGGCAAAACGACCCAGGAAAAATACCCTCTGTTGGCCAACCAACAGCTTGCTTTCGTGTATTCATATTCTGTGCACGGAAGTTCCCCGTAAATCGAGCGAATAACGCCGGAGGGGCATCCAAGACGAAAAACAAAGTAGTCTAAGACGGATGGAAGCATTTTCTTACGTAGTCTTCCCTGTCCGGAGTTCCGGCAGGAAGTGAGCCGTAAGTGCCTTACCGTGGCCATCTCCGACCGAAACAGGCGAGATTGGACCCGAATTGGCATCTCAAAGGCCCCCTTTTGTCCGAAACAGGCGAGGGTAGAGCCGTGAGAATGCACAACAAGCGTCTTTTTACCAGCATCGAAGAGCTGATGCCCGCCAGAAGCGGATGACGAGGCGACCATCGAGTCCTGATCACACTCGTTGGCCTAAATTGTCATTTCACGCGTCAGGCGTGCTTTAAATGTCAATTCCCCGCGGCTATCGCCCATCACCTTACGCCCAAGCGTGGGTATTCTCGTAAATTCACGGAATACTCGGTGTCAGAGGCATTTAAGTCCCCTTACGATGAGCGCTATCGAACCGTATAACATCCGGCAGAAAGGACAGCCCAGTAAGAGAGCCAAGGGAGGAGATGTTTAGCGGAATGCATTCATCTAGCACTGTGGGACGAACTAAACCCCGAAATGGTGCAGAGCGCAGCCCTAGGAGGCTAAGCGCTGGTTGTTAGGCAACCCTTATGACTGTTGCTGCACGCGGTACCGTTACTATACCTAGAGATCGAGTCTAAGGTGGGCCGGGAGTTAGAAACGTGGCCTAGTCACCTTTCTACCTACAACCAGTGTTTCCGTCTGGACTACAGCAGTCAGTGACTTTGCTGTAGCGTGGAGTAGCGCTCAGAGAGAGCAGGAGGTTCCAAGAGAGACCATGGAGTCCGATAATCGACGTCACTAGCAATTGTGCGTCCACCCCCCTCCTGGCAATCCAGCCAGTCGAGAGCACGGAAGGAACAGTGCAACCGGGCACCTCGGCCAGTTGTGTCCTCCAAATTGCGTCCCTTCAAGGCGCCATGAGACACAGAAACTCCCCGTACTGCTGGGAAAGCGGGTTGAGTCATCAGCGAGAATAGCCGGGCACGGCCTCGTCTGATGATCCGCGCCTATGATGTGTAAGATCAGTGCATCTTAAGGCGGTCTGGAAGAATCTGTCGTCTCTAGTAGCTTGCGTTCTAGCCACGGCGAGGTTAGTCCACCGGGTATGGTAGTCTCCAAGGTCGGTGGGATTGAGACTACTACGCAAGCAGGAAGGGAACCGAGATGAAAACAGCGATCCGGAATTAGCGAAGGACTAATTTCCGGCGCGGTCTCTAATCGCGAAACATGGCGCCAGACCGCTGTGAGCACTTCCCTTTAAGGAACCGTCGATCTCTCTCTCTGTCCGTATTACGGCAACCTAGCTCCTTAGAAATAAGGAGGTACATTAGCATTGAGGATGATTCTAAGGTCAGTCGATTTCACTTACGACAAGGTACCGTTTTCCCTCTGCATTTTTGAGCCGAGAATGCTCATAGAAGGATGTCTCAGACCCTAACAGCGTGTTTTTAAGACGCTAAACGCGTTCTATTAACCGCTAAGGGGGATGACAAGCGTGTTTGAATACGCTAAACGCGTTTATCAACCGCTAAAAGGACTGAGAAAGCGTGTTTTAAGGCGCTAATCGCGTTTATCAACCGCTAAGTGGACTGAAAAAAGCGATTCTCCAGACGCGAAAGTGCGATCTGGAAGACGCACGAAGGTCAAGCCGAGTGCTTTCGATACGAGCAGCACACTCGTGGAATCAGTGCTTTCAATACTTTGTCAGGAAGTTCCTGTAGCTTTCTGATGCCTAACCTTCATTCCATTACCCTTCTTACCCGCGAAGACGGTCGAATCAATGATTCCGACCGTATTTCTGACAATTCTGGGGCGGACACTGACGAAAACCGTCATTTGTCACGCGGAAACCCGTTTTTATTTGTCGAATTTGAAGATGAGCACGAAAATACGTGTATTCCTTCTTTATCGCGAAGATTCAGAGGCTAGAATGTAGATTATAATCCATTCTGCCCTTGAATTCCCCCCTCCTGTGGTGCTCCATGTATTCGTATTTAATATTTCCCCATCAGAAGCTCTCCATCGTTTTAATACAATGTTTCGCAAAAGTATAACATCTGCCCCTTTACCCCCTCCACCCAGCCCTCGCACCGGCTAACCTGTCTCACGGCCGAAACTTTGACACGTCACAACTTTGACAACCGGGATGACAACCAACGTTACAGGCCTAAGCCTAAATTGTTCAGTTTTCGGACCGGAGGTCAGAAAACTGAACATAATCCCAAACACCGGATATTTTGGGTGTTGGGCAGGAAAACCAGGATCGGACTTTTGAAATTATTGTGGTCGGAGGTCGGCCGGACCTTGTCGTCTTCTAGAATCTCTGGATGCGATGGGAGAGGGCAGAAAATGCCTTGAATCTGAAAGAAGGGGGCTTCACAAAGGGGCTGATTAGCATATGATAAATCCAGCTTTCGGAAAGGAGGCTGACGATCCCTTTAAGGGTCATATTTAGTAACTAACTTATTCAAATCCAAATTAACAGTCAAAATAAAATGAACAAGTACATTATATAAATGCAGATGATTTTAGAATTGAGGAAAGACATTTGGGGCAATGAGGATGAAAACCAAATCTTAACCATCCTAAGTTAAGATATTTCATTGTCAACCCCAGCCGTATTATTTAATGAAGGCCTCACTGCATGAGCTGTGAGCCTCGCGAAACGAGAACCGACTGGGGTCAGCAGAGAGTTACATAGTTTTAAGGGGGGGAGGGGGTAAAGGGGCAGATGTTATACTTTTGCGAAACATTGTATTAAAATAATGGAGAGCTTCTGATGGGGAATATTAGATACGAATACATGGAGCACCACAGGAGGGGGGGGGGGCGCAGCCCCCCAACTCAAATGATAAATCTCTTTGCGTGGCTTAGGCCTGTAACGCTGGATGTCATCCCGCATAACTCTTTTTTTTTTGATTTTATGGTCTTAAATAACAGATCTCGACGCGCTGAGAAAAAATCGATCATAAAAAATTAGCATAACCGATCGAATAAAAAAAGTTATGACCTGTCAAAGTTTCGGCCGTGAGACAGGTTAGCTGGTGCGGGGCAGGATGGAGGGGGTGAAGGGGAAGATGTTATACTTTTGCGAAACATAGATTGAGCATTGTATTAAAAACAATGGATAGATTCTGATGGGTGAATATTAGATACACACACATGGAGCACCACGGGAGGGGGGGGGGGGTTTTGGGGGCGCAGCCCCCCAACTCAAACAGGAAAACTCAAGCAGGCAATCTCATTGCGTGAAATGTGAAAAAAGATTGTTTTGCGAAATTATTCAACTAAAACGATTACAAAATGAAGAATTTCGAATTGCCATAAACCTTCAAGCCGCGGTCGCGACCTGTGATCAGTAATGTAGCCAATGCGCAGACAGCTGCGGTCAATCTTTTAAACGATATTTCTCTTTCAGTTTAACACTTGAAATTTTTTTATAAATTAACATGAGCTTTTTACTCTCTCTCTCTCTCTTTCTCTCTCTCTCTCTCTCTCTGTAGCAATTATTTATCTATCTTTCACTAAATAGCTGTTAAAAAACCAAAACAATACAAACTCCGTGATTTCGGATGTATTACGCGAACGCAATGCCACAACATTGCATAATATCGGAAACACCTAGCCGATAGAAGACTGTACTCCGCTAGCAACCATGAATGGCTGCATTTTATTACAATGTCTGATATACGGTTGTGAGTAAACACAAATGTGAGTTTTTCCCAACTTCCGCGCCTGCTCTATGCGTAATTTATGCGTAACTGTTCTTCCCGCCAAGGGCAACAATACACAAAAGCAGTATATGTTTGGAAGAAATGGAAGAAATACGGAATTTCTAAGGAACGCAGAGCGAATTTGGGAGAAGTCGAGTAGTCAGAATACTCATTAAAAGAACCGGCTCAGCTAATAGTATTTTTTGAAACCTTCGGTTCCATACAAAATAGGGAAAACCCATGTAAAGTTGGGGTCGATCCGACCACAAAAGCTGTGGATTTAGGCTTAGCCCACGCAGGAATATTATTAAGCGTTCCAAGAGACTGTGCAGTTTGAATTGCATATTCCTTGGCGACACAAAAGAAAGAAAATCTCTTTCTTTTTAAAAACCAGGGCGATAAAAGTTTAGTGAAATTGAAACAAGACTCACAATGCCGAAATGCGCGGATACCCCAGTCTGAAAAGAGACAAAACGCCAATTTAGGCTTAGGAATTGTGTGTTGCAGTGCAGCCAAGATGGCTTCCTTAAAGGAATTTCACATCTTTTGCCTAGTCTGGGTTTACCTGTTAACACATCAGTTATCTATCGGTTTATTTCGCACAATAAAAGATTTTTCTTCTTTTGTATCGCCCTGGTTTTTAAAAAGAAAGAGATTTTCTTTCTTTTGTGTCGCCAAGGAATATGCAATTCAAACTGCACAGTCTCTTGGAACGCTTAATAATATTGCTGCGTGGGCTAAGCCTAAATCCACAGCTTTTGTGGTCGGATCGACCCCAACTTTACATGGGTGAAATCTTTTGATGAGATCGAGCTGATAATTACTGATGTCACTGTTATAAAACACTCACTTTCTTTAAAATAGCCACTTACGAGTGGAATATGCCCTGATAGATGGGCAGCGTCACAGAAACATGCAATTGCCACTATTAAATTACACGACGATCGAAGTTTTCTAAAAAAAAATGTGTAGAACAATGTGAATTTTTTAAACAATTTTAAGGACTTACATGCACTTAATAGTCACAATGATCATTATAAAGTTTCCAACAATGCCAACAACAGCACAAATTCCAAAATATATAGTGACTGGAAGCATTTCAAGAGAGCTCATTTTAGAAAACCTGTTTCTGCGCTAGCTGTTTTCTCGATTCAGGGCATAACAAATGTAATTGTTATGTATTACATTTTAAATTTCAGGCGTGGAAGCTGTTTTGTGTCTGAAAACGCAAATTGTTGGCTTTCGGTTTTCTATCGGCAATGTGGGGACGGCAAACCCTATTAAATGTTTCAGTAAATTTTTATATTTTCTTTTTTGTAAGGTTTCTAAGTGCGGCCGGTCCTCTTCCCACCCATGTTAGCATACAGCATGCCCGACCAAATGGGAATGATGAGGGTCGAAACCTGATAACACCCACAAAACACAGGGCTAGGATACTAAAGAATGGACAATGAACGGAGGAACCTCCATTTAGATGGATCAAAGACACGTACACACAGTTACACGGAGAGACAAACGGCATGCCGCGACCAAATCGACATGCCGTCACAACGAACACATCGACAAAGAACAAGTGGTCGCAAGAAGAATCCCAACACCGGATATTTTGGGTGTTGGGCAGGAAAACCAGGATCGGACTTTTGAAATTATTGTGGTCGGAGGTCGGCCGGACCTTGTCGTCTTCTAGAATCTCTGGATGCGATGGGAGAGGGCAGAAGATGCCTTGAATCTGAAAGAATAGCAATGATTTTTGAGAAAATAGCACAAATTGTATGAAAAACTAGAAAGTTATTAATCTAAAAAGTTATTGAAACTAAATTTAAATCACTAAATGCTGCTTCAAAGACCGAAATCATAGATCTGAGTGCAGTGCATAACCATGGGTGACTGGCGCAGACTGCGGCAGGCGACTCAAAAGCGAACCGCGCGCATCCAATCGCATGACCTTCATAGCGCAGGCGCTAGCGCCCGGCAGGCGGGCGATCGATCCCCGTCGGTGCCGACAGTTCCGTCCATTGAGAAAATTAATAGGAAAGGGTTAAAATAAGGGCAGCTATTTTGGAAATTTTATGGAAATTTAGAAAAATCGAGACGCCTACCCCCACATCGCTGAAATTTCGACAAACATTTTGACGCAGAATCCCCTCTGGCGAAAAGGGACACAAATTTTGAACAAAGTCTCCCTTGGCCGGCATCGCTTCGACGAGAAAACCAACCTTTTGAAGAGAAATCCAGGAAATACAGCTTTCTTCGCCGCCTGCAGCCGTAGACGACGGTGATTGTGCTGGATTCCTATAAAAATAAGCATTTACAAGGGGAATGACAATTTCAAATTTAATTCAAAAACAATATTTTCGGCTAAAAAACGAAGAAACGGCCGAATCTTCCTGGAAACAGCGACTTACCTAATTTCAGCCCATTTCTTCTTCTTCAACCGCCGAAAATCCTTGAGCCAGCGTTCGAGACAGCTGAATGAGACAATGGATACAGCGAATGAAAGATAATCTCACCCTTTATGGGTTTACATCCTAGAAATCGCAAAAGGCGGGGAATGGTGGAAGAGGGAACTGGCATCTGCTTCGACTCTGCAGCTCCAATCGATCGGATAATTCTGAAAAAATAAATTAGGATTAATTATGTAAATGTGATTTTAAATGTATATTTACACAAGTTGGAAACTACGCCAATAAAACAAAGATTAAATGGAACGATTCGAATTTAGAGCCTTTTTAATATTTAAATGCAAACGGACCAAGTTGGACGCGGAATGTACTGCAGGATGCAAAGTACGTTCGGAAGCTGATAATGGGTCAGAGGATTTCTCTGTCAGTAGCAGCCTGTTCCCCCAATGCTGCAGAATCGGAGTAAAATGGATAGAACCAGTAGAGGAATGTGGCAAGACTCGATGCCATTCCCAATTCAATACCATTCCCAACCGAGCAGTCTCTCCAACGTTCCACGTTGAGACCCCCGTCTCAGACTTTAGCAACCTACATTTGCATGGAGCAAGCCTAAAAATAGGGATATACAGTCAAAATCAGCGACCGTCAAAGCTATGCTTTCACCTCAATGAAAACCAGCAGATTTCATGCCCCTAGTCAATTTGGCAGTTTTCCAGGAATAAAGAACGGGGAAGGAGGGAATGGCCAAAAGGCCATGGAACTCCAGACGCCCTCCATGACGTCTTTACGCAGTAATGAGAGAGGAGATCAGAGGAATCCCCTACATAGGCAGGATTTCTCGCATACATGGGCGGCACCCCGTAACTTACAGGGGTGGGGGTCTCGCCAGGCAAAATTTTATATAAGAAGGGGTCTCGTTGACCACCCAGTCGAAGTCAGTTTTTGTTAAGGTGGGGGTCTCGCCACGATCCGGGTTACGGTACCGAGCCCATGTATGATTTACTAAACATAAATGCTTCAAAAATGTTCGGCACAGTGCAGAAGGCCCCCGGGGTCCCGCATCACCCAGCTACCGCATACGCCAAACGGAGGAATTAGTCGCATTCTAGGAAACTAGGTCACGCAATTAACCGCAGAAGCGGCTGGTATCTAATACAGCGGCTGGTATAGAAGATGGCTGGTACAATCTTCTAAACGAGCGCAAGGTGTCGAAAGATGCGCTTTGGCACGTTGTGGAATATCTAAAAGGACGCTCAATCTCGCATTAAAGTCAACAACGAGATGGGAGATGTCAGCATTAACCGAGGTTCAGACAAGGCTATGTTCAGTCTCCGCTCCACACCCCGAGAAATCTGTCTCCGAATTTGGAGAAACGCCCCGTCACCTCTGAAGCTGATCTGTCCACCTGATCTGATGGCCACAGCTGAAGGAACAAAGAGAACTGCCTGCCACAGCCGAATAATCGATGACCACATCCGAGCAATCCATGGCCACATCTGGACAATCGATACCACAGCCGAAGAATGGATTACCAGAGCAGAACAATTAATCGATGGCCAAATCAAATGATGGACAACCAAACAATCAATCAATTTGAAAATCACACCAAACTATTCATTGTTTTTTATGTGGAAGAACGCACCAATTTAGGGAACGCATCTACAGAATGCATGGATGCAATTCGTGTGTGTGTGTGTGTGTGTGTGTGTGTGTGTGTGTGTGTGTGTGTGTGTGTGTGTGTGTGTGTGTGATTTCATGTGCGACGCCGTGACCCGCCGACCCGTCTGTCACATACCGCTTTTACAGCAGTTTGCCTTTTGCATTTGGAGCTCCAGGTTGCTTTCCGCTTTCGGTAGCCTCAGGCCGCTTTCTGCCGCCTCTCAAGCAGAGATTCTGCTTGAGATCACCTTTGGCAGCCTCACGCCGCTCTTCACAGCGCAGTCTACCCTCATGCCGCATCGTACCGCTCTTGGAAACCTCAAAACTTTTTTCTCCGATTTTGGTAACCTCATGCCGTTTTATTAACATTTTTTGGAAAAATTAGGTCGCATATTCTCTCGGGTACCTTTGACATTATCAGTTCGTAAATAAATGCATAAATGGAAATTGGCGCAGACTGCGGCAGGCGACTCAAAAGCGAACCGCGCGCATCCAATCGCATGACCTTCATAGCGCAGGCGCTAGCGGTTACCGCCGCCCGTCAGGCGGGGGATCGATCCCCGTCGGTGCCAACCGTACCCAGAAAATGAATAGGAAAGGGGTCAGAATAATGACAGCTATTTTGAAATTTTATGAAAATTTAGAAAAATCGCCTACCCCCACATCGCTGAAATTTCGACAAACATTTTGACGCAGAATCCCCTCTGGCGAAAAGGGACACAAATTTTGAACAAAGTCTCCCTTGGCCGGCATCGCTTCGACGAGAAAACCAACCTTTTGAAGTAAAATCCAGGAAATACAGCTTTCTTCGCCGCCTGCAGCCGTAGACGACGGTGATTGTGTTGGATTCCTATAAAAATAAGCATTTACAAGGGGATTGACAATTTCGAATTTAATTCAAAAACAATATTTTCGGCTAAAAAACGAAGAAACGGCCGAATCTTCCTGAAAACAGCGACTTACCTAATTTCAGCCCATTTCTTCTTCTTCAACCGCCGAAAATCCTTGAGCCAGCGTTCGAGACAGCTGAATGGGACAATGAATACAGCGAATGGAAGATAATCTCACCCTTTATGGGTTTAAATCCTAGAAATCGCAAAAGGCGGGGAATGGTGGAAGAGGGAACTGGCATCTGCTTCGACTCTGCAGCTCCAATCGATCGGATAATTCTGAAAAAAAAAGAAATAAATTCCGATTAATTATGTAAATGTGATTTTAAATGTATATTTAAACAAGTTTTAATCTACGCCAATAAAACACAAATTAAATGGAACGATTCGAATTTTGAGCCGTAAAGGAATGTTTTTGAAGCCTTAACGCCGGGGGTTTGGCAGCCGCATACCGCTTTTACCGCAGTTTGCCTTTGGCATTTGGAACTCCAGGTCGCTTACCGCTTTTGGTAGCCTCAGGCCGCTTTCTACCGCATTTCAAAGATAGAAGTCAGTCGGGTGGCAGTAGCAGCCGACCACAGAAAGCTCCATTCCACCTGAAAAAGTTTGTTAGACAAGTGAATCGGATATAATTGAAATCTAACAAGAACCAACATTTCTTGCAGATTCCTTTCTCCTATTCCATACGGGTGTCAGTGCCTTCGTTCATTTCCCACATCCTCGTTGATTCCTGGTGTTTCTTTCGGAATAATCGAAGAGGAGGAAGCTGGCTTCAAATGAGGTCGAGCAATTCTGAAAAAACGAAATAAATGGAGGAAGAATTTGGAAAAGGTCATAATTAAAGTGGCACCAAAAGTCCGACTCACCGTAATCTCTCCCCTCGCTGCAGTTCGTGACAGCTGGCTGCAGAAGGCTTGAGAAAGGCGGCACTGAAACACCAGAATCAAAGAAAATCAGAATATCAAACCACAAACACCTAACAGATGAAAATATGTTGCTCACCGATTGAGACAGAATACGGGAATATCACAAAAGAAACGAGAAGGCGGAGGTTCTGGAGTGATGTGGTTCGACACGGAAATCTGAAAATATTCCAATTACCGAGGAATACACATTTAATTATCTATTTTTGTAATTAACATTTAGCCCTGGACCGCTTTCTGGTAACCTAAGGCCGCTTCTGGTGACCTCAGTCCTCAAGGTGAGAGACGTAGACAAAGAATCCGTAAACTTCTTTCAGAACTTTGTTTCTGACCCAACTAACCCATCGGCAAAGTCCGTCTTGTCCTAGTTCTAGCACCTTCAGAAGAAGATTTCTGCATTCTTGTCTTCACAGCTGCGTTCCAGCCAAATCCACTAAAATTAAAAGATGACTAAGACAAGGACAACATACCACGTGTGACGTAATTCTGGGGGATTCTTTTGCGTCCAATTCCAGAAGGGGGCGCACAGAGGCCAGCCAAGTGGCAGCAGCAGATGAAAGTGGGCGTTTTCCAGCGTCTTTCTTCCTCTGGCAGCTGCTTTTCAGTCATTTCCACTGAAAATACATTAATTCAATTTAAATACAATCTAAACATACAGTTTTTTATCCCTGCACACATTTCTGTCGGCCTCCGCTCCAAGAAAGCTCCATTCCATCTGGTTACAGGCACGGCGGCTCTGGAGACTGGAAGCTTCCACGTAGTCGGCCTTCTTCGCGTCGGTGAGGATGAAAAGAGAAAAATTAGTGATTTTCTTTTAAAATATCAATTTTAAGACTTTTTAGATCAATTTTAAGTTAAACTGCTTAGGGCGAGGTACTCGGGCACCCTAACTCAGCCACCCCAAAGGTTTCCAAAGCTACACCGGGGTCCAGAGGGCAAGAAATGGCTGCTAAGATTCTACTAGTTTTTGTTTGGACGAAACAAGTCAAGTTAATGTGCCCTTTCCCCCAACTGCAGACGCTTTTCAGCCATTGCAGCCAGCCTCAGCCGGTAAGCTCTCAGAGGTTCCGTAAGTGCCCCGCAACAAATGCTGCTGCGTCAAAATCTACGACGTTGGAGAATATTTCGACTCCTTTTATTTTAATTATTTTTTTAAATTGCTTTTTGTTGGTTTCATTGCCGTTTTAAACTCGGAAATTTTGTTTCATAAATTAGATTGTATTTTTTAAATGTTAAAAAACGATAAATATTGCTTCTAAATCGCCATCTGTTTCTTTTCTCACAGAATTCCTTAATGAGTTTTGAATCCGCTTTTATTTTTTTTACATTTTCTATTGTTATTCACTATTTATTGATGGTCTACAAATTTCCCTTTTTTCGTATAAAATTAGCCTATGAACCTTCTTTAATGCCAGCCGCGGGAGATTCATAATTAGCGTAATTCTCGGCCATTCTAATTTTATTCGACTTTGTTTATGGTTCATTTAATTTCTTTTAATTGCTCTTATCGGTTGTTTATTCTCTTTTCTTTCGTTCCTTCTGGAATTTCCTTGAATCTCAGTTATTTCAGTGGCCGATCTCGTTCCCAGTTGCCTTCACCTGCCTTCTTCAAATACCGTAAGTTTTCTTTTTAAATTATCTAATTCCTTTTTTATTGCATTCCTTCTTTGTTGCGGGGCACTTACGGAACCTCTGAGAGCTTACCGGCTGAGGCTGGCTGCAATGGCTGAAAAGCGTCTACAGTTGGGGGAAAGGGCACATTAACTTGACTTGTTTCGTCCAAACAAAAACTAGTAGAATCTTAGCAGCCATTTCTTGCCCTCTGGACCCCGGTGTAGCTTTGGAAACCTTTGGGGTGGCTGAGTTAGGGTGCCCGAGTACCTCGCCCTAAGCAGTTTAACTTAAAATTGATCTAAAAAGTCTTAAAATTGATATTTTAAAAGAAAATCACTAATTTTTCTCTTTTCATCCTCACCGACGCGAAGAAGGCCGACTACGTGGAAGCTTCCAGTCTCCAGAGCCGCCGTGCCTGTAACCAGATGGAATGGAGCTTTCTTGGAGCGGAGGCCGACAGAAATGTGTGCAGGGATAAAAAACTGTATGTTTAGATTGTATTTAAATTGAATTAATGTATTTTCAGTGGAAATGACTGAAAAGCAGCTGCCAGAGGAAGAAAGACGCTGGAAAACGCCCACTTTCATCTGCTGCTGCCACTTGGCTGGCCTCTGTGCGCCCCCTTCTGGAATTGGACGCAAAAGAATCCCCCAGAATTACGTCACACGTGGTATGTTGTCCTTGTCTTAGTCATCTTTTAATTTTAGTGGATTTGGCTGGAACGCAGCTGTGAAGACAAGAATGCAGAAATCTTCTTCTGAAGGTGCTAGAACTAGGACAAGACGGACTTTGCCGATGGGTTAGTTGGGTCAGAAACAAAGTTCTGAAAGAAGTTTACGGATTCTTTGTCTACGTCTCTCACCTTGAGGACTGAGGTCACCAGAAGCGGCCTTAGGTTACCAGAAAGCGGTCCAGGGCTAAATGTTAATTACAAAAATAGATAATTAAATGTGTATTCCTCGGTAATTGGAATATTTTCAGATTTCCGTGTCGAACCACATCACTCCAGAACCTCCGCCTTCTCGTTTCTTTTGTGATATTCCCGTATTCTGTCTCAATCGGTGAGCAACATATTTTCATCTGTTAGGTGTTTGTGGTTTGATATTCTGATTTTCTTTGATTCTGGTGTTTCAGTGCCGCCTTTCTCAAGCCTTCTGCAGCCAGCTGTCACGAACTGCAGCGAGGGGAGAGATTACGGTGAGTCGGACTTTTGGTGCCACTTTAATTATGACCTTTTCCAAATTCTTCCTCCATTTATTTCGTTTTTTTTTCAGAATTGCTCGACCTCATTTGAAGCCAGCTTCCTCCTCTTCGATTATTCCGAAAGAAACACCAGGAATCAACGAGGATGTGGGAAATGAACGAAGGCACTGACACCCGTATGGAATAGGAGAAAGGAATCTGCAAGAAATGTTGGTTCTTGTTAGATTTCAATTATATCCGATTCACTTGTCTAACAAACTTTTTCAGGTGGAATGGAGCTTTCTGTGGTCGGCTGCTACTGCCACCCGACTGACTTCTATCTTTGAAATGCGGTAGAAAGCGGCCTGAGGCTACCAAAAGCGGTAAGCGACCTGGAGTTCCAAATGCCAAAGGCAAACTGCGGTAAAAGCGGTATGCGGCTGCCAAACCCCCGGCGTTAAGGCTTCAAAAACATTCCTTTACGGCTCAAAATTCGAATCGTTCCATTTAATTTGTGTTTTATTGGCGTAGATTAAAACTTGTTTAAATATACATTTAAAATCACATTTACATAATTAATCGGAATTTATTTCTTTTTTTCAGAATTATCCGATCGATTGGAGCTGCAGAGTCGAAGCAGATGCCAGTTCCCTCTTCCACCATTCCCCGCCTTTTGCGATTTCTAGGATTTAAACCCATAAAGGGTGAGATTATCTTCCATTCGCTGTATTCATTGTCCCATTCAGCTGTCTCGAACGCTGGCTCAAGGATTTTCGGCGGTTGAAGAAGAAGAAATGGGCTGAAATTAGGTAAGTCGCTGTTTTCAGGAAGATTCGGCCGTTTCTTCGTTTTTTAGCCGAAAATATTGTTTTTGAATTAAATTCGAAATTGTCAATCCCCTTGTAAATGCTTATTTTTATAGGAATCCAACACAATCACCGTCGTCTACGGCTGCAGGCGGCGAAGAAAGCTGTATTTCCTGGATTTTACTTCAAAAGGTTGGTTTTCTCGTCGAAGCGATGCCGGCCAAGGGAGACTTTGTTCAAAATTTGTGTCCCTTTTCGCCAGAGGGGATTCTGCGTCAAAATGTTTGTCGAAATTTCAGCGATGTGGGGGTAGGCGATTTTTCTAAATTTTCATAAAATTTCAAAATAGCTGTCATTATTCTGACCCCTTTCCTATTCATTTTCTGGGTACGGTTGGCACCGACGGGGATCGATCCCCCGCCTGACGGGCGGCGGTAACCGCTAGCGCCTGCGCTATGAAGGTCATGCGATTGGATGCGCGCGGTTCGCTTTTGAGTCGCCTGCCGCAGTCTGCGCCAATTTCCATTTATGCATTTATTTACGAACTGATAATGTCAAAGGTACCCGAGAGAATATGCGACCTAATTTTTCCAAAAAATGTTAATAAAACGGCATGAGGTTACCAAAATCGGAGAAAAAAGTTTTGAGGTTTCCAAGAGCGGTACGATGCGGCATGAGGGTAGACTGCGCTGTGAAGAGCGGCGTGAGGCTGCCAAAGGTGATCTCAAGCAGAATCTCTGCTTGAGAGGCGGCAGAAAGCGGCCTGAGGCTACCGAAAGCGGAAAGCAACCTGGAGCTCCAAATGCAAAAGGCAAACTGCTGTAAAAGCGGTATGTGACAGACGGGTCGGCGGGTCACGGCGTCGCACATGAAATCACACACACACACACACACACACACACACACACACACACACACACACACACACACACACACACACAGAATTGCATCCATGCATTCTGTAGATGCGTTCCCTAAATTGGTGCGTTCTTCCACATAAAAAACAATGAATAGTTTGGTGTGATTTTCAAATTGATTGATTGTTTGGTTGTCCATCATTTGATTTGGCCATCGATTAATTGTTCTGCTCTGGTAATCCATTCTTCGGCTGTGGTATCGATTGTCCAGATGTGGCCATGGATTGCTCGGATGTGGTCATCGATTATTCGGCTGTGGCAGGCAGTTCTCTTTGTTCCTTCAGCTGTGGCCATCAGATCAGGTGGACAGATCAGCTTCAGAGGTGACGGGGCGTTTCTCCAAATTCGGAGACAGATTTCTCGGGGTGTGGAGCGGAGACTGAACATAGCCTTGTCTGAACCTCGGTTAATGCTGACATCTCCCATCTCGTTGTTGACTTTAATGCGAGATTGAGCGTCCTTTTAGATATTCCACAACGTGCCAAAGCGCATCTTTCGACACCTTGCGCTCGTTTAGAAGATTGTACCAGCCATCTTCTATACCAGCCGCTGTATTAGATACCAGCCGCTTCTGCGGTTAATTGCGTGACCTAGTTTCCTAGAATGCGACTAATTCCTCCGTTTGGCGTATGCGGTAGCTGGGTGATGCGGGACCCCGGGGGCCTTCTGCACTGTGCCGAACATTTTTGAAGCATTTATGTTTAGTAAATCATACATGGGCTCGGTACCGTAACCCGGATCGTGGCGAGACCCCCACCTTAACAAAAACTGACTTCGACTGGGTGGTCAACGAGACCCCTTCTTATATAAAATTTTGCCTGGCGAGACCCCCACCCCTGTAAGTTACGGGGTGCCGCCCATGTATGCGAGAAATCCTGCCTATGTAGGGGATTCCTCTGATCTCCTCTCTCATTACTGCGTAAAGACGTCATGGAGGGCGTCTGGAGTTCCATGGCCTTTTGGCCATTCCCTCCTTCCCCGTTCTTTATTCCTGGAAAACTGCCAAATTGACTAGGGGCATGAAATCTGCTGGTTTTCATTGAGGTGAAAGCATAGCTTTGACGGTCGCTGATTTTGACTGTATATCCCTATTTTTAGGCTTGCTCCATGCAAATGTAGGTTGCTAAAGTCTGAGACGGGGGTCTCAACGTGGAACGTTGGAGAGACTGCTCGGTTGGGAATGGTATTGAATTGGGAATGGCATCGAGTCTTGCCACATTCCTCTACTGGTTCTATCCATTTTACTCCGATTCTGCAGCATTGGGGGAACAGGCTGCTACTGACAGAGAAATCCTCTGACCCATTATCAGCTTCCGAACGTACTTTGCATCCTGCAGTACATTCCGCGTCCAACTTGGTCCGTTTGCATTTAAATATTAAAAAGGCTCTAAATTCGAATCGTTCCATTTAATCTTTGTTTTATTGGCGTAGTTTCCAACTTGTGTAAATATACATTTAAAATCACATTTACATAATTAATCCTAATTTATTTTTTCAGAATTATCCGATCGATTGGAGCTGCAGAGTCGAAGCAGATGCCAGTTCCCTCTTCCACCATTCCCCGCCTTTTGCGATTTCTAGGATGTAAACCCATAAAGGGTGAGATTATCTTTCATTCGCTGTATCCATTGTCTCATTCAGCTGTCTCGAACGCTGGCTCAAGGATTTTCGGCGGTTGAAGAAGAAGAAATGGGCTGAAATTAGGTAAGTCGCTGTTTCCAGGAAGATTCGGCCGTTTCTTCGTTTTTTAGCCGAAAATATTGTTTTTGAATTAAATTTGAAATTGTCATTCCCCTTGTAAATGCTTATTTTTATAGGAATCCAGCACAATCACCGTCGTCTACGGCTGCAGGCGGCGAAGAAAGCTGTATTTCCTGGATTTCTCTTCAAAAGGTTGGTTTTCTCGTCGAAGCGATGCCGGCCAAGGGAGACTTTGTTCAAAATTTGTGTCCCTTTTCGCCAGAGGGGATTCTGCGTCAAAATGTTTGTCGAAATTTCAGCGATGTGGGGGTAGGCGTCTCGATTTTTCTAAATTTCCATAAAATTTCCAAAATAGCTGCCCTTATTTTAACCCTTTCCTATTAATTTTCTCAATGGACGGAACTGTCGGCACCGACGGGGATCGATCGCCCGCCTGCCGGGCGCTAGCGCCTGCGCTATGAAGGTCATGCGATTGGATGCGCGCGGTTCGCTTTTGAGTCGCCTGCCGCAGTCTGCGCCAGTCACCCATGGTTATGCACTGCACTCAGATCTATGATTTCGGTCTTTGAAGCAGCATTTAGTGATTTAAATTTAGTTTCAATAACTTTTTAGATTAATAACTTTCTAGTTTTTCATACAATTTGTGCTATTTTCTCAAAAATCATTGCTATTCTTTCAGATTCAAGGCATCTTCTGCCCTCTCCCATCGCATCCAGAGATTCTAGAAGACGACAAGGTCCGGCCGACCTCCGACCACAATAATTTCAAAAGTCCGATCCTGGTTTTCCTGCCCAACACCCAAAATATCCGGTGTTGGGATTCTTCTTGCGACCACTTGTTCTTTGTCGATGTGTTCGTTGTGACGGCATGTCGATTTGGTCGCGGCATGCCGTTTGTCTCTCCGTGTAACTGTGTGTACGTGTCTTTGATCCATCTAAATGGAGGTTCCTCCGTTCATTGTCCATTCTTTAGTATCCTAGCCCTGTGTTTTGTGGGTGTTATCAGGTTTCGACCCTCATCATTCCCATTTGGTCGGGCATGCTGTATGCTAACATGGGTGGGAAGAGGACCGGCCGCACTTAGAAACCTTACAAAAAAGAAAATATAAAAATTTACTGAAACATTTAATAGGGTTTGCCGTCCCCACATTGCCGATAGAAAACCGAAAGCCAACAATTTGCGTTTTCAGACACAAAACAGCTTCCACGCCTGAAATTTAAAATGTAATACATAACAATTACATTTGTTATGCCCTGAATCGAGAAAACAGCTAGCGCAGAAAC
The DNA here is from genome assembly GCA_022343465.1 of Oscheius sp. G VE-2021. Classification (NCBI taxonomy): domain Eukaryota; kingdom Metazoa; phylum Nematoda; class Chromadorea; order Rhabditida; family Rhabditidae; genus Oscheius; species Oscheius sp. G VE-2021. The sequence continues at coordinate 1,309,055 of JAJQXH010000027.1, read as the reverse complement.
AGGTTTTCTAAAATGAGCTCTCTTGAAATGCTTCCAGTCACTATATATTTTGGAATTTGTGCTGTTGTTGGCATTGTTGGAAACTTTATAATGATCATTGTGACTATTAAGTGCATGTAAGTCCTTAAAATTGTTTAAAAAATTCACATTGTTCTACACATTTTTTTTTAGAAAACTTCGATCGTCGTGTAATTTAATAGTGGCAATTGCATGTTTCTGTGACGCTGCCCATCTATCAGGGCATATTCCACTCGTAAGTGGCTATTTTAAAGAAAGTGAGTGTTTTATAACAGTGACATCAGTAATTATCAGCTCGATCTCATCAAAAGATTTCACCCATGTAAAGTTGGGGTCGATCCGACCACAAAAGCTGTGGATTTAGGCTTAGCCCACGCAGCAATATTATTAAGCGTTCCAAGAGACTGTGCAGTTTGAATTGCATATTCCTTGGCGACACAAAAGAAAGAAAATCTCTTTCTTTTTAAAAACCAGGGCGATACAAAAGAAGAAAAATCTTTTATTGTGCGAAATAAACCGATAGATAACTGATGTGTTAACAGGTAAACCCAGACTAGGCAAAAGATGTGAAATTCCTTTAAGGAAGCCATCTTGGCTGCACTGCAACACACAATTCCTAAGCCTAAATTGGCGTTTTGTCTCTTTTCAGACTGGGGTATCCGCGCATTTCGGCATTGTGAGTCTTGTTTCAATTTCACTAAACTTTTATCGCCCTGGTTTTTAAAAAGAAAGAGATTTTCTTTCTTTTGTGTCGCCAAGGAATATGCAATTCAAACTGCACAGTCTCTTGGAACGCTTAATAATATTCCTGCGTGGGCTAAGCCTAAATCCACAGCTTTTGTGGTCGGATCGACCCCAACTTTACATGGGTTTTCCCTATTTTGTATGGAACCGAAGGTTTCAAAAAATACTATTAGCTGAGCCGGTTCTTTTAATGAGTATTCTGACTACTCGACTTCTCCCAAATTCGCTCTGCGTTCCTTAGAAATTCCGTATTTCTTCCATTTCTTCCAAACATATACTGCTTTTGTGTATTGTTGCCCTTGGCGGGAAGAACAGTTACGCATAAATTACGCATAGAGCAGGCGCGGAAGTTGGGAAAAACTCACATTTGTGTTTACTCACAACCGTATATCAGACATTGTAATAAAATGCAGCCATTCATGGTTGCTAGCGGAGTACAGTCTTCTATCGGCTAGGTGTTTCCGATATTATGCAATGTTGTGGCATTGCGTTCGCGTAATACATCCGAAATCACGGAGTTTGTATTGTTTTGGTTTTTTAACAGCTATTTAGTGAAAGATAGATAAATAATTGCTACAGAGAGAGAGAGAGAGACAGACACAGAGACAGAGACAGTAAAAAGCTCATGTTAATTTATAAAAAAATTTCAAGTGTTAAACTGAAAGAGAAATATCGTTTAAAAGATTGACCGCAGCTGTCTGCGCATTGGCTACATTACTGATCACAGGTCGCGACCGCGGCTTGAAGGTTTATGGCAATTCGAAATTCTTCATTTTGTAATCGTTTTAGTTGAATAATTTCGCAAAACAATCTTTTTTCACATTTCACGCAATGAGATTGCCTGCTTGAGTTTTCCTGTTTGAGTTGGGGGGCTGCGCCCCCCAAACCCCCCCCCCCCTCCCGTGGTGCTCCATGTGTGTGTATCTAATATTCACCCATCAGAATCTATCCATTGTTTTTAATACAATGCTCAATCTATGTTTCGCAAAAGTATAACATCTTCCCCTTCACCCCCTCCATCCTGCCCCGCACCAGCTAACCTGTCTCACGGCCGAAACTTTGACAGGTCATAACTTTTTTTATTCGATCGGTTATGCTAATTTTTTATGATCGATTTTTTCTCAGCGCGTCGAGATCTGTTATTTAAGACCATAAAATCAAAAAAAAAAGAGTTATGCGGGATGACATCCAGCGTTACAGGCCTAAGCCTAAATTGTTCAGTTTTCGGACCGGAGGTCAGAAAACTCAACATAATTCAATTCAGTATAAAGGAAAGAAGGACACTTATATATGCGAGTTCAAGCAGCTGAAGTGTTAACGACCCTAAGGCCTTAGAGCTGAAGTAACCTCACTTTTTTCTCGGGCGACTATCAATTCCGAAACAAAAAATGAATATTTCTCTTCGAGAAAGCAAATTTGCTATCTTTATCTTTTTAAAGGGAAAAAGATTGGTTTTAATGACAAGGTCGGCCTTTTAAACACATAACGACTACACATGGTCTCGGGTACTTTTAATTCAGAAATTACGGAATCTCTAGTATCGCACTCCTGTCATCATCTCCATGTGGATCTACTCCTTTTCTTCTCCTTCTGCTGTGCCAATCTCTTCGTGGCAAACTTTGGTCTCATTGGAACCTAATGTCAACAGAAAAACCACGAAAACAATATTTTCCAATTGTTTGAGAGCAAATATCAGTGATTGGCATGATCACGGAGTGGATTGATCTTCCTAAATTTTCTCTGCTATTTTCTGGGAGCTGAATGAATATTACAATCGTTGCTGTATCATTTCAAAAAACAAAGATACAACTTCTGCAGGAAAGGGTTTATATCACTGACAAGACATAGGTAAATGATAAAACTTTTAAATATTGAGACACAGCCGCCTCTTTTTTTCATATTGCTTTTCTTCTGATGTTTGAGTAAATTTTTAAACGTCGTTTTTCGTTTTGTTTTTTATATTGTAGCTATGACTTCCTACTTTGGAGTTCGCTGTCGTCCTCCTTCTTGTCCCTTTTCTCCCCCAGTCAATAATCACCCTATTTCTATTTTATGTATTCGCTTTGCATCATTTCTTTTTATCTTTTCGTATCGATCGGTCTCTTCGTATCGATTCCCAATTTCGTAGCTGTATTTGTCCATCCACAGTTCAAACTACACGTCTGCACTGTGTTTACGGCGTTCCTTGGCGTACTCGTTGTCTAAATCTGGTCGATTGCGAAATCGGTCTCGTTCCTTATTTTTCGTTGATATTTGTTTTTTTTATTGCAAATATATATATTCCCGCCTTACATTTTGTAGTAATCGATTTTTTTGTCGGATCGTGCTGTGGTGTCGCGACCGACGTCGGTGTTCCCCTTCTTTCTACACGCGTTTCCTTATTCTGAATAATAGTTTTTTAGGCGATTATGAACAAAAAGAATATTAAACAACGATGTGAGTTTTAAAATGATAAATCTTCATTACTCCTGTTTTCAGATTCTGATGACGGATGGGGCGACGGCCCTCCTATCGTACCTGCGCAGTCGAATCCTACCATCGGAGGAGACTCCAGTCATCTCAGCAGCGGTCAAGCCTTGCAGACTCCTGAAGGTAACATAGGAGGCGTGTTTACAAAGGGAACTCTTTTCGAAATCCTATTAACAGGGGTGCTTCCTATCAACCTCCATTCTTTCATTTGTTCATATTTTCCTTCCAGGAAGCATCGTCGACACCCAGAAGACTCCGCCGCATCACTCTGTTAACAGATATTTCCAGGACAAGAATGAGACCCCGATCCTCCGTCGATACGGTAAACTCTCCATTCTCACCTGAAATACCTTTGATTTCAGATGACGACTCGGTTAGCAGTTCCTTCTTTGTCGATGAGACGCCACCTACGAGGGTAGACCACAGGATGCCTGTTTCCCAAGCTGGTTGGTAGAGTTCGATCCTTCAATTGATAACTCTTACGAAGATAACTTCTTCTAGATTGGCATCTGATAACTCTTACGAAGACCATGTTTTCAGAGCCGAACTTCCCGGGCGCTACTGTTGCTGCCGGTGACCAGACGCTTTACAGACAGCATGCGGACCAAAGGAACACTGCTGTGCCCGAAGAGACTGCCCACGGTATCATTTCCCTCCCCTGTCATTGATCCTGGATTTTTTAGCCGCCGACGGAAACCCCGCGTATGAAAACAACAACATCAGTCTCGCCTATCAGGAGGAATTGAAATATCGTGATTTTGGCAAAATGGCGTAGAAGTACATCCAATTTTAGTGGAGGAGTTGGCTAAGATCGAGTGTGGAGGCCGTTCCCAGGACTTCATCTTGAACCAAATTCAGAAGGAGTTCAAGGCTGAGAAGAAGCTGAGTACGTTGAACCGTTAGCGGTTATCGGCTTCTAACTGTTTTCTTTTCAGAAGCACTCAGGGGATCCAACACCAACGTCGGCAGTTCCTACAGCCTGAGCTCCAGCGACTGGGGACGTGACGTGGCCCCTACTTGGGATCAGTTCCCAGTGCAGCATACGAGTCTTGACACTGGAGGATTCTCCACAGGTGACTTCTTCCAAAATTACACTAAGGGGACCGTCAGCCTACCTTTATAAGCTCATTTTCTTTATAAGCCACTTTAAATCACCAACAGGCGGATGGTCCCTTTAACGTCCGCTTTAGGATGGCCTGAAAAGGCTGCGGCCGACAACCTGCCAGAAGGTGGATCCTTTGTTATGCGTCCTTTCAGCGGACAAGGGAACGGAGGAGGATTCCGTCAGGGTCGGTACTTTTACAACGGGGGTATTTGGTCCATCCTAATAATTGCAAAATAAATCACATTCTGGAATTCATTGCCAATGGGTGCTACGTTCAATTGAAACAACTGAAACGCCGTTTTTAGGACATCAAGAGCCCGTTGACACGAAGCGAGTGGAGGCTTATAACAACAGTCAGACTCGTGGAGTGGGAGACGGTGGGTCAGACTAATTTGCAAAGAAAACGCTGGGTTTCAGAAGCGACTCCTGTGTCGGTCACCAACGAAACGACCATGGAGACACTGGCTTCTGCTTTTGGCTCTGATAAGATGAAGAGGACGGACTCTGCTCAGGATTCTAACCCGAACAGTAAAATGAGAGGAGGTTGGCTTAAACGATAGCTCAATTTTCAGCCGGTGGATCTGAGACACAATCTGACCACCTGAACCCCATCACGGATAATCAGCCTCAGAAGAGTGTCACCGCTCCCTCGCAGAACCAATATGCGTTTGGAGCCGGAATAATCAATGGTGAGGAAGCTGGGCTCCTTGGAGTGGTCTAGTATAGCCATGCTTGTCTCCTTTCCTCATCCTAGATTTTCAGTTGCTCCCAAGAGCACTGGTTTCGACGTGTCCTTCACCCATGGAGTGCCTTCTGTGCCTCAGAAGTCGTCTGGATCGAAGAAGCAAAAGAAGAGTAGGTTTTAATTTATATTTGGAATACAATAGCAGCGTCTATAATTTCAATATTGTTAGGAGTGTACCAGAATCCGCCCCAGTTGCCTTCGCAGAATAGCGGCGTGACCTGGAACACCGGTTAGGGGAATGACCAGGCTAAGATTAGGGTTTAATTTCAGGTGGATTCGAGCGTTTCATGGGCCAGTATGACCCAGCGGACTACATAAGGCGCCCTATTGAAACTGAGACTACCACTCTCGCGGTTAACAAGGGATCTCCTAATGATTGGTCTTTCTCAGAAATTGGCAATTTTCTCTTCAGGTGTGAATGGAGGAGAACAGGAGAAGGTGGAGCAGGCCAAGGGGAAGGAGAAGCCTAAGGAGAGGGAGAAAGAAAAGGCGAAAGAGGCTGCTCCGCAGACGCAGGGAGGAACGATTCTCGATACCGGATCTCCGAACCGCGACCCCAGATGGATCCCGCAGCGTCTCTCTGATGGTAGGAATTAATTGTTCTTTGCGAAAAATTTCTTTCCAGGTCGCTTCCATACCATCATCCCGAAGAAGGTCCCCTTCGCGGGTAGGCCTCCCCTCATCATCCACGTCGGTAAGCCATCTTTTACTATTTCATTATAGTTTCTCTGACATCATACTTTTTAGGAGCCAAGACATATGCCGAGTTCATCGGTTTCACGACGCCCGAGAACTTTGGAACGAAGGTGGATAGCATCGGAGAAGGCGACGTGGCCAACAAGCCGTCTGCTGAGGCTGAAGTTTCGCATGTTACGGGAATGCCTCCCGGTAACCTTTTTAAAACTATTTCCCACGGTGTGATAGGGGCGGCTATTCTTTTCGGCTTTAGTTTTCTTTTCAGATGAGAGTTTCCCCGGAAATGCTGCTCCTAGGGTTGATATCAAGGAGGCGGGTGGACACGGAGAGATCACCGTCGTCAAGCCAGGTAGTCGCCGGGATATTGGGACCTCATTGACTTGAGATGGCGAAGCCAAGGACAAGGTGGCCACCGAGTCCGCTCTCCAGAGGCCTCTTATGATGGATGCCGCGACTTCCCCCATTCCGAATGAAATGGAGATGGACAGCAAGGCCACTCAGACTTCTCCTATCGTCTATCAGTGCGAGGGTACGATTCCAAATCTTGTTTTGGACATGATTCTCCCCTGATCTATCACTTGGAATTTGGTGAAGAGGTTTCAATGGAATCTTTCAGAGTCCGCCGAGCAGAAGATCGACGGTGGAGAGGGATCTAAGCCCAGGGGAGAGAAGTACGAGGGCGATCAGAAAGACGTTGGAAGTGGAAAAGTCCAGGGTAATTCAAAAGGGGTAGAATTATAGCTATTGCTTTTCAGGACCTGTCGTAGAGTCTCCCGGAGAGAAGACGACCACGGCCATGGGAGTCGTCTCCAAGTTCAATACAGATGAGGAGGACAAGGAGAAGGCGGCTTCCAGCCAGCCGGCTGGTGAGTTGTGGGGGAATACGTTTTGGGAACATTGGCACTGTATAAATCCATTCAAATGTGTACAGTCATATTTTAGTGGCCGTCACTGCCATGTTCGACGAGGGAATTAGCGGAGGAGACATCGCCGAGGACCCGCACGCTGCCGGAGGAGAGGCTGTTGCCGCCCAGGGCAGCTACAACGCCAGGGCTCCCACCGACACCGCCCCGAATGGTACGTTGAAATTGCTCATTGGCACTCTTTTTTTTTGCGAAAGTGATGCAAATACAGTAGTTTGTGTCCAAAGGCTATTTGGCCATCTAGAAATCTGGATTGTTTCAGCCAGCGCCCAGCGCTTGATCTACCACTCCGTGATCTCCCTGCTGACTTTGCTCGACAAGGCCGGACAGCATGCCGGCTACGCGCTGGCCTCCAACTGCCTCTAGGCAACATCCCCACAGGGCGATGTAGTTTTCATACCACTTCATTATTGTTGATTATGTTGGCACCCAAGGATGTTAATAAAGTACTTTTCTTCAACTTTAACTTTGGTCCACCACTGAATTCGTCATTGTCAGTCGGGAAAAGTCGTTGATTCCTCTGACCGACCGTTTTGGCGACCACATCAGTATGTCTTCTGTTGGAAATGTTCTGGGGAGGACCAACCATTGAAGCTGCCTGGTTTTGCTTAAGAAAGAACCTTGGTTTCTGGAAGGATCGCCCTCGACGAGGCGTCCGCCCAACCTCTATTGCTGCGGAATCTCCTTCGAGTTGCCCTTGGAGCTAGTTTTCTTGTTGGAATTGCCCCGCCGGATAGTGGAAGCAATTGCTGGAACTGCTGATATAAACGTTTCTGAAGGTTTTGGGTGTTTCGAGAGGATTTCGGAAGGCACTTCTCAGGACAAAACGTAAATTCTAATCGTTATATTTTTTTCGTATTGGTGCACTGGGTGCCATTGCACTCGATACCTTCTTTGATTCGAGAGTGAGCGAACTGCAGCCCAATCCCATCTGCAAACAGGAACAACAGCAACTGCATCGTAATATCGCCCGATTATAGGGCTTGCATTATATAGGATTGTTCTTCTAAATTGCGAGAATTGGAAGGAGTCGCTGGAGGCTTCTCAGAATTCATTTATACTGAATGGAGGAAGAAAATATCGATTGAAACTATCAGCTGCGTGACGGCAGTGTCTCGCAGTTTGACCATTATTTCACAAAGTATTCGTGTTTTTTTTATTTTTGTTTTAAATACAAATACAAATATTTATTCGTCACGGCTGGATCCGTAGAGATCTTGAGCGGGTGATGTTGCTCTCGCCGACGGATCCCAGTGCTTCTTGTGTAGGCAGACGTTGAGCGAAAGCGCTTCGGTAATCGATTCCTCACAGCAACAGGGAGTAGTGTCGATGACGGTCCTTGACGAAGTTCTGGGACCGGATTCAGCTAGTCGGCGGAGAGAATGAGGACCCGACCGCTCGGTGGTGAAGATTTAGCGTGAATTACCTACTATTTACCTACTGGGGTTCGATTTTTCTTTTAAATACCTTACCTATTATTTTGTTTTAAAGGCCGCAGATTATTGAATTCTATGAAAACTACCCGTGAATTTACAGAAAGAATACTTAGAAGTCAGCCGTCTGGCAGGATGACAAGTAACAGAGGTTAAATGTGCAACATTCAGATTAGGCTGAACTTACTGGGACGACTCCAAACCGGGAGGGGCGTTAACAACAATAATCAGGTGTGGAATTAGACTCCAATCCAACAACACTTCGAGATTCGTCAATTACGTAGGTGCATCCACTGTGCCACGTCAAGAGAACAAACTTCGATAGACCTTTAAGTTGAATTAGACTAGAATATACTCTTAATTGACTGAGACACGCGTGAATTTCCCATCAAACAAGGATTTTCTGCTCAATAAATCCCGGAAAATGAAAATTTAGACGACTTTAGGCGATCAAATATTAATTCATTTAAGAATTAATTAAGGAATCGAAGAAGGCGAATTCTAAACGTATCAGATTAGATAATCTGAAACTATAATTAAGAGAAGAAGAATATCAAACTTCTAATAAACATTTCCCGGGGCATATTTTCGATTTGTACGATTTGAGCGATGAAAACAACCAGGTTATACATTAATTTAAGATTTTCAATAGTTGTATTTAAAAAAATTCAGTTAAATTAAAGTTTAAATAAAAAATAACTATTTAAATGGCAAAATAAAACAAAGAAATAATGAGAATTCAGTGAAAATCAGACTTTCCCACACGTTTTTAGCTAAAATTCAGAGTTTACATAAATAAAATATTTAAAATAATTATTTAAATATATTTTCAGTTTATAAAGTTTAAATATTGAATTAATTGTTTAAAATATTTAAAAAAAAATTTACGAAAGGCGGGAAAAGCGGGCGCCCCCAGTTCAAAAGCAGGGAATTGGCGCCAAACGGTCCTGCTGACACCATTCCCATATGAGACCAAAGTACACAATGTTTTTTGAATGGGCACTTTAAATTTTTTAATGGTATTTTTGTGAAAAAGCAGTAGTATATTAAAGAAAGAATGCATAAAATACAAATTTGGAACTTTGAAATGTCCACATCGGTCGCCGACTAGGCCATGGGCAAGACCACAGCTCGTCAACTCGGCCACTGGAGGCCACATAGCTGAGACCCGTTGTGGTCCAAAGGAAAGGTTTAAAGACGGAATTTGGAAAAACTTTAATTTAAAACTGCACATAAAATTGGACGAGGAATCCATTTCCGGTGTTAGTTTTCGCATGCAACATCATTATAACTCTTAAACGGACGGGTTTGAACTTTGACCTCGGGGTCAACTGTGGGCCAAAAGGAAGCTCGCGTGTCCTCCTGAACTCCCGAAAGAGAGAAAAGAGACGCCGTGGGCGGGAATTTGGAGGAAAACCAATGGAACCAACCAATAAATAGCTTAAATATCGTCATAAACCGCCTAATTTTCAAGTTATTTCTATTTCTATTTTAATTATATTGATTATATCCTTATTACCAGTTTTAATTATCTAAACTCTCCCGAATTTATTACTTAATTTCAGCCGCTATTCTCACTTGACACCCTCATTTAAAAAAAATTTAAAATAAAATCCCTAATTTAAATACAAATGGAAATTTTATTTAAATTAAATTTTTAATTGAAGAAAAATAGCTTGTAAAAATTAATTTAATTATTTTTTTCCAAATATGCCGGAAAAAAAATTCAATATTATTTTTCGGAGTTCTAGTCTCCGATTTTCCCCAAATCTGAAGCATTTTGGATAATCCAAATGTGTTTCTGATAGAAAACATTTCTGGATTCGGAAAATGTGGCTGGAAATTCCGAAATTCAACCCCCATTCGCTTCGTGCAAACGTCTCTTCCAATGTTCACCCCCGGTGCACCACCCGTATACTTGGTCTACAGTAATCACTGCCACCCGGGTGGCAGTAGAGACAAAATTGATGTCATTCCCTCCCTTTGTAATAAATGTTTGAACATACTAGGGACAGCCCTTATCTAAGGATCACAGTAATAGAAGAGCTAACAGTCAGCAAACCTCACAGCCGTTTTTAGATGACTTGGGGGAGGACGGATGGGCATCTGTTCTATCTTCGGGCGAAAGAGACGACTGAAGAAGTAGGATCTGAAATGATAGGATGAGTGAAGCTGTTTCTGAAGGCATCTCAAGGTATTGATTGATCAGCCTGTCCATTGATGGATTTTCGGGGCGTCGACACCGACGGGATCGAACCCTGGTCGTGTGCATTAGCTGTGAATCTCTTATTTTCACTCAACTACAGTGAAAACCTCTTTCCAACTCTATTAAACGTAGTTTCTATGAAAATAGGAAATGTCACTGGAATTGAATTCAGGCACAATAGTCGGTGCACCATCTGGGTTACTGTAGCTTAAGAGGGCATGTCAGTAAATATCGAGCAGGGCAGTGACATAGGATTTTTTCATAGTCTTCGATTTGGCCCAAAAGTTGTCAAAAGTCATTATATGGGCTAAATAAGACATTCTGAAACTTTTGGGTCAATATCGATTTTCGGTCCCGGGTTACGGTAGGTGACCTCGCGTTACTGTAACTTTCTTAAAACTCAACCAAATTACAAAAATAAAAAATGGATCGACAGCTCTTTTAATATTGAGAAACTTTGTAATTGACTACAAAACAGGTTTTTCCTGGAACTTTTACACTAGAACCAAAAAACCCCGAAAAAAGTGAAAAAAATACAGTTTTTTGGATTTCCTGAAAAATTTTATCGAAAGTGCGGGTATTTTAACTATGATAGAAAAATTCTCCATATTCTTGCGCGTCTAACTAAAAAACACTTTTGAAATTTGAGTTGCCACATCATAGCGAAAACTGCCTTTGAAAAGGGGAAAATTGACATTTTTAGCCACGATTTTCAAGGAAATCGAAAACTAAAAGTTACAATTGCTAGGAAAACGTTTTTTTATATTCATTTCGCATCACATTGACAAAATAACGTGTTTGGGGTCGATTTTGGCCGGATCAACCTTGGCTACATGATCTTTTACAACCTTTTGCAATTTTTCTCTCCATCAAAACTCATATCACCGAAATTTCGTTAACATTCGACCCCAAACACGTTATTTTGTCAATGTGATGAGAAATGAATATAAAAAAACGTTTTCCTAGCAATTGTAGCTTTTAGTTTTCGATTTCCTTGAAAAACGTGGCTAAAAATGTCAATTTTCCCCTTTTCAAAGGCAGTTTTCGCTACGATGTGGCAACTCAAATTTCAAAAGTGTTTTTTAGTTAGACGCGCAAGAATATGGAGAATTTTTCTATCATAGTTAAAATACCCGCACTTTCGATAAAATTTTTCAGGAAATCCAAAAAACTGTATTTTTTTCACTTTTTTCGGGGTTTTTTGGTTCTAGTGTAAAAGTTCCAGGAAAAACCTGTTTTGTAGTCAATTACAAAGTTTCTCAATATTAAAAGAGCTATCGATCCATCTTTTATTTTTGTAATTTGGTTGAGTTTTAAGAAAGTTACAGTAACGCGAGGTCACCTACCGTAACCCGGGACCGAAAATCGATATTGACCCAAAAGTTTCAGAATGTCTTATTTAGCCCATATAATGACTTTTGACAACTTTTCGGCCAAATCGAAGACTATGAAAAAATCCTATGTCACTAGCCTTATAAGCCCCGCTCGACTTTTACTGACATTGTCTCTTAATGGGAATTGATAACCTTGTGTTTGGGGTCAAAGCATCGCCGGCTTGGAATTATTTGCCTTTCTTTGGCTACAATGTCGAAGTCTCTTGAAATATGAAGCAAATGGCCTCCTGAATTCCATGTTTCGTTTAGCTACCGTAACCCAGAATTTTTTTAAACAAACCTTCTCATTCACACAATTGGTGACGTTGGATTTCCCTCTCCTTCGGTTCCTCCTTCTGCGGCGCCATCTCCCAGAACTTCTCGGAGTTTCGTCTTCAGAAGCCCTAAAATCGAATATTAGAAGAGATAACACTTAGCAAACCTCACAGCCGCGTTTGGTTGACTTGGGGGAGGACGGGTGGGGCATCTGTTCGAACTTCGGGAAAGAGACTACTGCCGATCTGAAATGACAGAATGAGTAGGGCGTGTTTCTGAGGTTTTAGACCCAGGATATTAGACGTCGACAGAAGCTACTGTGGGTAAATGAGATCACCAAAGGGATCGATTTAATTCTTCACTAGGATTTAATTCTGGCGCGAGACGGCTGGGTTACTATAGACTAACGGAAATTGATATCCCTGTCTTTAGCCTCATCTTCGCACATTTGGAATAGGCCTTTTTTGACTACAATGTCAAAATCTAGTGGAATCTTTGGAGTGAATGACCACAGATCCCACAATGGATTCAGCCACCGTAGCCCTGGGTAAACAAGCCTTGAAATTGCAACACTTGCCAATGTTGTCTGCCTCTCCTTCTGTCCCTCATCCTGTCACTCCTTCTCCCAGAACTTCTCGGAGTTTCGTCTTCAGTAGCCCTAAACCAGAATCTTAGATCTTCAGTAACCCTTTCCTACAGTAGTCCAACTTGTTCGTCCCTCTTTGGTTTCTCTTATCTCCCGGATGTTCTCAGGTTGAAGTCTTCAGAATTCCTAAAAACAGAAAAGTAGAAGAGCCAACAGTTCACCTGCCTTAGGTTGACTGGGGGAAGAGAAGCAAAATGCCCACTTGAAATTATTGGATGATTGATTGAGTTTCGGGTCGCGTAGGTCTTGAGTTGGAAAGGTTTAGGCACCGGCCGGGATCGAACACTGGCTGTCACTGGCATGACAAGCTGGTTGATTGCTCTGGGTAATAGTTGGTGAAATATGGTCCTTGTCTAATCTAACGCGTCTATTTTGCCTTTTGGACCCATAAAGTCTCTCTCTGTTCCTCCCTCTCTCTCTCCACTGAATTGTCTATTGTCTATTTTTTTTCTTCGCTTTCCATATTCGCCTCTTGAATTCTAAAGGATCATTCCCGATTCCAGAAGCCTACAAGCTGACCATGCTGCGCCACGTCCCGTACGTGGTAAAGAGACTGATTCCCGCGCTTCGGTCAGTCCGCCTTCGGGTCACTAGAAGCAGCCTTGCCTTCAGCCAGGTACTATTTTTCCCTTTCTTTCCTCCAACTTCTTCAACATTCACCTTCTTTTCAATTCTAAATTCGCAATAGTTCAAATACCCGACCCAAGTGGCAGAAAAGAACCACGCGGGATCGAACCTTTGGTAATCTGGCCCTACTGAACATTGAGAACCAGGGAAATAAACTGAAACTACTGAAAATTCCAGTATTCATTCGTTTTTTTTCAGGTGATCGACACGGGTGTACTGGCCACCCAGAATTACTTGAGCTCCATCTTCGGAGCCACCTCCTCCTTCTTCAACGGCGCCTCTCGCCCCGTCGAACAGCCGCCGCCGTCCTTCCTCGCCGTAGTGAGTTGATTTGCCTTGAAGAGTTCTATTCAAAATCATCCACTTCTCCGTCTACGATGGTAAAACAGCAACTGTGGATCAAACCCGTTATTCTGACTCTCTGGTCCGAGGATTCTGAATTGTTTTCGCACATTCGACTTCCAGCCACTGGGACTTGTCTCATTAGAATTCGGCCGAGAATTGGACAAAAGTTATCCGGTCGTCCCGCCGTGACTACATTGGTCTACAGTAACCCAGAAAGAGTTACAGTAACTACAAACCATTATTACAGTAATGGATACGAATGATCGTAGGAATATACAGCAATCCTGGTGTGTCCCAGACTTGAGACAGCATGAAGATTCTTCTACAGGAACCCACACAGGGTTACTGTAGCTGAAGACCACACTATCGTACTGGAGACGGCTGACTGAAGGATGGACTACAGTACCCACCCCTACAGAAGTCCACAGAGATTAGGGCTTTTGTAAGAATTTCAGTAACCTGCCAATATTTAATCGACAAACCTAGTTATTCCCACAATCGGCAGCGTTGAGTGCCCTTTTCCCATCGGTTCGTCCTTCTGTCGACTCTTCTCCCAGAACTTCTCGGGCTGGTGTTCAGAAGCCCTAAACAATATATTAGAAGAGCCTGCGGTTAGCCTACCTCACATCCACATCCGGTTGTCCCTGGAGAAGAAACGACAGTTGGCTCATAGTTATTACGGTGGGCGGTGGGGTAGATGACCTGAAATGAGTGGGTTAGAGTAGAAAATGGGACTTTCGGATGGGCTTTTTACAAGAAAATGAGTGAAAAAACACTCGTTCAGAAATCGGCAAAGACAAATGCATCTTTGGTTACTGTAGGAAGAGCTTCGAAGGGTTCCCCATAAAACACGGATCATTGGCTAAAACCTGCCAAATCGATATTAAAGCGTCCTTTTTCAGAACCAGCCCGGCTTCTACGACATCCTGATGTCCGTGGACGCCAGCGCCAACCTCATGGACCGGGTGATGGAAAGGAATGGGCTGCAGTGGCCTCGTGTGAGTTTTTCTCATTGGTTAAGAGACGACTCGGTTGACCCAGAAGAGTTATAAAGTGGCAGTTCGGTTGGAAAACCAATTGTCCGTTTTGAAGACAAGCCGGAAACCAAGTTGAAAGGGAAACCGGGTCTTCTTGGCAAGCTGAAGGAGTCGACCTCATTACTAACTGGATCATTTAGGTGCCGGTGCCTGCGAACCCCATGGACCAGATAAGGCGCGGGTACTACTACTACCTCCTGACGTCCATCAGAGACCGCGCCGATCTCATGGGAATGCCTCTGGATGGCAACGGCCCGGTGAGTTATTTCTTCTAATTGGCTATCAGAAGCCACGATTGTCCCGGAAGAGCGCTCTTAAGTGCCACGTTGATAGTGAGTCCAATTGGCCGTCTTGAAAACGAATGGACCAAGTCAATATGGAAATTGGGTCGTCTTGGCCAGCTGAAGGATTTAATTATTAATTGGATTTTTAGCGTCCCGACGCCGTCCTGTCCGCAGCCGAGCCCCACGACGACGACGAAGAAGAAGATGAAGAAGAAGAGGAGGAGGATAATGGAGACTATGAAGAGGAGGAGGAAGAGGAGTCGACTTCTGAAGACGACAGCGCCGACGAAGACAGCGCCGACGACAGCAGCGATGACGATGATGCTCCCTTCGGAGTCATCAACCAGGTTTGCATCCCGCCAAAGTTCAAAATTCCATTCAAAGTCTGAAATTAGAATTTCAATAATCCTGACAAGGAAAAGGAGAAACTTCGACCATTGAGATGAAGGCATCCCCAGAAAGGTTTCAGCTTCAAGAGATGGAGCCAAAATCTCCTGAAACGCACGAAAGAACGAACTGTTTGGGTGGTCTAACGAGACCGCCCAGTCACATTGTCAGTCAAACAACCAGGGTTCCATCCCGGCCGATGCGCTGACTTCTTACGGCCCGACAGTCTACAGTCTGATGAGCTACGGTAGTTCAAAAGAGTATACTCGAAATGACAGAAAATGGTCGAATACCGTAACGCGGAATGATGGTTATTGTACAGTAACCAGAGAAGATTCCAAATGTTACAGTAATCCGGACGTACCAGAAGGAATGGCTACTCTAACCCATCGTAACAATAGTCCACGAGGAATACCGTAACTTCGGCATCTCCTACAGTACCCACAAGGTTCGAGACAGAATTATAGTATCCCTCGCCTGGCTGCGCGGGATTAAGCATTAAGCATTTCGTCCTTATTTCGCATGATCTTTTGGAAACAAACCTAGTTTTGGCGACAGTTGGCGGCTTGAAGTGTTCCTCTTCCATTGGCCTCTCATGTCTCCCAGAACCTATCGGTTTAGTCTTCAGAATTCCTATAAATATTCTTAACATTGCTAACGCTTAGCCTACCTCACAGCCACATCTGGTTGTCCCTGGTGAAGAAAGACGACCACGTCGGAATAGGCGGTGAGGCAGATGTCACCTGCGATGAGAGAATTAGAAGACATAGTGTTTTGGAAGAAATTTGCAATTACAGTAACCCCGCGGCCCGGCTGGGTTCAAATGTACGAACATTTGTTTAGCATCCAGTGTTCTATTTCTTGAATATTTTTGAAACAAACCTAGTTATGTCCACCAATAGCCGTGACGTGTTCCTTCGGTTAGTTCTCCTGTAGATTCTTCTACCCGGCCTTCTCGGAGTTTTTCCAAACTGGCGCAGTGGAATCTCCCTCGTATTCCGCTTCCTTCCATGTCCAGAACTTCTTCTTGTCTTCAGAATCCCTAAAATAGCGTCTTAGAAAAGCTAACGATTATCCCACCTCACGTTTGGCTGACCCTGGGGAGCAAAAGAGGCCAAACCGGAAGAGATGGTGAGGTAGATGTCGTCTGAAATGAGGAAATTAGAAGACGTCGCGGTTTTTTAAGGGGTTACAGTAACCCAAATTTGACAATTGTTATCAACCGAATAGAAATCAATTCATCTGTACTCACCATAATCTGTCCTCGGGATATATTCGTACGGACTATGGTGGATCCAGCATTCATTGCTTCCATATTTCACGCTCTTTTTACGAAACAAACTTAGTTTGGACGACAATTGGCGACCTGAAAGAGTCCCTCTTCCTTCGCTTCCTTCCGTCTCCCAGAACTTCTCGAACCTTCATCGTCAGAAGCCCTAAAAGAGCGTCTTATTAGAACTAACAGTTAGCCTACCTCACAGCCACATCCGGTTGAGAAGAAACGACGGTTGGCGGAGAGGCAGATGTCGCCTGAAATACGGAGATTAGAAAAGAGCATGTGTTTGGAAGAAAAGACCACAATGAGTTACAGTAACCCAAGCTGAGCCCTTGCCCAAAAGGACCGACCAGACATAACATCAGGATCCTTCAACAGTAATCCTTAGGGTGCCACAGTTATTACGGTAGCTTAAGCTCCTACCTAAAGCATCCGATGCGGTCGAATGGAGGAAGAGTACAGTACAGTCGCCCTTCCCTACAGTAATCCAGATTGTTTCTCCTTTTCGGTCCTCCTGATGTCCATATCCTTCAGAAGCGTTGGGTCTTCAGAAGCCCTAAACAACATCTTAGAAGATACAGCAGATAGTTTACCTCACAGCCACATCAGGTTGATCTCGAAGAAGACGGCCAGAAAGGAAGAGGCGGTGAGGTAGATGTGGCCTGAAATTAGGGGATTATGAGAGAGCATATTTTGGGAGAGAGGTCACGTTAAAGGATATTTAAAGAAAAAGGGCGTCTAATAGTCACTAATCTTTTCGTTCAGGACATGTCCGCTGCCGAGAACGCCAGTCCGCCGTCGCCCGGGCCCTCCGAGCTCACTGGCTCCACTTCGCCCTCAAGGGAATCTGTCTCCGGCCTCTCTCTCCTTTCCGTGCAGGGAGGAGATGACGCCATTGGATTGGAACTCGCTGCGCTGCCTCCCAGAACCCCCTCCTCGCCAACGCCATCTGCACCTGGCAGCGACGAGGATTCTGGATCAGGCACCAGCCATATTGTGAGTTTTTCTTCCCAACTGGGGGAGGGGCTGTATTTGGATCTTATTAAATGTCCTCGTTTAGATCGGACTAGACCGTGCTGGGCGTTCATCCAGTCTCTCTCCAGATGCGCGACCGCCTGCGCACGGCTTAGGGGAGACGATTGGCTCTGACGACAGCCATCACGTGAGTTTTTTCTTTCTTCGGCACTTCTGGGGAGGGGGTATTTGCATCTCCCGCTTGCTAATTGAGAGTTTTCAGCACAACCACAGCCCCAACGAGAACGGGGTCAGACACCAGCGAGCCCGCGCCTTGAAAAGGCCGGGAGATCACCTCGCGAACCACCGACCTCTGAAGAAGGCACGCCTCCGTGCACCTGACGACGACCTCACCATCACCAGCCTCATCCAGGCCTTCGCCCGTCTGGCGATCAGTGAGGTATTCCGGTTTCCTCTTCTTCTGTTAATTGGAAAATTTCAGCGTGCCCTCCTTCCTCCCAGCGCCGAACACATCGCTTTTCGTGCCGAGCCAGCTGCTCCGGCCGAAGAAGACGAATACCCTGACGAGCACTCCCCTCCGAGAGGAGCCGAGGTATGGTGTCTCATCTTTGCCTTCTGTAGATCAAAACCACTGAAACCTAGAGGAATTACAGTAACCCTCCCTTTCGCACTCCAGGGAGAATAGGTCACCACTGACCGACCAGCCATTAATTCGGCAAAAAAAACGGCTCTTCTAAAGTAACCCAGAGGATGTAACAGTAGCTTGAAACCTCACTTACTGTGCCCCAGTCGGTTGAATTGAAGAATATCCACAGTATCCCTTTCCTACAGTAGTCCATATTGTTCCTCCCTCTTCAGTTTCGCTTATCTCCCGGAAGTTCTCAGGTTGAAGTCTTCAGAATCCCTAAAACAGGATATTATAAGAGCCAACAGTTGGCCTAGCCTAGATCTCCATTTGGTTGACTTGAGGAAGAGAATTGAGATGAAGAAGCAGCGAGGTAGACGTCCTGAAGCGTAATTGGCAGTGCTGAATGTCCCTTCCAATTCGGTTCCTCCTCCATTCTTCTTCCAAATCTTCTCGAAGTCTAGTCTCCAAAAGCCCTGAAACAGTATTTTAGAAGTGACAATAGTTGACCTACCTCACAGGCGCAGTTGATTGATCCTGGAGAAGAGAAGGCCACTAGAGATTAAGAGGCAGTGATGGAAACGTTCTGAAATTAAGGAAATAGAAAGAGTAAGTGTTAATAGATTCAGGGTTCATATATGATTTTACACTATGCCAGACGGGTTACGGTATCTTAATTGTCTACCTTGGGCTATTTTAGTGATTTCAGTTACATTATTCTGCAGGAAACTAGTCGGAGTTACGGTCAACCAACCCCCATCTGAGCGCTTTGAGGGAGTTCAGAGTGGAATACGGTAGACTAGAAGGGGAATCCTACAGTAGCCTACATACAGTAAACCAAAATTAGCCTCTTTACCACCAGACATTGAATTAAAAGCGTTTTTTCAGGCCGTCGACCCCGAGCCCGCCGTCATCGCGGAGAACGACGAGGAAGAAGGTGGCGAGGATGACGACGACTTTACGCCGGAGATCCCTCGCGCCGAGGACGAGATGGACGACACGATGGCGCCGGCCTACGCCT
Organism: Oscheius sp. G VE-2021; assembly: GCA_022343465.1. NCBI lineage: Eukaryota > Metazoa > Nematoda > Chromadorea > Rhabditida > Rhabditidae > Oscheius > Oscheius sp. G VE-2021. The sequence goes on along the minus strand of JAJQXH010000027.1, from coordinate 1,289,844 downwards.
ACGACGATGACTACGACGACGAGCCGCTGCCTCCGCGGTCTCCTCCTCGCCGTCCAGTCCTCTTCGACTACCAGGCGGTACGGTTCACCCAAGGTGTTCTTACTGTAGATCGCCAAAAACCACAGAACCCGAGCTGGAATTCTCTATTAACTGTGCAAAATCCATGCATGGCCTCCTTTTTTCGGAACGTTATACCAGTTTTTTGACGGCCGTAGTCAAACCATCGTTTAATTTTCCCTGAAATTTCCACGTCATGGGTCCTAAATGGGATTTGGGTCCCAAAAATGTCAATTTCTTGGATAAAATACTCGATTTCAACGTCACATCGCCTACCGCCAGAGCCTCTCCCCTCTCCAGCGTCCGCACCGTCTCCAGCGTGGTGGATCGGCTCCTCCCGCCGTCGATGTCCCGGCGATGCTTCCGGCCGTGCCTCTCCCGCCGATGCCTCCTCCGCCCGCCTCCGTGCCTCATCCACCGGCTGTCGCTCCTCCGCCGCTCACCCCGCCTGCCCAGCCGATTTCTCCGGCTCTTCAGGACATCCTGAACGTGAGCTATTCTTTACCTTCATCCTTAAGTCCCATAATTTCAGAGGATCAATCGTGCCGAAGACTTGGCCAGATGGGCCGTGGAGCACTCGACCCACGTCGATTACTTTGCCGTCACCGCCCTGGACGCCCGTCACCGCCCTGGACGCCAAGCCCGCCGCGACGGACGTCTGCTGCGAATTAGGAGAAAGGAGGCCATGTCCGGTCGTGACGTCAGCAGCTCCCTCGGGCGCATCGAACGCCGCGTGCAGGCCGCCTACGATCTGATGCTGAGCCATCCGAGGCGGCATTAGAGGGCACCAAACTAACAACCACATGAAGAAATCAAGCAGACTAATACTAACTGTGCGTTTCCATTATTCCACTCGCCTCTGAAATCCCTCTTTCAGCGTCTCCCTCTTCTCCCCGCCTCCCTGCTTTCTGCCTACGGGCCCTCCTCGCCGCCTCATCTCCCGAGCAAGAACCTCGTCGATCAGCAGCCGTCTCTCCCCGGCTGTCAACAACTGCCGCGACGTCTCCTCCTCCTCGAGAGAGATTAGGGTGCGTTTATCCAACCAGATTTGCCTTCTTCAAAAACTGTAGAATGAAGGACTTACAGAAGAGTAGAACCAGCAGTGGATAGGCATAGCTGGGTGTTCCTCCTTCTCCTGTCTTCCAGAACTTCTCAGTTCGCTCTTCAGAATCTCTAAAACGGATTCTTAGAAAAGCTTACGGATAGCCTACCTCACAACCAGGTTGATCCTGGAGAGGAAAAGACGGCCAAACGCGAAGAGGCGGTGAGGTAGATGTCGCCTGAAATGAGAGAATAGGAAGACGTCGTGGTTTTTTGAAGAAAAGTTCAAAGATTTTGAAGAGGTCGTTTGTCACATCTTTTCAATACAACAATGTCTATCTACAGTAATTCTTATGTCGTAATTACGGTAGCTGAAGAACGTCAGATACACTATGGGCTTCTTTTTGGAAGCCGAAAATTTGAATTAACCAAGAACAATTGACATTTTCAGGCACGTGAGGTACGCAATCCGAGGTGCGTTCAACCAGCACCCATCTCTCAGCTGGCCTCCGCCTCCTCTCCCCTCGGCATCTGCAACGAGGAAGGAGCATCGGTCGCGAGGATCCGAGCCTCTTTGAAGGCTTTGAATCAAGTCAGTTGAGATAGATGCCTACAATTACATTACAAACGACCGAGGAAAGGGAGATTTTAAACTAATCCCCTATTTTCAGATATCAATCCGACGTGGAATGGATCCCACGTCGGCCGGACTTGGCACCCGGAAAGGAGGCACCCGACCTGCCACCGGCCCTCCACCGACGTCTGGACTTGGCACCCAGCGTCGGAAGCGAGCACTCCGCTGCTCAAGGGGTTCCGCTCACGGAAGAAGGAAGACTCTGCCACTGACAGCAGAGGACGAACGCAGAGGAAGGACCTCGAGCAGCGCCAGAAGGGCTGAATGGACACGACCATTCGCAGAAGACTGGAAGGTAGTCTTTTCAAGATAACATTTAATTATCCACTTCTTGTCATTCAAAATTCCAAGAGAAATTTAAAATTTCAGAGGCTAAATATGTCGACGGAAACGTGTGGATGTGCCCGAGAGACGACAGTGCCTCGACAAGAACCGGAAGACGATAGAGAAGGACTGGATGATACTTCAGAAGACACTTTGCCGATTATGGACTGTGAGCCGACTATGACCAACTATGTGGATATCGAGGGATCGCAGAAGAACTTGGGCGGGAGCCAGCTGACGCCACTGCGGGCTGTGGCCGAAGAGGCTGCGAGATGTTGCCTGATGGGACCGACTCACCCCATCGTGAGTTGAACTTTAATTTGCCTAGTTTGCTTGTTCATAAGTATTGAAGATACCAAAATAAATGTGAATTTTCAGAGGCTAGAGATATCGACGGCCAAGTGGAATGTGACCGAGTCGAAGACGCCCCTCGAGGAAAAAGAGGCGAAAGAGACTCGACAAGAGGCCGAGAGAAGAGCTACGATCAGGAGTGGTAGAAGACAAGAGGTCGAAGGCCAGTGACGGAGAAGGACTGGCTGGTCTTCGGCGGCATAGAAGACTATGGAGAGACCGGGCGCAGTGTTCGATGGTCCAAAAGAAGAAGGCGTCGAAGGAACACAGGAAACTAATCCAACGAAGACATTTTGGTTATCCCATTCCAATTCTATTCTAAACACTTTATTCCAGAAGCGAGAGGACTGGAAGAGATGTCGCAGCCTCCTTTCCCCAACGATCACTCGCTGGAGACCGATCCAACCCGTTATGACGAAGACCAACGGGGAGCAGCTGCAAGAGCTCACCAAGAAGAACGTCTACCCGAGTGCTGCGCAGTGTTAGCAGAAGAAGGCGTTGAAGAAACACAGGGAATCTCTCTCCGAAGACGCAGTAAAAGGTGTTCCTATTCGGATTCTATTCGAAGCTATTTCTTTTAGGTACAGGAAGTAGTCGGGGGACACCAGAAGCCCCACAATCCTCGATGGGCTGGAGAGGAACTTGCGGAGGCAGTTGACGTGGCTGCCAGTTGTGACGGCAGCGAGATGACACTAGATGGCGAGATGGCACATCGTGAGTTCATCTTTGAAGTAATTTTCATACCACTTTCCACACCACATGACAAACGTCAGAGAAAAAAGAAATTTCCAACTAATAACCTATTTTCAGACATAAGAAACGTGGAATGGATCCCACATCGGCCGGACCTTTCGGCACCCGGAAAGGAGGCACCCGACCTGACACCGGCCCTCCACCGACGTCTGGACGCCCAGAGTCGGAAGCAGAGCTCAAAGAACGTCACTCATTGAAGACTAATGGAGCCAGCTACCGACATCAGAGGACAGCCAGAGAGGAAGAAGAACCTCAATCAGGAGTGGCCGAAGCTACACGGACGCTGACGATTGGAACGGAAACCCTGAAGGACTGCCATGAAGGATTGGCCAAGTGAGCCTTCCTCCTCTCAGGGTTCTCACGGCCCGGACCGACTGTGAAGTCCATTCGTCCATCCTGCTCTTATAAATTACCAACCACACGACCGAGGTTCGATCCCAGTCGGTGCACTTCTTTCTTGTCCAACTCTAATTGGCTAATACGATAACATGAAAGGCCCGACCCATGATTTGAGCACGCTGGCTTTCCCTTCTCCAACGCTGTAACAGGGAACACTTTCAGGACAAATTGCAAATTCGAAGAGCCGCAGAGAAGAGAAGACGAAGAGAGACGTCCGAGCGAGAGAGGACGCCAGACTGAAGACCCTCCCTTCAACGGTCCCACAGGCAGGGATTCCGAGAGGAACTCCAAGCTCTCCGCAGAAGAAGGTCAGTGGATCCAGGACAAGGCGGCCTTGGCTTTTTGCGAAAAGTTTCCTCAGCTATAAAGGGAAGCTTTCCTGACCCTCGCTTTCTGACAGCCGCTTCCTCGAAACCACGGGCGGCTTGAAACGCTTTTCCGAAATGGCATCTGATCTTTTGCCATTAAAAGCCGCTTGATTAAAAGATTCTCAGCAATTAAAGTCTGCTTTATCTGCTTCTTCACAGCCAAAAGCAGAACTATCTGCTTTTTGGAAATACGACTGCCCGCCATGGTGGGCAAGACTATCAGGAATGAAGTCAGCACATCTCTATTGGGTGAGTCACTCCCACAGGACTATTTAATGTCTAATGTGGCAGTTACGATCACCAGAAGAGCGTCGGCACGATTATTCGAATTGCCTATTAGAAGAGCAACCCTGAGAATGCCGACATATAATCACTAATTCTACCCGAGGAAGGCTGATTCCATAAGGTTAGTCGGTAAATCTTCCATTTGATAAGATCTAAAAGGAGTCGATGAATATTCTAATTACTAAAACCCTTTATTGACTAAAATAAGCTCAAACCAGCTGCTTCTTTCCCCAGAAATTCGATTGCAACATAATTTGTAGTTTGAACTTTGAGTAGCAAAAGGGAGGGAGTATTTTAATTAAACTGTTAAATTTAAATTTTATTGTTTTTTTATTGTTTTTTATTAAATTATTTTAATTAAAATTTTAAAATGGGAAAAGAAGCAGAAATAACAGTTTTCGAATAACGCAGATCTATGAAAATAGCTCGAAAATTGGTAAATTGGGAAGAAAAATTTCCTTTTTTCTATTCCAAAAGTCATTAAATATTTATTTTTATTTATTTGTACTGTTTAAATTTAAAACAAGTCCCATTTTCCCCAAAATATATAGAAAAATGGAAAAACGGAGCCAGCCAGGTGGTTCAAAAATTCACATTTTCCGCGAATTGGGGCGTCTGTTTTTCAGTTTTAAGTGATTTTCAAGGGATTATGGAGAGAAAATTTCAGAATCAGTGGAGTATTCCGGGTGAAAGACGAATTTTAGCAGCCAATGGGCTATTTTTGAAGCCTTCTATGATTTACTCATTTAGTGGAATAAAGAGAACTTTCTTTCTTTATTTAACAACACATTAATTATAAAAATCACCTTTTAAATCAATTAACATTGAAAAATAGGGAAAATAAATTCCAGTCGGGTGGCTCTAAATTTCGTTTATGTCTCCAATTTTGGCTATTTTGGATGCTTTCGTTTCTAGTATTCTTCTAAAATTCTGTTTTCCTAATTTGTTTAATAATTGTATTAATTGCAGGGGTACATCTAGGGCTAGGAATACGCCCAGCTACACTTCTAAACGTAGTACTACCCACAGGAGCCTATGTTGCGAAGGGACTTCGATAACAACAGTGAGTTTGCCTTAAATATCACTGTACTATCTGTGGAGGAATACTGCCTCCACACCGAATGCTGATCCTAGCCTGTCTGATTTGATAACGACGAAGAGGGTAGTGCAGAGGTTTATTGCAGTCGACCGTTCGCCGGGGTTACATCGCTACAACCAAAGCGCCCTCGAGAGGCGAGTTAGAGTCACAGAGTACAGGGCAAAGAAGAGGGCTGATGCGACCGCCACACTATCTATAATTCTATGTGTTTTAATAATAACTTAATGATGTTTAAAGAAAATAACCCTTTAAACAAGGGTTTCATCGAAAAATAGCAAAAGTGATGCCAACCGGCTGGTTCGAACATTCTGTAAATTGATGTTTTGTCGATTTAAATGACTTTAAATGGGCTAATGGCCCTAAAATTTAGAGTGTTTCAATATAAATTAATCAAAATTCATGCAAAAATAGCGCCAACCGGGTTCGAACATTTACGTTTTGTGGACGATTTTTCGGGTTAAAAGGGAACCAAAGGCACCACTTTCACTTAAATAACTAAAAGAAATGTACAATTACTGGAACTATAGGGGGAATGTGGAAATAGACGAACGTTTATAATTTCAGACCTCAAGAAGTCCTCTACACTAGGAAGGAATTTTGAAGAAGAAACCACTGGGACAAACAAGAAATCTCGTGGACAACATCCAACTGGGACTTTTGGAGAACACCGTCAAAGAAGACGACTTTTCGGAAAGGGAGGAGTGTGGGAGGGTATCGAATCAATGTGAGTTTGTCTCAAAATTAAGAACCTGTCTTAATTGACAGCCAGTTGGCTCCTTCCTCCAGTAAACCATTAATTTCAGTTCTGCTGAATACAGCAACTGAATGAAGCCGCTACCTTCATAGTGGATGAGGACGTCGGCTGCGTGGAGATCGACTCTCACGCCCAGCCTCGCCCTTTAAACTCCAAGGTTGGTCCTCCACTTTCCCTTCGAATGCCCTTTTTAGGCCAAGCCAACTGCTCTTCGGAGCTTCTGCCTGACTGGAGGTGTGAGGGGGCTCCCCAACTCACGGATTCGCGGGGTAAGTCATCGGAAGAGACTGGGTTTAACGGATTCCTTTAGGTTAAGGTAGCCAATAGCCTTACGACCGCAAGAAGCAATCGGGATGGATCCCAAAAAGAGGATCTCAGCAACGCCAACGCTCGCAATACCCGAACGCTTGGAATTGTGAGTTTGAGCAGTTGAAAATAGAGGGGCTTCTGAAATATAGTGTAAGCTCAGGCCGCTTCATGTGGATTCTGGCGACCTCAGGCCGCGAACAAATTGAATTCTGTGATAATTGTGTATTTTCAGTTGTCGGGAGGCATTTTTTTTAAATGAAACCTCATGCGCTAGTCCGTTTCGACTACAATCGCCTACCACTGCACAGTGATGCTCGTCCGTCGCAAGGGTTGGTTTTTCACTTTTCCGTACAAAATTCCTTAATTCAGGTAACGTCAACGTTGTGTGTCAATGTGTGATGCGCGTGTCTCTATGTTCATCTGTTCGATAATTCCTTTTCTTAGAAAGTACTAGTCCAACCATCGCCACAACTCAGAAGTGGCAGCCACCACAGCAGCTTTTTAGGTCGTTCACTGTGGTTTTTAGGTTGTTTTTTTTGGCCTTTTGGCGATTGGTGCTGGCAACAGTGGCCTTTTTGGCCTTTCCATAATGACCTTTCCATAATACTGTCACCTAGAGTTGTCAATTGTCGTTATTTTCAAGACACTAGGAAATGGCAGTCCACGCTCAACACTCATTTCCGTTTTTGTGTTTTTTTTTCAATTGGTTTTGTTTTTATTTTATTTTTATGACTATTCTACCCTTAACATGCATTGTTTGTAATATGTTGTGCATGTAGATGTGATAATAGGTGATTTTAATTGTATTGATGCCGGGTTTTTTGCTATTGTAAGCCATCAACTACGGCCGATTGGTGCGCTATGTTGATGGCTATTGTGACCCACATTGTATGTTTTCTGTTGTGTTATGTTAATATATTCAGACTTCTCTACATCCAAACAACGAGGGTTCTTCAACAAAAACGGAACTTACCAGTGGTTAGTCGTGGGATATGAACACCAGGACCTAATCGCCTTTATTTTCATGTATTTTATTTATTATTTTTAAAATAAATTTTTTTACTGTTCTGTGGTGTTATATCACAAGTAAAATATTAAAAAAATAATAAAACCGCATGGAAAAGGAAGGCCCTGCCAAAAATTTTTTAAAGTTGGTCCGCGGACGATTCTCGGACCAATGAGAGGTTGGTTTTCGGACCAAAGGCAGCTTAATCCGCCGTTAGCCCGTCGACCATCATGTCGTAATTCCGCGGATTGGTCCGTGTTTCCACCCGAGTGGAAGATACCTGTCCGAGTGACTACTGTAAGCTGACTATTGTATGATGAGGACTGAAGACCTAGGATCACTGTAACTTAAACCAACGATTTAGCCAAATAAGTCGATCAAGTCATCTTTTATACATTTAGCTGTTAGAAAAGAAGAAAGAGTAAAAAGAGGCAGAGAACGAGAATTGAGAGATTGAGGAGACTTCTTTCTTTTTCTGGTCTTTTAGGTTTCTTTTTGGAATATCACAACTTTATATACTCCTCGCCTACCGAACTTTCCACAGCGGCTGGTAAAAATATCTATGCGTCTCGCTTTTTAGTGTGCTATTTCGCTAATTAGATGTGCAGGTTGTTGAAATAAGGTCATTTTTGTAGTCGTGGTCGGCGGACAGCGACTAGTTCTCTGGCACGGTTCCTGTCGCACAGTGAATTCCGAAAACTAGACAAGGGCAGTGGGCCAGTAATAAATGTCGTCCTGGGCAAAGTGCCAAGATTTAATTGGTCTCGGCGCGAAACGTTCCAATATTCAGCTGTTTCCAACAATTGGGTCGAGCCCATATCCATTTGAGAGTCAACAGCTGAATATTGGAACGTTTCGCGTTGAGGCCAATTAAATCATGGCACTTTGCCCAGAACTTTTGCTACTGCTTGTTTGGGCACACCGTGTGTCGCCCATCCACGTTATTCTTCTGAAACGCAAACTTTCTGCTACCTTTACGCTTTTCAACAAAATAATGAACAGAGAAGGTGGACTTTGAAAATATAGATTTATTCTGACTCGTGGCATAGACTGAATGAGATCATGAGCAGATTATGTATGTACAATCAATCGATAACAGAAAAGTAACCGAGAAATTTAAAATTCACGGGGATTGAGCAAGATTTACACGTGGGGACTAGGTGTCATCGGGTGCTTGAGATTCTTCAGTAGAAGGTCACCTGGGTCCTCGAAGGCCGCAGGTCTTCTGAGCTGGCCCACAAGGCGCCCTGGCTCTGCTGGGTAGCCAACGCTTCCGCATGCTGCACTATTGAGATCTGAAAATACAGTAATCTAAGCTCTTTTGGTCAAACGAACCTGTCGTTTCGACTGAAATTTGGACTTTCCGTTCTGCTTTTCGACACTTCCATTCTCTAAGGACGGGGCCTCGCCAATCATCGAAATGGCCTGCAAAGAGCAATATAACTATAGACAACAAAAGCCAACCTTCTGGATGCTCTTCGGCCGGGTGGGGGTCGGATCCTTGCCAACGCCTTCTTTGAATGCCTGCACGTGGACCCAGATCATGGCCAATAGGACGAGGGATTGCAGCGAAAACATGACGAAGAAGACAAAGGAAGGAGACCAAGGGACGGTGATTCTAAAAGAGGTTGATTCAGAATGGGAAGGAAGCCAACCTGTAGATGAGGGCATAGACGAGGGTCGATACGACCAGGGCCACGTCTGCCCCAATGCCAAACAAGGAAAACACACGGCCGACTTCAGTCGGAGGAATGACCTGCGAATTAGGTTAGAAAGAAAGGCAAAGAGGGAGACCTGTGTCATGAAGGAGACGGCGGCCGGTTGGATGAGGCCGGCGAAGAGACCGACGATGTTGGCTATGTACATGACGGTGTCACTGGTGGAACAGGCGATGAGGAGGGTGCGGAGACAGGAGGAGAAGAGGCCTGGACGGAAGCGAGGGTAAACAAGAGGACGAAGGACAAACCTATGAGGATGATTGTGGTTTCACGCAGTTTCAGCAGCTTCTTGAACACGATCAGACCGGATACCGTACCGATCAGCACTGAAAATAAATTGATTAGCCATAGGGTAACCCTTTGAAGAATCGTAAAGCAGTAGTAAGACGAACACAATGTGTATCCACATCCATTCCAGAATCCGAGGTCCCTGGTGTCCCATCCGAGGGCCCCGTGGTCCATCCGCCGGAATACAAAGGTGTTGATGAGCCCGCTGGTCCTGGTCTCAACGGCAGAGGTGTAACTGATCATCAGGGCAGCTGCTGTCAGGTACATGAACAACCGACGATGGCCCTCGCGCGGCTTTCTAAACAAATTCCCTTTACTCTCTTTAATTACGAAAAATACCTGTAAATTTCGATGCCGGATTTAAGAAGAGAGAACATATCACCGAAGAACTCCCGCAGCTTCTGGGCAGAAGACTTGTTCTTCTTTGGACCGGCTCCAACCGGCCTAATGGCACGGGCTAAACGAGGGAGTTCGAAGAGAGAGAGAGAGGCGGACAAACCGTTGGCTCTGCGGTCGATCTCCTTGAGTCCGGGTTTTTGTGGAATCTTCCACAATGTGTAAATGAAAGCGAGGAGGAAGAGGAACAGCTCAATGTCCATAGCGACGGGGATGGACAGCTGAAGGAAGGAAATGAGAGAGAAAAAGAGGGGACTCACAGCCTCAGCCAGCCCAGCGGCGGAGAAGGCGCCAATGACACTTGCGAGTAATTGGAAGGAGGAGAAGATTCCAGAACGGACGGTCAGCACCTGGGGATCATCGGTCACATCGGCTAGGTATGCATTACACGACACGGGGATCTAAATTAGGGGATTTTGTCCAGCTTAAGATAAGTACTTACCATCGCAATAAATCCAGTCATTCCTGAAACGAAGCCAAATATGAGGGTAGTCCAGTAGGGGGTAGCCACGGAAGCCGACAGCGTCAGAAGAAAACCCAGCTCGGCCACGGCGATTCCGGTCAGACCCAGCAGGATGTTAGTCTTTCGGCCACAACGGTCTCCATAGGCTCCTAAAACACATGGATCAGATATCAAGAGAGTGAGAGAGAGAGAGTGAGAGAGAGTGAGAGAGAGTGAGAGAGAGAGAGTGAGAGAGAGAGTGAGAGAGAGAGAGAGAGAGAGAGAGAGAGAGAGAGTGAGAGAGAGAGAGTGAGAGAGAGAGAGTGAGAGAGAGAGAGAGAGAGAGAGAGAGAGAGAGAGAGAGAGAGAGAGAGAGAGAGAGAGAGAGAGAGAGAGAGAGAGAGAGAGAGAGAGAGAGAGAGAGAGAGAGAGAGAGAGAGAGAGAGAGAGAGAGAGAGAGAGAGAGAGAGAGAGAGAGAGAGAGAGAGAGAGAGAGCTACCCGCCTAGAATAACATCCGCGACAACGGCGGGGAGGAGGTAGGCGAGGGCATTGAACAGCGTCCATTCGGCAGCGTGCTCCTGAACTCTGTCTTCTATCAGAGCGTCACTGAAAAATTACAGTTGGAAAGCCTGGGTTTAAAATATACGGTTAAATATTTAATTGAGGTTGTCAGTCAGTTTTAAATGTGAAGGCGTGTCGACGATATTTTTAGAATGCCGACTTTTGTGTGTCGCAAGCGGCTGAATCCATATGTGATTATGCCGGCAACTAGAAAATGGGCAGTAAGCAAGAAAATGCTATTTTCCTTTTTATTCTTGAAATGTAACAATAAAAACTGTTAAAAAGACGAATAATCAATATCGACTTCAACAAAGGCTGCGGACAAATTTAAAATTTTTAGAATTCCCGCGTTGGCCGCAGAGCATGGATACTGACGTAAATTTTAAAATTGCATTTTTTAAAAATATACAGCAAAAAATAAAAACTTTTAAAACTCACTTAATTTGATAGCAGTTGACGGAGGCATCGCCTTGGTAGTAGATTTGACATATCCTGAATGTCAACTTTCTCAAGCACAAAATACAAATACCTCCTGTAGACGCCTGGAGCTTGAAAAGTATTGCCAAAAACATAGCCGAGGTAAACGAGGAAAACTATGGGCTCTACGGTGAGATGGGAGAAGGACAGCCAGCTACGCACGGCCGACAGGCGCCACGGCATTCACGGGGCACTGGAAACAGAGCATAGGGAATGGCATGGAAATCAACGGAGAGAAAAAAAAGGAGGAAGTCGAAAACTAAATGAAACAAACTATTGAGTGGAAATAAAAAAAGAGATAAAAGTGAGAAAAGGTCGAAGAATTAAGATAAGGAATGAAAGTGGAGGGAAAAACAGAGAGGGTGGGAGAGGAGATAGATGAGAGAGATAGACAGAGAGAGACATTTAGAAAATCTTGTTTGAAATCCAGAGAGACCGAAGTGAGACCATTAATCCTAGCTATTTACAGTGCCCAGTGACGTTTTGTCACAGGACGAGGGGTCATTCGGTGGCTGTGAGTCAGTCAATTGAGATAACGAGGACTACGGAGGCAGTGCATTTGGGTGGGTGGAACAATCAAATGTTATCGGAGGATACCGGAAGACACGGAAACGAGGTTAACTGGGGGCAAAGGACACCGCGTGAATATTTGTGAAAGGAAGGTTTTATCGAAGCGAAAAACAATGTGCGACGCGATCAAGGACACGGCTGCAGGTGGACGAAGCAAGGGAGGGCGGAAGGCCAAAGGGTCGGAGATTCCCCTCTTGAAAGGGATTACAGGCCTTTTCATATGCTCTTTAGAAAAAGGGCGCAGGACAAAGGAGGCAAAAGAGGACGAAAGAGATTCCAAATAATTTTTAAAGGGGGAGAGAATTAGAATGTGACAGAGACAAGTACTTAAAGAAGGGAAAACTAACTAAAAAGTGGGTTTTTCTTGGAAAAGGCATGCAGTCATAATAACTTGGAAACATTAAAATAGACGGGAAATAAAAGGTAACAATGTAAACACTAAAAGTTCCTCGTATCCCTAGCGTTGATTCCAATAGAAATTGCACAAAAGCAAAGGCGAGGCTTAAACCGCTTGAACTGGGTGAAGAAGGTCGTCTGCGCGGGAAAGGGCAGACAGAGGTCGGTTTGTGGCGGATCGATGACCCATCTGATCAGCAAAAGATGCGATTTATATGGGACACAACACGGGGACGCCGGTCAAAGAATCAGCCTATTCCTAAATCGATGTTTTGTTTGATAAACTGGTTTTAATTAGAAAAGAAACATCGAAAACCACAAATTGGCGGGAAAGTTGGTGTCTTTGTTTCGAAAATGTAGACAGCGGCTGTACAATGAGGGCGCGAAAGCAAATTCGAAGACGACAGACAGAAATATTTAATGACACAATAAAGTTTTAAATGTAAATCAGTTAGTTAAATGAAAAATCGATGATAACAATTTGAGTGAACTCGTCCAGATAGCATCTCTTAGGAGCAAAAGAACCAACGTGTTATCTCTCTCTCTTTTACAGCTTCTGCTAGTTTATCAACTGGAAATTCCTTCGCTTAGTTCATCTCTTCCCAAAGTTCGGTAGAAAGGCTCTTTTTGACGGTTCCGCACGTAAACTGTGCTTTCGAGCGTTGTCTGTCTGGAATATACACTTGGATTGTCTTCTGTCGGTGTTAATAATCTTTTGAAGAGAGATAAAGACGGAGACTGCGGAAAGAGAAGAAGATAACGATGCGCCAAACGGAGACCCGTTTCAACAGGCGAAAATCAAAAATCAGCTGCGCGGCGCAAGAATTCGGTAGAAACCATTATTCTTGGCGTAGATCTGTGGGAGTTGATTTATGTCTTGATTTCTATTCTTCCGTCTGGAAACTGAAGCTTTGGTTTCTTTTCCTTTCATCACAAAGGCCTTCCAGGAATACAGGTCATTGAGAAATTGAAAGACACCAAGCTTTCACGGCCAGGTAGAAATCAGTGAAACTAGCAATCATTGTCTGTTCTTTGTCGAAAATGTAAGTCACCTCATTCCTTAATCTTTGTCTATTTTCTTGTTTTTCCTATCCATCACGTGTATTCTCAAAAGAGCAAAAACAGAACATCTGATGACGGGGGTATTTGCTGTTTTCGAGGATTCCCTGATAAGAAGTTAACGGTCATTGCAAGGTTTTGTGGGTTCGTGTACACAAACGGTCGCAAAGAAGGCGAAAACACACGTAAAGGCACAGAAAACGGTCGCCAGAAGGATGGGACTGATTTCAAGGGCTGGAAAGAAAGACATTCTTAATTTGCTTCATAAAACATGATGGGTTCCTCTGAGCAAACACTGAAAGAGGGAAAACAAGGAAGAAAAACAAGGAGAGTATTCCGGAGTCTCAGTTGCGGCAGGGAAGATAAGTCTGTTGTAATTCTCTGTTAAACTAATCGAATGAAGACTGAAATCAGCCTTCTATTCCTGTTTTCAGTGAAACAGGAAGGCGCTTTCCCCGAGGAAACAACCGCGCCCAAACTGGTCGAAAACATTCATTTTGGTTTCGGTTCGGTCGCAATGACGCATGGAATTAGCATAAGAATGAGGGAAATCGGAGGAAAAGAAAGGATCTTTGATGTATGGAAAGTGAGGGAGAGTAGGGAGAAGTGCTCTGGAGACCACCAGAAGGATAATGATGTCATCTAACTCTCATCTACCAAACAAAACGGCATTTTCTATGAAGGAGGTCTCTGACAAAGGATGTTAACGGCTGTGGGAATGTTTGAATGGAAATGAACGCCGTTCGACGCCTTCTCATCGCCGATTTGGCTTCGTGGGAGAATAAAAAAGAAGAACGAAGCAAAGGAAAATGATAACATACTCTTTTGAAGATACCATCACTATTAAAAGTAGCATAAAAGTAAATGTCGGTGCAAAGATCAAGAATCGATGAGCCGTGAAAGGGTTGAATGGCAGAAACGACGACAATTGCTACCGGTTTGTGTTTGGAATTTGTCGGAAATCCCCTGGGAAGCAGGGAAAAGTTGCTGGCAGCAGTAAACCATGTCGACCGCCCTTATCACACACAAAGGAACTGCAGTGAAAGCTGTGTTTTTGCACACACTTCCACACTGTAGTCGGCGAAACCTGGAAGCGTCAATTGTACTTTTCGGCGGGAGAAATATGGGTTTAGAAGGGTTGGAATGAGAGTGGAAAAAGAAGAGAGAGAGAGAGAGAGAGAGAGAGAGAGAGAGAGAGAGAGAGAGACCTTCGAGTTGAGGTTAGGAGAAAATAAAATAAAGAAGACGAGCCCTAATAAAAGTAACCCAGAGATAAAGGTACCTTTAATCGCAATTTGACGTAGTGGTGATTGAAAATTAGGAACCACAAGTCAAACAATCTTTTCAGACAAGGAAACATTCCAGAATCACTGTGTACCGGCAGTAATCGTCATAATACTACGAACAAAGTGGGAATTTAAAAAAATCTATCCGGAAAAATTCAATAAAATCCAACAGAAACTACTTGGTAAAGAGACTTTAGAGCAGATTGGGTCCACCGGGTGTTTTCGGTGGAATCATTTGTATTCTGTGATACAAGGGACACATCAACAGTAAACAATGGAAGTGTACTTAAGAGATAATTTGACTGTTCCTGGCGGTTTCTCTTCAGATTCCGTCACTATCGCACGGATTTCCGGAGGAAAGGAGTACACTTTAATTGAGAGCTAAGACTGGGGGAATGCAATGTGCCAACTATAAAAAGTCCAATGACATTCCAAGTAAGCATTCTTAGCTCGTAAGGAACCTCCATCGAACCTTCCATTGTAAGTTGGTGCACTGGACAACGGTCAGTGGCCAACGACTACGACTTTTTGTTTGGTTCTAAGGATATTTCGATGGAAGCTGTGAATGCTATATATGACTCTTCCATATGAAAAGGTTTACTATAAGCCTCCAAAGAACTGACAAGCAAATCAAAGCCAATGTCGCCTGGGAGAAAGAAGAGTAAATGTGGCCTTTACTCGGCCGGAGGAAGGCGGGAGTAGCAGTGGCACAGAAGAGTACATAACTCGTTGATTCTGACGAGGCTCATTCTATTTGCCGAAAGATCGCGCAACGTCCAGACGGGGAAACGAACTCTGACCCGAAGGAATCGGAATTCCGAACTTTTCTTATTCCAATCAAAAGTAAAGGGCTAGGCTAGGCTTGCTAGCAACAAACAGAAAGAATTACAACGTCGTAGATAATTAATTTATAATTGCGCCAAACCCATTTCATCCCTCCTCTGATGGTGCAAAGTCGATTGTTGTCAAAATGTGGCCTGCGACTGAGTGTTAATCTCCATTTTTCTGTTTTGTCATCATTAACCTGACATTTACCTCAGGTTGAATAACAGAGTTGTGTGAGCAGAGATTACTTTGTTTGCAGAGAAAGCCTGTGGATACAGTGTGAGACCAAGCAGTTCACAAAGAATGCTTCCGCCAAAGAGACATGGTTTCTGGCATTCTATGTCGAGGATACAAAAAAGCAGCGTTGGCAAGTGGCACAACCCGTTATAAAAAGTTTAACCGGTGGTATTTAACAAAATGGTCTATCGTTGGATGGATGGTGGTCGGTAATCGGGATTCGCGAGTGCTGCGCCGATTACCCGCTCCGATTTGGGCAACGATGCGCGTCCGTCGGCAAAATAGAGCCGTTTTCCAGAATTATTCGATCGAAAATAGAGAGAGGAGTGATTTAAATGTATTCATTTGAAAGTTTGACGTCATCTCGGAAGACAGACAATGGGTGAGGCAGACTTGTGGCAAACACAGGGGAAGTGTTATCCGGTGAAGTAACATTCTGGTCGTGTTTTGGCCCGTCTTTGCCCTGCCTCACACAAAAGTATGTGACAAACCCACACAGAAGGAAAGCTACCTTTTGAATGGAATTGGGGAAAGAACACTATATTCCAGTAGAATTGAACTATCCCTGGTCATACTTATTTCGTTCGATCCTACTGTGGATTCTTTTTTAACCTTCCACAGTAGCTTGGGTTTCCCCCAAACCGCAATGGATTCTTAGTAAGGCCAAGCTCCCTCCATGCAAAAAAACACCACAAAAGGAGCATATACCTTCAAGTTTATAAGAATCTGAAGGGTTGAATAATAAAGGAGGCAGTTTTATTTCGAAAAACACTATTATCACCAGATCACACAACACTTGTACAGAACTTTCATTGATTCACAGATTGAGGGAATGCGACCGCATCAATGGTTGGAAGAGTAGAGGATGAGAGGACATTGAGTTTAAGAATATAGTCACGTAGCGTGAACCCAGTGCACTTTCCTTTCCGTTGGGAGGAAAAGGCGAAGTAAGATTATGTTGATAGACCACGTACACAGAAATACCATAACGTTTTATTTTAAACGCGTTCTCCATATATCTCAACTCTTCTCTTACTTTCATACTCTCACTTCTTTATTTTCTCCGCGTCTTAAATTTTAGCTAATGCATATCATTCAAGCATGCATACGTTTCAGCAAAAGATTAATTTTCGTGATGACTAAAATAAGCAAACTACAATGATAATTGGGCATTTGTAATGCCGATTGGGAAGATTCATTGCCGGTGAAGATGGTCCTGGATGGTGAAGTCAAAATTTAGATTCTACACCAACCAGGATTGTGCATCCTGGATTTTACCGGCAAACTGGTGGAAAATTAGAACTGAAGCTTTCCAGCTTTCTGCTTTTTGAGTAACATATACACTTCCCCAGGATGACTCCTACACGGTACTTTTACACACTTTTGATATATTGAACCTAATATTCTATTACCTCAGACAAACAAAGAAAACACTTTATGCCGTGATGCCGCCAGAGATTGAAGATGATGTCTATTTTCCTGAAAGAGAAAAAGAAATTCCCGAAGACTTTATCCAGTAGTAGGGGGAGTACAAGTACACAAGGGAGCATTAGGAAATCTACATGGCACACGCACACACAGCTAAAACTCTGTCACTCTGTGTATATACTTATTACTTATCTATGGGGTTGAGAAATTCTGTGGCTGAGATGTGGCGAAGAGAACTCAGGGCGGATGTCATGTGGGCTGAGAGACACATTGCGAGAGAGACGACTACTGCGATCGGCTCTAGCGACGGGAGGGAAATCAATCGATAGGTCGCGAGAACCGATCGATAATCGGTAACCGAGGGGAATCACAATCAATGTAGAATCGAGCGAGAAATCACAGAAATTGACGCTAAAGGTGGTTATGGGTGGGCTATCTAACTGAGGGAGAGAACATGTTTGGGGCAGAAGATCGTGCTATGATATTCGACGACGGCAGGGCGGGCGAAGGCCGCGGGGAGACCGCGGAGCGGGCGCCGGTCGCGTCGGGGGGCCGTCAGAAATATCCTTGGGATGCCAACGGAGAAATATCGGAGGCGGAGATCAGAGAAGGTTTCCGGCGGCCCGGCGACTGCTGGCCGGCGGATGCGCAGGAGACAGCCGGGGCGGGAGATTTGAACGAAAGACGGCGCATCACAATCGGGATATAATCACGTGCAAGGCCACTAGACGAAAGAACGACTGTGAAAGACTCGACGATGAGGTATCCGGGCGGATACGACCGCGAGTCCCCGCGACCTGAAAGCAAAGCATTAGTTGGGAGGAAGAGGAGACTTCTTCTAGTGGGAGATCTGTCTACTTCTCGCTTAAATAAGCCCGTATAAGTAGTTCAAAACAGATTTATAACTCGTCTTGACCTATCACATTAACGCATCAATAGTCGCTCCCCAAAATGATCTGCGTGGGATTTTGCCAGCCGAGATTTGATCGTTTTAAAGAAGTTTTTGGTTGTCGTTTCCAAAGAAACGGTGGTGGCTCATTTGAATGATGCATTGTTTACCGACTTTATCTTAAACCTGCGCAGGTACATGTGATTTACAGGCAACTATGACTATTCCCTCGGAAGTTGAAAAGAATAGAAATAAACTTACATAAACGTATGTGTAACGCATCTTCTGTTCATCAGCTACAAGAAACAATTTGGACTAGAACTAGAAAGTGGAAATTAAGTATTCTCTGAATGAACCAACCATTTCAAAAGGGGGTTTCTTGTGTCGACCGGCTGCTGGCTGCAAGGGGACGGGATGTACAAGGAGACTCACATCTGAAACAATCCGCTCTTTCTATTGATTAAGAGTTTGCAAAAGAAAAGTTTATTCATTGAAATGGTCTTTGACTTTTGAAAGGGAAAAGCGTAAATTCGAGCCGAATTCGGTGACGGAAGGCTGTTTTCCCTTGTGGTGAACCGATTACGGACTGGTTTCGGGCGTTTCTGAAGGGAAACCAGCCGTTTCGGGAAGATTACTAGTTTTCACAAACAATTCAAGCAACGGCAATTAGGAGCAGTTGGGGGAAACGGGAACTTTCAGAATACGGGGTGAAAAGAAAGATAGAGAACAAGGAGAGTTGAAGAATTGTAGAAAGTGTCAAGGAACGTTTGTATGGTAAGGTTACTATATAATAGAGTCTTTTAAAAAATTTGCATTGTTAGTGATTAAAGAAGTATAAGGCTGGTTCCTAGCAGATCATTACAAAGCGGAGCCAGTCTTGCTGTATCTTATCACCGCTGGAGGCCATTGTCAATAGGAGCGAGAGAGCGAGAGATCCGAGAGACGCAGACGTACAAAGGACCTACAGCAGCGACCATTCCACCCGGCTGGTAGCAGGGTCTCTCCTGCCAGCCGACTATCGGCCGGATTTAAATACTCCGTAAGTGTTTTTATAATGGCGGCTGATCGAGTGTTTCAATCGGATGCCAGGGGAGGGGCCAAAGGAAGGCGGCCAGCGGGGTCGCGACACAGTTTCTTCGCCGGTGGGCCGTGACCCGAGAAGCGCCCGATAACATCTCAGATTATAATGAATCCATCTGACGAAAAAGCGCCGACCGAGGACGGAGAGACCGGTTTCTTCCGGAGGCAAAGGGAGGAAAGGCAAGAGAGGGGTTTAATGACATTTATGGGGCACAAGCGTCGATCGGCCATTATCAGCTACCTAAAATGGCGGCTGTCGCTCACGAACTGCCAGCTGGCTGCCACCAACTGCTAACAGCCACAGATTTGAGACCAACTGAAGGGTCAACGAAAAGTCTTTCATTGTGAAAGGTACGTTGTGGTAGCGATCAATGTACTTAAATTTCATGGGAAACAATTGAATGGTAAATTAAACTGCGATGAGATACTTGGACCCCTAAACTAACCTAATTCCTTTCCGAAAATCCGAAAACTCGGGCGTTCGTGGGCGAAGTGGCCACGTTTTCCCACGGCGCGACACGGTTTGCCGCGCTGAAAAAGCGTTCGTCGGCTCGTTAAAATCGGCCTTCGTTCGGGGGAAACGAGCGAGAATGTTGCAAGAAGGAAGGAGGAAGGAGGAAAGGAAAGGGACAGAATACTCGAAAGGAATCTCCTTCGGCTGGGTGTAAAGCGGCCGATCGGCGCAATTTGTAACCGCGAATGGAGATGTCACGCCCGTCCAGTTCCGATCGCTGATAGCAGAAACGTCGTCAAATCTCGGAAATAATAGGAAACGACGGTTGTCCAACACATAAACAAAGGTTTTCCCGGTGTCACTGAGTGGCAGAGCGAAGGCCAAACGAATCGAATGGTTTACTTCTTCAGTACAAATGCCTAATTCTGTGCAGAATGTAAGCTTCTTCTGGCATTCTCAGAGCATGGCTGTTATTCTTTCGACGACGTTTGTTCCAGGCGATGGGCCGATAGTTTGCATACCGTATTCCGCGTGCTCAGCTGCTTTTTCTCTGTTCTCCCACGAGGACAAAGACTGCCTCCGAAGGAAAAAGGAGACCAGTCTTTGGATACGCTCTCTTCCATAAAAAGCATGGTGGAATCATCGTAAACCAAGTTTAATGATGAAGGCATCGAAAGCGAAAAAGTCGTCGTCGCTACTTTTCTTCTCGCCCTTTTGTTCCGTCGATTTCGCGCGAATAACGAGCTGTGTCACACTTTTTGCGAAAAGAAGCAGCGACCGGGGAACTGGCTGCGCTGGCGATGGAACGGGCGGCTTCAAAGGGATCACCACATATGCTATTTTGGGTTTTGTCGAGTGAAATATCGAAGATCTGATAATTAGTGGCAGTTTAAAGGAAGGGAATCAGTTGAAGGACGACAGCAGATGCAACACCCAAAAACTGTCTTCCGATGAAGCACCGCAACCCGCGCTCAGAGAGTTCACGTTCCGCCTGCGCTAAGCAAACTTACTTCAATTACTCTTAAGTTAAAATATTTTTTTTAGTATGCCTAGAATATGGGTCTAGAATGTTACAAAACTTACAATATGACCAAGGGGGAGCAGCCTTCGCCGCCGCCGTCGGCCGTCGACTGACAAACCGCCGCGGCGTTTTTGTATTCGTTTAGAAACTGACACGGAGTATCGATCGCCCAGGGCACTTTTGTGACTATCCTTTGAAACCGAAGGGAGAACGGCCGAGAGGAAAAGAGAAATGCAGGGTTTCGGGGAAACCAAAGGTCTCTGCGGGCGTAATGTGTGTAGAGCGTTCGTGAGGGCTCACGCGCACAGCTGATACAACGGAGGCAGCGACAATACGAAGGTTTTGGGAGAACAAGCAGAGAACAAGCAGAGGGGAAAGAGACGGGCACTTTCACAAGGCGACGTCAGGAGGTGGTGAAACGATTTCTGTTTTCACAGCCAAAACAAGGAGGCAGAGAGAAATGTCTCAAGCCCGTTTGCGATCGAGTGATTCAGAAGTTTCGCAAGCGAAGAAAAGCAGCGCCTGTTGCATACTTTTGATTTAAATCATCAACACACAAATTTCTTTAAAAAAAATAAGACGGTCAAGGCATTTTGGAGGTAAGAGGCCATGTTTGAGTAAAGTAAGGGTTGTTGTGAACTTGTTTGGGTTGGAAGGCGGTAAACAGGCGAACGGTCAACTGAGCACCGACAAGCACCGCCCAGATGACATTGTTTTCCAAGGGAAATCCTGTGGAAAACACCAGAACGAACCTCTTTGGGATTGTGAAACACATTACTGTTTGTGGTAAACAGAGGTATCCTGGAGTTGAACTGCCAAGTTGATCGAGGGACTGGGGAATGAAACTATTCAATCCCAAATTATGATAAACTGTCATTGAGCATTGGAAAAGGCAAATGGAAATCGGCCATAAATGCATGTCGACATGTTGAATACACCGCTCGAAGCACCGGTCTCCTGGAAGATGCGAGTAGTTCCAGGTTTCGAGTGTCCGCCGGCGGGCGAAGAAGGCGCTTCGCGGGCTGTCGTGTCGACATGTTTGCCCGACGAGTCCCTGCGCCACCGCATTCCTCGCGTTAAAAAGAGCCTCCACAGGAGAAGAAGTTGAAACTCCGGTTCTCCCTTCACAACCACGCTCTAATTGTTTCAATTGTAATTCCTACTAAATTCAGTCTAAAACCGTTTCGGAGCAGCGCAGTTCTTTTGCAACGAGTACCTCGGGTCACTGAATATCAAGTGAAAGCTGGAAAGAATGTAAGCCCGTGTTACTGAATCATAAGGGAAAAGTTGACTAGGCGAGAGCTATACTGGTTTCCAGTAGTGTTCAAAGTATCCTTGTGGTTGACGTCACTCTCGTGACAATCGGAGGCTCACGTGTCAATTCGTCGATCGGTTGATATTGGGAAATAGACAACATCAGATTTCAATTGAATTATCTCAAATGAATTTTTCAGAAATTGAAACATGAATGACCTTTCCAAAAATAAAGTTTCTGATGTTTCTTTCGCATCCTATGGAGCTCTACCACCCGATAATGGATTGGAAATCAATAAGCACAAAAGTGGGGATCACGCAAAGAATGGAAAGGTGCGGATTTGTGCAAATGTACAAAACTGCTACAGTGATACTATGTAAAGGTATCTCCTAAAGAAGCTCAGATAAATTAATTTCAAATTACTCTTTTCAGAAGAAAAGTCCGCGCGTTCCCCTTATGGCGCATAAAGATCGGCGGAGAACGGCTATCAAGTGTGCAGCGGAGTCTTTCTTTCTTTCTGCTGCGGCTGTTCTCCCGTCCACAGAAATAGGCAACAAGGGGATTGGTGGAGGGAATTCAGCCGCCGTTCCTTTGGAACAAGAGAGAATGAGGGAGACTCCGGACGAAGAGCGACTGTAGCGAATCGGAAGTGACGGCAGCGCCGATCGATTTTCGCCAAACAAATCGCGCTCTGTGCTCTTGACTAAGCCTCTGACTGTCCGCTCGCCCGAACAGTACTCCCATTTCAAACGACGGGTGGATCAGAGAGAAGTGGTGGATACGGGTGAAAGAGTGTTTAGCGAACATTATAAAGTTTCCTATAACTTTCCCAGTTTTATGTCTTCTTGGAATGCATTCTTGCTACCGGCAGATTGATGGAAAGTAAAGAAAGGGAAGATGGATGATTTTAGCAAAAAGGATGGAAGAAGGAGCAGACGGGGTGTAAAGTGCGTGTTTCCCCACGCAACCCAGGCGATGTGTGAACCGCGGAGGAGGCGAATCCGCCCTTTATTTATTTGTCAGAAGAGGCTTAGAGGAACAAGTGAATTTTACGGACACTTCCATTTACTAAATACTTAATTTTACTAGCACTGTAAATTTGAAACGGTATCCGACAAAAGGAATTATGTGTAGAATTATGTGTAAGCCGAAAAATGAGAAAGCCGCCTTTTCTCGGGGTTTCAAAGGCATATTACTTTTTATACTATTTTTCTCTAGCAGTCTAATAAATATAAAGTAAACGACAGTCATTTGAGAATTTCGAACTGAAATGTGTTTTCAGTTCGGAAAGAGTTCGAATCGATCGTCGGTCGCCTTCCAACTCACCCGATGGACAGCCACAGCCAGTTCCAGTCGATTATGCTAATGAACAGAAGACTGAAAGAATCAATAGAATTAAGGGTTACGGTACCCACATGAAGGGTGTCGCAGGGACCGGGCGGTCGCAATGAAAGACGAAATGAAAGACATTGGGCACACTAACTCTAGAAGACAAGCAGCTATCAATATCTGAAGGGGCTCTGTTTGCTTCAGAGGCAATTCCTACCTTAATAACAAACAAACAAACACTGGTTCTGTACAGGAGGGGAGGTTAATGTCCCCAGATTGTGCTGTGGTTGTGGTCCAACTAAAACTTTTACTTTACAATGAACATATTGAGATTTACCAGCAGGTTTTCTGGGAAATCCGTTCTGGAGAAATCTCCAAAAAGGTGTTGGCCGAAGTTCGGGCCGGTGCCGAAGCCCTCTATAAGAACATACGATCATACGTTTAAATAGGGATATCTTTCAGGCCAGTAGACTACGAACTATCAAATTTGTAATGACAAAACAAACCGGCAAATATTCCGCCTGGGTCCTCGGAATGTTTTCTGCGTGGAGAAGTGCCTTCACAGGAAAAGACGGAGGATCCGGGAGAGGACTGGGTGACTGAGTTGAGTCTCGAACGGAATCCACTGTCTTCGTCATCTTCCTTCTCCTTCTTCTTCCCGTACAATTCAAATGGATCAACCTCCAGAAGATGGGTCCTGAAACGAAAACAGTTTATACACACAATGTATTTCCAGATAACTTTGATTTAAGAATTCAAATTTAATCAACTTAAAATTACGATTTTGAAAAAAAATCAATTTCTAATTATCTCGTTTGTTTCCTTTGGCAAAAAGAAACAAATATGAGTTGCTACATAAAGGATCTCGAACACAAACGTATTTGTCCTAACGTGTCGATGTGTGTTCGATCCCATTCTCTGCCTCACCTGTCCGGAGTGATCCTGTGGTCTGGTGAACTGCCAACTCCACTGTCCGGACTCTTCTTGATGTCAGGAGCAAAGAGATCTGACTCTGAGGGAATGAAAGAGAAGGGATCGATGGGAGAATGCACGGAAACCATCTGAATTTAACATTGCATAGGCTCGCTGGTTTAAACAAACGATGTCACTCTGTTCCTGTGGAACATTACAGGCACGATTCTGATCGCGGTGACGACGGAGGGTTTTTGATGAACTGAAACGTTGCATGAATGAAGCTATGTTTCTATTCTACCGGAAGACTCCACTACAATTTTCACACTTCCAAGGTCCCATTATAACGTGCATGTGGGAGTGACGACGCAGCTCCTTCTCGGTCTCAAATGCCTAGAAGAAATTAGTTCTGGCATTTAGGTGATTCTCTAACCTGGCGACAGTTGGAGCATTTGTAGGGGAACATGTCCTCGCGGCTATGGGCGGCCGAATGACGCATTAGGGAGGCTTCTGTTGGAAACAGCAGACGACACTTGCGGCAGGTATGCAACTGAAAGGAAAAGTAAAGAAAGCAATTACGAAGTGTGTGTGTGAGTGAGTGATTGAGTGAGTCAGTGAGTCAGGGAGGGAGTGAGGGAGACATTGGACAAATCAGTACTCACTCTGTTCTTGTTCTCCGTGATGTAGGTCTCAATCTCGTGCTCCGGCAGTTGTTGGTCTCTGACGCAGTTCATTTGCTTCGTCGTCTGCGGTTCCTCCACTGGCTTAACTTGTGGTGTTGGTGGCTCCTGTTTTGGAATCAACTAAACATTTACTATTAAATGCCTGTAAATCTCAACCAACTGATTCATCGAATTTGTGTATGAGGAGGCCGTAGGTAATGGGAATGTCGTTTTCCTCATTGTCGGAGATCGCACCCGCATGGTACCTAAAACAGAATCTACAGCTGTTTCCATTCAAAACTCACGCAGCCAAGTCATCGGCCGACAGATTGGCTTCGATGCGGCTCTTCAGGAGTTGGTTCGTCTCCAAACGCTTGGCGTTTCTAGAAAAAGTTTATTGTTTTGTCTTGGCAGGGCTTACCCCTGGCCCATGTGTTTCTGTCGGTCTGGACACTTGTGTTGGTAGAGATTCGAGCGGAATTTATAAGTCTGAACTAATTGCATTACTTTATAAGAAGGACATACCTTGAAGCAGTATTTGCATTTGAAGGGGCGGTCGTTCGAGTGTTTCACGGCGTGTTGTTTCAGGTACCAGACCGAATTGAACAACTTTCCGCAGTCCTTAAATCGATTTTAGACAAATCCATCCATTCTAATGGTTTGTAGATGATCTTCTGAAGCTGTTTTCCTGCCTTACCTTGCACTGGCACTGTTGGTTCTTCTCCAAAGTGATGTTGATGTGATCTACCTCCGATGGACATATGACAACTGGTGGCGGAGGAGGGGGATCATTCTGAATTCCTTCCTCAATTAGGAATCTAAGATTAAGTACCGGCTTTGGTGCCAGTACGATCAGCTCGTCCGGCCGCTGCTGTTGCATGTACATAGGAGGATCTGTGAAGAAGGGGTAACTCATCGCGGAGAAGTCCCCCATGGCGGCGGGACGAGAGGACGCCTATCTGAAATTCTGGATGAAGGGAAGACTGAGAGCATGAGAGAATATAAAGAAATAAAACGAGAAAATATATTTTGCGGAAACAAGGGGAAAGGGCAGACATACATAGTATGCACATGGTGGAAAGGGAGATATACAACTAAAAACTATAAAAGAGAGCAATAGGGAAAGGAAGAGAGAGAATGGGAGACAGAGAAAATGAAAGGGAGAATTGGGAAATTTGTGCAAGAAGAATCGAAGGAGGAAAATAAAAAAGGTCAGACAATGTTCAGACAATGTTACAAGAGCTTTCTTTTGCAGCAATTTTGCTTCATCACTGTTTACTGCTTACACAAAATCTAACAAATCCCAGCAAGCTCGCAAAACTGTTACAGTTGTAATCACAGAGCTTGTTTTGATTTCACAAAAGTGTTGTGGTATGTCTTACTTTCACCTTTGTTCTAATTTCCCCTTTGAGCCCCTGGCTGCGTGTGGGAGTGGTTCAGCGCCCGTCGGCCATTGCGTAATCGGTGCTCCAAATGCCTCCAGGGCGATAAGAAGAGTAGCCGACTGCTATCAGTGGAGGTCAGTTTAAACAGAGAGAAAACACAAACTGCAGAACCACGGCCATCGCTTTTAGACAACATTTGAAAACACTTCACTTACGAATTTTCAAATCTCAGTGCAACGGATTTTAATCAAACTAGGATGGATACAGTTCATATAGATGGATTCGTGAAAAGAAGCAAACAATCCGAAATGTTTGCGTGTAGATCAATTTCAAGGTTTCCTATTTAGTATAAAAAATCGAGCCCGGTTTCATTAAAGTTGATTTTATTGTAAGCATTCTAACTCCTAAAAAGTTGAAATAAGTATATTTTCAAGAAGAGACTCAAAAGGTGGTGGTCAACCCTATTCCTAACTACCGTAGTCTTTTGAAACTGTTCGAATAAATATTTGTGTTGTTTGCTGTTCTGAACCAACCGGAACCTCCTGGAGACGGCTGTGGCTGGGCTGGTCATTCTAGGAGACTGGAGATTCTGATAAGAAAAGATGACCAGCGGGCAAAAGGCAAACAGACTGCGAACTGGAGACACTCGTGTCCAGATAAAGTTGCGGGCTATGGACAGCTGGGATTCAAAGGGAAGGGCAAGTGGTCCGGAAGGCTTCGGCTGAAGCCAGTATATATGAAGTAAATTAGGCGTAAACGGCGGTCCGTTGTGCCGACCGGTCGGCCCGGATCGCCGTTTTTTCCGTGGCCGCGCAACCTCAGATTATGTGGATCCTGAATGATGAGCTGGACAGACGAGTACAGTCAAATACTCAATGACCGGTAGTTGCAGACGTAAGGCAAATTAGTTGGAAGTCAGATGGGACTACAGTGGTCAAAGAGGGGTTGGACAAAGAAGTTCTCAAAACCAAGAGACGATATAACTAGATAATAAAGAGATGAGCAGAAGATAACAGTAAGAGAGGAATAAGGAAATAAGTAAAGGGAAAGATCACTGATGTAGAAAACAAGATTCGAAAGAGCCAAGTATCAAACCTTCTTCTATACTCCCCACATCTCCCTCGGAATTCAGTGTCCGGTATGTTATGATAAGTGAAAATCTGGTGATAGATAGGGAAAGGACGGCTTTCTCCGCTGAGCGAACGGCAAACAAGTATCTCCTTTTCCAGTAGCAGCCGAAACCGCGGAACACGCAAATAAAACGGCCAGTGACCGCTTCCGAAGACGACGGGTTCAAAGGGCGCACGAACGAGTGGTTCTCTCTCTCTCTCTCTCTCTCTCTCTCTCTCTCTCTATCTCTATCTCTTTCTCTCTCTGTCTCTCTCTGTCTCTGTCTCTGTCTGTCTGTCTCTCTCTCTCTCTCTCTCTCTCTCTCTCTCTCTGTCTCTCTCTCTCTCTCTCTTTCTCTCTCTGTCTCTCTCTGTCTCTCTCTGTCTCTCTCTCTCCACAATCAAATTCAGGGTACCTTAGAAAGGTAGTAAGAGTGTGGCAGTACGAAATGTGTCTGAGTGGTGGATTAGAATCGCAAAGGTCCGCAGGCAATTCCCGATGGAAACCCCAATGGTTCTTGTGAACAGGTAAAATCAAAAGAGCTTACGATTTGAGCAATGGAAAATACATGACAAAAGAAAGTGTGAGGTGTTTTCAGAGTAAGAAAAGGTAGAAAAAGAGTTCTATCCCTTGGAAGGGGCGTGTCCTTATCGGCTGATCTGACCGCAGCCGATGGCCGATGGAGATGTCACCGACGACCTCCGGAAGAACAGCTCATTAAAGGACCGATGGGAGACTCAATTGCACACCGGCACTGGTGACAACTGACAGTCTCGTGTCGTCAGTTTAGTCGACGAAGGCTTGGGAATACAGACCAAAGAGAATTTCAATTAACAACATATTTGCAAACAATGGGTGGATCGAAGCACTGGGAGGGAAATGAAGCATGTTGTTCATTAAATACCCATTTGACAGAATATAGTGACATTTAAGTCGACTATTTATAAAACGGTGAGAATTCAACAGGTACTTTTTGCCCTTGGACTTCTCGTACTCAGGGTGATCTGATGAACCAATCGCAGACGCAAACGGTTGTATAAAATGTCTAACAACTTTCTTTCAAACAGCATCAACCAATTTTTGTCCTTCATTTGTCGCGCAATATTTTGTCTAGAATACAGTGTTTGAAATGTCAGGCAATTTTGAACATGTCGAAGCTTGGTCATGCGAATTTTCGTAATCAAATGTTTGTGTTTGACAAAGTCTCGGGGCTCAATTCCTCTTCCTTCGCGCAGATGCTCCCGTAAGCGAGAAATCATTTATCGACATAACAAGCGCAGAGAATAGATTATCAAACTGACCATGAAAGTAACCACGGAAACTTTACATTTTGTTGTCCAGCTCAAAATGAAAGCTATTCGTCTGTACCAACACAAGAACTACATGGTTGATTACAGTCGTTGCGCGTTCATTAAAAGACCCAGTTTCTGAAACTTTATCCAACACCTAAGATCCAGTGGCCCTTGGCTGTCTTACCTCCTGACCCGTAAATCTCGCGATATCTGGATCTGCGGCTGCCGCACTGTGCTTAACTCAATCGCCGTGCCGTAAAAGGTCTTTGGCGGCGGATTGAGATGTGGCGGAATTACGGTAGCCGTCACTACCTTCTCGGCCTCGGCTGACCTTTCCCGACCGCTTATCTCAGGCATCTGACCGCTGATTTATTCGAGACGAGTAGTAATAGGAACAGAACCACTTTACTCGAATGTTGCGCAAGCAGGGTCGTATCTCAAGGATTGCGGACTCCCGGAGATAACGCAGTTAAGTGGGGTGGGGAATATATTTCTGGAATTCAAACTACTCGCCTGCTTCAGGTAACTCTCCATCGCTGAAAGTTAGGGGTTGAACGTGAAATTGCTATGAACGTCTAACCACAGCATCTATCTACAGCTGCCCCTAGGTCTACCTCTAGGACCTGCTCTTACCGCCTCGTATCTCAGCTGATCGTATGGTGGACAGTGGTTGCGGGGCTGTTTTTCTGCCTCGGAGAGACGCTGTAACAGGAGGGCCCGGATACGACGGACGAAACGCAAAAAACAAATGAGAAGCCACCGACACAGACAACCAGTAAATGAAGTCTTAGGTTCTTCTGGGGGTTTTCTCCAAACGGAGAGATTTAGGCTTTATGTTTTACAAGGTAATAGGGACATCCCTATACGCCCGTTTTATAATAAACATAAAAAGGATGTTCTAGAAAAGTTCATAAACACCAGAATGGCAGCGAACGACTAGATACTGTTGGGATCAAAGCGTTTTGTTATCTTTCACCTCTTCTTTCTTTTGAACTCATCCTATTTTTCACTTTTTGTATATGCCTCTACCGCTGCTGTCTCGGCCTTTGCACCAATCTGTCGGCGTTTGAACCAGCCAAGCCTACAGACCCTTACAATATGCAAATTACTTCAGAAAATTGTCATTTCTCTTCGTCTACATTCAACCGATCATGATTTTCTTATGTCCACTTCTTTCGAATGCTCAAAAGATGTTTTGATTCTGGGTTTCTCGAAATGAAATCCCCTATCAACTTGGAGTATTCGTAAAGTGGTGGTCATAAAATGCCCCAGTGTCCTCCATGGAAACGAAGGGAAAGTTGGGTGGTCAGCGGTCTTTATTGCGGTTTCCGGTGCCTGCGGCCATTTTCAAATCGATGGCTGCCCTCTGTGAAACCGAACCTCAGCAGTGCACCTGACCACGCTGACGTCACCAGGGCCGCCTCTGGCTACTTTACTAAACGCGGCAACCGAATTCCACCGGTTAACGCACGGCTTTGGCAAATTCAACGAAAAATGGGCTCATTGTAAAGTAAGGGGAGATGGGATTATGGCCATATGGGGATTAGGTGCGCCGAAATTTCAAAAAAATCAAGGCAGGTAGAGACTTGAGGGCCTTTCTTGGGGAAAAAACATCACCCGAGGGTTAACTTTTTGATTACAGGAAGAAAAAGAAATAGAGAGAGGAGCAAGAAGGAAAACAAGACAGTTAGCATGGACATGAATGAAGAGACAAGGTACATAATCTTCAGCGCTCAGGTATCTCTATGCAAGTTTGGGGGGAGGGAAGTAGAAGTGTAATGAGGGATGATTCTTACAATGCATGTTTCGCATAAATTAAAGCACTTAGCCATGTCAAGGGCGATAGAGAGAGATGGGAAGGGTAGGTGCAGAAATAAGCTTTTCCCTCCCTGGGAGGTCCATCGTGAATTTCGAAGTAAACGCAGGGGCGGGCATTTTCAAAGGCTCTCGACGATGACCATTTCACGCCTCACAGGTGGACGAACGCGCAAAAACGAGCAATTTCGAGCAGGCGAAAGGGCGACGCGGCGGGTGGCAATAGCCGCCCAGCTGGCGGCAAGGGGATGACCACGGCTGTCACGAGGGAGTGGTCATCTACCAGAAAAGGAAACAGTTCTGTAAAAAGTCATTTTAAGAACTCTGGATTTGCGCCTTCAACAAACGGCCACATGAAACGCGGACTCCAGTGGACGGACTGGGGGCTCCTGGCCGTGCCGTTCTGGTCAATGCTCACTTGGAGGCCGAGTCAAAGTGACCATACCACCCAGGAGCCTAAAGGACCACCGTGCTTCCAGGCGTAAAAGTCGAGTGAGTGGCCGTTCGCCCGAGGCGTAGCGTACAAAGGACGTCGTCCGTCGGTGCCGGCAGACACGCATTCATCGGACGATGAGGCATCTTGCCGTACAGTACGCGCGGGGCTAGGCACTGCCAGCCGGACGGCTGATTAGGCCTACATTTGTACACATTTTAAGGCTGCTACACGGCGATGACCACACGCACAGACGCGGGAAATTGAAAGGGCGGTCAGGAAGAGGAAGTGGATCAGTGGAACCTCTAAGAGTACGGGGAATGGCCAGTCAAGGCAACTTATTCGATGTCCTTCGGTCTGTCTGAGCCACTCAGCCGCGTTGTACAACAAGGGTGATCTAAGTGGACCTACGTCTGGGTATCTTTTCAAAAGAAAATACAAAAATCGAAAGGACGTGGGCAAAACCGTCCGTTCTTAAATTACCAACGCTGGGCAATGGCGAACTCTAGGCATGGGTAGTTTTTTTCCTGATGCTTTCTGTGAATTGGCATTTTCCAATTTCGCAAATTTGAAATTTTCATTCAAGTAGTTGAAATTTTAAACGATGGCTTTCCAGGCAAGGGTGAATTGAGCTCCGTAAGGTAGAAAAAAAACAATGTTAAACAGGGTTACTTGCTTACAGTAGAAAAGAGCTGCCGTTGAAAAGGGAAAATAACTTTTTAAGATTAGAGTAACGATCCATCACAAGTGAAACAATAGAATATTATTAGCTTTGAAAATAAAGTCATCTGAATGAAACCTCAGAATCTGGCGTTATTGAGAGACCTGGCTGTGGGGATGAGTCGAATGACCCTAGTAGTTGTGAAAGCGTTTGACGGGGGGAGAGGGCATTTCCATGCACGCTACGTCAGCCGCTCAAACACATTTGATTAAACAAACTGGAAAAGCTGAATGCCTGGCCGTCGTCCGGGCAGATGACCGGCCGAGGGCAAACAGAAGTTCCGTCAACTGGTTACGATACGACCTCGCCGACCGGACGGAGCGACAGGAAAAAGCCTGATAGCCACGTTGCGGAGCAGCGGATGCAAAGGGAGAGGACACGGATTGAGGGATCAGGGAGGGATGCCCTTTGAAAACAAGGAGGGAAGCACCAAACAGAAGACGTTCTTTTCAATTGATGCAAGTAAAAGGCACAAATACAGAGTGTGCGAGTGAGCGTGTGAAGGTGCGAGTGAAACTGTGAAGCACGAATAACACAATAACAACACAGTGTTAGTGGAATACATAATTTATGGTGCACTGGTTTTAGCAACTGACCTGATTGAAAAACGAATTATTGTTTTCTTCTAACGTTTAAAATGGGCGATCGTATAAGCAAATTGGCAATCATTTTCGATATTTTCACGGAGGCGTTTGGCATCATAGTGTACGATGACCCAGTGTCAGAATGATTCTTTTAACTTTGTGTTCAGAAACAAGTATTGGTTAGTCAGGAGTCATGAACTATGCGGAGGAGTAGGAATGGGTGTAATGAGTAAGAATCATACAAATGTGGCTAGACACTTTGTTTGTTTTGAAGATTCTGTATGGGGTAAAGTAGATTTGTAAGTTACACGAAATATTTCCAAACGATTTCTTTGCCCGTATGTCGCAACCCCGTCTGTATGGTCAGCGCAGTTTTGTTGGTTTTCGCCTACGTCATCAGCAGAGACGATGGTCAACAAAAACAGAATCCGACGAAATAGCCAATGAGAAATGGATCCCTGAGGAATAGTCTTTTGAGAGTCGAGTGGGTCAGGGGGTCGTCTGAAGTCAGGCAGACGCGTTTTCGACGCGAGGGAAACAGGGCGGCACAGGACAAACAGAAGACGCCCAAACACAATGCAAATCCAAGGAACGTGGGAACTTCTGACCACGTGTGGAGAAAAGAAGGGATGGAGAAGGAACTTTTGGGAATGGGGAACATGTAATTTGTGCTAGAGCAGATGAAGTTCTTGTTACATAGGCAGTGAATTCTGGTTACATAGGCAGTGAATTAGACATCGTAAACTATCAAAGCGACTATTTGTGGTTTTTAGGTTTTTGGAACTAAGCGAAAATCAGGGGAGCTGCATACAACTCGCGATAGTTTTCGAGTGAGCAATGCACAGAAATAGCCCTATCAATCAGAAGGTATTCTCAAAACATTTTACGATTTCACCCACGCAGTTCCCATGCGTGAGACCTCATTGAGATTAAAATAGCATTGAAACAAGCACAAATTGACAACGGACAACAGGCAATAAGTGCAAGGTGCGAGTGAGTTCGTGGAGCACAGACTAGTGCAACATGGACGACACGAATGTTAGTCCGGTTAGTAGACACTTACAAACGGACACACAGATTGAATGTGCGAGTGAACGTGTGAATGAACAAAGACAATGCGGATTTTATGGATGCTAGGAGACCCGGGTGTGTGTGTGTGTGTGTGTGTGTGTGTGTGTGTGTGTGTGTGTGTGTGTGTATGTGTGTATCGTTGAGGCTAGTTTCCCTCAGAGAGTCTGTTGAGGTCAAAGCCTGGTGTGCCTTGAGCTCTCCCTTCGGCCAAGTTCCTTGGCGGATTGCCGCATTTCCTGTTTGTGCGTGTCTCCAGGTGGTCGGATGAGTCAAGAGTGTTCAGGCTGTCCGAGTAAGCGATATGCAAATATTTGAGACGCCCGAACAAGGAAGCGCCGACCACAATAATAAGCGACAGCTAGCAGGAAGCTGACAGCCGGCTGCACCGAATTCAAGTTTCCTCTTTAAAGATTCTTGAGAAGAAGAAATAAAGTGGGTTAATATCCCATTGATAGATAGTAGGCTCAATTTGAATATATGGATGCGATAATGAGGTGGCAGGGATTTATTTGTATTAGGCGGCATCTGAAGTTTCAAAGGCCGTGGCCAAGGAATGGTCACTCGCGAAACGCGACACCATGGGAAATTGGCTGGGTTTCTATTACACAATGCAGGAGACACGCCTAGTGGACACTCGGACAGCCAGAGAAAGAGAGTCAGAGAGAGAGAGAGAGAGAGAGAGAGAGAGAGAGTAAGAAGAAAGTGTGAGACGCTTATATAAAAAAAAGTAGAAAAGAGACATGCAGAAACAACTATAAATGTATAAAATAGTTAACATGCGGACAAAAAATGCAGAGGGAGTTGGACAGATAAAAAGAGACCACCAAAAACAGAAAAAAGAAACGTCGAGAAGGTTTAGCCCAGGGAGAAAGGTATGCAGAGGTAGGATATACAATTAAACCGAGACAGAAAAGTAAGAGGAGGTGCGAACACAGAGGAGAAACATATATACAAATAGGGGTCTAACGAATAAGACAGTTGGTCCAAGAAGAGAACGGTCTTGACGCAACCTCTTCCTTTGCCCGTGTGATCCGTTAATCTGGCAATGCAACTACTAATAGTTTGGCTGCGGAAGAAGCGTCCGGCTGGCGCCAATTAGCGGTAAATCTGGGTATTTTTGTTATTGGCGACTGGCCAGCTTTGGACGGCCGCTGACCGCCTGTTTGTGGAGACACCTGCTGCCACTGCGATACTGTCGCAAACTAAATAAACATCCTACAGTTTCCAGCTGAAAGCGGAGATTTCGAATATTTCTGAAGAAGGGTGGAATTATTGGGTTGCTCAAAGGCAATGTTGCAGCTGTTAAAAGGAGATTTTTTTCCGAGGAAGGGAGAGACAACACGAATTTGATAAAATTTGAGATGCTGTGCTTAGGAGCTATAGCTACAGTATTCATTGGACTGGCAGTAAGCCTCATTACTAAAGAAAATCCGAGAATTTCAGCTTCTGGCGTCCAACCGGGAAAGTCCTTCCGGTTTGACCCGCGGACTGTCCCGCGTACCGTCCGGAAAGGACGCGCGCCCTGTGTTTCAGACTGCGCAAACAAGCTGTATCGGGTCGTGGCAGCCACCTATGCAAAACACTTCTGATGAGCGCCCGCCAAATACAAATCCCGCGCATCCGACGCAGTCAAGAGCTCTGGGAGACCGATGGCAATGGGTGCGGGTGGTGGGGACGGGGGAGACTGTGCGAGGGTTTGAATTGTATAAGAAGATTCAGTTTGGTCCTAGGAGTATGAAGAGGTTTTTGGACAATCCTAATCTCAAAGACAAAGGATTGGCAGCGTCGTACTTTTAGGGGCAGTGCCAGAGGGGCGGAGGAAGGTCGTAGGTTTGAGTTTTTTTATTGAAAGATGAACTGCTTGCTTTAAAAAGAAAATCCGTCATTTACAGGAAGTTAGTTTGGTTTTCATTTTACATTCCGCAAATCTAGGCCCCACATTCAGAGAATGGTAGTGGAAATAGTTGGAAAATTCTCATCGCTGAACCCAGTTTTTAAAAGAAACGAATCGATATCATTTATCGTTTACATATTTTTCTTGTAGTGGAAGCAAAACATAGTAATTTGACAGCCGACTGGCAACAGTACACGCAACTGCGCGCATCAACAAGTGATTAGCTGTGGGCGGTGGATTGGGTCAAGAGCAGGCGGATTTCATGTTCGACACGCCAACAACAACAATATACAGTACGACAAGTACAGAAGCACGACATAGATCAACAGAAACCACCACGATGTTTTGTACAAACTTATCTTTAAAGAAAATAAAGTTAGGTCAAGAATGCCCGTTTCGCCTCACATCGCATCTCGTGTCTGTTGTTCTCTAAAAATACTTTTTCTCCTTCTTAACTTTTTAAAATGCTCATTTCAACTGGTTACTTGCTTTTCCCTCCCTCTGGTCAACGGGTCATCTCCGCCGACTCGCGCGTTTCCGCTGTTTGCAGAGCCATCTTTTATCGCTCGTAAGTCGACCGCCTGAGCCCAAAAACAGCCGCCAAATCGCGTAATTCGAAAGAACAGCTACTTGCTACTCTTACAAAACAACCTGCACGAAGGCCTTACCGTAACAGAAGTAAAGGGGACGTAAAGGGGATTTTACGGAATATGGATGGTGCGAGTGAATCGGTGTTGGTGCAAGTGACGCAGTGGAACACACAAAGTGACAATGCGTAATGTCATAGAAGTTAGTATAGTTAGTAAACACGAAGAAGAGTGCGAGTGAATGCGTGGAGGACAACTGAGGCATTGAGAATCTGGGGAGAAGTACGGCAATGGTGGTTGAGAAGAAAATTTTACAATATCAGGAAAGAAACGAACACATAGAAATTTAAATGCTTAATATGGCCTGCGGTGGCCAACAGAGGCCTACTCAAACGGCCGAAGGTTGTGGCCAACTGGTACAACATTTCTTTGTAAGACGTTGTGACAAACCAAAAAGGGTCATCCAAAATGTTCTAAATTAAGAAACGTGAGTATTAACGTGGGAAGTACAGTTACTCAAACGGGGCTGAAACAGGACTCTGCAAATAAACAGCCATGACTCTTCCTTGCAAATATTTTTGTCTAAATTCGAAACTTGTGTCCGTCCTCTACATTTTCCGAACTGACCTGTCAACCGAAGAAGTAATATCCGAGAGCGGCTCGAAAAAGGCGTCGGTTGTGTTTGATTTTGGTGCAAAACATGCGGTTTTTGTGTTTGTGTTGGCTGGAGGACACAACAAATGATAAAGCGCCTCGGGCACTGTAGCCACAGCTGGACACTGCTTCTGGATGGGGGGAAGTCAATGGAAAGGGGCTATTTATGACTTCTTGGTTGGGTTGGATTCAAAACAGTTTCAGTCCTCGGTTAATGGAGAACACAGGTTTTCTACTCTAAAAGATACGCGAAAATGCTTCGTTTAAAAGAAATCTATTCGAATGGAAATTCAATTTACGGTTTCCGTTGAATGTATTATTCATCTGGCCCGTGTCTTTTAAGCGCCGACGACACTTGGCATTTGAATGCCAGCGGCGGCTTCAAAGAGACGGAAGACAAAAATGCGTAAGTGCCTAATGAATGCAGCTAATGCTTTTCTATTCAGACGTCTAATGTAATGAACTGTTGCAATTGTTTTCCTTATTCAAAAGTTGTCTGCGCTACAAGAATCGACTGACCAGTGCCAACTGCTCATTTGTAATTGCGTGTTTACTCAATCGCTACAATTGGGGTCTACAATTAGCCTATCTATGTGGTATTTTACCCGCCCTAAGTTTAGCCCTTCCTCTCCGGAAGAGAAGCGGATGCGTCGTCATCTAAACGTAATCGGAGTGTTTTGGTCAGCCGGACGGGGCGGCCTGGCCGGTCACTAGGATACGGATATGAGAAGAGCCCTTTTTTCAGAAAGACTCCCGAAATCCGATGACAGCCGGGGTACGGTAGTCGTAGATCATCTGCGAAATGAGGCGGCGACACTAAAGGGAAGGGACAGCCGGTTGGCATGGAGGGGATGGCAGAGCGAAAGACCAAAGGAACGGCTTTCTGGGGGAATGGAGGTAGCACGGTAGGAGACGCTCTTTGGGTTATCCGTAGTTGCACATACACGAATCTCGTAGTTATCAATTCACTGCAATAGTCAGAAGAGAGTAAATGGTCCCACAAGGAAGGTGGCATAAGCCACAAATGATATGCAAATAGAAGGACATGTAACACAGATAAGAGATTGTGGACTTCACGGCTAAATAGAGCCACGTGGTCTAGGGAATTCGGTACAGTTTTAAGACCCCTCAAGACTCTCATACTCCGGCTGCGATTCACAAGAAAACTTCAAAATAGGTGTAGTAATAATTTCAGAAATGCGCTCGCTGGGGAAAAATTTGGAACCAGACCAAATGAAAAAAGGGGGATATAACTGTTTACTGCGGTTTGGTGCGTAATTTGGAGTAAACAATGCAACTTTCAATAAACTATGATAACCTTCCGATGTTCTGAAAGATTAGGCGCATTGTTTAAAAGTTCATCATGACGCATGTCCCTGCAAACAAAATGAGAAACTTTGAAGTTCAAATGATAAAGTATTTGCAAATATCACTTGAGAGAGTCCTATTACTATAAAAAGTATTCGTAAACCAGAAATACCTCTGTTTTTGTGAAAGTCAAGTCTTTGTGGCCAAGATGGGCAGGGGGCGTTCCGCTCGTGCACTCATCGGCTCGCGCGGCGGAAGTGTTCGTGATAAGCGGACGACACACAAACACTCCCAAAACAGCCTGCGCGATATTCAGAAGAGCCTCCAGTTGGGGAGAGAAGGAATGGCTAAATGAAATGCTTGAAAGGATTATGTGCCTTGGCATTTAGTGTTCATTGGCAGGATCACAAGACACTCTCTGATCTGATTTCGACGGCAGGAATTAAGACAAAAGAAAGGATTTTGTTATGCAGTGTTTCAGCCTTCCTTCTATGAACACGAATAGATTTGGACAGTCAAACTCAAAAAAGCTTAAATAAATAGACAACAGACAAAATTTCCCATATCTTCTGTGCCAGACAATTCGAAGATGAAAAAGATGTGCCGAAATCGCGAAAGACAGGTGTGAAGTGGCGGTACCTGTCACGCCTGAGCACAGAAATTGACGGAGACGTGGGAAAGGCGACGGTTCAAGCGATTGATCGGAGAAGAAGAGCCACAGAGGAAAATGGGGGATTTTAGGTATTTAGTGAAGACAAACTAAAGACTGGCTAATTGAGCGTAGAAAGAATCTGAGTGAAAATGAACACAGTCTGTAGAGACAGTAATGTGAAAAGAGGGTAAAGTATGTTCAAGGATGGAGATGGGTTGATTATAGTTTAGTAACTTACAGGTCGCAGAACACAGAAAGACCTCAAGAACAATGCTTGAAAAGAAACATAGTTTGCGGCAAAGTAGACCGTACGGACGGTAGAGACTGAGACTGAGATAGATTCAGATTCGTCTCGTTGGATATGACTGTAACCCAAATCATAGTGGAAATGAACCATAGTTAAATCTTCGAAATATGTGTCCCTTAGTCCCCGGGGACCAGGCGACGTGTGGGAATCAGCTGAGAGGGGTCGAAGGGAAAATCGAACTCCTCGGGGGCGGGCGTTCGCAATGACCGATGTCCACTCGGGCCGACTTCCTACGGCCAGGAGCCCGATTTATGACAGAAACTGAGGGATTGCGATGGAAAGAAGAATCAAGAGATAGGGGAGAAGAGTGGATGCGAAGGAGACGGGTGGCGGTGGAAGCGACAGGGGAAAGGTTAGCAGCAGAATGACATTCTGAGATTATGACGGAGATGTCAACGGAGGGAATAGGTGCATAATGGATGCAAGACAATGGGAACAAAAACAGACAGACAGCAGAAATAGAGGTAAAGGGAGAGAGAGACATAGGGAGACACAGCGAGAGACAGGGACATATAAAGAGAGAGCGAGGTAAGGATATGAAACCAAAATGAGCAAGGAAGCGGCAACACATAAGGTAGGGGAGTCATACTTCATAATGAACCCAGGATTATCAATGTCTATCAGAATGTTTGTTGAAATACAGAACGAGAAACCTTTTCACAAGCCTTCTGAAGAACAAAAATGTGTAAACATCTCTATATAATGTTTGTGTGAAGTTCGGAAGAAAGGAGAAATTCCAGGCGGCGGCCTCTTTGCCGTCGGCGGATGTCCACTCTCGATTGCGCAATATGCAAATGGCCGGGGGCAGCCGGCTGGCAGCCCGAGAGCACGCAACTGACCAGCCGGTTAGAGAGCACGTCCATCGCGGAGGGCACAGACATCCGGCTGGCGGCTGGCAGCTAGCCAGCAATTATTGCCTCAGGCGTTCCTTCACTCGAGAAATCGCTTCCTGAAGAGGAAACTTTTCGATTGAGAGGTTTTAGAATAGGTTTTGCAAGGGTGAGAGCATTCGAATGGGTTGAGTTAGAGGGAGGGCAAGTTTTGATTAGAAGGAAACGGGCTGGGGTTAAAGAGAGCAAGAGAGACAGAGACAGATAGTTAGAGAGAAGAATAGAATAAGAGACAGAGGTAGAGAGAGTGGAAGACGGGCATTGAAGGATAGACACGGGAGGGAATGGGAGAAGGAAGGAATCTCACTTCTCAATTGTACCTGTGAACTTTCTCTATCTCCTTTTTGTCTCAAACTTTTGTCTCAACCTCCTTCAACTTGGCATCATCCTATTCCAAGACACATTGCATATGTCAAACCAAAATACTGAATAAAGAGATATATAATAGTCTACTTTTGAGAGGAGTGGGCGAGGAAAGAGGAAGTCTCCGTCAACGCCAAAGAAGTCTTTTTTCCGTCGAGCTTCTTTCCTCCCCTCCCTCCTCCTACTTCTCCTCCCGAAATGTCCACCCGTGGCCTCCGAATTCAGGCGGCCCTTCAATTATGCGTTCGGACCTCGTGTGGCCAAATATCGCCTTTCACGCCCCGGCCGCCGTCCATTCGAAAGCTCCGATGACGCAACGGCGATTGTCGCAGGGACCCGACGGCAGGTTAAGCTGATTGTGAGAAAATGAGAAAACACTGCCCTTCGAGGGCAACCACAACTTCTTTTCTCGCTTTTTGATGGGAACTGCGGTTTTGGATTCAGGTGCCGACTATAGTCGACCGGTAATAACCACGATTCGATTCTTGGGTTCTCTTTTAGTCGACAAATGATTGTTTTCGAGCTGGGAATGAAAAGAGAACCTAACTCTCTTTTTCTTTTTCTCTTTTTCAGGAACGTATCCTCCATTTAAAGGCATCTCGCCGCCATCTGTTTCAAATGAACCGACCACATCTGTTTGTTTGGACCGTCTCACGCAAGGATTCGCAGCAGTAAACTGAAGGTCCTCGGCCAGCATATGCAAATGAATTGGAGTGGCTTAGGGTTCTTCATAGCTGAAAAGATGAGGATGGGGGAGATATTCCCAGACGACTCCTCACTTCATCAACGGTCAGTTTCAACGACGCGTTACGCCAATTGCGGCCCAATCCCAACATGAATTGCCCTCATAAGCGACGCTGAACGCCGGCCAATTTGGGCATCCAAAGGCCCGCGGCAACTCTGATTTCGGACCAAGGGAAACTACAAAGCAATTCGATTGCGCTATTTCCGATACAGGCATTATTTATTTACCGTGAGAGATTGAATTGTCTGGACTGCACTGGTATAGTGTGTTTTTTCGAGGAAAAGTTGCGAACACGGGTGGTCAGTGGGCCTCCGCCAGCTGACGCCTCCGTTATGCAAGAGCGGCTGCCCGACTGGCTGTAATTTTAAGAAGTTCGCGCCCGATTTCCCCGAACTTCGGGGGTCGATTTCAGAGCACTTTCATTAAAGTAGATATAGTAGATGCTCCGTCTGCTCTGCTCTCCAATACACAATACAGGAGGAACCTGCACATCTAATGTCATGCGGACAGGGTCAAGTCACCTGACTCCTTCTTTTCTGAGTTCACTTTTTCAAATTGGTTGATTTTAAAACAAGAATTAATTTCTGCAACTACTATACTGCCGTAAAAGGCTTTCATTCCATCGGACCTGCGAGTTTTAGTTGCGTTATCATTCTCTCACGAGGCTAATTGTAATCACCGTGTTTGTGAGTTGTATGCGTGGGTTTAATCAAATCTCCCCGTGAAGAATTTCCCTGGAAAATCGCACAAAGCGCGATCGGTCAGAGCAGATGGGGAGCTTTTTATGAAGCTCCTTGGCAACGGGAGCGTCCGAGGAATCCCGTCGATCCGGGGAATTCGGAGAGAGGGGACAACGGATAGGGAAGATGTTTCTGGATGAAAAGGATTCTGCGGAGATGGTATTTTCTTTGCTGCAAGAAATTCTGGAAGACTACCATGTTGAGAAGGATATCTGAACGAGTTCCTAATTTC
Source organism: Oscheius sp. G VE-2021 (assembly GCA_022343465.1). Taxonomy (NCBI): domain Eukaryota; kingdom Metazoa; phylum Nematoda; class Chromadorea; order Rhabditida; family Rhabditidae; genus Oscheius; species Oscheius sp. G VE-2021. The sequence continues at coordinate 1,248,394 of JAJQXH010000027.1, read as the reverse complement.
CCTGAAGAGAAGACACCGATCACTCGTGTTTCTTATGTGTTTTTCTGTGCACCTCAGCTTGGCATTTGTTTTCCTCCCGTATCTCCATTTCTTCTCCCTCTCTCTTCGTCCCTCCTCCTCCCTCACTGACGTCTCCGCGTGGCGCTTCGACCGATAAATAGCCGCAGGCGTTTTGGTCAAAACACACAACAACGGCAGCGCTAGTGGTCAACGGACAACACGAATTCTGAAGGGACCGACCAACGACTTGGGAGAACTTAGATATTCTGGGGTTATGGAAACCAAAAGAAGGCAGTGTTACAGTAACTGAGTGACGATGGGGTTTTAAAGATAGAAAGACTGGCCGATGGGAGAGCAAAAGGCAGAACAGGCTTTGAACTACACAGACTCTCCAAGGGAAACAAGCCTCAACAAAAATCAATCAAAATTATTTTAAAAAACTGACAATAGGCACACACACACACACACACACACACACACACACACACACACCCACACACACACACACTTTACAGATAGATGCAATGCCTGCAACCTCATTTCCAAAGGTTTTTATTCCTTTTTATCTTCTATACGATTCCGTCTTCTTGCGGATAATCTTAGAAAATGCCTTCTGTGCTCCCGTCCAATAACGAAAACAAGAAGAAGAAAAGGCCTTGTGGCTACGGTAGTTGTTGTGGTCAGTGGGCGAGAATTAGATATGGAAAGAGCGAGGAGTAGCCAAAACAGAAAACAACAACAGACCGCTCTGATCGATCTTTGCACGCGCCTTGGAAAACAGCTGAGCATGGGTCTTCTGGAAGAGTGGCAGCCGAGGAAGGGACGCCGAAGGCACAGCCTTTGGTTAATGCTGAAGAGTGCAACGGCAAGTGAGCCACAACCCATGTAACGCCAAGGGACATTCGAAGATTCCTCCCACTTCATACGGTCCATCTCTCTCTCTCTCTATCTATCTATCTCTCTCTCTCTCTCTCTCTCTCTCTCTCTCTCTCTCTCTATCTATCTCTATCTTTATCTCTATCTCTTCTGTTTCTAAGGTTGTTCGATAGCCCTATTCCGGTTGCATCACCTTCAGGGTAATGGCTGTGGCACTTCGATTTCAGGTGATCCTCCACCGGTAGCATTTCCCCTCCTAGCGCCCACATCTCTCCTTCACTTCTTAGGAGACTGAGCATTGCATGAGATGGATTATCTAATCCTGGCATTTTGTAGTGGATTATGGAGAAATGCGAATGGATTCCGCCGACGTTTATTAAAGTAGCAGCTGATTTCCAATGATTTGAACCAATTGCACATAAAATGGGTTATCTGGAAGCCAAGAACGAAAAGGCCAACTTCGGTTGACAGAACAGAGCGGTGATTTGCATGATACAACCCAGCCCAACCACACTTAACCCCATATTGTGATGAAAGTAATGGCAAACGTGAGTGCGTGTGAGTGTTAATTAGAGGGCGGGAATCAACTGGCAATTCATGGAGGCGTATCGGATTGCGCCACGTCCGGATTTAATAAGGATCTGATTATGAGACGCAGCCGTCAATTGCGCAACGGCTAACGAGCCACAGGCGCATCCGGTGGTCACTCGGAGGGTCCGTAGGGAGAGTCCTTGCCGATTGGAGATAGAATCACAAGTCAATACAATATTTTTTTAAAAATTAAAGTGGGGGAGTGACAATGGAAGGGGTCAGCCGCCGTGGAGCGTGGATATGAATGTCACGAGGTCGTTGTTCTTCAGCTGGGTATTTGCGTTGTCCAACAGCTCCCAGTCGCATTCGTTGATCAGAACCAGCACCCCCGGACGCACAGAGTCCCCGTCCAACAGCAGCTCCGGTCGGTCGCAGTCCTGAAGAAAAAAAACATCACTGAACAACCAGCTGTTAAAAATCACGTAATCTACTCAAGTTCTAATACAAAAAAGCATTGTTCAATGCGATCTTACAGTAGATCTCTCCAATCTGCCGAAAATGGTACACACACTGCGGGACATAGGTGCAAGGCCACATTTTATTTTCAATTTTTTTTTCTAAAGGTGGCCCTGTACTTGTTTCAGCCGTGGTTTATCAACCAGACCATTTTCTTCTGCCGCTCTCGATTTGTCTTCTAACCTTTAGTAATTCAGTCCTAATCCAGCCGAGCAGATCCGTGACTGTGAATGGCGACTTGGACACGGGTACTGTAACCTAAAGCACTCCTTGCCATTAGCCTTTACTATGATTACCGTATGCTCCTTTTGGTTTCCCACCAAAAACTCGGAGCCGCCCGAAAACTCCAACCGCAGCGAGAGGGAATCCGTCATTCCACCTTTAAATTCAATTCACTCAGCCGTGTTAGACACTTGAAGTAGGGGGTCAGTGGGAAATGCCGTACAAAATAAAGAATGGGAGGAAATAGAATATTTATTGATGATGGACTAGTTCTGACTACAAGGTAAGGCAAGGGAAATATTCCGAAATGTACAAAAAGTGGGGATACGGTTGTTTCTAGTGGGTCGTGTGAACGGCGACGATCGTGTTGTCCTGGCGGGAGATGGTCACCTGGAAAGGGGGAATAGAAAAGAGATAAAAAAAGAAGAAAACAGCGTAAACGATGGTTAAACCGATCAATTTTCGGGTCATAATGTAGAAAAAAACTTGATTGGCATAATCACCTGATTGTGATCTCCGGAGACGACGACCACCGGATGAGTCTTGGTGGCGGGGTCCAACTGAGCGGCCAGAGCCATCAATTGGGTGGAGAGACTGGCCACTTCGGGCTGAAATTGGTATTTTATTCAAATGTCAAAAGCAAACGAATAAAAAACGATCTTTCACTAATGGTAGTAAACCCACCCTAAGGGTTCCCTTGACATGCAGTGGCAGCCCGTTGTTGTCCGAAACGCAGATGCCGGCACTTCCCGAGGACAACCTATAAACATTGTTTGTCGCTGAAGCCACCCGGCTGGTAGTACAGAGGGAAAACATTCCGTCATCTCCCGAAAATAAACCCACTTTTCCTCGGCGGCTCTTTCCAAGGATCCTTCAAGCTGAGGCATCTAAAAAAGGGTTGATCTCCCGTTGAAAAATGATCATGTAGTGGTTCGAAAGAACGAGGGAAAGGTAAAGTAGGAAGAATATGGTTTGAGAACGTTTATTTGTAGTCACAGGAACCAGTAGGTGAATATTCGAGGCGTTCTAGTGATGTCGGTGTCTGGGAGTAGGCACACATCACAAGGAAAGATGGACAAATCGGGGAGGAATTACAAGACCTAGCTGCTGTCTAGGATAAGGGGAGACAATAACGAGTGAGGAGAGTGAAGGACTGCGGTGACCCAGGGGAACAGCCGGCCTTACGAGGCCGTCTTAGGCAGGTTCAGCTTGGTGCGGGCGTAGTCGACGAACTGGTCAATCAGCACCGGCCATGCACCGTCGTCGTCGTAGTTCGTCAGGTCTGCAAAGAATAGTTAGGACGACTATTCAGAGTGGAAGGAAAAGACCCAAGTATCAATCAGCGAGGAAGTTACCTGATTTTATGTTGAAGCAGAAATCGAGTAGCAGACACCAGGTATCCTTGGAAATTCCCTTGCCGTGTTCAGTCACCAAGAACTCTTCCCACAAATCCAGCAGCGGGAACTAAAACAATCTTATCAAGCAAGCCATGAGAGAAATAAAGGTACCAGATCCTTGAAGAGGATTTTCCAGTAGGCGAGGGAGGATTCCAGATCCATGCTCCTCTGCCCGGCAGGCTTTCCGTAGGCGAAGGTGAATGTGTACAACTCGCGGAAGGCCATCTGGTCTGTCAGGCCTGCATCCAACTGGTTCAACTTCTCACGGAGTTTATCCACCGAATCGACACTGGAACGGGGGAATAACTAGAATTACAGAAGTAGACAAACCTAAGGGAGGAGAGGCCCTGCTCCCACTCATCCCAGGAGAACTCGCACTGTGTTTTGGCCTGAAATATACTTTTGGAAAATCAATCATGCAGAATATGTACCTTGAGTTTGCAGGCGAGCAAGAGGACTCGTCGGTCCGTCGGATCGAGTTTGAGATCGTTCAGAAGGCGGACAACTCCGTTCGGCCCAATGTTCTGCGGGCCGCTCTCGTCTCTCGGGTCTAAATAAGACATAATCCAAAGGAACCGATAAATATTACGCAGGTTTCTAACTTAAAACTAACCATTTGCGTAGTTGCAAAAGAACCCTTCCAACTTGTACTTATCCGTGGTGGAGGCAGACTGGAACCAGTGCGGGTTCTGCAAAATATTACCCATTGTCGAAGAAAACGTTTATTTCCGCCTGATTTCTCATCGGAAAGGAATTCTACACATCAAATAATTGCGTCCCGCAACGAAAACTGCAATTAATCAACGTTTACCTGGTAGAAGAGGTCCACGGCGTAGTCGAGACTCCAATCGGCCTTCTGCAAACAGGTGATGGCAGTCGTCTCCGACTGCTGCGTCCACTGGATGAAGTTTTTCACCTGAAAATTAAAAATTTGTAAACTGTCGGAAAAGAGTATAAAAATGAAAATAAAGATAATCAACAATACCTTATTTCGCTGATCGGACTTTAACCGGTTCATTGGCGCTAGATCTGGGAGGACGAGTACTTCCCTGAGGCAAATCATCAGAAAAATCGGGACATGGATTGAAATACCTGGTGACAGCTGTGTTTTTATTGTACGATGACAATTTCACTCTTTTTGCAGGGTGAGCCAGATTGGACTCAGAACCCCAAGTCGAACTAAAAGTAGTAAAATAAAGACAGAATTGAAGAGGTATATAAAGAGGTCGAAGAAAGCAATTCTTACGTAAAATAAATGTCAGGGATTAAAAAAAGATGCTGAAAATGAAACAGAACTTCGTGATGACAAAAAGCTTTAATAAAATCACGAAATTTTGTTTATTGAGAGAGAAAAGTAGAGTGAGCTACCGGGAGAGGGCGACGTACGTAACGGAACAAACAGCAGGCGCGGCTGAGATACCGTAACGGAAAATAACCAACAACGGGGGTTCACAGTCCGCCGCAAGGCCTTGTATGTCGGCGTTTGATTTTCGTTGCGGGACCCAGCCAGTAACCAAACCGCTACACTACCGCTCGAAATACTCCGAAACTGGGAATTTTCATTAAAAACGGAGGTGATATTTGGAATCTACACTATCGGAAGCTTTGGAACTAATTTTTTTCAAGAAACGGCGCCTCCGGGAAATAGGCGTTTTTGAAAAATGCCCTGTATTCGTCCACGAGATTATCACTGATCCTCAAAAAATTATTTCAAAAAGGTAACATATAGGTCCATTTTCACACCAAATATCAGATCATATAATGGCGCATAAGCTGAGATTTTCTAGCAGTAGTGTTTCAACTGATTCTTAGTGAACAAATGCTACAGTATCCTTCTACCGAGCCATGCGGATAACGGTTTATTCTGCCATAAATGGTTGCAGTGTCCCGATAATTCGTTGTTTTATATTTTTATCTGCTATTTAAAACAATAAAACAAATAATCGAATGTGAAAATGAATTTAAAAAGATATTTTAAATATTTCAATATTCAAGTCAGGGTTTTCGTTACGAGACCCGGCCCGGTACACAAGCTGGTTTCGGCTGTAATTGAGCCAATCGGCTGGCCCGAACAAACCCGGACAGTCCTTTAAACAGCCGGCCCCCGCGGGCTGTGGGTTCGACGAACGCAAGAGGAATGATTTATTAAGAAGTGAGTTCGAATTGAGATCAGCGGATTCACTCCTGGCAGAGTTCGAAGAACTGCGGGAATTCCTCCAGAGAGTCCTCCGTGATAGATTCCTCGCAACCGACGACGGGACACTGGAAACTTCTTTTGTTGCTCAGCATCTCCAGCACCGATTTCTCATCGAAGACGTGGTTGCACACCTGAATAATCTGGGTTAATTAGATTACAAGCCTCGTACCTTGGCTTTCAAGGGATTCTCGATCTGTCCCTTGTGGAAGGGGTCCTTGTTCACGTATCTCGTGACTGCCTCAAACTCCAATTCTTCGTCGCTCCCCTCGTCCCCCTGTAAAGCTTATATATCTGCACAGGATGGAAATTCAGAAGCATTCAAGGCTAGGAGTACAAACTAACACACCTTCGCCCGAATCTTCGCCAGTTGCTCCTTCAACACTCCGTCGACGTCGCCGACCTCCGAAATACTGAAACAAAGCCCTGAAATCCCAGTCTGATTTCATTCCCACGTCTCGTCGAATTTCTTCATGATCTCTTCTATTTCCAAAATTCCCTCTCCTTTATTGCCCTCCTTGAATACAAGTATCGCCCGGATATTCGTCTGAATCTGAAATCTCCTCCATTTCCCCTCCTGCGTCAAATGACCTTAATGTCCACTTCCTCCAGTCGGTCGAATGCCTCCTTCTTCTCCTCTCCTTTGGGACAGCTATTGATGATCTGCAGCACCGCCTCCAGGAGTTCGTCGCACTCCAGTCGGGAGAATGGGTCCAGCTGGTCCATTCTGCAGCAGTACGGAATGTGACCAGACTCACCCTCTCATCGAAAAAGACGGATTGCAACCAAAAAGAGAAACTCTCAGATAATGGCAATGTATCTTTATGAGCATATATTTTGTTCATGGGCACAAATTTACAATAAAAACAGGGAACAACTAGCTTAGAAAACACCGGTAAGGGTAAATACATGTGGCTATGCTAGATCTACTCGGATCACAACGACGTATTATTCAAGTTCAACCAGTACCTCGCCCTCGTCGACAGTCGATCCCACCTTGCAGTTTACGGCCTTTACCTAAAAAAGCATGGGCAGTGAAGTAGTTGAGAATATAGCAAACCTTTCCGGTCTTTCCAGCGTGGAGACTGTTCTGCATCTTCATGGCCTCGATCACAACCAGCTCCTGACCCTCGGCAACCATGTCTCCGACCTTGACGGAGACGTTCTTGATGGCTCCGGGCATGGGAGACAAGACGACGGTCGAGAGGTCGACCTTGGGCTTCTCCTTCATGTGCTGCAGGTACTCGACGGCCTGTTCGGGGCTCACCTTCACCTGAAAGGGAATGACTGCAGAGAGAAGTGTACCCTTCCTACCTTGAAGGGGGTTCCCTTGAAGAGAATTGTGATCTCTCCGGCCTTCTTGTTCACAATCTGGGTGGTCAGATGGGTCTCCTTGCTCTGCAGCTCCAGCACCGGCTGGGCCAGGTTCAGCTCTCCGTTGATCTTAATCTTCTCTCCGTTGACCAGAACACGCGCTTTCTCAGGATTTCCCTTCTTGAAGTACACCTCCACATTGTGCAGCTTCTTTTCCTGACCCTCCTTGGCGGGCAGCTCAACCACGAACCTAAATAAGAGTGTATTCCAATTAAATAAGGACATACTTGTAGGTCTGCTTGTAGGGCTCGATCATGGTGCTGCGCTGGCGAGTCTGGTTCACGAACTTCTTGGCGCGGGCCAATTTCTTAGCGTTCAGGGCAGAGGCGGTGGCGATGACAGTCTTCTCATCGGCGGCGGAGAGAGTGGCTCCCTGAAGGCAATTGGCCTTTTTAAAAGATAAAGCAGATACTTGGAATCCCTCGGGATAGACCTCCTGGAGGTACTTGGTGGTAATGTTTCCATCGCGGAACCTCTTCTCCTGGCAGATGTCCCTCAGCAGGGGGATGTTATGGGTCACTCCGCGGATCACGTAGGCGTCCAAGGCGTCAATCATGCGGTCAAGGGCCTGTTGGCGGTTGTCTCCGTGGGTCACCAACTGAAAATTATCATTTTAAATAACATCGCGCCTTCCGAGCATCCATGGGAAAAACGAATCTTGTTCGACGACCAAAAGTGATGTTCAACAGTTGAGACAGCTGTTATCAATAACACAAGATCATTCCCAGTACCACAACAACCGTAGACCCAAGTAACAATTGTCTGACCTTGCAGATGAGGGGGTCGTAGTAGATGGAGATCTCGGATCCCTCCCGGATTCCAGAATCACAGCGGACACCGTCGATGTGACGGGGCTCGACATAGCGGGAGAGACGACCGACGGAGGGAAGACCGAAGCCCTTGTAGGGATCCTGAAAAGACATTCTTCAAATCTCTTTTGACCACCCACCTCGGCGTACACGCGACTCTCAAAGGCCCATCCGTTGATGGGGACCTCGGCCTGGGTGAGAGGGAGCTTGTGACCGTAGGCGACACGCAACATCTGCTGGACGATATCGATTCCGGTGATGCACTCGGTGATGGGGTGCTCCACCTATAATACACCGTAAGTATACGGAAAGAGGAGATACGACCTGGAGACGGGTGTTCATTTCGAGGAAGTAGAAGTTCCTCTTGGAATCCACGAGGAATTCGACGGTTCCAGCGGAATCGTATCCTACAGCCTGGGCCAACTGGACGGCTGAAACATGGAATCTACAGGAAAACGAGGGGAATGAATACCCTGCTCTCCCATCCTCTGACGCATCTCAGCGGGAACAAACGAGCTAGGGGCCTCTTCGATAACCTAAAAAGCATATAATAACCAAAAAGAAGGGAGATTACCTTCTGGTTCCTACGCTGGATGGAGCACTCTCGTTCGTTGAGCCAGAGGGCGTTTCCGTGTTTGTCGCAGAGGACCTGCATCTCGATGTGGCGGGGGTTGTCGATGAACTTCTCCACGAGCATTCGGTCATCTCCGAAAGAGGAAGCGGCCTCCTGACGAGAAAGTCTAAATAAGATTTTGTTCGGTTTCTACTTTCCGAGGGAGCAATTTGTCTTATTCTTCAACTGATAGCCTTGTTACAACAAGTGAACTATGTCACGTAGGAGCCAGCCATTCGTGTAAAACATTGTTATATCAGAAGAAACTGCACTGATCGGGGGATTTAGTAGGTAAACTCTTACCTGAATCCCTCCCTGGCCTCCTTGTCGTTCCAAGCAATACGCATTCCCTTTCCTCCTCCTCCAGCCGACGCCTTGATCATCACAGGATATCCGATCTCGTTGGACACCTTGGAGAAGAACATTCCGATACCGTACAGATCTAATTCACCTTAACGCACATATCCTCGTCGGCGATTTCTCCGTCGAAGCCAGGAATCATGTTGACCTTGGCAGCGGTGGCAATCTTCTTCGAATGGATCTTGTCTCCCATGTCCAGGATTGCCTTAGAGTTGGGTCCGATGAACACCACATTGTCCTTCTCCAGCTCGGCGGCGAACTTGGTGTTTTCCGAGAGGAATCCATAGCCGGGATGGACCTAAATCACCAGATACCAAGACATATTCAAATATTTACAGCCTGAGCCTTCGTCTGGCGCACAGCCTCCAGGATTTTGTCGGCGCGGAGGTAGGACTCGGAAGTGGGGGCGGGACCAACGCAGACGGCCTCGTCGGCGAGTTTCACGTGGAGTGAGTTGCTGTCGACGTCCGAGTGGACAGCCACGGTCTTGATTCCCATCGCACGGGCGGTTTTGATCACACGACACGCGATCTCTCCTGAAAAAAGAGAGGATGTTAGAAATGTGGACGTCTCCCTCAATAACCAACAAGCCACTCACCTCTGTTGGCGATGAGGATTTTATCGAACTTGGCCTCATTGGGGTCGATGTGGCACGTTGTGTAGATCTCGCGGCCCTCGCGCTCATCGACGAAACTGAAAATGAGCAAATTGAAGGGATAGAAAAAAAAGGAATATGTTTAACCGAAAGGTAGAGGAATTAATCATATTTGCTAAAAATGAACCTCTGAAGCTTCCTCGCGGGAGCAGCGCTGAGAAGACGTACGCCAGTCTTGGATCCACCGATGGATCCCACGAGACGGAGAGGAACACCAGCCAATGCCCACATGGTCCCTGTAAGTAATCACATATTACAAGAACCAACAATCGCCGAGAAATGAGGAAAGAGCAAGAACATAAGAAGTGTGGTGGGCGGAAGAGGGTGGTGCGCGGTAAAATCAATTGCGCCCGTTGCCAAAACTGATTCTGTTTGTTCGCGAAATGTTTTTCAGGTCAAAATGAAGAGATAAAACTACACAATAAGGGTCTTCAGCGATTAAAAATAAACAGAGATCATAAGAATGGAAGGAAGCAGCGCTCCAATGAGAATTATATTTGAAAATAGTAAATAAGTACTGTAATGCGCGCAAGGAAACAGATTGAGTGAAGTTTGTGTAGTTGGATCAGGCCAATTGAGCCTAGATAAGACGAAAGGAAACCCATTGGCCATCAACGTTAGTCCTTTAACCGCCCTTTCAAGTTGTTTTCGTTCCGAACTAAACGCAGCGCAATGGCGCGAGGGGCGGGAGCCACGGGCGCAGCCGAACTTTTCCAATGACCGATCGAAGGCTGGCAGCACAAAGAGCGGCCAGGACCTGACCTTCGGTTATCGCCGCAAACCGCGCGTCTCCGAATGTTTCCTTGTTATCAAAAAACGGCTGTCAACACGCGGTGGAGCCAGACTGAACCAGGTATTATAAAATTAATAAAAAAATAATATCGAAAGTGAAAACGTAAAAATGCTCAGAATAACATGCAATTGAGACCTCAAGTACGATAGTGTAGACTTGCACTTAAATATAAAGAGCGAATCCCTAAAATAAAGATGGAACATTTAAAAAAAAGTGACACGCCAGTCACACACTCAGGGGGGCGTGTCACCGGAATTGACGGAATCCGCGCAGGACCAATTGCTTTTCGACAACGTTCACGGAGGCGCCCTTTTTAAAAATAAGGAATAAAAATACCCTTAGAAAATAAAAGCACTACTTTAAAATGCCTGTCCACAAACGGTATGGGATAGATGGACGGATCCTCAACCCAAAAGTGACGGGCAAAAATAGGTAAAGAACAAGAAATTAAACCCGGAATACGTGCGAATTGGCAACTAGACTGGCCGATGTTTCGGATCCACGCTGCACCCATCATGTGTCCGCTAGCTGGCACTTTACACAGTACAACAGACACGAAAAAAACGGGGGTACGCGCTAAACAGAAGATAATCCTCCGGAGATAAACGATCAAAAGATGAGAAACACAGCGAATTGCACTCTTTATTAAGTCAACAAGGCAACAAATTGGCAGTGAGGAAGGAACAACGGTGAAGTGAAGTGAAACCAGTATTACCGATGAGTAGGCTATATACATGCGAGATCCAGGAGGCGGTTCCTAGCACAGGCCATCTTCCACACACTCGGCACAGTGGTCCAGGAGGACTTTGCGACGCTGGCCCAGGTACTTGGACTTCTCGTTAAACTGAAACCACTTCTGAAGGCAGTAAGGGAAGAGAAATACGTCAATAAGCAGCTGCTCCATGTCCCCGGTTGCGGCCTTCCACATAGGAGCCTTCGTCTCGAATATGGAGGAGAGCTTCTCAGTCGCCATTTCCAGATCCTTAAAAGGGTTTAACAAAGAAATATATTTTGAGCACCTCAACATTATCCTCCAAAATGAGCTGCTGTCCTTTGGTGTCGCCTTTCAGATAGTAAATGAAGCAGTAGGAATAGGCCAGGACACGACGGCACTGCAGCAGCTCTTCAATGGCACGGGACATGCACCTCAGGCGATTGGGAGAGCAGCCCTCCCTATCCACCGTCTTCTTAATGAAGTCGTCCACGGCCTTTCGCAACTAAAAGCGACCGTCACCTTGCAATAAGAGAGATAAACCTGCATCTCTATGACTTCGCTGTTACGGTGCGTCTGGAAACGCTGGAAGTAGTGGTTGAAGCGATTGATGTCGGCGATCTCCGGAGTTTCGGCATTTCCAGTGTACCTACACTTAGAATACGTCAGATGCGTCGCTACTCACTTTTGGCAGGAATGGCCAGAATCGTGGTTGCTGACAACTGTCATGCACAACCAACAGAAATGAGCACGGCAACTGGCGTTGGTACAGGTCATGAAGTTACAGCCGCCGTTCTTCTCGATGGGAGCCTTAAAATCACCACCGGTAAGCAATGTTTATAACGGTACCTTGCAAGCAGGGCATGGGCGGGAGTTGTCATTTATCCACTTCAGACTATCCACGTCCTTGGTCGACTTTCCGTCCTTCCAAGCCTTAATCTATCTTAGTTTTAAAAAACCCCAAATGGATTGCCTTGAAGCGCTCACAGCTGAGGGGCAAATGAGCACATTCGTTGCAGGCAGGGCAGATGTCGGTGCCACAGCCACAGTAGACAGACTGCGCCCTCTTGGAAGCAAGCTGAATCAAGTATGTTGAAGAAAGAAAGGTTATAACACACCTGGATGACCTTGTCGCAGCCTCCACCAGAACACCACTTCAGGGAAGCATTAGAATCCACAAAGACATTTCTCAGCAGGCGATTGTAAGCATCAGCAACGGAAGTCTCTGTGATCAGGGACAACACCTAAACATATCGGTTGGCTATTGTCTTGGAGAGGCAGACCTGCTCATCGGTGAGAACTATTCCGCAGTTGTCGAAGAGACACATGATTTCGACGGATCCGTCATCGATGACCTAAACAACATTCTGAAGAATACAATAAAGATGAAACCTTGGTATTGATGAAGCGGTTCCAGCAGCCGACGCAGGCAGTGTGGCCACACATGAGACTTCGCAGCGATCCCTCTTCAAAGCAGATCTCACACTCGCCTAAACAATTCCATTCCGAAGAATCGTGCGGAAACTAACCATCGTACGAATTAAAGTCGAGGGAGTTGGTTCGATCGATGTAGACGGTGTCAGCCAAGAACACACCCACTTCTCCTATTTCGTAGAATCTGAACAGTCCGTTGGTAATAAAGGCCAAAACGCACTCACTTCTCCAGTAGCTTCTCCGAATTCCAATTGAACTTCAGCAGGATCAGACGCGTAATGGCAGGGGCGAGCTCGGTGATTCCAGCTATCTTGACAGCAATGTCCTGCATCTGAGACTGCACGGAGGAGAGGTCTAAAATCTGAAAATATGTTATATACGGTGAATTATGGGCTTACATGAGGTGTTATCAATGTTTGACAAGTACGGTTCGAAACCGCCGTGGTGGTGCTATAGGGCTTAAAACGACGCAAAACAGTGTTTTTTGGGGTGCCATATGCAAATTTGGGGTGCTATTTTCCATTGAGACCGGATTTTGTGAAACAGTGGGTGTTATTATTATCAGCTTCAGATGTTAACATGCAAAAAATCTGTTAAACTTCTGCTACACAAACATGTCCCGTATGATGTAAGAAGCAACTGACCGTGTATCCCCTGTCGCTGTCTTCGTGATCTACGACAAAATTATCTTCACCGAGCGAGTCCTCGTCAAGGCACGCGTACTCTCCGTCGGAAAAGTCACCGTCGGCCATCCTAAACAACAAAGATGTGCAGCCGAGTGGGAGGGTGGTTTGTAAACCCGTTCAGAGCAAAGGAGTCAGCTGATAAATGCGTTGTGATCAATAGAAAACAGGGAAGTGCACGATTTCTCACTCTTCGGACGTTTCCACAATGACCGAGTGAGAAACACCCACAAGGCCGCTGATAGAATTGTTCTCAACAAAAAAAGGTTTTAGCGACGAAAATTACTTGCTCAAAGGACGCCGCAACGTTCCCTGACTGGGTCCTAGACCAAAAGCAAGGTATAGCTTCGGAAATAGAAGACAACTGCTACAATTAGGCAGCGAATATAGTGGTTACCCATAGAAAACAGGGAAGTGCTGTTTATTTTGAGGTTCTAGTATATTGTCGACAGGGAAAAATAATTGCACAGAAACTAGGTTAATTAGAACACAGCCGCTAGCTAGAACAGGGAAAGGCTAAAAATGTTGCGTGAATGCCGCCAGCTGACTGTCGGTCTGCCCTCTACCCATATAACACACTATCTCGCGGCTGATTCAGCGCTCAACACAACTGATAAAGAAAGGGATCGCGCTATGCGAGTTTGCAGGTACTATCCAGATATAGACAGATTCAGGTACTGATGCAGCTGCTGGTATACAACTGAGCAGGCAAGGTAACAACAAAGAAAACTCTTTATTATAGCCGAATAAAAGTTTTTCATAAATAATGATTTAAAAGAAACCACACTTATTATACTACAACGCTTAATTACAGAACGGAGTTGGCGTGAACTGCCAGATGATGATTGACTGGTGATGATCCTAGACGTACACACCGACCAAGAGGAGGAGGTACAGGGAGGCGATGCCGAGCAACGTAGAAGCCACCAAGGCAATTCCAATCTCCTTTTTCAGCTTGCGGGTATACCGGTTGTTGGTGACCTGAAAAATAAAACAAACAAAACCAAGCGTAATAAAAACAAGCTTAAATCCTCCAGACAATATAAATCAGCAAACATACTTCGTAATGAATGAACCACGCCGTAAACAGAAGTCCGGTCAAGAAAAAAAGCCCACATTGACGAGAAATGGCGACCGGGTGTACCTAAATTACCCTAGATGCTCTCCCACAACCGCAAAAACTTACCGGTCCGACGAAGCGGTCCATATCGGCGATTTTCATCTTGCTAAAAAAAAAATAATCGTCGACTCTCCAAAGGAGGTAATGGAATGGAGGGAGATTGAACCCGCGACAAAGAAAACAAGGATTACAGTTAATTTTTACTGTACATAGTTACAGTTATTAACAAAAGAGATGTGATCACAAAGTGAGACGAGTAACAAGTATGACAACAACAGGCATTTCTGCCATTCAAATGGGAGCATAGAGTTGTGGGCGCCAATGTTGAAATTACAGCTCGGCGGGAATAAGGGCGTGAGTTCCCAAACCAGCGTCTTCAGCATCTCCAACTGAACCATCAGCAACGGCAGTGTGCTCAGCAGGCGAAGCCTCATCATCGGAAGTTCCCTGAAAACATGAATCAGCAATGTTAACGAAAAAGTTACCTTCTGACCGAGCTTGCCCTTGTTGAAACGACGCTTAGGGCGACGATGATTCTTCTCAGAGTTGTTCTCAGCCTCATCCGCAGGAACGTCATTTCCAGAGTTTTTGTTGACGTTCGACTTGTGAGCTATATATTCTATTTGATTAAATAAAATTGCTAAGGCCCACCGGAACGAGCACCGTTTCTCGGATGCATGCGAGTGCGACGAAGCAACATACGGAACGCCCTCGAGCCCTGGACATCCGATCCATCAGGGCCAGTAACGTCAGCCGCCTCCAATCCCTTCGGACCCTAAACGTGGGAATCAAACGACTAAAATAAAAGTGTACCAGAACGACGTTGAACTCGACAGGCTCAGCGTCAGCAAGAGTACGCAGATAGTACTTCTCAATCTTGGACTTGGAAATAGCACTCTGAAATAACGAATTATGAGTAGCCATTTAGGAACTACCTGGTGCACGAAGAGGTCATCTCCGCCATCGTCGGGCTTGATGAAACCGTAGTGTCCCAAGACGGAATACCACCTCACAGTACCCTTGACACCGACTTGCTTGACCTCCTTGGTCTTCTGAATTTCGTCCCATTCCTGACGACGCTCCTCATCGCTGCGATACTGAAACATTAAATAAAAATCCACTCAAAAAATAACTCACATGCTTGTGGGTCCTCTTAGGAGACACTTCGTTGGAAACTTCATCGGTCTTAACCGCGTCAGTCTCACTAATCTCCACGTCCTTCTTCTCGACGATCTTCAAAGCGTCCAGCTGCTTCTCGATGGCCATTCGGACAGCATCGAGCGCTTCGGTCGACATGTTGGTAGTAACGAGTTGTAAAAACAAGCAAGGGTTGGTTCCTGAAAAGGATAAGTTGTAGAGTGAGGGTAAATCTTATCAATCGATTATCGGAGGGAATGCAGGCATCAAAAACTTTTAAAATGAAATGTTCCAAAATTGTTAATCTCCAATTGACAAATGAAAAGTCATGCATGAAAACAAAAAGACGCCAAAGGGGCGTAGGAACGCAAACGTAAGTTCGAAATAGAAATTACCGTAATACCTTGCGCATCTACGGCGCGCGAATTTCAAATAACAATTTTTTTTCTAACAAAAGGTTTTCAAGTATATTAATGGAATCTGTTAATATTAATTAATCCGAAGCAAATCTATACGAAAAAAGAGTAAAACGAGCGTCCACTGAATCTTTGACAGCTTATAGTTTTCTTCCATTCACTGCGGAGAGAATGACTGCGGTTAATACAATATGAGGTAGAGAGTCTTGATAACATGCAAATAACAGATGCTTTCGTAACAATGCATTTTTCCTAGACGGTGTGAAGGGATTGGATTAAAGCCACCCCTCCCTAACATAGTTGGGTGAGAATAAACGTCTTCCCCTTTCTATCCTCACTTTTACATCATTTTTTTTTTCGTTTCTATCTTGAATTCTTTTCCTCTCTCCTTCTTTTCATTAGTGTGTTTCACCCAATTCCCGTTGATTCAACTGTCTCTTTTCCTTTGATTTATCGCCTAAAACTTTTTTTAAACTGCCGTTTTCCTCATTGTTTCATCCAGTTTCACTTTCATTTTTGAATACAGTTTGGTTATAACTGGTAATCCCCGAAATTTAAACAATTACGAGAAAATACGTGTCAAAGCACGTGAGGATGTGTTCCATTGCCTCACTTCTTTCAAACCGATGTGCCGTGCGGTCTTCTCTGCTGCTCTTCGACGACTGTGATTGTGGGACAGGGCTGACCTCCCGGTCGAATCGGACCTTCCGACCGGACTGGTTCAACTGCCGGACCGGATGGATGGACTGACTTGGCTAGACATGGTCGGACTGGCTGGACTGACTGAATGAGTCGAAAGACTCGACCGGACTAACTGGCCGGACCGACTGAGGACGGACCGCCTGGACCTGCTGCGGCTGTCCGAACGGACTGACTAGACTGGTCTTCGGACCGGACCTGTCGGACTGATTGGACTGGCTGCGGCGGGACCTTACGGACTAGCTGAGGCTGAACCGGACGGACCAACTGGATTGGCTTCACGGCCGAACCGACCGGACTGACTGGATCGGCTGATGCCTGACCGGACACGGGTTTCCCATGAACTCGGCTGTTGAGGGTGTGGCTGGAGGGTCGTATTCGACTTTTCTGCATTCAAGGTTGGCAGCGGAGCAACACCAATGTGATTTTCAGGACCTTACTAGCGACAAAGCGCTGAAATCTTTAATGTACACATCGTCATTTGGAAGATGCAAGCATATCTGAGCACAAACGCATGGCGGCCTAACCACGATTAGGAGCAGTTTGGTTTTGACACTCACGAGGCTTGTATTAACTCTTCCTAAGACTTTCACCAACTGCCAATTGTACCATGTAACAGGGGAGGGGTGTTCCCAAAGTGCCAGTCACCGCAATGCTGCGAATATAGTCATTTTCACTTACTTTTGCATTATAATCACATCATTTAACTGAATCTATAGTGCAAACCAAGACTACCAACATTTTGTAATTTTTCTCTTAGGTTCTACTTTTTTTCTAGCTCCGCGTTCACAGCATCCGCATGGACAGTACTTTCGCAAATAAATACACTGTATGAAAGAAAATGTAATCAGTAGAACAGAAATTGCTCTCTTTCTCTGGCGCTCTCTTTGTGATTTTCTCTATTTCTCCTTCTTTACTCTTTTCTACCATCAATGAATCAACAGGAACCCGCCCGTCTAGACCAATTGCCTGCTCGGCCTTATTGACCTCTATTATGTATTGACCCATCCTCCGTGATGTGCTGAAGGCCAGGCGAGATCTCTCCTGCACCTTAGTACCTTCTTTTTCATCAATGCAGATAAAATTGGCCCTGAGTTCTTTGTTCCTAACAGATACAATAATTTTATTTATTTTATAACTGGACTTCCAATTCCTTGATTCCATGTGTGACAAGCACGTATAAAATGCATAGCGCCAGACATCTGGAATACAAATTACTTTTGTGAAAGCAAGAAATCTCTCTTTCTGTGCTCCGATGAAATCGTATTCAGGAGACTGAGACTATCGTCATCCCCTCTTTTGTCTCTCCGACTCCCTTTGTGACTCACCCCTTTCGTCACCCTCCCCCGGCGTCAGGTGGCCGGCCGCCAGATGCCCCTACAACACCTACATAACCGTTGAGAAAGAGGTCCTCTACCCATTGCGACACCTTTCGCTTAGGATCTTTTCAAAACTACCGCGATCACCTCTTTCTAGATTGATCGATATAGATTACTTTTCTCCAAAGTTGTTTAGGTTTCTGCGTGTTTAAGGTCCCTGCTTCCACTCTACAACTATCTTGTCTATTTTATCTGAAGAAATGATTGTCTGAGTAAGATTTCTGAAGAGGGTTTTCTGTAGTCTGCGTCCCTCCCACTCATGTTTACCCACCACCTGTCTCCTCTTGCCAGCCGCTTTCACGTCATTCTGACCATTCGGTGGCACAAACACCAGTTATCATTCATTTTCGTTTCCCCAAAGTTTATGAGATAACCGGCTGGTCTCAATTGTGGTGCTGTAAACGAGTGAAAAAGCCGCCGGATTGGCCCCATCTGCTGGTCAGCTTCGGTTGTAAAGGCTCGGTTTACAACCAGATTTGAAAAGGTGGTTATCCCCATAGTTTCGAGTCTTCTCAAAACTTTTCCCGAAACATAATATTTCGTTTCACGTAGAATAGGTTAAAGTAGTTTGAAAAGTGTTTCAAACTTTTCCCGCCGGCGGTCATCCATTTGGGCGGTCAAAGACACGTCAAGGGGGGTGCCGTTGGTGTTCGATCGATCGCACGTTCACCTCCCTTTACACTCTATTCCCCGAGGCATCCGCCCACCCATCCCTCACCGGCAAAACAATTATTCCCCTCCTATTCTTACTGTCACTGAGTGTCCTTTTCCTTCGTCTAGGTCATCAAACTGCCATTTTGTCTACGTTTCTTCATTTCTCTTTCTTCAGGATCGACTCTCTAGGGTGTCTTTATCAGTCAAGTCTCTTTTCGTTTTTATTTCGTCTCCTTCTGTTTGACTTTTGAATGATTGGCTTCCTCCATCCATTTACAGTTGGAAATCCGGGCCTTTTCATTGTCGCAGGGTCTTCAGTTTAGTGAGGAACCTACGATACTTGCCCCAGAGGTACAGATCATTTGCCTAATAACTGGAAAAGTACAGATGATTGGATTTTTCACTTCAGAAGTTTGCAAGGCTGTCTAGTAGAAGAAGTCTGTCTTCTAGACCCACTTTCACTTTTCCCCATTTCTCTCCGTCTCTCGGCGCACCCGTGCTCTGTTTGTTTCCGTTTGTTGCTTTCCGTCCGGAAAACCGGCCGGCGAACGCCCAGATCCGGCTGACCCACCAATCAGCCCCTGCAAATCACACGCTGCCCAGCAGCCCTCATTTCCGGGCACTTCAACTCATCATCCATAATCGACCTGGCTAATTTTTATAATTATTTTTATATTTTCTCAATTCTCACTTATATTTTATATCTATGTATAGATCGCTATTCTTTCAATTCTAAATAACAGAGGGAAAAAGTCTAGCCAGATTTCGTCCTGACAATGAGATATATAAACCCTCTCAATGGATCTATCGCGATGAAAGCCCGCAGTCATGCAAGAATTTCCGGAAAGGAAACATTCAAATATGTTCCCCCGAGTATCAAATGAATTTTCTTTTACATTTCCTCCTTTCTTCTATGGAAAGCTTTTAACTTTGTCTTCAGATGTCGTGGCACGATATGGTCAACAACAACCTTATTGGATCCGGCAGCGTCAGCAAGGCGGCCATTTGCGGCTCCGATGGATCCATCTGGGGAAAGAGCGACAACTTCAGGGTGAGATGGTTTCTTTTTTCTCCAGTGACGCCGTTCGTCTTTTTCTATGTTACAAAAAGTCGCCGGGCAAACGAGCCCGCGCAAACAAAGACACTCGTCCCTGGGAACACGTCTCAATCGGCACGGTTCTCGAGGATTAGGCCTCTTTGGAGGATTTATTCAGTTCATCTTTTAATGATGGAAAACAAACAGAGTTTAGATCACTGCGGAAGAGGCGGCTGCAGCTGGCAGGGCCTTCTCGAACAAAGAAATCCAGAGCGTTGGTCTCAAATTCGAAGGGGAAAAGTACTTTGTGCTCAACGTAGACGACTCCAGAATCATTGGAAAGAAGGCCAGCAACGGATTCTTCATCTACAAAACAAAGCAAGGTGCGGAATAGCCCTCCTCTTCCAAATCCCTCTTCAGCCGTCGTCATTTCCCTTTACGAGGGAGGACTCCAGCCTGAGGCTTGCAGCAAGGCCACTGGAGCTCTGGCCGATTACCTCGTGACCAGTGGATTCTAAACGGGAGATTTTAAGCTAAAGGTGTGTTTCACGAAGGCAAATCTTATGTTGCTTTCAGTATTTGTGTCTTTTATCGATCTACAACGCCATCGGATTCAAGCGACTCTCAGAGTCATCCGGTCTTTTCTCATTCTCCCAGCAATAAATACGTTACAATTCACAATTTTCAGTAATGAAATAATTTTTCAGTGGGACTATATTGGGTAAGAAAAATAAGAGAAAGAGGATGATGATTGCTGCAATAAACTGTTTGTTTTACATAATCAAACTGAATTATTTTATGTAAAACATTCTCAACTGATCTTACGAATGACTTTACAATTATATTCACAATTTTAGGAAACCAATGACCCAATGGCAATATGTAGTATCCAGTAGTTTCTTCATCAACCATAACAAAGGGCTTTTCTTCCTTTGGTCTAACTATCAATCAAGAGTTTGGATATTCTGGCTTTCGCTGGCAATTTTGCGGGCTTCTTCGAGTTGTTTCAGCTCCTCCGCGATAGTTTCAGTTCTAAACCTTCCATGAAAAGCTTTGAAATATAACTTATCTGGTTTGAGAATTCATTCTTAAGAGAGATTTCGAAGAATGTTAGCATCGCTGCTAACCTCACTATCAGCTTTTCTCCAATGTCTCTGGCAATTATTCTGGTGAACCCTGCCACTAGAAGTGGTGCTTTCATTTATTGTATGATGTTTGGAGATTCATTTCGCCCTTGATTAAGCAACAGGAAGAGAAACGGATAAGAAACTGAAAGAAAAAAAAGTATCTATTTTGAATCCTGTCTAGGGAAATTCAGATGCAACATTCTAATATACTCGACTAGAGAGCTTCGCGCTGCATTTCTTCGCGACGTGAAGCACATTCATAAGATCTGCATTTTTCCTTTATCGATTTGCATTTATTTGCGGTCTTCAAGTTTTCCTATCTAGAGCAAACTTCGCTTCGGGAGTCTTAATGTTCAACTGTTTTGCGCTGCAAGGTCCAATCTCACTTTACAGATTAAAAATGTTTTTTTAAAGAATTTATGTTTATTGTTTAAATGGGGTTACATAGTCAAATTCATAATATTCTGTGCTGATAATGGAAAGATCGACAATATAATTTACAATGATGGTATGTTGTTAAAGAAGAGCATTCGGGAAAACCACATTATTTGTCTGTTTCTGCAGCTGTATCTTCTTGTCCTCATCCGTTTCGTTAGCTCCGCTGGCCTTGTAGATGAAAAGTTCCTGTGAGACACACACGCGCGAGAGAGCAACGTAGAGTTGTCCGTGAATGAAGCATGGTGTCCTCAGCAAAACTCCCACATGCTGGAGCGTCTGTCCTTGCGCCTTGTTGCAAGTGATGGCGAATCGGGAACTGCGTGCGGATAAAGCTGCGTTCACGACTCAAGACGTTGGTGGGCATAAACAGCATTCTCGTGAGCGGCCAGCGTTTAGGAGTTCGTCGGTTACCGTCAAGAGGAATTGCCCATATGACCTAAATAAAAAATACACTGCGCAAACAATTATGTCTTACATGATCGCCAATATCATCAATTATCATACGTGTCCCATTCACCAGACCAAGCTGTGTGTTGATGTTTCTCAGGAGAATGACCAACGCTCCCTTCTAAAATTAAAAACAATCAAAATACTGACTAAAATTTACCTTTACTTCAAGCTCGTGGAGAGGCATTCCAGAGGGGGTTTCTCCATGATACACCGCTGGATCCAAATGGGCAAACCCGCGCGAAGGATCATGTTCATCCACGGAAAGGAATGTACGCTGATCTGTTTTTAGCAGCTTCAAAACCTAAATATGTTTATTAGTACCGACCGAGAAAAACAGCCAACCTTGTGGTTAACATCGAAAGTGGTTCGATTGTCTACGGCAAGAATGCAAGATGTTTCAAACACCTTACGCTTTCTTTCCGGGTAGTCAGGACAACCGAAGATTTTGTTGATCAGCTCAGCTTCTGTATTCACGAGTTTTCCGTACTTCAGTTGAACATGCTGATCTTCAAAACGTTCCTTGCGATCGGCGTTAGCGACACCAGTTCCCACTGTTGCGATCCAATCAGCGAACGTCGGATCGGCTCGGGCTCTCATATTCCTCACAAGAGAAATGACCTAAAGCATCACATTTCAAACTTTTTGGAAAACCGATCTAACCTCCACGCCTTTCCAGAGCTCACTGCCTTTCATGGTGTAGTTGATGATGGCAGGACCTCGAACATCGGTGACGATGGGAAGAGTCTGTTTCCAGTCACCGCCAAAAATGAACTTGACTCCGCCGAACAGTAGAGCCTCCTTCTCCGGGTGCAGATCTTTCATCAAAAGATTGACACACTGCAGTATGCGGCGATCCGACATTGTGGCTTCGTCCCAGATGACCACATCCACGTGTTGGAGAAAGGCGGCTAAAACATTTTAATTACTGTGATGAAAAGGTTTACCTTCGTCACTCTCGAGATCGACATTGCATCGCATGTTCTCCTCCACTGCTAACGGAATATGGAAAGCACGGTGTGCGGTATTTCCAAAAGGTAGCAGCTTGGCAGCAACTCCGGTGTGCGCTACACAGAGTACCTTAAAACAAAAGTGTCGAATTAAAGAAGCCACATACCTCGTGACCTTTTGATGTAAGATCATAGAAAAGACCATTCATCAATAAGGTCTTTCCAGTGCCTCCACTGCCTTGAACAAAGAACGGCTTGATGTGTCCCGGATCTGCTACTGCATCCACGATTTGTTTGAAAACGCGCTGTTGATCTTCGTTGAATCTCTGTAACAAAATATCATTTGAAAAAAAAGCGAAAATATACCTGTGTGGTGCAGGCGGCTTCACGGCGGGCAACCAACACGCCTATCTTTGCAAAGCCGCAGTCGTCGTACAACTCTTCTTCGGATGGAAGCAAAGCCTCATCAATGTCTATAATCACTATAAACAACATATTACGATAGCTTACCGGGAAGGCCAAAATCTGCGAGGCATGTTAAATGTACTCGAAGAAACGATTGGATGTGGTGAAGAGCGTGAGCTTTCTTCTTGTCGTCGCTCCAACCTTCTTTCCTTTCGTACATGTTCTCCTAAACTTAAGTTGACCTATGAATCTGAATACCAACCTTGTACGTCTCCCACAGCTCAACTGGGTTTTCCACGGGATTAAATACCAAAATGGTAGCAAACATGCGGCGCAACGTAACTGGCACCCGCTCAGCTGTTGCCTCCTCCAAAGCCATGTGCCACTCTTGCTGATCGTTCATAAGGCCCAACGCCTTAAAATCATCAAATAAAGATAACTCGAAAAACTACCTTTGCAGCCGAAACGAAGGTTGGATGTACAGTCCCGTTTACAGTCCGAAGCTCCTCAAAACTTTGAGGACCTTTTTGAGCCGACGCCAGAAGACGTATCGCAAACACTTCCTTGTTCCTGGGGTGCACTGCCTTGATATGTCCGATAAGTTGTGATCTGGAATCCAAGTATGACAAAATGTGTTACAAAACAGTACCTCTCGTGAAGTTTCCTTCTCCATTGATGGTTTTGGAAAAGATAGTGCTTGGGCAATTAATCATAAGTGAACTGACGGGCACCCGGGTCTCTCTCGTTCAGAGCAAACCACTCCTTGAAACGCGTTCGGATCTCCGGATTTTCCTCCCACTGCCGTTCCAGAGCTTCTTGTTCTTCTTTCTTGAACGACAGCGGCTCTTCTCCTTCACCGTGAACGTAAAGGTCGGACACCACGTGAGACTCTCCATGACGCGGGTAGCCGGCAAACTCCCAGGCAGCTTCACATGAGGTGATTGCTCGCTGGTCTTCTACCATAGTGTACTCGTCATACACAAGCACGTTCAGTCCTTGGGCGTCCTTTCTATAAATAAACTTTAGATCAGCTAAAACGACGGCTTACTCGTTCACACCATTCTCAGCCAACAACTTTCTTGCTTGCATCTCCCGTTGCTAAACATGAACTTGGGTAAACACAAAAACATTCTTTACCTTTTTGGCGCTGGCAGGAATTTTGACGTTTTTCGGGTAGATCAAGTGACCCTCGATGGTCATGTCTGCAGTGTCCGGTGAATCAGCACTGGTGATTGCCTCCACCAAAACGCGGTCGTATCCCTAAGAAACACATTAATGGCTGAAAAACAAAGCATTACCTTGAAAAGGTACTTGAAGATGTACTTCACAACTCGAAGATTAGAAACAACCTCCACGTTGACATGAGATTGGAAGAAGTACAAAAGTTCAGGGTTGTAGGGGACAACATGCCTAAAACGACAGTTACCTGGAACTTAAATAACAACAACCTGTTGTTCGGCACGACTCCATCGAAAAGACGAGTCATCACTTTTTCGCCGTCATCGGGGCGTTTGTACTCTGGGTAGTTCTTGTCACGAAACCGTGTGGTAGACGTAAACTCCTTTGGAAAATGCTTTTTACACGTTTTCCAATGTGATGGAGTATTCACACGACAATATGCCTAAGAACGGTAAATTATGACACCATTAAATAATTACCGTTGGATCATCCTCGCACGGTCGATGAATCATTAGTCCTTCCACAAGCGTCCGTAACTCCTTTTCCTTGTCAGATGTGCCGGTAGGAAGGTACGCCTGGCAAACGCGATCGATCTGGTCGGCAGTCTTGATGTGATTCTTCAGAGATACCACAAGATGAGCGTGTGGCGGACCTCGCTGTTGAAACTCAATTGAGTAACTGTACCAGCGAATCTTGCCAAAGATTCCTGAAAATGTTTTTTTATGATGTTAAACGCAAATGCTAGCAATGAGAAATACCGACCTGGTTTCCTCGAGATATGATCTCTTTCAACTGGTCCTCCAACAATGATGTTGAGAAGCTTTTTAAACTTCTTTTGGAACACTTCGTTCACAAGGAACGGTCGATCCGCCCATGTTTCTCCAGGCTCAAGCATGTCCTGAATATAAAACCGTTGAAAAACAAATGCTGAAAAACCTGAATCTCAGTCCAGTTCACGTTAGCAGTGACGGTGATGAAAAGGTCCGGTTTGCCATTTCTTGACCTTGACATGGCGACGGTGTGCTCGAAGAGCTTCTGGAGGTGGCGTGGTGATCCAGGAACATTGTGAGGCACCGAGGAAACACATCCAATAGTGCGTCCATGGCGCGATGCCCGGCGTTGAAGAGCATCAAGAAATTTCTTCCTAAAGTGTTTTCGTACAAACTATATTCTATGTGCAAACCTTGTACTGTTGAGGAACTCAGTGTGATGAGCTCGCTGAAAGCTGTGCCTCTGCTGATACAAGCGAGTACAGAGATCCATCAAGAAGAGCTGGCCCACTTTGCCAGCTGCCGAGAAACGATTCTTGATCCACACAATTTTCTGGTTGTTGTCCGCAATGACTCCTCGATGCTGGTGGATGTACAGACCCCATTGTCGCAAGGAGACAAACTGGCGATGCTTTAACAAAAATGTTCAATCGACAACAAAACAAGTAGGATGAGAATCGTCTGAAGGAGCTCCTTCAGATTGATCTGTTTCGTCTCCTTCGGGCAGCACATTGTCGCCAGCATCGTCAGTAGCAAGGTTCTCTTCGTCTGACAACATGTCTTGATCACGCATATGAGGGTAATCGCCCTGAATACTTTCGTGATAAATTTGACAATCAATAATCTACAATGGCAATCGGATACGGCTCATCAACCAATGCGTCCATCATTTCGCCGTCAATGAGATCTTCGCTGGAGTTATGGTTTTCCTCTTCGTCGATGTCCTGAAACTATTTGTCACAAACAATGCTAATCGGAAAGTTACTTCTGTAACGCGGTGTGCACGCCTACCGCTAGGTAGACCTGATCCTTGTACGCGCGGATATATTTCGCCTCCTCGTTCTTGAACACCCAAGTGGACATCCGTGGAAGTTTGTTTTGATGACTGAACAAACATTGCCAAAGCTAAACCGGAAATCTACCTCTGCCTCATGACGATAAAAATCGTCAAAATCTTCATCTTCTTCATCTGCAGAAAGATCAATATTCGGATCGCCCCTGAGCAAAAGATTAAAGAGTTTCACAACTACAAACCCGGCTATGACGTGATGTTGAACTCGGTCGACAACTTCCTTGGCTTCATCTTCCAGTTCCCACACTTGTGCTTGAGCGTCGTGGTTCTCTGCATACTGGCGAAGACGATCCACAAATGTCATTTTAGGGTGTTCAGCAAGTCGAAAACCCTTCCACTTCCATCCAGCTTCACCGTAAGGAAAAAGGATCGGGTAACAGAAGGAATTGATCTGAAATTATAACTGTAAAAGCAATAAAAACATGTTCACCCTGGGATCGTTTGGAAAAATGGGCATGGGCTCCTTTCCTTGCAGACGCGGATAGATCTTGAAACCGGGCAGCGTCATGTCCTGCTCAATGCTCGAACTGTAGAACAGAGCAATGTGCTCTCCACACTGCTGCGGCTGACGGAAAATTCCGGGATGATTCTGAACAGACCGCTTTTTATAACACGTAATTAGACCAACCCCCTGCAAAACTTCTGGAATGACCATCCTTGAATCAATGATCTTCAGCCTGACTTGATTGTCATTTTGACCGGCATCTCGTACTTGCTGCATCAAACGTCCCATTGTGTGCAGGACGTTTGCCCACGGATAGCAACGCTCCATGCACTTCTGGAGTTCAGCAACCACCTTGAAAACTTTTACTACAACAGTCTACTACAACAAAACCCTACCTGTGGGTTAAGTTTCTGATTTGCGTACTCCTTCAAGCGCATGTCAACAGCTTGCTCACCCTGGTAAACATAAAAATTGCCGAAGCGAGGCCTCTTCTCGTTGACCGGCAACACAGCAGACGGAAAGTGGCGATGAAGTCCAAGCATCTTCTGGACCTAAAAGGACGATCTGCCAGAAAATACAAAAACTAACCGGAAGACCAAACGGAGCAGCAGCCACCTTATGACGTTGAATGGACGCAACCGAGAAGCAGGTGTTGTACATCAAGATCTTCTCTCTGAACTTTTTGGCTGTTGATCCTGAGCCAAAGAGAAGAGTGTAGATTTCGACAGGCAACTGCTGGAACGGGGGCACGAAAACCTTTCCGTTGTCACAGCAGGCGTGCGGTGTGAACTGGAGGCGCCCATCACAACACGGAGGAGAAGGCTTGGATCTTCTTGTCTTGTTCTTTTCCCCTGGCATAGCTACAGTATCATCGTAGTGGATGCTCTTGCAGAAGGGACAGGAACGCAACTGCTCCAACTGACACTTGAAGTCATGTTTGCTATCATCCATCAGATCGTTCATGTCTTAATGGATTATTGGTTTCCCGTTTCAAAAAAAACATACATTGTGAAGGATGAATTTCGTCTGTGTCTGTGTCGCTGTCCTGAAGACCAACGTTTCGTCTGTACGCAGAACGGGGTATTGTTTCCAAAACAGCTACAGTTTAAAAATTAACTATGAACATACTTCGACGTATAGTGAATTCCTCATCTTTAACACCTGATAAACTT
The DNA here is from genome assembly GCA_022343465.1 of Oscheius sp. G VE-2021. Classification (NCBI taxonomy): domain Eukaryota; kingdom Metazoa; phylum Nematoda; class Chromadorea; order Rhabditida; family Rhabditidae; genus Oscheius; species Oscheius sp. G VE-2021. The sequence continues at coordinate 1,220,779 of JAJQXH010000027.1, read as the reverse complement.
CCCTCAGAGTCACTATCTAAAAAGAAAACGCAGATGTACACAACAAGGTCAAACACAAACCTGATAAGTGCTGCAACTGTTCTGAACTTTGGGGTATGGAGGTTGCAGCACAAGCCGACTTTTCTTAACAAATCAAGTCCAAAATTTTACATGAACCGAATTTACCAGAACTACGATGATGAGAGCGTCGAAGACCACGAAGTTGTCTAGGAGGCCTATACGTGGGATCTTCAACTTCGCTGTCGCTTGACGATGCATCTTTGAGAAGGCGTTTTTTAGGCGGCATTCTGTAAACGAAGATTATAATAATCACATCAAAAGAAAAGAAAAAAAAGATGACGTCACTGGATTGTTGGTTTAGATTGATGGGCAGTGCCCGTTAATCTACAGTAACCCTCTTACATAAGGCGAATATCCGATGAGAGAGTGAGAGACGCAGAGAAAGAGGAAACCGGCGCTGCCGGTTTCTCACAAGGTGTCTTACGTAAGAGGGTTACGGTAGCTATGACGTCATTCTCAAGCACTGCTGGAGAATTGCGAAACATTTCGAAATAGGTGATGAGAGAGTGAGAGACGCAGAGAAAGAGGAAACCGGCGCTGCCGCTTTCTCACAAGGTGTCTTACGTAAGAGGGTTACGGTAGCTATGACGTCATTCTCAAGCACTGCTGGAGAATTGCGAAACATTTCGAAACAGGTGTTGAGAGAGTGAGAGATGCAGAGAAAGTGACGTCATTGGATTACTGTAGATTAATGGACAGTGCTCGTTAATCTACAGTAACCCATTTTCATAAAATACTAATTAAAAAAAGATTTAAAGGAGAGGAAATAAAAACACAACCGATCAGAAGGAGAACAGAGCAAACAATGAAATATCTTTTCTTTTCCTAAGCCACGCCCATCGCACGTGACGTCACTGGAGTACGGTAGTTTTATGGGCAGTGCCCGTTAATCTACAGTAACCCTCTTACATAAGGTGAATATCCGATGAGAGAGTGAGAGACGCAGAGAAAGAGGAAACCGGCACTGCCGGTTTCTCACGAGGTGTCTTATGTAAGAGGGTTACGGTAGCTATGACGTCGTTCTCAAGCACTGCTGGAGAATTGCGAAACATTTCGAAACAGGTGTTGAGAGAGTGAGAGATGCAGAGAAAGTGACGTCATTGGATTACTGTAGATTAATGGACAGTGCCCGTTAATCTACAGTAACCCATTTTCATAAAATACTAATTAAAAAAGATTTAAAGGACAGGAAATAAAACACAACCGATCAGAAGGAGAACAGAGCAAACAATGAAATATCTATTCTTTTCCTAAGCCACGCCCATCGCACGTGACGTCACTGGAGTACGGTAGTTTTATGGGCAGTGCCCGTTAATCTACAGTAACCCTCTTACATAAGGTGAATGTCCGATGAGAGAGTGAGAGACGTAGAGAAAGAGGAAACCGGCACTGCCGGTTTCTCACGAGGTGTCTTACGTAAGAGGGTTACGGTAGCTATGACGGTATTCTCAAGCACTGCTGGAGAATTGCGAAACATTTCGAAACAGGTGATGAGAGAGTGAAAAACGTAGAGAAAGAGGAAACCGGCACTGCCGGTTTCTCACAAGGTGTCTTACGTAAGAGGGTTACGGTAGCTATGACGTCATTCTCAAGCACTGCTGGAGAATTGCGAAACATTTCGAAACAGGTGATGAGAGAGTGAGAGACGTAGAGAAAGAGGAAACCGGCACTGCCGGTTTCTCACGAGGTGTCTTACGTAAGAGGGTTACGGTAGCTATGACGGTATTCTCAAGCACTGCTGGAGAATTGCGAAACATTTCGAAACAGGTGATGAGAGAGTGAGACACGTAGAGAAAGAGGAAACCGGCACTGCCGGTTTCTCACAAGGTGTCTTACGTAAGAGGGTTACCTATGACGTCATTCTCAAGCACTGCTGGAGAATTGCGAAACATTTCGAAACAGGTGATGAGAGAGTGAGAGACGCAGAGAAAGAGGAAACCGGCAAGTGACGTCATTGGATTACTGTAGATTAATGGGCCGTTCTACAGTAACCCCTTTCAATATCTGACGTAAGAACATCACCTTACGTAAGATTATCCGAAGTTGACCTGTCAACTTTATGAACAGCGCTGAAGTTCTGCAAAAACAAACTGTTGCTATTCATCTATGGCATCGATTGCTATTATAAACACAATCAAACGCCAAAATTGGCAATTAGCCAATCAGAAAGCTTGGCCCCGCCCACTTTTCAAAATTGATCAATCAGAGAGCTTGGCCACGCCCACATTTTTAAAATTGAAGATCTTTGAAAACTTTTAACAGCATTGTGTAGCTTACACCTATATAAGTTCTAAATAAGAAAACAAAAGCGATTCATTATCAACGAAGCGAGAGGGTCCCAGCGGGGAATCGAACTTTGGTCCCGAGACTGATAGTAGTTGGTGTATAAAAAACTTAAACGCAACTTTCATATGAATAGGTTTTACTATTGAGGCCAATAGCTACTCACTGCCGAAGTTTCAGCTTCGTATCTCCAAAAAAAGGGCGCCCCATTAGGCCACGCCCACTTTTATAACGCGGCGCGGCGCGCGCCCATTGAGCTGCCGTCGCGGCTGTAGCATGATATTACAAAGTTATGAAGGCTTGCGAAATTTCGAACGAATTGCTTCACGTAGCTCTGAGAAAAGCAGCTTTGAAATTTTCGAAAAAAAGATTTGAAAATTCATATAAAATCAGAAAAAAATTTTAAAATTCTAAATCCAAGAAGTGAACCTTATAAACTCGGGAGCTTGCTAGTGAGCGAAGAAAAACTGGAGAAAACGAAAAAAAATGGACGCCCGATCGACATTTTATATAGGAAGGTGACACAGCTACAGTCCACTGCCCAAAGGAATTCCCACAGTTGTAAGGCCTAAACATTAAATACAGTTTAATTCATAACATTACATTGATTCAGTTGGAGAACAGTACATCTGAACAAATAACTCTTGCATTTAAAGTCAATATGTGACTTGATTTCAAGGTCCTTTGAAGAAAAAAATGCCTCAATACATAAGATTTTTACTAAAAAAAAACAAATGTTTCAGTTCTCTTTGATTTCTTTGTTGGTTCCATCGTCTTTATTTCATTGAAAAAAATATAATCCCTAACTAGAAAAATACATAGACTGATCCAACTGCAAATGGTGAGATACCTCTTGGAAGACAAAATGTCTACGGTGGCAAGAAATTTAGCCTTGAATTTATTTTGCCTATTAAGTGACATAGCCTGAGAAGAAAAATAGAAGAGGCAACATTCATAAAACGTTGTGTACGCTACCTACTTCAACTGATAGTAAGCGACATTCAACAGAGAAGAAACACAAACTTTTTCGGCAATTTTTTGTTGAATGACGTAGTAGAGAGACGAACATATATAGAAATCTATATATGTTCGTCTCTCTACTACGGAAAATATATGAATTTATCCTCATTTTAAAAAATTTTGCAAAAATAAAAATGTTTTGTATTTCCCTTTGTGATATAATCGATTGTGTGAAAGATACTTCTTTCCTTCTTTAGCGTCTTCTAAGCAAACGCATTGTTTCAAGATGACAACTATTCGTGTTTACCCCAAACAGGTAAACTGGTAAGTAAGATGACATAAGAACCAGTATGACTTCTGTAAGCGAATTCCACAACCTCCTGGAATGCTTGAAAAAATGACTTGCATATTTCCAACTGCTTCAAAAAGACACCATCTATAGGTGTCTATTCTTCGAGGAATTCAAGGCGAACTACTTTGATGCAGAAGAAAAGTGTCTCTCGCTGGGAGGACATCTTGCCACAATTGGACGAAGATCTTCCAACTCGCACATTTCTGGTTAGAGCATTGTTTATTTTGAATTATGCATAATAAGAAACTGCTCGACAAAGGGAAATGGAAAAGTATTGGATTGGAGCCAATCGAATTCTCTCTTCCCAGTGGAAATGGACGAGTGGAGGAGCTGTCAGACACCCAGAGTGGGTAGAACGTAGGTTTGTTGATTAGAATTAAGAAAGGAAATTCAGATAATGTTTTTGACATGCGACGATGCATTGCTGTGGATTCAGCTACAGACAAATGGGTGTGAGTTCTCTCTCTCTCTCTCTCTCTCTCTCTCTCTCCGATGTCAAACGCATGTCTACATTTTCCTAAATTGCCTTTGTTCAGTCTCCAAGATTGCTTCAAGGAGCATCCGTTCGTGTGCGAAGTTCCTCCAAGTTCCAATTACACTCAAGAAATCCTGGATGGAAAGAGAAACACAACTGATTCGGCTACCCAAACAACCCTAAAATCTGAAGATTCCACTGCCATTGTTTCCATTGTTGCATCTGCCTCAACCTTACTCCCTCCATACAACCTTGAAGTGATCGAACACCCAAATACGACTACAGAGACAGACACATCAACTCCAGTTGTTACAACAACACAGCCGAGATCCCCTGAAACACCTGAAACTATTACATCTTCATATGTTGTAGAAACAAACGAAACTACGACAACCAACATGTTTATAACTTCCCCTACAACTGCCACTGAAGGTGAGAAAATATAATTTTGGGCATTGCCTTAATAAATATAGTTCATTGACAAATCGATTAAGATCCCACCACACCTACCGAAACAATCACGACGGCCGAGCCTCGAAAGATCTTGCTTGACGAAGGTAAAACAGCGAATTATAGCCTTATTCCAGACCTAATTTCCAACGAGCACTGCGTAAACTCTTTCGATGAGGACGGAAGACCCAACGGTGTGATTTGTACAAAAGACGAAGAGGTGCAGACTGAGAAGCCAACAGAGTCTGTGGTAGAGGAAAAGAAGGAGGGCCACGGGGATGGAATGCAGATTTTCGTGAAAACCCTAACCGGCAGGATGATACCTCTGAAGGTCGAGCCTTCTGAAACAATTGGGAGCGTCAAGTCCAAGATCGAGGGCAAGGAGGGGATTCCCCCCGCACGCCAGGGGCTGATATTTGCTGGTTTGTTTCGTAACCAGTATATGCTCATCCCTTTTGTTTCAGGAAAGCTGCTGGAGGACGGACGGGTTCTGTCAGATTACAACATTCAAAAGAAGTCCACTCTGAATCTGTTCCTTTCTCTTCTCCCTTGAACACAACTTTGACAAAAGAATGAATACTTTTGCAGATTTTTACAAGTAATAAGACAATCAGAGAAAGATAGAGAAATACAGAGAGATAGATAGATACGTTTGTTCTCGTCTGTGCGTAAATGCGCTTTACCGCAACGGGAAACCCCCGCCAAACTGTATCATTCAAACGCACATAATATCTGGTGATGTTCTGTAGAAATTATTTGTAATTTTTCTAATGTAACAAAAGATTTAAAGGTTTCTAGTTGGATAATAATTGGATAATATTATTATCCAATTAACCATGATACACTATGTATTTCTGATTTCAGAATGGATAATTTCCTGAAGAGAACTGAGCCAGTAGCCAAGAAACCGAAGCTAAAGAATGACTCCGTTGGTCCGTCTAACAATGCGAATAAGGTGGACTTTCTCCGGGCTGCGACGGCTGTGGTTGGTATATTTATGATTTTTCATTTAATTTTTTTTAGATGGAGGACAAAAACAAGGACGTCGGATTGGACAAAGTGGGAAATCTACTGGGTAACGTGGAGAACGTAGTTCAGTTCTTTGAACTTGTCAGGGAGAGCGACAATATCAAGGTTTTTTTTTGTTTATTTCAGGGAACCTAAAGTATTTTTCTTTTAGGCCGAAATCCAGCAGCTCCATTTCGCTGATACTCTGCCGCTGAAGCCGTATAAGCTGATCGAAGTGCCTAAAACCGTAGCCGATGACTTCAAGCTGGGAGAGAGGTGAGCCTTCGTTGTTTTTTTTTTAAAAATTCAACTGTTCTTTAGACTTGTCTTTCGTGGAATGGCAGAGGAACTTGTGGTTCTGTGCAGTCAGAACAAGACCTTCGATGTGAAGGAAGTGGAAACGTCGAATTCCCTCCTCCTGGTGCCTAATCTGAAAGGAGCCGAGGAAGTGACGGACGTTGGGGAAAAACGTCTTGAAACGAGCGTTGTAAGTGAAACATTTGTCATTTGAAGACATTCTTTCAGATCACAGCTCTCTTACACCACTACCTGGAACTGAAGGAGATAGAATGCGTGTCCGTCTTCCGTCTGCGGGAGCTTCTTCACGAGAGCGAGTTATCATGGGATTGGAAGGCTCGACCGGCCTCTGGCAAGAGGTATTTCGTGGTCGAAATGTGGCTCTATGCACTATTTTAGGTATTCCTTCGATGAACTGTTGAATTTGATCAGAATGAGCGAGGGACAGCTGCGGGAGCACTTGAAGGCCATGCCTGTGGTTGATATCGACGGTAGCCCATTCGAGAGACCTCAGTTATTGTTGTTCAGAATGTCAAAGATGGCTATCTTATGATTTCCGTGATCACATGGTCGAAGAGATCATTTCCGCCTGCGACGATGACGCTAAGCCAGAAGTTTCTTTGGAGAGGGTGAGTTCCGCAGGACAACAGATTTAATGTATGTTCTTCCCCTTTATACCCAATTTTCAGGTCACTTTCGATGGTCTACGCTCCTTGTTTTCGTCAGATGTCTGCGACTCTGCGATTGAATGGTTCCTGAGAACATTTTGTACGGAATCCACCGATGAGGCTAAAGGTTTGTCTCCTTCATCTTTACTTAAGCCCATTTTCCAGTGTTCAAAATGAATGCCCGTGCGTTGGTTAGATCCCGTGCTTCCTACATTCTGAGGAATGTCAGTGGTTTGGACACGGAAACCTTTGAACGCCATCTGGACCAGAACCTCCCAGCCGGTGTGGAATTAGAGTACGAAGAGCTCCTTTCGCGTGAAGTCTGTTGTTTTCAGTTATTCCCACTTGGAAGGCCTTTCGATTATTGGAGAATCCTTCAAAGGCCGTGTGATCTCCTACCTGAACGTGGAGGATCTGCCGGAGGACCCCAGGGAGAGGTAGTACTTCCCATATTTCCAACACGAATCTCCGATTCAGGCTGAAGATCCTCTTCGACAAAAAGTCGAGTTGGCGAATGGCGGAGATTTCCCCCTATTTGGCTGACATTTGTGCCAACGCGAAGGCCATCAGCGGTCTTCTGGTGACCCATTGCCGAGCAGCCAAGGACGACAGCGGAGAGAAGGTCTTCTGTTCCCTTCGACCTGTCTGATCCTCTCCTATCCTGTGAAAATGCATATACGGGTGTGAATAAACAATACTAGCCGTGTTTCATTGTTATTTTCCCTTTGGATTACCCTGTTTTTGCCTCTGTTGCTTCAAACTCGATCAAAAGTATAATGGGCATTCATTGCGGTTTTCTAAGCGGTTTTCTCGTTCATTGTTATTGTCGAACGATAACAAAAGTGAAGATACTGGATATTTTTTAAACTTATGAATCCACTGGAGCAGCTAAAGCCTCAAACCTGCGATTCTAGCGCTCGTTGACGTTAAATTTAAAATAATGTCATCACTGGATCTGCCGTCAAATATTGGGTTTAGCTAGTCTCAATTAAGATTTTTTCTCTCGAAATTCCGCATTAAACCTTTGTTGTGAACTCCACATTGGGTGAAAAAAGTTTCCTCATTCGTGGAAAAGTCGTTAATTCCTGTGTCCCCCATTGCCCAGTTGAGATAGTCGTCGATTCATGCGACCTACAGTTAGGATTTTATAGGCTGGTTCAACGGAGGAAACGAATGAGCCCAAATTGCTGTGATGGAGTATTGATTGATTGTCCTGTGTGGCTATTTGGTTTTACAATCCGAGTTTTAATTAAATCGTCCCGTGGGAATCGCCCCTGTCGGTGCTTAAAGTGGTCTTTGCTGCCAGCCGACTGGCTGCATGACACGCACTCGGTGCTGACGTCAAGCTGGTTTCGCAAATTTCGGTTTAATTTATTTTTGCCTATCAAATTTTTTTCTATTTAATTCTAACGTGTTTTTTTCAGCTACCGTGCTAGCTCAGCCGTTGGCTGCGGTGATTTGGGATTTCATTTGTATGTGTGTTCACCGTCGAACGATGGACGGTGAAATCGTGGAAAACGGCGGACTCAAGGGCGGTGCCTCCTGTAGCCATCGGTCCAAAAAGTCCTATTTCAAGACCAAGGTAGGCAATTTTTTAAATTTTTGAACGAATTATGCACGTCCGAGGCAGAACAAGAGATACATTTGACGGTTATTTGATTTTCAGGAGCTCCGAAAGAAATTGAAATCCACGAAACGGAGCTGTGAGGATTGCGAGAGACAGTCGGAGAAATCCCAGCCACCCACGGAGGCTGAATCGGTAGTTTTCTTTTTTCTCTAATTTATTATCTCTCTTTAGGAGATCCTGATGTGTGTTTCGTGTGGCCGACTGGCATGTGCAGATCACGCCAAAAAGCACTGCGAAGCCGACCGCAGCGGAGACGCCCATCCGTTTTTGTACTCGATCAACAAGGGAATACTCAGGCAAGATCCCAATTTCTTATAAATGTTCTCATGGATTTTTGGGTACTCAGCCAAGTGTGGTCAAATTGGAAACCTCGTAAAAATGAGACCCAACTTGAATTGTTTGTCGCGCTCTTGCAAAATACCATCAATCTCTGGCGGCGTTTCTCATCTGCGATGGTCTTGGGAATTGAAAACGATTGTTTTCGCTCTTTCTTTCAAGCCATCTACCGACCACTTTTGTTCGTTGCGTACTGTTTTAACCAGCAATTGCAAGCGATATAAACGGAGAAACTTTTCGTTCTCTGCCCAGTTCCTCTGAATCCGAGCGACGAAAGGAAACTGCCCGAATGTGACGCGTGTGTATCGTTTTGCACAGCGGGGTTCCCTCAATCACAGAGCAAACAGGTTTCCCCCGGCTGCCCACGGAGCCGCAGGTAGCGGACGGTCGTAGGTACACACTGCCCAACGCGGCTCTTTTTTGATACTGGTTCTCGTTGGCGCTCCCTTTAAACCGCTACCAGTTTGTCCTATCGATTTCCACAAAAGATGAACGCTCTCCGCAGATTGCGCAACAAAGGCGAATGGAGAGTGTGAGTGGCTGTGGCTGAGACAGAGGCCCTTCCTTCAGATGCCATCCCTGCGATGTCGACCTGGAACCGCTCGAGGACCCCGCCGACCCCGTCAAGATGTTCTACAACGAGTGCAAGTCATTCACAAAGACCAAGGTTTTATTCATTTATTTCATTTTCATTGGATTTTGAGGCTGTCGAAGCAGAGGCTAAGAAAGAGGCAAAGGAGGAAAAGGTGAAGGTCGAAGGGGCGCCAGCGGAGCCTTCTGTCTCGAACGACGCGGCCACAAAACCCCTAGTTAAGGTTCGTACAACTTATTTTATTCATTGACTTTGTGGTAGTATATATCTATTTTCAAAAGTTTAAAAAAATTACAAACTGTCGCTCTCACTGGGCCGCGGGATAATTTGCATGGACCATCTTTCATAGGCAAAATACGTGAAATCATGTCCATTTCTCGGTGTTGCATGGCTTAAGACGGCCGTTTCACCCCTTTTCTAATGTGTCTCTCGCGATTCTACCCAGCAAAAGTAGAAACGCCTTCATTCGATCTTTTGATTGTTGATTTTATAGGAAGATCTGGATGACAATCGACCTACTCGGCGTACTGGCTCCCTGAAGACATCTGCCTCCACTCCCAATGGATTCGCAAGCGGAGAGACGATGATTCCCGCCAAGGTGGGTCTCTCTCTCTCTCTCTCTCGCTCTCTCTCTCTCTCTCTCTCTCTCTCTTCCTAAATTCCAATTGCAGGGTCTGGCTAACCTGGGCAACACGTGTTTCTTCAACAGTGTGATGCAGTGCATTATGCACACTCACCACCTGCAGTACTACTTTGAAAAGTTCGGTCGAGTGAAGAGGCTGCAGTTCAAAGAGGAGAAGACGGTGACAGTGAACGAGGAGAAGATCGTCCTCGAGGTATCCTCCCTTCCTCTCTTTCTAACTTTTCTTCTTTAGGCTGCCGAGATGGCCGTGAAGGAGGACGACTGCCCTCTGAACGACGTCCTCCGTCGCTTCATTGGAGAATTCCGCTGCAATACCTCCCCTGCCCCTGGGAGTGTCTTCTCCCAGATCTCTCGGATGGCGCCACGGTTCAAGGGATGGCAGCAACAGGATGCCCACGAACTGCTGAGGTAGGAAGGCTGTGAGAATTTGGTCTAATTGAATGGGCAGATACCTGTTGGATGGATTGCGGAGTGAGGAACAGGAGCGATACAAATCGGCCATAGCCGCCCACTACGGATTTACGAAGACGGTGAATCAGAAGAAGGTCGACCCGGCCATTGTCAAGGCAGCCAAGGGTGAGTGAGGGTTACGGTAGTTTCTCGTGAAGAGAGATTGAGATGTTCAATTCATCTCTTTATTTCAGGGTATTTGAACGACGCCGGTCGTCCTCTCCTTGACGCCGTGTTCGGCGGAACCCTCCTTCAGACGATCCGCTGCTCCGACTGCGGCCACATAAGTGAGAGGATGGAACAGGTAAGATTCCTCTGCGCTCCCTATTTAATTGTGTTTTCAGTTCCTGGACCTCTCTATTCCGCTGTCGGCCAACCCAATGTCCGCCCGAACGGCCGGCGGGCAGAACGGAAACCGCCCGCAGCAGCCGAGTGCCCACCAGAAGAAAAAGGCGGAGAAACTGGCGAAGAAGGCGAATCGGCGCCAGAATCGCCAGGCAGCTGCCAGGAAGGACAGCGGAGCCTCCACCTCCAATGGAGGTAGTTCTCTTTCTATTCTTTGGTTGTAAGACAACATTTAGATGTCAACTCGGTGGCTGAGGAACTGGAGAACGTGGATCTCTCCGAATCGGAATCTGACGAGGTCGAGGAGGAGGAGACGGCGGAGGAGTCTCGTGCCGGCGCCGGCGTAGATCGACTGGACATGACGGTAGGAGCAGCCGAGCCAATATTCAAATTGGTTTCAGAAGGTTTTGGTGCCCGCCCCGGCCGAATACCAGCGGGAACGGAACGTCGGCGCTTGTTTGCTGGAATTCACGGCGGAGGAGCTGTTGGCTGGGTCGAACGCCTATGAATGCGAGGGTTGCTGTGTGCCGGTGAATAAGAAGAAGGAGGCGAAGGGAGCGCAGAAGAAGAGGGTGGAGGCAGTCAAGCGCTACCTCATCTACGAACCGCCCGCCGTCCTCACTCTTCAGCTGAAGCGCTTCCAGCAGGTCGCCGGATACACTGGTAGAAAAGGTTTCAATCGACGGTTTGCAATGTCTCTTCAGGTCGTCTGAGCACTCGCAAACTGGGTGGCCACGTCGACTTCCCCCTGCTCTTCGACATCGCCCCCTTCTGCTGCAAGAACGTGGAGCGAGTGGCTGCCGGGCAGAAGAAGATCTTCTATTCCCTCTACGGAGTGGTCGTGCACTCCGGAGACCTCTCGGGTGGCCACTACATTGCCTACGTGAAGAGCAGACACCGTGTGCCACACGTAAGATACCTTAATTACCTTTCTTATTAGGGAACTTTAGGCCCTACAGTATCTGGAAGCTGCGCGGGCTTCCTGCGTGGATGCGATGTTCCACGCTCCCGCCGTCGATCTAGTAAAGGTGGCCGACATTCAGCCGGAGAGCCCCGACGGACAATGGTTAGTTAGGGTTTTGCTACAGATAACAGGGTAATGGTAGTGGAGAGATAACAAATACCACAGGAGGCATGGGTGACTTTCGGTTTCTATACGTTCTCAGTATGGAACGGGCAGTTTGCGATGGGAGATTAGAGGGACAGCGGCTGGAAAAGCGCTTTTGAACGGGTGTGCAGATCCAATTGGAATCCAAAACACTCATTGCCTTGAATACTAGGTGAAGTATATACTCTAGTTGTTTCTTTTGGTCACACGCCCCCATACTATTAAATGCGCCATCTGAATGATTCTTTTCAACGAAACGGGGGGTTATCTGCATATGCGAGGACAAAGGTCTCCTTGGTAGCTTTTTTCCAATGATAGGTCAAAGGGTTCTCTGTTTTTGAATCGGCACAGTCGGGGTCAATATTGTCTCAGTGACATCATAATCGATTGGCTGAATCATCGGCTGCCTTTCCTCGAAAGCTATTGTACGCCGTTCTTTCGCGCCTCTCCCAGGAATGCCTTTGCTAAAATGATTCTTTTCAGGTACTACTGCAGCGACAGCCGGGTGACTGCAGTCCCGGAGAGCCGTGCGTTGTCCGCCGAGGCCTACATTCTCTTCTACGAGCGTGTCGTCTAGCCCAGTCTTCCCAAGAACAAGAGTGCAAAGTCCTCCCTCCTGTATTCCTTTCCTCCTTCCTTCGCTAGAGCAGTGTAGTCTGGCCGATAGAGTGATAGCGTGCTTGTTTGTTATCGTGTGTCGCCGGGAGGACAAACCACACCTCGGTAGAAAGAACGGCGGCCGATAGCGCCCCGGGCCAGTTAGCCGCCAAGTGGCGGAGGACGCGCGTCAATTTTGCTATTATCCGCCCGAGGCTCCCACCGGGCGACCCCGTTTTGCTTTATTTTCATCTCCACTTGTTGTTGTCCTGTATTTATGAGGAATGCGGCTGATTCCCTGAAACTCGCTGAAATTGACACCGGTTCTGCCCAAAAGTGCAGGGTGCAAAATGCGGCGACGCGGCATTTACACGCGAGATGGAAGCGGCTGGGCTTCTGCGCTGCCTGTGTGGTTTCCGTCGGGAACTCGTTCTTCCCGCCATCGCCCCCGCGCCTCAACAAATTTCCATTTCTCTAGCCATTGAGAGTGCGTCCTCCCGGCTGACCCCATGAGCACTTGCCCGTAGACCGGTTGTTCCCTTCCTTCTTACCCCTCCTGGTGACGTACACGAGTCCCCTCTTTCAACGAATTGCCTACGTTTGTGATTGTTTCTAGTTGTTTTGGTCAGCAGTGATTAGCAGAGACGAGTCCCAAAGTTTTATTATTCAGTTGTTTCTGGTCATTTCGCTCCGAAAAGTGTCTTGTGATAAGTGCACAACAAAGGACAGCCAATGAATTTGTTACTTGTGAATTTCAATGGATGAATCTTCAAATACAGTCTGCGAAATGGAATCCTGAACGATAAATTGGCACATCCTTCTGTTTCGATGGGGTGAAATAAGAGAAACGTCGTCTTCCTTGTCAATTTTATACAGACTTTTTAATCAACGTTCAATTTTGGCCGTACTGTTTTTTGAAGTGTGAACAGCTCCGCATGGCAAACACTGCGCCGGCACTCCCGCGGCTAGTCTGCTCTTTCGATCAGCCGTGTCCTGTATTCCACACAAAAATTATGACCTCTTTTGGCATTGAGAAGGGATGATCTGCCTACCGAGAGAGAAAGATATTGCGAGAGCCGTCGGTGCCATAACCGGCCCCTTCACGCCCTGTTTGCTTTCTCTGACTCGGTCCTCGCCAACTCCTTTCACGCGGCTAAAGAGACGGCCTCTAAAAGAGTATGACTGAAGCGGTAGTGACGGTCCCTCGAAGTAGACTTGACATTCTAATATTCTTTGTGATTAGCATACAACACATCTGCGTAAGGATCAAAAGCTCTCCTTAACTAGTGCGCACATTAATCCGCCTGTACCATTTGAAGTCGCGTGACTTGTACCTATCGTTAAATTCCATAGTCATGTCCACCCGTTATCATTCTCAAATAAAAGCGACGATTGGCGTTTTCCACTCGATTATTTCGCTTTCGTTGCCCTTTATATCGTCCCTCATTGCTCCTATCAATAGACATTGGCCAAAGCGGTCACTCTCCACGAACTTTGGCCGATTGTCTTATCGAAGACTCCGATAGCGCCACTTTTATTATCCGCCATTCGCGTATTCTGCCCCTCGCATTCGGCTGTTTTTGTTTATGACTGTTTCTGCTAGACAACAGAGATTTAAAAAGCAAACATGATTTTAATTTGATTATACTCTAGTCTGGTCTGATTTTCCAATAAGAAATCGAATTTGAAGGCGTATTCCAGTCGGGACCCAGCTACCGACACATTTCAAAATCCCCGAAATCTCTTCTTTCCATTTTAAACATTTATAAATTCGTCAAATTTATATTGCCATCAGCCCCTGGCATTCTTTGTGTTTTTGCGACAATGCTTTTAATTCACCCATGTCTCGAAAGTTTTAGCCTAATGAGACAGACCGTTCCTTATAAGTTGTGGGGATTCGTTATTCTTTCATGTTTTCTGTCGTGCTAGAGTCTATTCTCCCTTCTCCGGCAATTCTTATCTCCTTCATTTTGATAGTAGCATTGTTTTGAAGGTCCCATGACGGACACTCCGAGCGCCGCCCTGGTGCGCATCGCCATTTTCGCCGTCTCCATGCTCATAGTCGGCAGAAATTGGTCAGTTTCCCTTCTCAAATATCACTTGCTTGGACGAATGAAGATAAATTCCGTTGATTTCAGGTGGTGGGTGTGCGCTACCGTTTACTTCGGGTATCGCATTTCACAGTTGGAGTTCTTCGACAAAATAAAGAAGACCATTCGCAGAGATGTAACGTGAGTTTACACCTTTATGAGAACACTTTACGGAATGGAAATTATTTGAATGGGATGTGTTGTAAAACGAGAGTCGGCTGGCGCTAGCAACCTCACTATTTCCGGTACAAGAATCTACGCACTCATTTCAGAGGTCTATTCTTGTTGATCAAAGTGAAATGGGAGATACGAAAGCGTCTGAACCAGAACAGGCCTATGCACGAAATCTTTCTGGAGCAGGTAATTACCCTTCCCTTCCTACAATTCAATCTCTTGGTTTAGTTGAAGAAACACCCACACAAAACCGCTTGCATCGAGATCGAAAGCGGCCGCAGCGTGACCTATCTGGAGCTGAACAAGCAGATGAACAAGTTCGCCAACTTCTTCGACGCCGAGGGCTACAAGGTAGGAGACGTCGTTTCGCTGTACATGGAGAACAGCATAGACTTCTTCGCCATCTGGCTCGGTCTGTCCAAGGTAGGCTCCAATGGGACCCTAATAGTAATTGTGCAGATCGGAGTCGTGTCTGCCTTCATCAATTCGAACCTGAAACTGGAGCCTCTCGCCCACTCGATCAAGGTCGCCAACTCCAAGTGCATCATCACATCTACCTCCCTCCTGTCGAGTAGGAGTCTAAGCCTTCTTTTGCAATCTGGTTTCAGCCCTGAACGCTGCTTTCGACGCGGGCATTCTGGAGAAGAGCCAAGAAGTGTTTATCAACCAAGGAGAATCCAAGGAACATAGGGTTCTCGAGAAAATCACCAAGGATGTTAGCGATGTCGAACCCAGCGACAAAGGAGTCCACTTCCAGAGTGAGTCTAGGCTAAATAAGGTGAAACCGACTGAACTTAATCGATCGATAAAAACGGTAAACTTGTACGGGCTTGTGAAAGTGTCAAAAGCGGCTGGCTGAGATTATTGATACCACACGTGCATTAACGTTGCAGTTAGATAGCATCGGACGGTGTCTAACCGTTACCGTTTTCTAATGAATGAATTGACCCGGTGAAACGTATCTCTATTACTTTAGACGTTCTCTGCTACATTTACACCTCTGGAACTACTGGAAACCCGAAGCCGGCTGTCATTAAGCACTTCCGGTATATTTTGTCAAATCAACTGATATATTGACATACCTATTTCAGTTACTATTGGATCGCCATGGGGGCTGGCAAAGCCTTCGGCCTCACTTCTGATGACGTGGTCTACATCACAATGCCCCTGTACCACTCAGCTGCCGGAATCATGGGTTTGTTGCGTACACTTCCTTTTGATTGCACTGTTTACAGGAATTGGATCTCTGATTGTGTTGGGAACCACTGCCGTGATCAGGAAAAAGTTCTCCGCCAGCAACTTCTGGAAGGACTGCGTCAGATACAACTGCACCGCCAGCCAGTACATTGGAGAGATCTGCAGGTACCTCCATTATCTGGTCCTTTGTATTCATCGGTTGTAGGTACCTCCTGGCACAGAAGCCTTGTGACGAAGAGAGCCAGCACAGTGTCCGTCTGATGTGGGGAAATGGACTCCGCGGAGAGATCTGGCCCGAGTTCGTCCAGAGGTTCGGAATCAAGCGCATCGGAGAGCTCTACGGATCCACCGAAGGAAACTCGAATATCGGTTGGTTTAGGCTGCCCTTTGGATCGAAAGTATCCTCTCTTTAGTTAATCTTGACAACCACGTGGGTTCCTGTGGCTTCTTCCCTATCTACCCTGTCGTCACCGACCTCTACCCCATCAGACTGCTCAAGGTCGACGAGGAATCCGGAGAACTTGTTAGGGATTCGGTTGGTTTTGCAATCATTGACTACTTATGTTCGGTCTTCAGAAGACCGGCCTTTGTGTTCCGTGCCGTCCGGGAGAATTGGGAGAGATGGTCGGTCTCATCAAAAACAAGGACCTTCTGCTGAAATTCGAGGGCTACGTGAACAACAGCGACACTCAGAAGAAGATCTACCGCGACGTCTTCGAGAGGGGAGATCAGGTGTTCGCCAGTGGAGACATTCTGTACTGGGACGAGTTGGGCTACCTCTATTTCAAGGACCGCAGGGGAGACACCTTCAGGTTGGAGACGCAGATGGAAATTCTCAGCGGAGGAGTTTAGGTGGAAGGGAGAGAACGTGTCGACGACCGAGGTCGAGGGAATCCTGCAGCCGGTGATGAGTGTGGAGGACGCGACTGTCTACGGAGTGGAGGTCGGAAAGAACGAAGGCCGCGCCGGAATGGCCGGAGTGGTGCTCAAGGACGGAGAGAACGAGGAGGTAAAGAGTTCCCCAATTGGAGCTTATTCGAGTCTTCAGGAGTTCCTGAAGGAGATCGCCCAGCGACTGACGGCCAACCTCGCCTCGTACGCCGTCCCCGTGTTCATCCGTCTTTGCAAGGAAGTCGACAGGACCGGAACCTTCAAACTGAAGAAGATTGACCTGCAGAAGCAGGGATTTGATCTCGCCAAGTGCAAGGGCGACAAGGTAGGAAACCAAAGTGGCTTGAGTAAGTAAGAGTGCTTCAGGTGTTCTTCTGGAGTGCTGCCGACAAGGGCTACAAACAGTTGGACGAGAAGATGCAAAATGACATCGACACGGGCGTCTACAATAGATTATAATCTATTTATTTCACTACTCACAGTGCCATTCTATGCTCATTCCTGCGATTATGGGTACTCTAGTGCCACACAACACATTCCACATCACCTCACTCGTTTTGTTATGTGCAATACGCAATTATATATTGACAGACGTCTACGACGCCATTGTATTAAATAAATGTTTATATTACCTTGGTTTCCTTCCGTTCTACGTAGTATTAACATAGCAAACGAGGCTTAAGGGCACCGGGGCATCCATCCTTGCTACAACTATCCTCGAAAGCCACACGAACTGGATGGGGTATACAGGCAAACCCAAATTTTAAACCTATTTGGGTGGATTAGAGTAATGCGACTTCCCTTACCATCACTTGTTTTATCGCTTTTACAAACTAAGGTGTAATTAATTACATTCTACAAATGAAAGGCACGATTTTAGACACAGACAAAAATTACGAATTCGTAGTTTGGTACCCGCATGTTTTCCTAGCATAGTCCGAAAATGAATTTGTTCGTTCCTATGCGCTCCGTTGAGTTTTTTTTGTCAACGAATGCCTTTTTTATTGCAGTTTATTTTTTTAAATGTAATTTTAAAAGCAAAAACTTGAATTGTACACGTTTTCACCTTGAATAAATCCATGAAGAAATAGAAGGAGGAAGATAACCGAAATATCTGCTAACTGATTTCTACTAATTTTTCTGTTTCTCGTTTTCTCGGTCTCTTTGTTAGCTTTATTTCATTTTCAATTAGCATCTACAGGAAATGTCCGGCATCGAGAAGTTCCTCATCGATTTCACGGAGGACACCACCGCGGAGGACTTGAAGAACTCCCTGGACGGTCTTCGCATCTACGCCGAGAGCCGGAAGAAGAGAGTAAGTCTTTCGTTGTTCCACAGAATCACCTTGGTTTCAGATTGAGAAGGCCAAACGGGAACTTGTCATGCAGGGCAACATCCTCCTTCGTGAGATGGAGGCCTGCGCCCGCGAGGAGGAAGAGCTGAAAGCTATCAAGGCCGAGGAGGCGGCAATGATGGTGCTTTGACGTTTGTGAGCCAGGTATAAACATGGGTTTTCAGGAGAAGGTGACGGAGAGGAGGGCTGAGATTGCGAAGATGGAGGCGGAGAAGGAGATGGTGAAGAAATGGAAGGAGGAGGAGCCCTCCCTGCTCTTCGGCACCGGCGTATCTTCGCCCGAAGTCCACCCGTCGACACCGCCGAGGAAGACCTCTGAAGCCTTCTACTTCTCCCTGGTCAGTAAATCATTTTAAAATCCATGCTGTGATTTGAGAGCCTATTTTCAATTATATCCATGGACACGTTTATCCAACCGCTGTTTTTCAATACAAATACAAAATACAAATATTTATTCCGAATCACGGCGGGATCCGTAGAGATCTTGAGCGGGTGATGTTGCTCTCGCCGGCGGATCCCAGTGCTTCTTGTGTAGGCAGACGTTGAGCGAAAGCGCTTCGGTAGTCGATTCCTCACAGCAACAGGGAGTAGTGTCGATGACGGTCCCTCCTTGACGAGGTTCTGGGACCGGATTCAGCTAGTCAGCGGAGAGAATGAAGACCCGACCGCTCGGTGGTGAAGATTTAGCGTGAATGAAGATTTAGCGTGAATGTTTTTTTAGTTTTTCAATGTTCATCCATAATTCCAATTGCAGGACTCTCCCACATGCACGCCTCCTTCGCTCCACAACAAGCCGAGCACTCCTACCGCTCCTCGTCATTCGGTATTTTTCCTCAGCAACCCCTTTCTAAATTCCACTTTTCAGAGGACCCCTCGCGGACCGAAGAAAAACTAAGCGGCCGATCACAAGCTAGGACCCCGTCTGCAAATTGCCCCACGTCCCTTGATTAAATGTTTTCCCACGTTTTATTCCCTTTCCCTGAATTTTGTCGGTTGAATCATGTGCATAAAGTATTTTTATTCCAACCGTGGCCTTTATTCTCGCGTTTTCAGCCGCTATGCATCTTGTTTGGGTCCCGACGCGACTACAACCTCTACTCTCGTGCAGTGACTGCAATTTGTATTACTTTTGAAATTCGAAATTTAAATTACATCTTGGAATTTGGCAATTTCAATTGGCATTCGATACCTTGAATTATTCTTCAGGGGATCTCCATATTCAGAAATTCTAGCTGTTTTTATGAAGATCGACCAAAAGTAGCCGTCCACAATGAACTTGGTCGGTCCACTGGGTATCACATTCACGCCCTAGTTGCAGAATAGTCTCTCGTGGCATCCAACGCGGCCCTGCATCCTTCTGAAATGGCCCAACGCCAGTGTCCTCGTCGACTGTGCCCTTGACTTGACCTCTCTCAACAATTTCCTTCCGCACACCTACTCCCCAATGTGAGTCTCTTCATCCAGGAGGAACTATTCAATTTTTCAGTGAAGCAGGAAAGACAGAGTTTGCTCTGGATTGCTTGAAGCGAATCAGAACATTTACCTATGTCGAGGGAGTGCCAGAAGTCCATCCAGTGCCGGTGTGTTTTATATTTTAAAATATATCTTCCTGTTGTAGCTGCATGCCGTACAAATGGAGACAGTCGACTGCATCTTGGTTTCCAACTGGAACTCCCTCGTCGCTCTCCCATTCTACGTCCACAATACTGGATTCCGTGGACGGATCTACGCCACCAGCCCTGTGTTGCAATTTGGAAGGTTCGGCATATTTGGGAACAGCAAAGTAGCTCCCTTTTAGGTTATTAATGGAAGAATTCATAGAATACTGTGAACGCATCTCCGTCGACAGTGCTGGTGACACTTGGAAAGAGCCAACCATATTCAGGTATTTCTGTCTGTTTTTGGTATAAGAGATGTTTCAGCCGATTCGTGAATCCTCCCTTTCGAAACCCCCTGGAATGGAAGAAATTCTACACGACGGACGTGATGAACAAGGTCTTGGCCATGGTCACCCAGTTGTCCTTCAAACAGACATTCGTAGGCTTGCCTTCTTTCCCATTTCTACTCATTTTCAGACCATTGTGGAGAATATCAACATCACGGCCTATTCCAGTGGTTACCACATCGGATCTTGCAACTGGACCATCATTTCGGATAATGTCAAGGTAAGCTAAGCAATATTCAAACTTTAAAGTATTTAAAGCGTTGATTAGAATTTTCCGACACAATAATTTCAGATGGGCTGCATGGCAGCCTCGAGTTGCAAGGGGTCACACGTTAGGACCGTGGATCTGGAAAAATTCAAGGATCTGGACGTGTTGGCCGTAACCTCGCTGGCTTCCATAGGGGAGAGCGATGTTTTAGTGAGGTTTCTTTATGTTTTTTAAATGAAATATAGGCAAGTCTGACCCGTATACGCGATGTCGTGATGGAAACACTGAAATCGGGAGGAAATGTCCTTCTGCCGGTGCAGCCGGTTGGCTTTATCTACGAACTCCTGGACATCATCGCGAAGGGAATTGAGGCAACGGTGGGATCAAATCCAAAGGTTTCTGATTGGATTGGTTCAGAGCGGTGTGTCCATGGACACCCCCGTGTACTTCATTTCCCCGGTTGCCAAGAGTGCCTTGGCTTTTGCCAGTGTCAACTCGGAGTGGCTGGCCGAAGAGAGACAGGAGAGGATCTACGGCACATCCACGCCCGAGGAGCCGTTCCTCCACAATGCGGTAGGCCTTGTCACTTCTTTCCCTACAATCATTCTTAGTTTGTCCGCGGTGGTCGTTTGAAGGTGTACGATTCACTGTTCGAGCCGTTCTCAAAAGAAGTCAAGAAACCCTGTGTTGTGAGTTTAGTTTGATTAAGATAGGAAAAGTTTCACTCCAGACGGTAGTCTTTATTTAACCGTCTTCCGTTTTCAGATGTTCTGTGGCCACCCGTCGCTTCGTGTAGGAGACGCCGCCCAAATGCTCCAACTCTGGGGAAACGACTCCAAGAACGCCCTTGTGATGACAAGTCAGTGGCCCTTCTCCTGCCCCTCAAGTCAATTCAGACCCCGATTTCCCTCTCCACGAGGTGTACGGTCCCTTCGAGGGTCTCTCCATCCGCGCCTTCTACTTCCCCGTCGACACCCGCTTCGAATTGAACCATCTCAATGCGACCATCCTGCCTGACCTCAAACCAAAGGTACCATATCCCCATATTCCTGAAATCCATGTTTTCAGAGTCTCTACGTACCTGACCAATATCTCAATCCTATGATGCCAGGACGACAGGATCAGTGCGTCATTTATGTGAGGGTTACTGTATACTCTAAGATTTTATGTGATTTAGAGCCCGGTGACGCCGATGGGTTACGACGAGACGCTGCTCATCTCGCACAAAAGGGCCAAAAAGAGGAAGATCAAACTTCATCCCGATGTGAGTCGCCGTCATTTCTTTGTTTTAATGTCATGTTCAGATCATCAAGAAACTGGAGGCGAAGCCGCACTCCTCGAATCCTGACCTTGGAGGCATCTGCGCCCTCTCGGGCTATCTCTCCGTGTTTGACGATGCTTACGAACTTATGGCAAGTGTTTTAAGTCGAGTCATAATCATCCATAACACATTTCAGCCGGCGAAGAAAAAGATTGGAGCGCTCAGTCCGAGGTTCCTGGGAACGCTCGGCGTTGAAGCCGTCGTGGAGGCATTCAGGAAGAAGAAGTTCGAAACGGCTGTGGAAAGCAATCCGGATGGGTCGACCACCATCGCTGTGGCCTCGCTGAAAGCAGAAGTAAAGCTCAGCGCCGACGGACTTCACACGAAAATCAACGTTTGCTGGAGTTATGATTCCAAATGTCCGTGAATTTTCAGTGCCCTCCGGAGAACAGAAACGTGATTGTGGGGGCTGTGACGACCCCTCTCACCCGTCTTTGCTGATCTCCGGTTTCTACAGTATCCCCAGTGATCTGAACGGGTAGTCCGTTGTATTTATTGTGACAAGTTAAGAATTGATAAACATTGGAAAAGTGGATCGATCAGTTGGGGGCGGGGACTCCGAACTTTTTGAGATGAACCTCGCTTTTGTGGGGAAGACATCGCTCGTTGTGGACGTAGGAGTCGCAGGGGTAGCACCAGACGGAGAGATCGGCGAGGGAGAGAGCCATCGGGTGCTCGGAGGACAGCGAGTGCATCAGGGCGTGCTCATGGACGTGGCGGCCACAGTTTGCCTGAATTAGGGGATACGGGACTAAAGGAGGAGGCCCACCTGGAAGCAGGTCAGACAGACCCACACCTCTGCGCCGATTCCACAGCTGGCACATGGGGATTCAACGTCGATTCCAGCGGCTGGCAGATGTTCCACCTGAAAACAGGAATTGTTTTTGGATCTTTCTCTCTCCTCCAATCTTTTCTCTAATTTTCTTGCAATAATAAACGTAAATTAACTGAGGTATCGTAAGAAATATGAAAAGAAAAGGGAACCCATTCCATTTCCCACTGACTGAAGAAGCGGATGGAATTACTTAACTAACACAAATCAGTTTCTGCAACGACTAAACATTATTGCCTAAACCTTTCTTCTTCTACCCAAATGCCTTCCCAGGCTGACTCAAGTTCCTTCCGTCGCAATGCGCCCCGTTTCTTTCGTCACGTTGTGGCGTGTCCGTGAACGTCTCCCCTGCCACTTCCGCCCTCTTCAGTTTGTCCTCTGCGTTGCCAAAGGACGGTCGGCCTCTCCTCTCACATGGTCGATCCGGCGGATGATGCTCCAGCGGACGCGGTCAGCTCCTCCGTCTTCATCGAAACCAGCGATGGCCGTCAGCAGCTCCTCCCGCGCCGACTCCTCGCCTCCGAGTCCCTCTACTTCCGGGCCCTCTTCTCCAACCAGTTTGGCCAGACATCCGGCCTTCTGAAGATCCCCTTCACTTGGAATGAACTGCAGTACTGCCTCAACGCCCTCTACGGCTGGATGAGCGGCTTCGACCGCTTTGACCTCGATGTGGCTTGTCAGGTAGGACCATCTGCCGACAGAATGACACCAGACCGTTTTAGGCCCTCACTCCGGCAGCCTACTTGTGCATGGAGAGATTGCTGCCTTTCCTCACAGAATCCATCCTCTCCCAAATCGATGTGGACTCCATCGTCGGCCTCTACCGCCTCGCCCAGGTCCGCCACCCTCCCTTGGCCCACGGCCTCTGGCAGCTGCTCCTCCGGCACTTTGACAAGATCTCCGTCACCGAACAGTTCCTGACCATGTCGCAAGACGAAGTCCTCTCGGCTATGGACGATGAGCGGCTGAACATTGCCAGTCGGGATGAAATGGCCCTCCTCAGCAAGTACGTCCAGGTAGGTTCTGTTTCAACAGATAAACTTTGGCCCTTTAGGCAAAGCCCCGTGAAGAGTGCGACAGAGTGGTCGCCCTGGCTGTGAACATGCGCTACACTGGAGATGGCGCCGTGGCACCTGTCGTCAGGAACAGGATCCCCTCGGAAGTGGTGGTGACGGTCGGCGGATGGTGGACCCATGGACCTACTGAGATTGTGGAGACGTACAACCCGCGGAACGGAAAGTGGATCAAGGCGGAGGGACTGAACATGGACCGTAGGGCCTACCACAGCCTCAACGTGGTCGACGAGAAGATGGTCATCTGTGGAGGCATGAATGGAAGGGAGTACTTCAGGACTACCTCAAGCCTCGACATGATCACCAGGGTGAGGAGCCACCGAAGAGGAGTCTAGGCTAACTTCAGGAGTGGACGCCGCTCTCGGACATGACCGAGCAGCGCTGCTACCTGAGCTCGGTGGCCGTGCCCCAGGGCAATCGGCTGATGCTCATCGGAGGATTCAACGGGCAAGTGAGGCTGGACAAATGCGATTACTTGGAACTGGAGACTGGAAGAATCCTCCCCGCGAGGAGTATGAACAAGGCGAGATCGGACGGAGCGGCGGTTCTCCTGGGAGAGACGGTGGCCGCAGTGGGAGGCTTCGACGGAAGACAGGTGCACCAGGACGTGGAGCTCCACGACATCCACACTGGCAACTGGTGGGTCTCTCCCTCTCCTCTACAATTCTTTCTTTCCAGGTACAGCCTCACTCGAAGGATGCGGACTGCTCGAACCGGCGTCTGCGCTGTGGCCATCTCTGCCTCCGCCCTGATGGTCGTCGGTGGCTTCAACGGCCACAAGCGCCTCTCCTCCGCCGAGATGTACGACACGCGCGAAGGCCTGTGGCACTCGATGCCCAGCATGATCACCACCCGCTCCAACTACAGCCTGGAGTCCATGAAGGGCCGGATCTACGCCGTGGGAGGATTCGACGGCACCTCGACCACTGCCACCGCCGAGAACTTTGACCTGGTGGCCCAGCGCTGGGAGGTAGGCTGATTGATGGCGTCAGGACCAAAGCAACTTCAGTCGATTCAAAATCTGTCGGTGGCACGGTCGGCGCTGAGGCTGGTGCGGGTGGAGGACGCTGACGTCATCCGCCGATTGGTCAACTTCGACGCGGATGATTCGTAGAGATAAAGCAAAAGTGTAACTTTTGTTGTCGTATATTGGGACAATTATTGAAACATGCAATGGTTTCAAGAAATAAAAGACTTGGAGAAGGTGTACCCCTCTGCGTCTCTAACCCCAGTTTCTCTCCCACTTGTTCATTTGTTTTCTTCTTGTTTTATCATAGTGAAATAGGGTAGTAATTGTTTCATGATGTTGCTGTTTATATCATTGTCAAAGCCAGTATTTCCTTTTTTTTGATACCATATTTCCCAGAGCAGCAGCATGTTTGTTGACATTATTACACAGGCGGCCAAAAAAAGTTAGACATGATGAACTCTTTCAACATTTGGTATCAAAGCTCGGGCAATGAAAAATAAGGAGGGAGCCAATCTAGGCTAAATCGCCGTACCTTCTCGAGATGGGGACACGAGGGCAGAGGAACGACGGCGTGGAGGGATCCGAAGAGGGATCCGACGGGCTCACTGCCGGCGGATGAGCAAGGGGCGTCAGACATTTTCCTATTCAAAAATACAACATTTACGTGCTTATGTTTATCAAAAGAATCACAGTAAAAGTCGCCGTAAATCCATAAAAGAAGAAACAACCTTTATATTTTAATGACGGCACAACGAACAAAATGAAGATCGGAATAAGAATGATTTAGGTGGGGATTGAGACGAGTTCTGCGACCATGGGCAGCAGTTCCGCCGGCTTCTTCTTCCAATGGCGCACGTCCTTCGACAGCGAAGTCCACATCTCTCCGTGGCGGGGCTCAGCATCCACGCACTTCTTCATCACCCGCTTCTGGTCATCCTCCGTTCCGTGGACCAACTCGAACTTGTAGAACTGGGCGAAAGCGTCTCCCAGGTCGGAATCTACGCTGATAGCTCGGTTGAGCCACTCGCGTGCCTTTTTCACCTGAAATGAGAAGATCGAATATAACACGTAAAAAAGAAGATGACAGAAGTCACCGAACGAACCTTCCTCTCCGCCCAGAAGAGCCTGGCAGCGGCAACGAGAACGTGTGGGTTGTGCTCGCACTTCTTGAGAGCATCCACCGACTTGGCCCTTCGACCGTGGCGCTCCTCCATCCAGATAGCCTCGGCCCACAGGCGCCCGGATCCGTCGCATTCCTGCAGGGCACGCGCCAGCTTCTCAGAAGCCAGTTCCTGAAGACCACAGCGCTTCTCCAAACGTAGCTGAAATATGGCACTTGTGAATGGAAATACCGCAACCGTCTACCGATTCCAGCCAGAGGTCTTCATTCTTGGGGTTCCTCAGACGAGCCTTCTCCAGATCGGAACGAGCCTTCGTAGACTGTCCTTGGGACTCTTCCAGTCGACTCAGGAGGATCCACAGGGGAATTGCGCCCAGACAGGTACGGACCTAAATGACACAGTCAAAGAAGTGACGAAAGGAACCCACCCCTTGGGTGTACCACTGCCTGGCCTCGTCGTAGTTTTCCTGTTGCTCCGAAATCTGACCGAGCATCATGTAGAGCTTGGCAAAGTCCGGGTAGCTAAAAAGAAAGTTTTAGATTCTTCTCTTTGATGTTGCCTACTTTTTGAGTCCTTCCTGACAGAGGCTTTTGGCCGTTTCCAGTTCCCCGAGACACCATTCCAGCCGAGCACTCTTCATCCAGAGCCTGGCCGAAGGGGCGTTCTTCCTCGCCTTCTCCAGAAGCTTACGAGCCCTCGAGAACTCGTTATTTTCAGACTCCAATTTTACGGCGGCCATCCAGATGCCCTCTGAGTTGGCGTTGTGTTCGAAAGCCTTGGCTAGAATGTCCCTGGCGTGTTGGACGTCTCCCTGCATCCAGCGAGACTTGGCGTGCATCAGCCAGAGCACCTCCGCCTGGGGACACGCCTGAGTGGCCCTCTCCAGCAGAGCCTCGTACTCTTCCCTGAAAACATGCAGTAGGAAAAGAGTTAGCATAAGACTTACACTGATCCATGACTCTTCTCAAAGTGTGCGGCAGCCATCCAGAGACTCCTCTTCGGCAGATGCTGCAACGCATGGGCGTACACGGCCCTGGCACAGGCGATGGCTTCTGAAACATCAGGATTGCTTCAGAAGACATTTCCCTGTCCAAACCTTGTTTCTCGAACTGATCGGCGTCCTCCATCCACGTGTTCTTCCGGTCTTCATCTTCGATACCGTAACCGATGACGTGACGACTGAAAGAGTAAGTCTACCATTTCATGAGTATTCCCAAACTCACATAATGGCTTGGCAGGTGAGGGGGCACCCGGCCTTTTCGCAGTCGACGGCGTCCTTCAGCCACTGGTCTCTGTTCATTTCCACTCCGTTAGCCCTCAGCGACGTGATCGACTGAAATCCACCGTCACTTGAGACTATCATAAACCCATTACCTTATCGACGATTCTGTCGACCATTTCGCTCTGGCCCCTCGTCTCCTCCAAACGGGCGGCACTCAGCCAAATCTGGCGATCCGTCGGAATGTGCTCACGGGCCTTGTTCAGCACCTGAAGTCTCCATTTACTACGATTCTAATTGAGGAATTACTTTTCTGGCGTTTTCGTAGGTCTCGAGGCGAGCCAAAGCCAACCAGAGTTCGGTGGCTGTGCTGCAGCATTCGACGGCCCTCGTCAGAAGAATTCTGGCGTCCTCGGGATCTTCCAGTTCGACAGCCGCCTTCCAAAGCCTCACAGAAGTGGGAATCTGCTCCAGAGCCTTGCGGAACACCTAGGAAAGGAAATTAAACTATGTAAAAGAGAGCGTAACTGACTTTTTTCTTCGCCTTCTGGTCGGATTCTATATCGGCGGCCTTCATCCAGATTCGCACACTGTGGGGAAGATGCCGAGTCGCAGTGTAGATGATACTCTTCGACTGATCCGGAGGATGAAGTCTGCAAAAGTACATTTTTATAAATCAAGGAAATTATTAACCTGACTGCCTCCAGCCACACGTCCTCGTTCTTCTTGTTCTGGTCGCATCCCTCCATTATGAGATTTCTCGCCACCTGCAGCTTTCCGACGACCTCCTCTAAACGAGCACTGGCGATCCAGGCAGGCGGATGCTTAGGATTAGTTTCACGTACAGACTTCAGCAAAGTACGCGCCTAAACTCCCGATGAAGCCAGAAACTTAAGAAATTTACCTTCTTGACGTCATTGATGTCTCCTCCGTACTGAGGAATCATAGAGTTGAGGTCAGTGAGGTAACCCTTCGGATCAACGACAGTTTGACCAGTAACCGAGTCAGAAACCTGAATATTGGTAATTTGGCCCCTCTGTTTTGTATTACCTGGTTGAGTTTGATGTCCATGATTTTACTCTTGGCTTGGCCGATCTTGGTAAGATCCAAGTTAGTGCTGGAGCCAGTCTGTATTCCCGTCTTCCAGCCAGGTGTCATCAAACCACCTAATTAATCCAACATTTAAGCTCACGAGAAAAGAACGAACCCGCTAAAGTGCTCTGCATTCCTCCGAAGGTGCTCTGGAATCCTCCAATTGTACTCTGATATCCACCGATCGTGCTTTGGAATCCACTTTGGACACGAGAATCAAGGGCAGAGGAACTGGAGCCGTAGTTGGCAGCCATCGCGATCATTGAATCAGTCATTGGCGTGAACCTGCAATATCACATTTATACAAAGTTAACAGATGTCTCTGTCGTGGCAAACCATTCAAAATTCTCACTTTTCGGCGCGAGGGTTTCGCTTAGCCTTGTTCCTGGCATCTCCAACTTCTGGGATAGCCGCCCACTGATCTTCAGAAACCTAATAACCTATATGTGTACAATAAACAACCGCCTTACGTCAGCCAGCTGTCGCTTAAGATCGGAGAATTCCTGCTGAATCTTCGGCCGCTCCTTGCGGAACTTCTCGATGGCGTCCTTATACTTCTTTTCACTGAAACCACCTCATAAGCCATTTCATATGTATATTCCCAACCGGTAGTCTTTCCTCCTCTCGTCGATCCTCGTCTCGACGTCATTGTAGATCTCGTCAGCTTCCTCGTCATCCTTATCGTACGGATCCCTCGCGAAAAGACATCCACCGTAACCTTCGAACTGAAACAATCACTGACTGATTAACGCAAGAACCTCACCTCGTCGTAGTTGTTGTC
The DNA here is from genome assembly GCA_022343465.1 of Oscheius sp. G VE-2021. Lineage (NCBI taxonomy): Eukaryota > Metazoa > Nematoda > Chromadorea > Rhabditida > Rhabditidae > Oscheius > Oscheius sp. G VE-2021. Next base: position 1,192,260 of record JAJQXH010000027.1, on the reverse strand, counting down.
GTTGAGCTCGTCGATATTGTCATCGTCCCTGGGCTTCTTCGACGGCGGTCCCGTGCCCTGTTCAGGTGCATCAGTCGCCTCTTTGGCAGGACCGATATCCGACCGAGTGGTGAAACCAGTTGCACCTCAAAATAGGCTTATAATCCTGTTTTCAAGGAAAAACCAACCTCTACCGACTCCTGGAACATAACCAGCGGGAGCAGGCATTCCCATGAAATGCTTCTTCGCCTTGTTGACGAGCGAACCGGGGATGGTCGTCGCCATTTTGAAATAATTACTAAAAAATATATTTTTCCCTTAAAAATACAGACAAAAAATTCTTTAGGCAAAATAAGACAGGCAAAAATATATAAAGCAAAAATTTCTTTCGAATAAAAGGTACGCAGCGACGCAAATTTGCGTACAGCAGTCATTACGTCGGATCACAGCCCGCGGGGGCCGGCTGTTTAAAGGACTGTCCGGGTTTGTTCGGGCCAGCCGGTTGGCTCAATTACAGCCGAAACCAGCTTGTGTACCGGACCGGGTCTCGTAACGAAAACCCTGACTTGAATATTGAAATATTTAAAATATCTTTTTAAATTCGTTTTCACATTCGATTATTTGTTTTATTGTTTTAAATAGCAGATAAAAATATAAAACAACGAATTATCGGGACACTGCAACCATTTATGGCAGAATAAACCGTTTTCCGCATGGCTCGGTAGAAGGATACTGTAGCATTTGTTCACTAAGAATCAGTTGAAACACTACTGCTAGAAAATCTCAGCTTATGCGCCATTATATGATCTGATATTTGGTGTGAAAATGGACCTATATGTTACCTTTTTGAAATAATTTTTTGAGGATCAGTGATAATCTCGTGGACGAATACACCTATATGTTACCTTTTTGAAATAATTTTTTGAGGATCAGTGATAATCTCGTGGACGAATACAGGGCATTTTTCAAAAACGCCTATTTCCCGGAGGCGCCGTTTCTTGAAAAAATGAGTTCCAAAGCTTCTGATAGTGTAGATTCCAAATATCACCTCCGTTTTTAATGAAAATGCCCAGTTTCGGAGTATTTCGAGCGGTAGTGTAGCGGTTTGGTTACTGGCTGGGTCCCGCAACGAAAATCAAACGCCGACTTACAAGGCCTTGCGGCGGACTGTGATCCAATCGGAAAAGTCGTTCATGGGGGAAGTTGTTGTTTCCTGTGACCGCAGTGGCCTAGTTGGGGAAAAGTCGTTGATTCCTGTGGCCCAGTGACCGAAAGTCGTTGATTCATGTGGCATAGTTAGGGGAAAATTGTTGATTCCTGTGGCCGTTGTGGTCTAGTTGGGTTGTCGAGTTCAGACTAACATTTGAGAAAACACTGTACAGTACTGTAAGAAGCCAGTACCCACTGCAGTGAACCTAATTTTGGATGCTGAATCCAATTGGTGTAGTTTGTTGTCTGTGACGTGAACAAATCCAATTGGTGTAGTTTGTTGTCTGTGACGCCTCCAACGCGCGTTTTCAGCATGCGTTGAAGCTTCCCTGTCAAATGTTACTGTTAGTTCAATTTGTTGGTACTATTCCACCTACACTAAAATTTCGTCTCCAAATGCCTCCAAATTATGTCTACATAGGTTTTCGAGTATGGAGAATCCGAAAATACACTTTTTAGGGAAAAAAATTTTGTTGAAAAATTTTAGAATTTTATTTTGTTTTGTTTTTTACTCTGCGTGGCCGTATACGCACAAATACCAGGTTATTACTCAATAATACGCACAGATCCAAGTGTTACGCATTCCCGATGGGTATTTACGCATCAGACACGGGTTTAACTGTGACATACGCAAGAAAACTGAAGTTACGCACAATCACTGATGAGAAAGATGCGTATATATGCGTATACGCACAAATGCGCCTACTTACTCACAGATACTCTTGTATACTCATGAGTAAGCTTGAGTACAAGTGGTCCCAAGAAGAAACATGTGAAGCAAGCGCGGAAAATCGCGCATACGTGCTGGCACTTTGTTTTTTTTGTTCTTGTTCAAGTTTTATTTTATTTTGTGCCTGATTCGTTAATTTAATATATTGTATGTATTTAATCTGCCTTCCATTTCTATTTATTTTAGTAAATGTTTTTAATTTCAGGAAAACACTGAGGGACCCAAAAGAGCTCCGAGGCAGATGGATGCCCAACACTGGGATGAAACAAAGGGAGTTTTTCTGTATTGTTTTTTTCATCACACTTTATGCATGGTTAATTTATTTGAATATTAAGGTGCGCGGACTGAAGACGTCGTTCGTTCGGGCAATCTACGGAAGACCAGTGAGAAGCCGTCAACCAAGAAAAGTTTTCATGTGCAAGATGCTCGGCAACTCATATTTATTTGTTATTTTTATTGTTATTTTGTTTATGTGTATATTTTGAGCATTGTAATAAAAATTTAGTCGATTTTGGTAACAATCGGGGATTTTTCGAAATGGTGGGGAGTAAAGGTGCTCAAAGGGCGAAAAGCATGACCTGATGCTAATCGTGAACGTGCGTACTTGTGCGTAAGCTTTCGTTTTGATGCGTAGAACGTACGCAAGGATGCGCACCAAATAGGGGTAGATGCGCACAAATATACGCATAATAACGGGCTTTATACGCATCAGGACAATGTACGTACGCATCAGAAAAGGCATTCCCGATGCGTACAAAGCCGGTGATTGTGCGTATACGGCCACGCAGAGTACTTATTTTTATAAAACGCCGGGGGAGGTACCTCCCACCTAGGTGGCACAAAGTGGTCGCTTGCCACCAACCGACAAAAAAGTTATAGGGTGAAAACAACAAATTAACATTTGAAACTATGTGGAAACGTTTTATGTTACCAAGCAAAAACGATTGCCTAACGCGGGATTCGAACTTTGGCCGTGATATTTAGAGTCTAATGTGTGCGCCATTACACCAAGGGGGCGCCGCGCTGACTGTTGAAAAGCTGCTTTTTCGCCCGCTTTCCTTTATTTTTTAGTCAAATTGGCTGAAAGTTGACGCGCCGCGTGCGGGTAGCATTCTAAACAGCCTATTAAAATTTCAAGTCTGTAGCTTTAACCGTTCGCCCACAAGAACCTTGTATACACGCTACGGGAGATATCGCCATTCTAGGCAGCGGAAAGGAAAAAAAACATTCTAGGCAGCGGAAAGGCCACCGCAATTTCAATCTTTTTGTATTATTTTGTCTTTTCGGTGATCTTTTGGTACTTTGTGTGTCTTAAATTATGTTTTTTTTTACATTTGTTGAATACTCCCTCTTCAGATGGGCCCAGCCGTCGAGTCGATCGCCCTTGGTTCCGTCTACAACACCTTTAATGACTTCCAACTAGCCCTCAACAACTGGGAGAGCAAATTCGGTCATCGGATGAGGGTCGGATCTTCGGAGATTCTGAACGATTCGCGTGGAGTGCGGGACGAAGTCTTCAAGTACGTGGCCATCGTTCTGCACTGCGTTCACTTCGGACGGCCGAATGACCGAGGTTTGTTTGCAGCCTGTCGGGATAGTCAAATTGGATAAAATCTTTTCTTAATTTTTTTGGAAGTCGCTATTTTGTGACATCGGGTGTGCCGTTTTAATGACCTTTGGAACTTTCGTCGAATCTGATGTTTCAGGTGGAGTAAGGAAGGAACCATGTCCTAACGCCTACGGTTGTCACGCTATGTTGTGTCTGAACTTCAGTTGGAACGATAAACTCCTCCGCATCACCTTTCTCAACGACCACCACACTGGCCACCCTCTCGCTACTGGAGAAGCCAAAGAAAGCGTCCGCGACTCAGACGATGAGGTACCTCTGAAAAAAGCCAGGATCACTGATGCCTCAGGTAGTCTTTTGCAAGCAAGGCTATTATCAATTTCAGAGCCTTCTGATCACTCTGCCACCACAGCTTTCCGTTCCAATGAGCCTGTTGCTCCTGGGATGAAACCTCGTCTTTCCCTGCCTCTGGCGGCTGCCTTGGCCATCTTCAACTCGTCCAAGGGTGTTCTCTTCAATAAGGAGATCTGCACCTTCATACAGTAAGCGTTCGAGTGTTTCGATGTGATGGTTTGTTTAGGACTCATTTCAAATACTATCGATCGGTCAACAGTGGCTTGAAAATCGGGGTCCGCAACACCCTGAACTGCCACAAATATTTTACCAAAAACCATGATAAGGTCAGTAATTTACCGATAAAATATGTTTATTCCTTTATTTTAAAACTTTTTTAGATTGAAGACAGAGATGTAATGTCTTTCTCGATCAAGGAAATGGACATGTTTCTGGAGGACTTGGCCGCCTTCCGGTGCAAATATCCGGAAATTGGCCAGAATGTCTTCGGTCTCGTCGATTCTGGTGTGTTTTGTTCGTATCTGAAGAAACATTTTGTTAAACACTGCAACTTCGCTTTTCAGAGCTGTGGGAATCTATGGCCCGCGGAGAACTGAAGGACTCTCAGTTCCATATGGAGCTCTCGGAGGTCAATAAGATGACTACGAATGACTGTGATGGGGAGGTAGAACAGTACTGCGCTCCCGGCTGCAGTAAGTACACGGTTTGTTTTGGCCCGTATGGTAAACATTGTTTTTAGCAACCTGTTCACTTGGAGGTTGCTGATAGGTCCAGTCTGACACCTGACTCCGGCCGTGGTTCCAGCATCAGTCCTTTTGACCAACAGGTAATCTGTTCTGTTCTTCCTCTTTCATTCCCCTGTTTCAGGTCCCTCAGGCATTCCCGCTTATTGTGGAGCCGGTCGCCAGACGTCCCAACCAGCAGGCCGCCGACATGACCGGGCTGGAGGCTTTGACCACTGCGGCCGAAATCGTCGTCAAGACATACACGGACCTCAACCAGCTGTAAAAAAGTATTTCATGCAAATTTTGTAAAGTTCCTCTGTGATTGCCAATTATCATTTGACATTCCATCTGTGGTAATGAATCTATGCTGCACAGTTGCTGGGTTGTCGTTACTGTTGCAAAATCACTAAATTGAGGTCAACAATGTTTTAAGTGTTAACTCTAGCGTTTGGGGAAAACGCCGAGAATCTTTTTATGGATCGTTCAACTACCCTTTCTAAAAATCGATTGTTCAGAAGAGTTTTCCTTATCTACTACTGAAGTTTGATTGTTTTCCTATTTGTCAAGTCTTGCTTCTGAAGTCTTCTTGTAATGTCCAGTGTCAAACTAAGGGTCAGCCAAAATATGTTTCTCGCGTTCTCAATTTTGTCCGTTGTATATTTGCCATCCCCATTAACTGTTGTTTCAGCTTCCGGCCGGCCGGGAAATTTTCCCATTTCTTTAAGGTCTTGGCTAGCTTCTATTGAATTATTTGTCTAAGGGTTTTTGAGATCTTCAGAAGCTTGCAAGACCAACGGAGTCAGCGATAGTTTGCCGGTAGCTTCAGACGTTGTTGTTGTAGGGAAACTTCGGATTCTTCTTGTTGTTCTCATTTCATTTGAAAAAGTGTGTAGAAAGTTGTGTGAAAAATATGTTAAACAGAAAACAGTTCTATGTTGATGAGCAATGCATGTCAAGATCGGATTTGAGAGTGAACCTTGTTTTAAACCGTACAAATACAGTCCAATTCGGAGGGATCTCGCGCGGAACAGCAATGTGGCGTGCAAAGGTACTGTGGTAGTCCGACGATAACAATCCATTAAAAAAATAAATATTTTGAAGGGTCCGCCCAGACTTCCTGGAAACAGTTTCATGTTTTAAAAGCACATAACTTTGATCTTCACTCGCTCATTCACTCAATGTTTCCTTCTTTCCTTCTCTCTCACACTCTCCCTCTCTCTCTCTCTCTCTCTCTCTCTCTCCATAAGTCCTCCACACACATGACCATTTCTCTCTTCCATCACCCTTCACGAAACTACATCCAGTACCACAGAAAAAAACGAGTTTCTTGATTGACAAGAACTACAAATTAGAACAACCTGTATTCCTAATATTGAAGTTACAAAGAAGCTTGATGAAAGATCACCAGCCAATAATAAACCAGGAATTACTTGTAAAATGCCTTCGTCTGCCATTGAAGTTGCGGGGCTCTAGGTAGTTGTGGTATAAGTTCATCCGCGTACTTCAAACTGGCACTATTTCCAAACGATTGGTAGATAATGCCTCTGACTAGAGTTTGCTGGCCACGGACTACACTCCCTGCCATCCGGTCCGTCCCTTTCAAGGGCTTGTCACTTTTGATGTCACTCAACTCGTTGCCTTTAATCCTTTGAACCCTAGTCATGAAACGTGAATTCAAACAAAATACTTTTGTCTACAAGTGGTTTTTAACGTTCTGTGGACTGATCGCTTTCGGGTCCCTTTTCTTATCGCTATCTTCCTTCCCACAACACCGCAGAGGCACAGTCTGCAACCTTTTTCTGGTATTCTAATTAACTTGGCAATTAGTTCCTCCCTGTCCCCTTCCCCTGTTCCCCTCCATTCCAGGCGTTCCCTGCGACCAATTCCATCGCGGCCGTAACTAATCGGTCCTTATCGTCACTCGCACTCCGTGTCTTTCTCCGATGCGGGTCTTTCTAGTTTCCTGTCTCTTGCTTTCAAGTAAGTTCGGCTTTTATTCTGAAAGCAAATAAATATTCAGCGGCCTCGGCCTATAAGTACCTCGTGTACAATCCCATATTCGGTCATTCTCACTGCAACTTTATGGGAAAGATCGCCGATGCTATTGCGGAGGCTGGACACGATGTGGTGGGGAGAGAGAGAGAGAGAGAGAGAGAGAGAGAGAGAGAGGGAGGGAGGGAAAAAGAGTGATTTACTTAAATTAGAGAAATAACGGGCCAAACGATAGTAAAAGTATTAATTTCCAGACTGTTTTGTCTCCCATAATGGAGCCCCTTTACAAGGACACAAAGTATGTAAAGAAGACAGACAAAGTGATCTTCGTGGAGATGGATCCCCGTGTCCAACAAATGGTTGATGACGGCCGAGATGGAATGTTCCGCAATCTGTGGACAGTGAGTCCCACTCCCATGGGTCTCATGTCGGTCTGTTAGTCCTTTAGCCGCACTATTCCACCGTTTCAGATGGCTAAGAACATGTCTCTGATGTTCGGCTACGGCTGTGATAGTGGGTTTTCATATCTTCTTGTGCTTTAAGTAATTGTGTATTCTACAAAGCACACAGCGATTGTTCGAAGATAAGCGATTATGGAACATGAGAACACGGTGTTGGGAAATGCGGGTGAGGGGTCGCGGGTCACTGATATCAATAGTTTTGTAAACGTTCTTCGACCAAGATTTCGAAAGAAATCCGGTTTTCTGATCTATTGGTACAAGCGACACTTAAAAACTAATATCAATACTTTGTTCCCTGGCTGAGGGGAGCGAAGAGTCAAAGCCAAGAGGATGTAGCTGGGACTTGCAGTATGAAAACGTCAATAGATCAAATAAAACTTTCAGAGAAAGTGAATTAGGTATAATTAGAAAGCACAGACGAAAAACGCTGGAAACGGCAAAGGAATGAATTGCCTATTGAATACGTGGAATATTAAAAGAGCTTTGGAACTTTAGGACTGACGTTGTGATGTGTTCTTAGGGCGGCTATCGCATTACTTTGCTTCAAACATTCCGTCACCCAAAGATAAAACTAACATTATGTTTACACTTGTTTTTCAGAGATGATAAACGAAGATGCCCTCATGTCTCAGCTGAGGAATGAAAAATTCGACGTTGCCATCGTCGAACCATTCCAAATCTGTGGCTTCGGTATTCTCATCTCCCAAGTCTAGAATATTTACTCTTTAGGTGTGGCTGAAGCCCTGGGAATAGAGACTATCATCTCTGCCTTCTCCGGAGTGAATCTGGACGTCATCTCGTGGTACATTGGAGAGCCTGCTGCCTACAGCTACGTTCCGAGCATTGCGAGCACAACGGACAAAATGAACCTCTTCCAAAGGATGGGCAACGCCCTCGGAGGAATCATTGGATTCTACATGTTTGATGGGGTTTTCCAACAAGAAGGCACTTACCTCAGCAAGAAATTCGGAGCCAACTACAGTGGCCATGCCGTATAACTTATTTTAAATTCGAAACCGTCATTTTCCTTTAGGAGATTCTGGGAAAAGTGACCTATTCCTTCGTGAACTCCAACCCTTACTTGGACTTCTCCCGGCCTGTGATTGCAAAGACGATCCAAATCGGAGGAATTACGGTGGACACCAAGAACCCCGAGAAATTGGAAGAGGTGGAAATGGAAAAATAACGGATAATGCAAAGTTTAGAAATGGGACAAGGTCCTTTCCGAGAGGAAACAAAACGTCTTCATCTCCTTTGGTTCGGTTGCCAAGAGCAAGGACATGCCTGACGAATTCAAGTGAGCGAGGCGTCAGAAGTCATAAGAAGCCTTTAAGGAAGAACATTCTGGAGGTGATGGCCTCAATGCCTCAGGTCACTTTCATCTGGAAGTACGAGGAGGACTCCACCATGGCCGACCATCTTCCGAACGTCTACCTCTCGCCCTGGTTGCCCCAAAAGTCCCTTCTCGGTTGGTTTCTTATTCACTTGGTTAGATACTCCTCCAGCTGACCCTCGCCTCTCCGTTTTCGTCACTCATGGAGGTCTTGGCTCAACCACCGAAGTAGCTCATCTGGGAAAGCCGGCCATCATGGTGAATTTACTCCTGATCCATGTTGTCTATTTCTTCAGATCCCCCTCTTTGCTGAACAACCTCGCAACGCTGCCATGTTGGCTCGTCGCGGCTGTGCGATTGAACTGCACAAGGAAGACCTCTCGAATCCAGATGTCATTCGCAAGGCCATCAACACTGTTCTCAACGACCAACAGTACTTGTTTATACTCTTCTGAAGTAATTCTAACTCTAGATATGCTCAAAACGCACAAAAGATGGCTGCCATGCTCAGAGGACAGCCCACTTCTGCCAGAGACCTCGTGGTGAAACATGCCGAATTCGCTGCCAAGTCAGTCTTCCTTAGAGCTCTTATCTCCTGTTCTTAGGTTTGGCCCTCTCCCTCAATTGGATCCCTACGGCCGTCGTCTCTCCACCATCCAGTACTACCTTCTGGATGTCATTGCAGTCGTCTTCCTTGCCCTGCTCCTCCTAATCTCCATCCCTATCTTCATAATTCGCCGATGCTGCTGTTCCGACAAGAAACAAAAGAAAGATTAAAGATTTTAGGGAATAAAATATTTATCTTTGAAGAGACAGTCTGACTACGGTATCCCAAAGGCTTATTGGTACATCTTGTTCCCCGGGTTGTACTGAGAGACGGGCATTCCGTAGGCAGAGGTGGTGTTGGTGGTGGCATTCGGAGTGAAGGACATCAGGGAAGAGCCGTCGAGCATGAGGCCAGGCACCACGGGAGAATTGATGATTGGAGTACGACCGGCGTCTGAAACAGAAGGCTTCTATATCTCTGCTTTGGATTCTCCACAATCCCTCTCTACTGACCATTGTCGTAGAATTCGGCCTGTCCCGAACTGCGAGTGTCTCCCTCCCTCATCATAATGCTAGCAGCAGAGGCCCCAGTGCTCCCAGACACAATCTAAACTTCCATTCTTCAATCAGTAATCTATTCGCACCGCCTTTGGAGTAATCGTAGTAGCCGTGGGTGCCGTGGTAGTCTGGATCTTTGGTCTGTTGGCCTGGAGATCCTTCTCCTCCGGCAGACTGAGGGGGACCATCCGGCTGCGGCAGTCGCGCGGCGGAGGAGTCTTCCCCATGGACACTTCGTAGGAAGGAGGAGCCTCGAACAACATCTTAGGCTTTCTGAAACATTCCTTTCGTCTTTCTTCGATTAGAGACTGCCCATCGGCCGTCTTCCTCCATCCATCCGCCTCCTCTTCCTTCGACTCTTCCGCCCTCTCCTGTGCCCTTGTCTCAGCCGCTAATTCTGAAACCAAACTGCTTCTTTTTCTGTCTTCCCCACCATCGAATGTCATCGTCTGCTGATTACTATCTGCCTTCTTTTCGGAGGAAGTAACAACTTCCGTTGGCTCCGTAGATCTTTCAGAGAAGTTTTTCCCGGTTTTGTGTTGACTTTCCTTCGCTTCCGAATCATTTCGCTTCTCTTTGGCATCCAATTGATCCTGCTTCTAAATTATCTGGATGAGGTATGATTCCCAGAGAATAGTAGCAAAATTATATGTTCTATTGCAATTTCCATTGGTTGCCAAGTGACCGGATAGGTCGCTGACCTGTCAATCCACGCACAACACGTGACACCCCTCGCACTATTCGGCCAACAGACGCCTAACCCCCTGACCCGGGTCCAGTTTGCTCCGTCAGACTGATTGCAGCCCATTATTCTATGCTTACTCTCCCCTCTCCCGTTTTCTATCCACGTGAGCTTCTCGTGCAGATCAACATCGGCGAGAACCGCTTTTCGGTTTCTAGTCAGACCATCGTGCATTCTTCTGTTGCCCGTTGCAATTCTCAATTGACTCGTTTAACTTGTACCATTCCCGAGCGCATAAATTTACGAATGCATCCGACTATTCCGTGTTACGTTAGGTAGGAGTGCATAGAAGGGCGCCACCGGCAAAAAACGGAAGTCATTCTGCCCGAGTGGTCTAAGGCGTTGCTTTCAGGTGACAGTTCTCTTCGGAGAGCGCAGGTTCGAATCCTGCAGGTACACTTTTTGTGAGCGAAAGATCAATAGGTGTGAAACAACTGATATTCTTAAAACTACAATTATAATCAAGACAATATATATTTAAAATATTAACAATATATATTAACAATATATATTTAAAATGATGCACATAAGCGAGAAAACTTCCAAATTTTACGTAAATACAGCTGTCACCAGCTTTTTAGTGAAATATTAACCCCTACAATGTAAAATCTACTTATTCGTTTCCTTGACGTTTTTGTTGAATCTAAAAACGCTCGGGTTTCAAAACGAGAATACAGCTCATTATTCATCCCGCTGTTCCTGACAGCCGATCAGCGGCTGCCAGTCTTTATGGCGTTTTTCTGCACCCTCCGCACGAGAGATCCGCATCTCACCCGCCTCGCACTTCGCCGCCGGCCGCAGGGCAGGTCGGCGCCCGTCGACCAAAGGGCAGTTGCGCCTATGATGAGCCTAGTCTTAGGAAGTGCCGTCTTATAATCAATGATTATAATTTAGACGCTGAGGCATCGCAACAATTAAAGAATTTTGTAACGAGAACTCACTTTTTTGAATTCTTTCTTTTTCTTGTGCCGACAGTAGAGGAAAATCAAGCCAGCCAGGATGAGGGCGATGGCGATGAGGGCCACGAGGAGGAAAATCAGCTCACTCGGCATTGGGAGATTCGGAAGGGCCGACCGTTCAGAGAGAGAACATGAATTGGAATGAGGGTAATTCTCAATCAAAGGAATATTCAAAGATCTCGGCCATTAAGAAGTGGTTTAGGCAAATCAAAAGATGCAGTTTCTTAGGAATCGGAAAGTTCTATAAACCTTTCCCTTCTCGTAACTTTATGATTTTCTCAGACTTTTTCACGTCTCATGATTTCTACATGAATACTAAGCAGTTTCCACCGAATCACAGATCGATTTGCGTTGTCGTTTCCGCCGAAAATACAGTCGGCTGATCGGAGGTCGTCCTTCTGTTTGCACTTTCCCCGACCTCTACTCAATCCCTCTAATAACTCTTCTCTGGCACAGTTCTCTCTGCCTCCCTCTCTCTCTCTCTCTCTCTCTCTCTCTCTCTCTCTCTCTCTCTCTCTCTCTCTCTCTCTCTCTCTCTCTGATCCCTTCAAACTCAGAATGTTGTCGTCACATGTTCATTGAAACTTCGTAAATAAACCAAGAAACATTTCTTAATCAGATATTTGGAGATAACTATCGTCGGTTGTTTATAAACCTGCCAGTTGCCCCCTCCCCTTTCTCCCCATAGGCCAACTCTCCTTTGGCTGTCGTCGCTTATCAGCGCGTGCTGTTCTCTCCGCCCTCCACGTGCTATTTCTTTCAGTTGGAGGACCGTTCGTGATCGTCGCTTCTCCTTTTCGCCATGGCTCCCCCCGCAGGTCACCCCGTCTCCAAAGACACCCCTGATATTGAGGTACCACAGCTCTTTTGTCCTTCGCTTATTCTATCAGGGATAGAATGGTTTTTGCCTTGTGTGTAGTCTGGTCTATCGGGAGAGTACTTACACCTTTAGCAAGGACGCATCTTTCAAAAATTCACCCGATATGTTTAAGAAATGTACCCTTCTGAAACAGAGTTCTTAGATTTTGAACTGATAAGATACTCAGCCAAGCACAAGTGATCCATATAAAACCAAAGCATATAACTTTGTTGGTTTCCAGTTTCGAGAGAGACAGTGCGATTGAAATTCTGCTTTGCGCAGCGGGACCCGTTATTTCCCAAATCAAAGAAGAAACGATCGCAATCCGTATGTCTTCTCCCAAGTGTTTCTTTTTCTATCGCCGAGCGGCGGGTCTATCTTTGTTCGTCTATTTGGTCAAAGATCATACTCTCACGTGAGAGACTGGAACCCGCCACTTGGCAAAACCGCGTACGATCGCCTTTAAAACGACGAAACTCGCTTGATTTATGGATTATCTTTGGCTTTCAAAGGGTTCCTTGACTTCCTGACATTGTTTATCAGGCCATTTTTGATACGAAAGCGAGATATGGGAATAATTGGAAGAGTTGTGGGAGAGATAGGGGAGATAACAGGGACACGTGGCCCTCCCACAACCAGAATACGGCTTGGGTGGAGATTAAATAAAAAGAAAGAGAGAGACTATGTTTGCTAGACTAGATAGATGGATATAGAGACAATAAAGTGTATTTTCAGAGTCTGTTGGCTTTGAACCCCAAAGTTAACAAACACGCAAAGGCCGTTCCCTCGTACGACACAAAGAAGAACAAGGCGAATTGGAAGAGAAACGCTGAGAAGGGCTGTGCTGCGGTATTCCCTCCTCTTGCCCGATAAAATCTCTTCTTTCAGCAATGCGGCACCTTAGAAAAGGATTTCCGTGACATCAAGCACACTACCCTTTCCGAGAGAGGAGCTCTGAGGGAGGCCATTCGCTGTCTCAAATGCGCCGACGCCCCTTGCCAAAAGAGCTGCCCTACTCAACTGGACATTAAGACTTTTATCACTTCCATCTCGAATAAGAATTACTATGGAGCCGCCAGGCAGATCCTTTCGGATAACCCTCTTGGATTGACTTGTGGAATGATCTGTCCCACTTCTGACCTCTGTGTTGGTGGATGCAATCTTCAGGCTTCTGAGGAAGGACCCATCAACATCGGAGGACTACAACAATTTGCTTGCGAAGTGAGTCTCAAAAGTATTTCAAGTGCCTTTTTGTGAGGTCCAACGATTAGTGTCTTAAAGGGAAAACAATATATTTTGTTTAAGGTTTTCAAGAAGATGAACATCAAACAGACTGTCTCAAAGGCCATCCGAGAGTCCCGCACAGCCGCCCACGACCAGCCGGTGGCTCTGCTTGGCTGTGGCCCTGCCTCCATCTCCTGTGCCTCCTTCCTCGCTCGTCTTGGATACACTGACGTCACCATCTACGAGAAGAGAGACTACGTGGGAGGTCTCAGTTCAGCTGAGATCCCCCAGTTCCGTCTCCCCTACGACGTGGTGGACTTTGAGATCCAACTGGCGAAGGACATTGGAGTGAAGATCGTCACAGGACGCAGTCTCCACAAGGGTGACCTCACCCTCAATGGACTCAAGGAACAAGGAGCTAAGGCCGTTTTCGTCGGAATTGGAATGCCCGAACCCAAGAAGGTGAAGGTATTCGACGGATTGACCGAGGAAATGGGATTCTACACCAGTAAGGACTACCTTCCTCAGGTTGCAGCCGCTAGTAAGCCAGGTATAATAACACTTTCAACAGACACAATTTGAAGTTAAGGAATGTGTGGTTGCAAGACCACCCCCCTGCCCTCCCTCCGTGGACGTGTGATTGTCCTCGGAGCAGGAGACACTGCCTTCGACTGCGCCACCTCCGCCCTTCGCTGTGGTGCCAGCCGTGTGACCGTGGTCTTCCGCAAAGGATTCACTGGAATCCGTGCTGTTCCTGAAGAGATGGAGGCAGCCAAGGAAGAAAAGTGCGAGTTCATGCCATTCTGCGCCCCCAGGAAGGTCAATGTGAAGGACGGAAGAATCGTCTCTATGAGCTTCGCCAGGACTGAACAGGATGACAACGGAGAATGGTAGGAGTTTTTAAGGAACGTTTGAAATGAAAACGTTAGGTACGAAGACGAAGATCAGATGATGACTCTGAAGGCAGACTACGTCATCTCTGCTTTCGGATCCACTCTTCTCGATCAAGAGGTCATCTCTGCTCTTGAACCCGTGAAGCTGAACAAGTGGGGAACTCCCGATATCAACAAGGTCTAGATACCAGTGTTCTTCTCGTATCGATTAGTTCAGAAGACACAGGGAACCTCTGAGCCGTGGGTATTCGTAGGAGGAGACGTCGGAGGAGTGGCTGAGACCACGGTAGAGTCCGTGAACGACGGAAAGGTGGCTGCTTGGCATATGCATCGCTACCTCCAGTCTCTCCATGGAGCGGAGGTTTCTGAAGAACCAAAGCTTCCCATGTTCCACACCCCAATCGACGAGGCAAACTATCTCTAACTTTTGATTCATATTACTTATTTAGGTCGACATCTCTGTCGAAATGTGCGGCGTTCGTTTCGAGAATCCATTTGGATTGGCTTCTGCTCCTCCTACCACCTCCGGTCCCATGTGCCGTAGATCTTTTGAGCAGGGCTGGGGCTTCGTCTTAACCAAGACCTTCGGTTTGGACAAAGATTTGGTCACCAATGTGTCTCCTCGCATCGTCCGTGGTTCTACCAGCGGTCCCATCTATGGTCCCAACCAGAGCTCTTTTCTCAACATTGAGTTGATCTCTGAGAAATCGGCTGCCTACTGGCTTCAGTGCATCCGCGAGCTCAAGAGAGACCATCCCACGAAAATTGTCGTCGGATCGATCATGTGCGTTTTCAACAAGGAAGACTGGCAACAACTGGCTGTGATGGCGGCTGAGGCAGGCTCTGATATCCTTGAGTTGAACCTCTCCTGTCCCCATGGAATGGGAGAGAAGGGAATGGGATTGGCCTGCGGACAGGACCCTACCATCGTGAGAACCATCTGCAGCTGGATCAGAGAGGTCGTCAGCATCCCCTTCTTCCCTAAGATGACTCCCAACATCACCGATATCCGCTCTATCGCCAGAGCCGCCAAGGAGGGAGGAGCCTGGGGAGTGACTGCCACCAACACCGTCTCCGGATTGATGCACATGAAGGCCGACGGAACCTCCTGGCCTGCCATCGGCCAGGCAAAGAGGACGACCTACGGAGGAATGAGTGGATCTGCCATCAGACCAATCGCCCTGAAGGCAGTCTCCGCCATCGCAAATGACCTCGAAGGATTCCCGATTATGGCCACCGGAGGAATCGAAAGTGCGGAAACTGGACTCGCCTTCCTCAATTCCGGAGCTTCGGTTCTCCAGGTCTGCTCTGCTGTCCAGAACCAGGACTTTACTGTGATCGAGGACTATTGCGTTGGACTTAAGGCTCTCCTCTACATGAAGGTAAACAAAACAATTAACAGATTATCTGGGTTTAGGGAATGAAATCGCTGGCTGAATGGGATGGACAGTCCCCTCCTCTTCAGAAGCACCAGAAAGGAAAACCAGTCGCCCTCGTGGACTCTGTGAGTTTATTTCCCAAATCGCAAAGACTCCCTTTGTCGTTTCAGGGTCTTCCTAACTTTGGAAACTTCCTGAAAGAAAAGGAAGATAAGACTCATAAGAAGCTTTTGGAGTCCAACCTTCTCTCAACCGAAGATGTGCATTTCGCCTCCCGTCCTTGCGAAGAGCCAGCCACCGTACCCACCATCCAAGATGTCATTGGCAGTGCTCTTCCTCGCATTGGACCTTACGTTACCCTCGATAACCAACAGCAGAAGGTCGCTCTGATCGATGACGTTGGTTTAGGAAGAGAAACGAGAAATACAGTGATTTCAGGACATGTGCATCAACTGTGGAAAGTGCTACATGACTTGCAACGACAGTGGCTACCAGGCCATTTCCTTCGACGCCGTCACTCACCAGCCTCACGTCAACGAGGACGATTGCACTGGATGCACCCTCTGCTACAGGTAGATCTATTTAAACACGAACTAGGAACTTAGATAATTACAAACGAAGCTCTTCAATGACAGTTTAAAATGGTAAATTCAGTGTCTGCCCTATTCCGGAGTGTATTGAAATGGTTCCCCGCAAGGGAGCCTGGAAGGCGCCCAAGAGAGGAATCGCCCCTGACTTTGAGCCAGGAACACCGAGGGTCGTCAAGGTGGACGGAAGGGGAAGAATCGTCATCGAAGAAAACTGAGCTTATTTGTTATTAGTATTTTAAATAAACTTATTTCATTGGTTTAGATGGTCTTTGTTGTAAGAAGACCAACAACAAGAAGACGTAGAGAAAATGGTTTATTAAGTATTCCAGTCATATTGAGGGAGATCCGAGTGGTAACTATGCAATATCAGAACCGGTAGGCTAGTGTTTCCGTTTGTATTCCTTGCAGCAGATCTCCGTGCATCTCTGCAGCGACCGGAAGTTGTTCAAAGTGCCTTCGCACCCTCCGTATTTATACTCCACGCAGGTGTCCGTGGCTGGGTTGTAGCCATACCGCGTCTCGAAGGAAGAACAAGGTCCGGGGTCCCGCGGAGAAAGACAAAAGTCCATGGGGTCCTGGCAACAGACGGACACGTTGTATTCACTGCTCATGTGGCAGATGAAGCCATCTGGACATCCCTTGTCTATTCCACAGGAAATCACTCGATCGCTCTCGATCAGAGGAATTCCATGGGGACAGTAGTTACGGTATTCTGGAAATAACTTGTAGAGAAATATTGGAAATAATTACCTGGACATTGATGCTGGCAGTTGCTCTGACTGATAAAGTTGTTCTCATTTCCAGCCAGACCTCCGTAGGTGAATGGCAGACATTTGTTCTCCCTTCGGTCAAAGTACCATCTAGGCAGTCCTTCTCCGCCGGTACCCACAGTCAGTGGCTGATCGCAGGCATCCACTTCTGAATTAAATAATATTAACTCTTGAAATGTTTCTTACTTCTCTTGGGACAGCAGACATTGTTCAGAGCGGATCCTCCCACGTGGCAGTAGAATTCCCTTCCGCAACTGTCTATCTTCTGACCTCCAGTGCATTGGACACGGTCTCCATTCATGTTCACAAGGGGCTCTCCGTATCCACATGGATTGATTTCTGAAAAGATTTTAATCGGTTGAGATGAGAGAAGAAATTGGATTTACCTTTGCAAGCCTGTCTGCATGCCTGTTTTGTTAAGAAGTTGTTGGCGTTTCCCTTCATTCCTTTGTACGAGAATTGACGGCACATCTGAATCTATGATTTTGTTTGCCTTCTTATTGAGTACCTGAATTCCTCCGTCGTAGAACCACCTATCCAGAGTATACTGGCCTTCTCCAACGGCCAGAGGAAGGTCACAAGCCCTTCGAGCTAAACCCTCTACGTTTGCTTTGTCTCAAAGGGAAACTGACTTCCTGGGCAACAGTTGGTAGTCTCAGGAGTAGCTCCTACATGACACCAGTAGCCGGAAGCGCAAGTGTCTTCTCCTCCACAAATCACTGGCTCCTTGCTGAGGTCAAGAAGAGGCTCTCCTTGGCTGCAGGGGTTGGGCAGGACTGGGACAAAGTAAGAATAGCTGAACTTCCAATACCTGGGCATTGACGAGCGCAGGATTCCATGTTGGTGAAGCTGTTGGCATTTCCTCCCTTTCCTCCATACATGAATTCACGGCATTGGCGAGTCTCTCGGTCAAAGTAGAATCGGGTGAGGGCGAGGCCTCCCGTTCCGGGAGCCACCTCTTGGGAACAAGGATCACCGTCTAGATTAAATGAGCACGGCAAAAAAGAAAACCCACTCATAGGACAACAATAGCTGGGTGAATCAGGACCTCCAATGTGGCAGAAGTGGGTGGACGGACAGCTGGACCTACTGCATTCCTAAAAAATAGGATACTCTCTTCTTGTAAAAGTACGTACCTTTGGTTCGTTTCCAATAAGAAGGGGCTTTCCTGTGCCACATGGGTTATCGAATACTGGGCAAACCAGTCTGCAGTCGTCTTGAGTGAGGAACATATTCTGAACATTCAAGTGTCTTTAAGAAACCTTTCTCTCACCTGATTTCCTCCTTCTCCGCTGTAAATAAACTTGACGCATTTCTTGGCCGAACTGTCAAAGTGCCAACGGGTTAGGTAAGAATTACCATGTCCTTTTACCATTGGCAATTGGCAGGTATTGGCTTCTGAAGGAGGTTTTCTAAAGAAAAGAAAGTTCTTAACCTGCGGGACAGCATACGGTAGCTTCAGAAGTGATTCCGACATGGCACCAGTGGCTTCTGGGACACGGAGAAGTGGGAGAGCAGAGACGGGGGCCACCGGATGGGGTGAGGAGCATTGGGCCAGAGCCACACGGGGACTTGCATTCGCCTAAAGAGCATTCACCTACGCACAGGTGGAAGGAAAGATTACGTTTGCAGGTCTGTTCGCACTCTTCTTTTGTGAGGAAGTTGTTCTGGTTACCCTTGAGTCCTCCATAGGTGAATGGCTTGCACTGACGGGTGCAGGAGGAATCCGAAGGATCAGCATACCATCTTAAGGGAATATTGGAATTTTATTCAAAAAGGAAAAGAGAAAAAGACAGAATTGGAGAGGGAATGAAAAGAAAATAAGTAAAGCCTCGCCTTGTAAGATTCGCTCGTCCCTCCCCTGCATTCAGTGGTTGGTCGCATTGCCCCTTCTCATTTTCCTGCGAGCAACAGACTGTGGTGTCATCATCCTCTCCCAAATGACACCATTGAGTAGAGCCACATTCGCTTCCTGAGGCTGAGCATCGGACCCTTGGTCCAGAAGAAGAACGGCAGGGATTGGCTGCTTCTGATCACATGCATAGCTCAGATTCATCCTGAAAACCTACTCATGCAGGCGTCCTGGCATTGTTTTCCGGTCAAAAAGTTGTTTTCGTTTCCTCTGAGTCCCTTGTAGACAAATTCTGTACATCTTTTGGCAATCGTGTTGTAATAGAATCGCTTGAGAGTAGCAGTTCCCTGTCCAACATTTAGGGAAAGAAGGCAAGGATCAGTCACTAAAAGCAGGAACTACTGAAGTCTTTTGGTCATTTACATCCACTGGCTTCGCAGCATACGGTAGTCTCTGGGTCCTCTCCCATGTGGCAGTAATGGTTCTTGGGGCACATGCTTGTGTCATTTGGTCCGCAGATGATTCTGGATCCGTTTTGGGAGCGAGCTGGCATCGAAAGACGGCATGGGTTGTTTCTCTCGACTGTTGTGAGATCTAAAGAAGGCTCATTTCTCTTTCAAATAGAGTTGGCTACCCCGTTCGCAGGCTTCACTGCAGGCAGCCTTGCTTACGAAATTGTTTGAGTTTCCTCGAATGCCCTTGTAGAGGAATCGTTTGCAGATCTTTGCCTGTTTGTCGTAGAACCATCTGGCGACAAGTTCATTTCCCTCTCCCGTGTCACGACGCAACTCGCAACGATCGGCTGAGAAAGGAAGGATGAGTGCAGAATGAGTGGCCTACTTGTCTTGTCAGAACGAGGACAGCAGGCCGTGGTGGAGAAAGAGGCACCCGTGTGGCACCAGTAGTCTTCTGGACAGCCACCATTTGGTTGGTTGGCGTAGTTGCAGGAGAGGGGAGTGTCGAATTCATTGAGAAGAGGGCGACCAGAAGGACAGGGGTTGAAGAACTCTGAAGGAGACATATGTGGGCTACAAAGCACATAACCTACTTCTTCGTTCCGGTCGCATGTATCTGGTGGTAGGCATTTCAGTCGAAGGCTCCTCCTTGGTTGCCTCTGCTGCTGTAGTAGAAGGAGTGGGAGATGGAGGAGGTGGAGTAGAAGTCTCGGGTGCCGGAGTCTCTGGCTTTGGCGTTTCTGGCGCTGGAGTTTCAGGGGCGGGGGTGGGAGGGGTAGTCGATGTTTCAGTGGTAGGGGTTGTAGATTGGGAAGTAAAGGTAAATCTAGTTGGAATTGTAGGTGCAGGAGGAGTAACCAGCCGAACAGCCGATGGAATAACAGGGACGACCCCTTGAAACACATTTCATAAAGTTATGCTAGAAGCCTAACCCGAGGGTCTGAAGTTGAAGCGATATCTGTTTTGGTTGTTGCATCTGTTGAAACAATTAGTCCTGATTGGATAATAGACGGCTGGCTGTGGAACGACTGGACGGTAATAGACCTAAGAGAGGTAAAATAGACAAAGGGAGGAGTACCTGTGACAAGGCAAGGGAACAGAAGACCGACAGCAGATAGAGCAGTCGCATTTTGCGAGTGGCCGCTGGGCGTCGCCTTTCCCGACTGACCGGAAGTACACAATGGGAAAAAGACTTTGACTTACTCGGTGAGCAAACACGACCCCACGCGAGGCTAACTCACTCAAATGGCGAAAATCTCCTCACTTTTAACGAATTTACAGAGGGTACTTAATAGCACACGCATCATGCATACCTATGTATCAGCGGGACATCAAAACGCTATATAAGCTCATCAAACACAGCCAAATGAGTTTTGGGTTCGCTTAGAGGAGAAAGAAGAGAGTGAGAGTGAGAGTGAGAGTGAGAGTGTGAGACTGAAACTGAAACTGAAAGAGGGAGGCGAAAAGGAGAGAGAGAGAGAGAGAGAGAGCAGTGGAGTGAGTGAATGAGGAGTTGATATGAGCTCATGTAATCCCTGTTCAGTGAGAGAAAGAGTCGAATAAAAAGGAGAAATAGAAATCCATTTGTTAGGGAATCTCAATCACGTATGGTTTAACCTCTTAGGGGTGAATTCTCCGTCACTCAAAAAATACATCCACTGGAATGGCAGTTTCCCCTGTTCCGTCATACCCAGTGCTTTTCTCTGCGAGGGCTCTCGAAGGGACGCGTGCCACCGGGTGTTCGTCTGCTTCCGCGTGTTTGCAGTTTTGGCGCACTTCGCTGTGCTTGTCGGCCGTAGATGTACACGGCGCTTTTTTTGTGTTTGACCGCCGCTGACGTGTTGTTGACCCGTCGACAGCTAAGAGGAAATCACTGACAGCCGCGCAATTGCTGCCAGCCGGAACAACGGGAAATGGAAATTTGTAAAATCGGAAATATCTTGGATCTCTATTCTGTCCCTCTCAAACTCTATCACTTTCTTTGAACATCTTATGCAAAATTTCTCGTCAAATGCGTTACGTATGCTGGACGTGGTTGCCAACACTTCCGCTCCCGTCCTTCGTCCATGCGGTCCGTCTCTCTTCATTTTGGAACCAACTGGTTTTAGAAGGTCCGTCAGCCGTGAGTCCAAGTCCGTCCCGGCTCGGTCGAAGAGCAGGTCGAAGGCGACGGGGCGAAGGGCCGTTTCGCAGGAGAGGGAGCAGCACTCGGCCAGCTCTTCCAGCGATGATGTGCGCTCCTTCTGTGACTCGGTTCGTTTGTTGAGAGAGATACGGAAATGGCTGTACTTCAGATTTCTCACATGGCTGGTAAACTGACTCGTTCTTTGTCCATCTTCGGCTGGCAACAACCGCCTCAGCCGATCCACACCCAGCCCCACCCACCGGCCACCTCCGTCCGTTTAAGAAGTATTATCTGTCTTGGAAGGTTTGCAACTCCTTTACTGCGAAAAGTAATGATTTGCAGGACATACGTCGAGGCTGCCAATCCCCCGCAAACGTCTGCGATGACTGTAAAGTTCGATTGCGAGAGAGACGTCCAGGAGTTGTCGCACTTCGGAAAGAATGTTTGCATTGAGAAGGTGTCGAAGAGAGGAGCTAAGAACCCCTGGAGACAGTACGGAGCCCTGCGAAAACTCCACGAAATTGGGGGCAACGTTCCCGAGAAGATGGACAAGAAGCACCGCAAAAAGGGCAATGCATTCAACAAAGTCAAGGTAAAGTAAGTAGTTGCCAGCACAAGGCATTTCAGAAGGGCTCGACCCCGCCGCATCCACCGACGATTCCTGAGATTGTGCTGAACGGAGGAAAGGACGTGACCATCCTCAGAGGACTGAAGCTGCCTTGCGGTGTGCCGGGGGAACAACTGGCCCATTCGGTGGCAGTTGAAATGCAGCGCATGGCGAGGGCTGCCATCGGGGAGGAACACCACGGGGAAATCGGAGGAGCCCATTCCACCTCCTGTAAGAATCCCAATTCCTAAACACCCCCAACCGTTTATTGTTTTAACTACGATCGCTTTCAGTGGTGCTGAGCAAGACGAAGTAACCGCCACCTCCTCACCACCAACACAGTGACAAATAAATAAATGAGAGAACACATTTTATCGTAGTTTGTTTCCCGCCGTTTCCGATTGTCGTCGGAAACGTTTCCCGTTCCACCCCCATATCATTTCTTTCAATGTTGCCATCGGCAGTTTCCCTTCTTTTCTTCCTCCGGGTCGTAGGTATCTTTCTTTCTTGTGTCTCTGTCATCTGAACATCAGGTTCCACATCCCTGAGCAATTTCCTTCGACTTGAGGCGGATCCTACTAAAAATGATTCAACGGAATGTCTTACAGAAGGACAATTTGCTACCGTTAGTTTCGAAATGTTATTTCAACAGTTTACAATGAGTCAATTCGAAAGTTTCTCTTCTGGGACGAACCGTAATTCGAAGCGTTCGTTGCTCCATTTAACACCCTAGGGCGCGTCGCCGATTTGCGGGGTTTTCAATTCCTCTCGTTTTTTCGTGCTCAATCAATAATTACTTAAGGGTTGTGGACCAGAAGTGATCGTCTGTACTGAGAACGGCCTCCGATATCGTCTTCACTGCCCATTTTCCCTTTGGCTTGACGAGGTATGTTTGTTGACTACTGTATGGGTTGAGTACGAAATAATCTCTTAACTATACAAAACTGAAGATTCTTTACATATTGGCTAAGAATGGCGTTTTTAGGCCACCGGCGCCTGTGTGTCTCCTGCCGCCATCGTATCCTGCCCTTCCACTGCCCCGTCCCCATTCGACCCTTCGCCTATCCTCCCCTCCTCTTTCTGTTCTGGCTTCGACGATGGCTTCTACCCTGCGTCTGTCTGTTCCTCTTCCGTCGTTAGCTGCAAACAAGGCGTTGCCTCGTTGTTCAAATGTCCTAATGGACAGGTCTTCTCGACAGCCGGCTGTCATCAGGAACGCCCCGATCTCTGTGACCATCTTCCTCTACACGACGGTAGGGATTGCGAATTTCCTTGACTATTGAGATTTTAGATTGCATTTTGGACGGAAGACATGCCATCGACAGGTGCTCTCCCCTTTATTTGGAATGCAGCTCAGGTCAATCGAGGGTTGCCGCCTGTCCCTGGCCGCTTGTCTTTGACATGAGGTGAGGCGCTTCTTCTCCTGAAATGCAACGTAATTCTCAGCCGACAGTCCTGTGAATTGGCAGACGCCGTGGCCTCGTGCCCTCGGAAGTCGGCCCTCTGTCCTTCGGATGGATTATTCGCTTACAAGGACTGCTCCTCCACATTCTATTCTTGTTTTGCCAGTAGGCCATCTCAATCTAATGCCTCTGATTATGGATTTTAGACCAGATCTCCGCGATGTACTGTCCTCTGCAGCTGGTATTCGACCCCCATCGCCGTCTCTGCGCTCTCCCAGCCGCTGTCGCCGAATGTCCCCAGGAATCCATCGTCTCCGCCGAGGAAACGACGGAACTCGGGTTTTCTCAGATTGAAGAAGGTAATCGGGCACCTTTCCGCTGGTGATATCATCTTTATAGCGTTTTGCAACAATCGTGCAGATGGTTTCTACGCCAAAGGCTGTAATTCCACCCTGATCAGCTGTGTCTACGGTGTTTCGAGAAGCCTCCATTGCCCTGCTCCATTGGTGTTCGACGAGAGGAAGGTGTACTGTAAGGAGGCGGAGGAGGTGGAGGAATGTCTGGAGAAGGAGTCGATTGAGAGGAGGAAGCGGGCCGAGAGCCCCAACAGACACCCTCCCTCGGGGAATATGTTCCGTGGGTTCGGCATTCCAACGGGGTCATGATGGATTCAGATTGGGTCAAGTGCTCCAAGTTTCGAAAGCCGAGAATTTATCAGTTGGACTGCCAGGGCAACTTCTTCTATTGCGTGAATGAAATGGTTCGTGGCGAAGGCGACCTAACCTTTGTGGTTCAGGGATTCGAGATGTTCTGTCTCCACGGGTTCATCTACAGCGAGGAGGCCAAGTCCTGCATCTCACCGCGTGACTACGGCGACTGTTTCATCGAAAAGCATCCTTGAGTAGAATTGTTGTATTAAATGTATAGTTCTGATGTAATTCTAAGCGGAAGCAATGAAAATGTTTAATATTAGGAACTGAAGGTCACAACCCGTGTAGTTACTTCGTAGACACAGAGTGAATATACAAAAGGGCATGGCACAGAAATGACTTCAGGAGACCCGCGGCTTCTCCGGTCTGATCTTCTCGTAGTGGAACTGATGGCCGGACTTCTGGAGAGATTCCAGCCGACCCGTCCCGTTTGTAGCCTTTCTGCAATGCAGTCTTCCATTAATCCAACCAATAAGCTCACTTGAACACAGCGTCGAACTCGTTTTTGGCGAAATCGTAAAACTCCTTTTCCATCTTGTAGGCAGTAGTCCGTTTGATGAGCGACACAGTCTGATCATTTGGTGTTATTTTCTTTTTCGTCGAACGGAGATGTGCCCGGTTTTCTGAAGGAAATGTGATTCCCTGGGGATAGAGGACCAACCGTCAAGGTCCATGTAATGAGAGAGGGCTCCTTGGAAGAAACGAGGAAGGGAGACTTCCAGAAGGGCGATAAAGTCGGTGAGCCTTTCGGTGACACCGACCAACATGTAGTGTTCGATCAGATTCCTCTTAGCCTGAGCCAAGGCTTCCGAATTACCCACATCACTAAAGCACAATGTCTTGAAGGCTGAAGAAGCTGCCTACCTGCAGAAATGATGATGACCACAGAAGTAGGGTATCTGAAGCCACAACTGCTTCACATCGCAGTCGTGACCGCTTCTGCTTACGCATTCGTCGAATGTCTGAAAAAAGAATTGAATCCAAAACATCTTCAAGCACCTCATTGTTCCCGGCGCGACTTCTCTTGAGGCCAACTCTGTAGTTGTCGCCGTAGCGGAGGAAGTAGTAGTGGGAGAGGAGGCGGTCTAATGGCTCCCGGATGATATTTATGTAGATTGGGTTGGGATGGCCGAATCTAAGGAACAATATTAAAATTCAAAGCATGGATTCCTTGCCTTGTAAAATCCGTAAAAGCGACATGTCCGTGGTAGAAAGACGGCAGTCGTTCGGTCCACGAAGTGACGTTATGAACGAAGTGGTACTGGTCCCTCAGGCTTAGGACCTAAATAGTAATGCAATTGACAAAGGAACAAAATTAACGAAACCTGTTTATTCTTCGTGATATTGACGTGGATTACATTGAAGCCATTCAGCTTGAAAAGGTCGTAAGCGACGGCATTTGTGAGAGTGGTGGAACCTGTCTTCGGGACCTGCAAGGTGAAGGCAGAGTATTATAATGAACCTACCCGGTTGTATATCACAATTTGGCCGTGGAGACTCCTCTGAGACGATGTATTCCTTTGAGACGATGTATTCGACATCAGAAACAGAATTATAACTCCTACGACGACTAGACAGAGGACTATGAGGTTCTTCTTCATTATGAACAACATGGTTCATAGCAATTTCCGAATAAGAAAACCTGGAACAGATTTTTTAAAAGAGTTGCAATGCAAATTTATCAAATAAAGCGCAAGGAGCGTTTGAAGCTGTGTCCGTGCGATCGAAAATACAACACTTTCATATTTAAATGAATTTTATTTTAAAATAACGATACTAAACGTTAAAAAAGATAGCATGAAAACTTAAAGGAACGTCGATAAATTTAATCCGATTTAAATTCCAGATAACGGACTTGCGTTATTAAGTTTACGTAAGCGCGTGTTTGTTCGTTGTTATAAATACGTTGTCCACGAGGCGGATGTCTTTTGACTGTCTCCATTTTGTTTCCTCCATCATTTGTCCTCCTTTGCATCATTTCCTGTCCAACCCTCGAGCGCCTCGGATCGGTCTTTGCCCTCACGTGTTGTTTACTAAGAGTTCGCATGCGAACTCTTACATCCAGTGCATTGATTCTGGCCTTATTCTGACCACCAGCCCTTCTTCCGACCCGTGCCTTATCTTATCCCACTCGGGGCATTCCAGTCCACACGCGGTCTTTGTGTAATTGCCGCTTTCTTTCGATTTCGGAACGTTTCTCCATCTGCCGCCTTTCCCTTTTGCTCCGCCAATGAGTCAATCTTGTTTGTTCCTCTGCCTATTTGCCCATCTCGCCCTTTCGCTTTCCTTCTTTGATGTATTGAAGTAAAGTGTGATTTCAGATGCAGAGGTCGATGCATTTGACCCGACTGGCCTCCAGGTCGTTGACCACGTCGGCCCCCATCAGCCAGAAGATCAAGGTAAGGAGAACCAGGCGGTGAGGTTCATGTGGGTTCAGGTGCAAAACCCCGTTGTCGACCTGGATGGAGATGAGATGACGAGGATTATTTGGAAGGAGATCAAGACCAAGGTGAGTGATCTACGGAAGATAAGGTTACACAAGAAACGTTTAAGGATTTTCATTTACATCGTATTTGTCCAAAGAAACTTTTATGAGCATAGTTATGGTTCCGAGCACTGTGGCCGATTTTGCGAATGACCTTCACGTTGGTGAAAATATTATGTGCAGTACCAAATTGTTTACCCTCGCAATTACAACTATTCTCTGATAATTCCCTCCGTTGCAGTTGATCTTGCCGTACCTGGATCTGGACATCAAGTACTTCGATCTGGGCTTGCCCTACCGTGACCAGACGAATGACGAGGTTTGTGATTTCAACCACCCGAAGGACATAATCTTCAGGTGACCATCGAAGCCGCCAAGGCCATCCTGAAGTACAACGTTGGTATCAAATGCGCCACGATCACTCCCGATGAGGCTAGAGTGAAGGAGTTCAATTTGAAGAAGATGTGGCTGTCGCCCAACGGGACCATCAGGAACATCCTCGGGGGTACGGTATTCCGTGAGCCCATCCTCTGCACCAACATCCCCCGTCTGGTCCCCGGCTGGACCCGTCCCATCGTCATTGGAAGACACGCCTTCGGAGATCAGGTACCTGCATTCCGTAATAGTTTAATCGATTGGTTTCAGTACAAGGCAACGGATCTGGTGATTCCTCAGGGATCCAAGCTGCAGCTGGTTGTGAAGGGTACCTTAGGGCGTCTTTTTTACTTATTATTTCGTAGGAGCCGACGGAAAAGACACGACGACGGATGTCTTCCACTACAAGAATTCTGGCGGTGTAGGAATGGCCATGTACAACACTGATGAGGTACCGTAAACCCTCTGGCTACAGTAATCCTTTCAGAGCATTCGTGGTTTCGCCCACTCCTGTATGCAGTACGCCCTTATGAAGAAATGGCCTCTCTACCTCAGCACCAAGAACACCATCCTCAAGCGATACGACGGCAGATTCAAGGACATTTTCGAGGAGATCTACGAAAAGTATGCCTTTCTTTTGCATATCCTAATTAGCCTCCAGAGATTACAAAGACCAGTTCAAAGCCGCCGGCACGTGGTACGAACACCGCCTTATCGACGACCAGGTACTGTAGCCGTTTGTTCTTCTGTAGCTGTTTGTTTTGAAGGTGGCCCAGGCTCTGAAGAGCGACGGAGGATTCGTTTGGGCTTGCAAGAACTACGACGGAGATGTGCAGTCGGATATCGTTGCCCAGGGTACTATATCTTACGGTAACTTCGCAAATTGAGGTTTAGGATTCGGATCTCTCGGTTTGATGACTTCTGTGCTGATGTGTCCCGATGGAAAGACACTCGAGGCCGAGGCTGCCCACGGAACGGTCACTCGTCATTACAGGGAATACCAGAAGGTTAGGAATACTGCTTTTTCAACTCGGCATTGTCTCGGGAAAGGTAGGCAGTTGCTACCAGCGTCAATTATCCCTTTCTGGTTTCGGACAGCTCAGGAGGCCTGCCATTCTGTGCAACGTTCGTATTTCAGGGAAATCCCACTTCGACCAACCCTGTGGCGTCGATCTTCGCGTGGTCGCGCGGTCTTCACCACCGAGGAGTCCTGGATGAGAACGAGAAGCTCCAGCAGTAAGTCTCCCGTCTTTCCATCTACCGTATACCAGATTCGCCCTGACGCTGGAGAAGGCGTGCATCGACACAATCGAGGAGGGCAAGATGACCAAAGACCTGTCCATCTGCATCCACGGAAGCAAGAAGGGCACTCAGCCCGGCATGTAAGACTCCCTCTCATGCATCTAAATCTATTTCTGCAGGTTTCTGGTGACCGAGGACTTCCTGAACGCCATCGACAAGAAGCTCTCTACCCTGATGGCCTAGGTGGCCGTGTAAGTATCGACAGATTATGTATAATTGACCGTGATTCATAAATATAACTTTATTTCCGCAACACATGCATAGACTCTGTCTAACTAGGCAAATACCTAATGGGACGTAAGGAGATCCTCCCAATCACTGCGACGACGCGAAATTTACAGAAAACAACAAAACTGCGAGACAAAACAGCCAACAAATATCACGCAGGATAGAGCAAATAAGGACGACGGGAGACCTGTGGAACTAGGCAAAATGTGGACGAGGGGAGGAACTAGATGTTTTTGTAGCGGAACGCTGAATTGCTGTTGAATTTCTTGTTGATTCCATTGGAGTAACCGTTGTAGTTTCTGAAAACGAGGCATATAACTAAAACGGAGGAAAGATGCACCTACCTATTCCCGGAATATCCGTTTCCGTTGAACTGGTTCATCCTCGGTCCGAACCCGTTTGATTTGTTTTGCGAGGAACCGCCATTGAGCGCTTTTTGGAAGGCCGTCCCGTCGACTGCCTTCATCGGGGCCAGGTTCAGGTCCTCTCGACGACTGAAACCAAGGCGTTAGCTCCCAGATGACACCAAATGCACCTGTAGACGAGGAGATAAGGCTGACTGCTCGTAAGTACCTTCTGACCCGAGATTCCTTGAACCTGAATCAACACACAGTAAGACTAAATGAGCTTGAATTACGGCTTCGTCATCGAATAGGAACCACTGCTTGTGGTCAAATCCGCGACAGTAGGCGACGTAATGGCCGTGGTCCACGCCGGCGCCAAGGTGCTCCACAACGGATGTCAGGACGTACTGGGAACTGCTGCTGGAAGCGGGCCCGTCCTCCTGCATGAACCGGGAAAGGTCCACATCCATCTGAACATAGGATATATAGGGGAAAAGGAGAGAAACTAACGTCGGCGGTGACTGGGAGACGGATCTTGCCTCCGTAGGCATTGAATCTCTTCAGCTGGACGAGGAGGACTGCGGGCGGACGGAGGACACGGGTTCTTCGGGTGGCCGACGTCTTCTTCGCACATCTGAAGGAATATGTATGATGCATAAAGAGGGGGATATTTACTTCTTGCAATCAAAGGAGGAGAGGTTCTCGTCGCGGAAATAATGCTCTATCAAGTAAGATATCCTGCTGCATCCCTCATCCGGCCGTTTTCTGAATGAAAAAAAACTGATCAAAAAGCGGAATCCTCACTTTATGGCCAAATTCAGCTCCCTAATCCTCTCGTAGTTGTTGTAAACGGTGTGGCACACATCGCAGGACACTTGATTCCTCAGCGTTCCTCCAAAGATCTGCTCCACCGGAGTGGAAGGCTTAGCCGGCCTACGAATCCACTGTCTTCAGGCTCATTTCAGCAACTTACAAGGGCACTCCCTGGTTCTTGGTGATGGGGGGATCGATGGCGTCGAGGAGAAGGGCCAACAGCTCGTGGGCGTCCTCCTGCATTCCGGAGATGTGGGATGGGAATATTCCTGAATCGGCTGTAAACGAGAACTCCAGATTGCTTACTCCTCAGATGAGGCTTTATCCAGGAAGCAGAAGCAGTCGCATTCGACTGGAGGCACTTCTTCAGGTGGATCGACCGGAGAGCACAGCAGACACATTGGCCCTGGGGACGCACACCTAAAAGAAGCACTTGAAAAGGGAAAGAGTATAAATCGCTTACAGTTGTTATGGCGCTCCATTATATAGCGACAGAGCGGTGCGGTATGGGTGATCATCTGGAGAATGGCGTTGAGGAAACAGTCGTTGGAGGAGTTGTAGAGCCCGGCGCCTCGAGATCTTCCGTTCTGAACGTTGATATTTCCAAAGAAGCTTAAATGTAACCCACCACCGCATTGCAGCCACTCCAGTTCCAGAAGGATACAGTGGCCTTGTCCATCACAGGGTACGCCGACTCCTTTTCTCCCCTTTCCGACAGAAGCCGCTTCCTTTTGACGGCCGGAGGAGTACTCAAGGCTGAAGGATGCAGTGAGTTAGTATCAAGGGAGGGGCTACCGTCGCCGTTTCTCTTCAGAATAGAGATAGGCTGTAGTTTGATCGGTGGTAGTTTGCTGGGTTTCAACGGACCGATGATGGTCTGAGGAGATGGCGCAGTTTCCTTCTGAAATGCCAAATTGAGCAAAAAGGCCATCTGTTTCTCACCTTCTGAACTGGCTCCTCCTCTTCCTCTCCACTGCTTCCATCGTCGCTAGCGTAGTCCACAAGGGGCTTCACAGCCATGATGGTCGGTCCAATCTTGATAGTCATTGTGCGCCTAAAAATTAATGTATTACGTAAAAAAGGAAATTACTGTTTGAGAGGCGTCGACTGGAAAACGGAAGGCTTCTTTTCAACCGATTTCGCCGGAGACAGAACGGGCGAAGGTGTGACTTTTGCGGGTGAAACCAGCCTGAGAAAAGAGGATGAGAGGAAAAAAGGAGACCCACTGTTTGGAAGTACTCGGCTGCGCTTCCTCCAAAGGTTTCCTCTCCGTTCGTTCTTCAGGAATGGGAGGAGACTCTGGGCTGGAAATCAAAAATTCCTTCTCTCTTACATGGGCATTTAGTTCTCCTCTTCGAGACATCGGTCGATAAGACAATCATTTCTCACTAAGAACTGAACTAACCCATCATCGGCTGGAGTCTGAAGAGCCGGACTGTTGTCATCTGTCAGGAAGCGGCAGCCATTGGTGACAGCAAGCTGGGAAGGACTTTTCGATTTCGATCGACGAGCTGAAAAGTCAATGAATAAATAAATAAAACTATAAAATATTACCGTCGGAGAGCGGAGTGAGAGGACTAGAGACATTCGTCAGCTCCTTAAATTTTACAAAATTAATTTTTCTTTGAGACTAATTTTAACGGGTTCTAATGTGCGTCAAACTGTTAAATAGACGGAGAGAAGTAGTTCCTTTGAATTTCGTGGAGGACAAGAAACCTTAGTGTACGAGAGTGGACTGGAGGAGGTGGTTGAGCTGTCGTCGTAGCTCCTCTCGCGCTCGTTCACAAAGAAATTGGGACTGTTGGATCCGCCTGCGGAAGAACGGCGATCCGGGGCGAGAACTGAGGAAAATGGATAAAATAAATAAATAAAAAGAATACCTCTGTACTGCTCCGGAATAAAATCATCGCTGAGGAGGACTTTTGTGGCAGAGGAGAAATCGAGGGTGTGTTGGAGGATCTGAAGGATGGCTGTTTGGGGAAGAAGGAATGGCTTACGCTCTGAGGGTCGGCGTTGCGGAAGAACGACAGACCGATCTCGGAAGGCATTAGATCGGTTTTTTTAATAAATAACCCTATCAGAAAATCATTCCCTGAAATTGGAAATAAAGCACATTTTAAAAATTAAAAAAAGCGTTTTACTTGAGAAAAAATCGATATCATTGGAGGACCGGGGAAAATTCTCTTCGCAGAACAATAGTGTCAAGTAACTTTATTGATCATTGTGCAAAAAACAAAACAAGTGATTTGCAAATAGTGTGAAAATAATACAACGGAAAAAGGAATAAAGCTAGTTTGTAACCGTAATATCCCGTTCACATGAAAATTTTCCGTGCAAAACCCATTTTAGGCGATAGTGGGAAAATGACGGAGACCCGAATTACAAGGCACCGTAGGGAGTTAATGACAAAATGGAGATATTACAAGGTGGGGAAGACGAGGTCGCCGTTGAAGGGAGGCAGGGCCAGGGGCTTCAGCACCTTCTCGTTCACGCAGGCGACGAAACGACCTGAAAAGGGGCGATTAAACGAATGGAAAAGCGAAAATTGCTCGATAGCAATTAGATTATGCATTTATTATAAATATAATTATTTAAATAAGGTTATAAACAGTTCGTTCTCTGGATTCACAAAAAAAATCGATGAGAATTTCCGTAGGCAATTTGTGAAACAGTGCGATATAAAAACCCAACAAAAAATGAAGCTTGTATTTTTTATGTTTAAAATGGCAGGGTATTTTAGAGTCGATTTGTGGTATACTTACCGTAGATGGCTACGGAGTCCTTATCCAACGTGGCATTCAAGAAGTGAAGGCCCATGGTCCTAAGGTCTTTCATTTGGTAGACGTCCAAGTCCGCTCCATGTTTCTTCTTAATCTCCAACCACAACTTTCCGATCTGAAATTCTCTTTCACAAGCCTTTATCAGGAGCCTTACCGTCAGGAAGAACCAGGCCTTGGCGATCATGTGACGCATGGTGGGCACCAGAGCTCCGCTCATTCGACTATCCAGACAGTTAATGAAGAAGGCGCAGGCCTCCTCGAGCTGATCATTCTGGTAACCAAAGGATTGCTGGACACAAAGATAAACTAACGATGGCAGTCTGCACTTGGCCGCGGGGAAGCAGTCCGTCCACCAATTCACCGAAACGGGGCAGGTCGGCAATTCGCTTCGGTATTCCGGGACCATCGATGTACTCGAGGAATACGATGTTCAACGCATTGCCCAGACTACAAATATATATGTGAAGCAAAAAGCTTGTCCATACCTCAACACATCGGCCCAGAAAGCCTTGGTTTCCTTCTCGTTCGCCTTGCTGGCCGCCGTGAGCTTGTTGAAGATGGCAGACCAGGTCTGCAGGATCTTCTGGAGCCGCTTGGTCTCCTAAATGTTGATGTATGCTCAATTTATGAAGGAAATCACTCTTCTGGCGCTGAAGGAAGTCAACTGGTCGAGAGCAGCCCTAGACATCTGTCCGAGGTCATTCTTCACCAGAGCGTTCCTCACCGTTTCCTTGGCCTAAAACAAAGGTAATGATAAATTAAGTGGAACCACCTTGTAGGTGTCGAGCATGTACTTCTTGATGATACGCAAGTATCGGTGGTTGCTGTGGATTGGCGAACGGCAAGATGGGCACCTCGGCAACTCGCCCTTCTCCTTGTGCTTCTTCACAACATCGTCCATGTACTGTAACAAGCTGACTGGCACAGAGAAACAATAGGACGAACCCTGACGGGGAACATGTGCCCACAGCCGCGGATCTTGATCAAACGCTCGAAGACACCGGCGTCCGGGAGGTGTTTCGCCAGGAGGTCCTTGTAAGCCGTCTTGTAGCAGGAACCACAGATGTCTGAAAATGAATATTGTAAATACATCTTGTGAACCAAGACAGTATGGGAAAAATACCCACCGGGGCAGACTTCGCCACAGAGACCGAGACAGGCGTGGTTGCACTTGAGCAGCTTTTTGCAGCCCTCCTCGCACGGCTTCACGTCGCAGACATCGTAGCAACGGCGGTTGCAGGAACGATGCTCGCAGAAGTTCTCGCAGGGCTTGAGGCACGTAACGCACTGCTCCTTGCAAGCCCTCATGAAAGCCTGCAAAGCCATGGTCGATAAACCAGTACCCCAATTACCAGCTGTCCGATGGCCTTGGCAGGTCCACATGAGATGTGGCTACAGCAGGAGAAGCAGTTCGCTCCGCAGTTATTGTCATCGCACTTGTCACCACACTGTCTCGTGCACGCGTGACCGCATTTCTTGTAGACGCCGCACATGTCGAAGCACTTGTGGGAGCCGGCTTTAAAGAAATGAGTAAGAGGTTGGGAAATGGCCTACTGTGGTAGCATTCGCCGCACTTGCGTCCGCACACGTGGCCGCAGGGGAGGCTCAGACGACACGGCATGGTGCATTTGCTGCGGTCGTTACCGGCATAACAAGGAACATCGACGGTGTGGTTGCAGGAGAGCGTCTGTTTCACGGGGAACTAAACAGATTGGTGAATTCACCCGGATTCCGAGTAAAACCTCGCACTGGTGCTTGTTGATCTCCGCACTGCAAGGAATGAGCTGGTTGTGACCACAGGGCAGATGACGGTCAACTTTCTCCATGCAGGTGAAAGTGCAGTAATCTCCGCACTGCTCTTGGCACTGGTGGCCGCAGGGGAGCTCCTCAGAACAGCGGGCCTTGCACTTGAGCCCGGAGCGGGTGTCACAGCAAGGAACCACGATCTCGTGGCGGCAGGGGAAGGCAAGAACCACGTTCTGAAGAAAGAACACATTGAGAAGAAAAGTCTTCTTACTTCCTTGCAGGTGGTAGTACAGGCCGTTCCGCATAGCTCATTGCAGCGGTGCATGCAGGGCAGAGTGTTTTCGCAACTGAATTAGCAAATAAAGGAGGAAAATACTGACTCGCACCGGGATTCGCACTTAGGAGTGGAGGACTTGTGGCAGGCGACATTGACCTCGTGAGAGCAGGGCAGACTGACGTTAACTATCACCGAGCAGAGGTCGTTCTCGCAGAACTGAAGAGGACATATTCACTCGAAATTCGGGGAAACAGACTTCGTAACACCTCTTCTGGCACGGGTGTCCGGCCTTCTTGCAGGCCTTCATGCAATCCAGCTTGCACTGGTACGTGTTGTGGTCGTCCTCCGGGTGACATCTTAAATTGAAAGTTTCAAAAGACTTTAATTGCCTCGATTTTTCCAATAGCCTTATGAAGGGAACACGCTCACCTGCGAGGGCACGTGTGGTGACAAGCGAGATCGGCTCCGCATATCTCCGTACAACCGCCGTCCGGCGCCTTTCTCTTGAAGTCATCGGGATCTTCGACTAACTGCAGCCTTCCGTGGCCCTGGCACTTGATGGGGAGAGTAGTTCCAATGAGATCAGCACGATCAGTCCTGGAAGCCAAAGTAATACAGAAATAGAAAGCAAACGAACGTTCCGACGATCTCGTTCCAGAAGTGGGAGCTGTAGGAGAGGTGGTGCATGGATCCAACCACGTACATGCCATGCTGGGCACGGGTCAGCGCCACGCAGATGCGGTTGGCAACCTGAATAAGCCGTTGTTCATTTGTCAATGTGAAGAAGATACCGAAAGGAATCCGATGGTGGGTCCTCCACACCTGACGAGAGAGACGATGATGATCTTGTTCTCCTGAAGAAAGATAGTAGATTAAGAACAACTGGGGTCCTCACCCTGCCCTGGTAGCTGTCGACGGTTTCCACGGCCACAGCCGGCAGTTCCGTGTCGGCCTTGGTTCCGAAAGTGTTGGCGATTGCCCTTCGCAGCTTCTCCACCTGGGCAGAGTAAGTGGCGATGATAGTAATATCGTCTTGCGAATAGGTGTGTTGCTTCAGGAGGTAGTCCACCAAACTGATGGTCATTCCAACCTGAAATCCACAATTTATGAAAAAAGGAGGGAATTTAACCTCGGCTTCATTGGAGTAGGAGACGCCGTCGTAGCCAGTGGCCTCCGGGCAGTTGTGGGACCAGAAGAAGAGGTTCTTCGCCATTCCGGCGACATCCGGGTACTCTTTGACGTTGTCCGAGTCCTCGAGGCTAAAACAAAGGTAATTTCCGCAATAAAGCCTAATACTTGTTGTAGAAGTGAGGGCGGACGACGTGTTTGGTGATTTCGGTGTTCATCCTGTGCTGTTTAGCCAGTGTGTTGAAGGGAGCTCCGTTGTTTATGAGACGTTCGAAGAGGGAGACATCCATCCTGTAGGTACGCGCCAGCTCATAAACAGCTGAAAACAGAAAATCAAATTGACATGGTTACTTTTCCAAGTGAAAATTAATATAAAAGTACCTGGGTTGGGGCGGAGCTGCTGATGATCTCCGATGAAAATGGCGTGCTCCAAAGAAGGAATGAAAGAGGCGAATGTGTGGGCCTCGAGAACCTAAACCGACTGTTTTCGGCTGAAAACCTTTCACCTCAGCGGCTTCCTCGACCACAAGCACCGTGCATCCGACCTGTTCCAACGTCTTCCTGCACTTGGCAGCTCCCGTCGTCGTGGCTCCAATTATCTTAACCGTGAATCAGATTTACTAGGTTTCTGTGCGTACCAGAGATCTCTTGAAAACGCCGACATCCAGCTGCTGCCTGGCCTCGGCCACCCGGTCGCAGTCTCGCTTGTACTTGGCCATTTCTCCCGGAATCGTATCCCTGATCATCGTGCGCACCTTCTGGCACCAGTACGCAAACAGATCCCATCTACGCTGTTTCGGAAGCCCGTAGACCGAGCGGATATCGGAGACTTCAGCATCGCCGAGAGGCTTAGCCTTAAATGGAAAGTAACCATATTCTATGGTAAATCAAACCCTCAGAATGGCGTCCTTCACGTCGTAGAGCTCGTTGGCGATGATAGCATCAAAGGGAGCGACCTGAAATAAACTTAGATATATCGCACGACATGGCTTACTCCTTTGCCGAATGTTTCCTTCGTTCCAGGTCCGAAGATCTTCACTGCACGGGGGATGTTATGGCTGCCGTCGGTGACGATATCCCAGGGCCGTCGGGTCTGAAAGAGAAACAATAACATGACAATAGACGACTACAGTACCTCGTAGAGATCATCACTGAATTCTCTTCCCTCGGTCTTGGAAGACTCCGTGTAGAGTTTAGCCTCGAGGTCCAGCTCCTTCAGAATGTCCTCCAGATTCTCGCACTGCTCCTGGTCTCCTCTGAGCGCCATCCTCGTCTTCTTGGCAAACTAAGAGTAAATGCATATACGAGAGATACTAGAACAAACCTCTTCAGAGTCGTCCTCCTCCATCGGAGGCAGGCCGCGGTTCGTGGCGCCCTCCATCGACTTGTCGAGCAGCCAGCAGGCGAGGACCTCGTCAGGCTAAAATGGTACTAGGGGACAAAGATATCATGGCCTACGTGGAGAAGATGACCGTGGGAATCGACGTTGGCCCTTCCGAACAGACCGAACTCATTCCTGTAGCGCATCGGGACGATTTGGGATATGGTTTCGTAGCTCATGATGTTCCTGGAATTTGGAATTCAAGTTGTCCATGAAGGAGGAACCGAATGCATCATGTATAGGAAGCAGCTTACTTGGACATGTCCTCGGAGATGATATAGGAGGCAGTGCCGAGAATGAGCTGTGTCCTCCTTTTGGCATTATACGCTTGTCCGAGTTTACCCTGTAGAACAGGTACGGTGAGGTCATGAGAAGTGACTTACGTCTTCATTGGAGGCAACTTCCCTTCCATAGTCGGTGACAACTTCCTTCCTCATAATCCTAGCCCTCTCCAGCTTGGTGCTCGCACTCTTCGTACCCAATCGAACAGCCACAGGGCCATTGTGTTGGTAGAGACCACAGGCTCGATCGCTGTCGATCTAAAGCAAAAACCATTTAAATATGCCAAAACACCCACTCTGTCGATGATTTTCTCCAGGAACTGGTCCAGAGCAGCGTTTGTGTAACACACGAGCAGAATGGGACCGGTGTTGCCGAGACGTCCCTGGTTCTCCAAGATCGTGCTGACTATCTCAACTCCTATGAAGGTCTTTCCTAAAACCGATGATGTTTGGAAGAAATAGCAAGTTGCTGACCAGTTCCAGGGGGTCCTTGGATAAGAGCCAACTCGCTGGTAAGGGCAGCGACCATGGCCTTTCGCTGACTATCGTCCAAGTCATCCGGTTGGTAGTCCTCCTCGAAAGAAGACAATTTGTACTTACGACCCTTCACGTAGAGATACTCCTTAGCTGAAATGGAATTAATTAAAGCACAAGCAAAAGGTACGAACCACTTTCATCGGCGATCGAGTGGTATCGCTTGTTCTTAGCCTTCGAAACGAAGAGTCCGATGTCGTAATCCTCCTCTCCACTGTCAGTGTATTCTCGAGCGGAACTGTAAAGGGATTCATGAGACACCACTTTATGTTACCCAGCATGCCTTGTCAAGAGGTGGTCTAAATGGTAACGTACGTGTTCTTGAAGAAATTTCCCCTGAGTTTGTTGTACACTTTGATGGCCGCTCGTTCTTCCTCCTTCTCCTCCTCCGTTTTGTCGTCTTCAGAACGCAGGTAGGCCGGAAGACGGACGTCCTTCTTGCAGTGGACCAAGTAGCGTTCGAAGGGTAGTGGATGGAAGCTGTCCGTGTTCTAAAAGAACAGTTATATCGTAATATTGGCTAGGAATACTACCTTAAACACTCGGAGAACGTGGATGTAACCTTCAAGGTAGTTGGAGGGCTCGGCCATGATGTACCTCTTGCCAGTCTCCAGACCCCTCTCATCGTAGAACATAAGACCGAGAAGGCCATTGAACATCTAAACCGACTGGAAGAATAATCAAACTGCCTAACCAATTCGTTGTCGTTCCTTTCGGCGATCAAAGCAATGTGGACATCCGATTCGAATCCGTCGGAGGAGAGGATCACAACCTGGCCAAATTTCAGATGACGGGAAGCCGCACTATGGACGAAGGTCATGTTCTGAAATGGAATTTAAGAAGAAACATAGCATGATAAACCGTGAGCTTGACGTAGTGCATGTTCTCTCCGGTGTTGCTTCTGGTTTGAAGCCCGCAGAGAGCGTCAACTTCAAAGATGATAATGTCAGAAGCGACAGAACCGTCCTCCAAGGCACGTCTCGTATAACGGGATGTTCCTAAAAAGAAAATTATTAGGTCAGTATGACAAATTACCGTTTTGTCTATGGCTGGTCAATCCATCACGGATAGGAGAAATGAGGTCTTCGCGGAAGAGACGGAACTGAACATCCAGGTAGTGTTCGGCGTTGATGTATGTGCCGTTGACGATGGCACGGCGGAGATACGGACGAACTGCAATAGGAATTCTAATGGGGAAGGGATGTGGTCATACCAGGGTTGACGACGTCCGAATACACGGGGTGCTCGGAAAGGACACGGAAATCACCCGGAGGCTCTTTTCCTTCCGAAGTTTGCCAAAAGGGAAGCATGTCCGACGGATCAGGAGGCCTTAAGTTTCGTTCTACATAAAGACAGGGACTTTGAAACCTTGGCTGACTCTGAGGCGGGGGAGGCTCTTCTTTCTGCACCGGCATTTGACGCTTCTGCCTCTGCTCGATGAACTTATCCACCCTATCCGGACGTTTCAATCCCTGAAAAGATTCATATTGCCTGCGGAACCCCCAGTGAAAAGAAATCTCACGTTTCGGTTAAACGGTAGAGTTGACTCACGTGTATCATATCGACCGAATCGAGGAACCATCCCCTGGAGTGCTCTTCGACATTCCACACATTCTGAGGACATCTCTGCAGCAAATCCACAAATTTCTCCCAAGCCTTGCGCTGAAA
This sequence comes from Oscheius sp. G VE-2021, assembly GCA_022343465.1. Taxonomy (NCBI): domain Eukaryota; kingdom Metazoa; phylum Nematoda; class Chromadorea; order Rhabditida; family Rhabditidae; genus Oscheius; species Oscheius sp. G VE-2021. The sequence goes on along the minus strand of JAJQXH010000027.1, from coordinate 1,152,896 downwards.
TGAAGATAAACTAGGCTTCTCCGAAAACCTACAAATACTATCCTCTCGTCATTTCCGAAGAGATTGAGAGTGGAGAGGAAGACGTGCATAACAACTCTGAGCAGGGAGAGACAGTCCTTGTCGTTGTTGACTCGTTCGGTCAGATCACAACAGAATTCCAGGTACCCAAAAACAAGTGTAAACCTTAAAATAAGAGAACGACATACTGGGCATCAACTATCGCCATGAGAATCTGCACGGCCGCATTCCTCTCAGAAGGCGACGGAGGATTCCTGATGGCTATGTTCACGAGCTCCAGAAGACGGAAATTCTCGACGGCCAGAAGGAAAGGGTTCTCAAAACGACGGAAGAGGTAGGCGCCAGCAATTGTAGAAGTCTAGGTCAATAAGTAAGGAAAAGAACTCGTGACCTACAAAGTTGGTGTGTGAGTTGGCGTTTCTCTCGAACATCTTGATAGCATCCACCACGGCCACGAAAGTTACAGCTGGCTCCTCTTGAGGAACGGGCTCGGGGGGCTGTTGGCGGATGATGTCATCCTTGTGTAGGAAGTCGTTTTCGTTCACGGTACCAGGGGGAGTTCCGTAAGTTTCACTAAAAGATAAAATGAGGATTACGGATGGATACCTAACCTTTCTTCCGAGTCCAGAGTAACCCTCGGATCGATCGACGGATTCATAGGATGGTCGTTAGGAGGCTCGTTGACCTCTGTAAAAAAAAAGACTTATCAAACACTATGACATAACTTTAGTCACCAAGCAACGTACACACCTGGAGATTCCTGGGGCTGGTCTTGGCGTACTGGTTCCTCCTTCAGTCCGAAGCTCAACCCCTCAGTGGGCTTAACACAATGTTCCAGGAACTGTTCACACCAAGACCTAAACCTTTAACCTACAAACGAAAAGAGGATTTCCCACTTGGCCTCGTCGTAACTACCAGCCACCCGCATCTCGTCCAACTCGAATCCGTTTGTCAAGAGGATGTAGACTTTCGTCTTGAAGAATTTTTCAATGAAGGTCTTAATGTAATTCGGCGGGGGTTTGGTATCTTTTTTCTGGTCTGAAAACCATCAATTATATGTTTCGAAGCCAGCTCACAGTCGTCGATGAGGAGGAGAACAGGACGCTGTTTACTCACCAGGATCATATCCTCGACACGATGCCACAACTGAATAGAGCTGTATTTTAGGAAAGATAGAAAATCCTACTTTGGTGCAGTCTTTAGTCATGACAACTGGAGAGTGGGATGTTGTTTCAAGGAGCAATCCTCTCTTATCGAGCTCATCGCGGAGAAACTGGGTGTACTCCCTAAAATGACAATTGGGATGATCTCGTTTGGAAAACTGGCAGCAGATAAATAAAACCCACTCGACGATAAACTGCCTATCGATGCTGATGAGAGCGTGTCCGAACTTTGCCCCCAACCACAGCCTAGGTTGTTGTTGGCCGTCGTTCTGCATTTAAACCCAGGTTACCCTGAAAATAAGCAGAATGAGGTGATCTCGGACGAAAACAACAAGATAAGCAAGTGGAAATACACGAGAATTATATAATATACCAATTGAACTTTTAATGAGGGACCTAATCCACCAAAATACAATGGCAAATGACAGGGGTCACTTTATGGCCCCTTATTTATTTATTAACAAAAAAGAACCGCCGTTCGGAGGCGATTGGTACTTTTCAAGTTCACTTGTAATTGTCAAATTTTCAAAACAGCGGCTGGAAGTTACGGAACACTTATCATCGAAAGTAACACTTCAAATCAAGCTAAACTGGATGGATTACTCTCTTCTGGCTCATAAGTATCGCAACTGAACAGCCGTTGGGCAGGACGGCTGTACACTCAATTTATCACTGTTCCAATCTCCGTCGATGATTCACAACAGTCACTTTGTCATTTGTACGCCTTCAATGGCAACCACAACCCAAAGAAGAAGAATAACTTCAAAAGAAGTTTAGGATAGATAGACTTTGAAATTGAGGAAAAATGAGGTAGGCTGCAGGATTACGGTAGAATATGGGTCTCGTCACGATTTAAATGGATTTTTAAAAGAACGCGATTTTTGACAAATAAATAAGGAAATGAATAGTTCTTTGTATTTTCAGAGCGAGAACGCCCTTCCTCCGAACGGAAGCCACCTGCCGAATGCCTTTCCCATCTCCCTGGCAAAAAAAAACAACGGCGGATGGCGAACGCCACGCCTCCATTTTGAAAATACGAACCGACCACAGTTCTGGATGAATTTTCAGCACCCGTTTTTAGCAACGACAAAAAACAATAACAACACTCCCCCAACAACTCATTCCAAATTTAACAAACGATGCCGAGTTCTAACCATTTCCAACAACTAGTGGCATCAACAAACTACACCAATTGCGCAATGAGCGCCAACCATCTCTGGACATCTATAGCCAATTTTCCTCAAGGAAAACACTGATGCAATTTGAAAAGGTAGCAATTGCATCATACCTTTTAATCGATCACCACAACCAATAAAATAGATTTATTACATCAGAACCAATAAAGCATATTTATTACAACAAAACAAGTTTTTAATTATATATGCTGGTCAATCACATAATGGGGGAGGAATAGGTAACATTTCCCGTTGGATCTGAGTCATTAACATTACGGGTACAGCTTCTTTGAGTGTAACCGTCATGAATGACCCTGAACCTCGAGGAGGTTTGGGGGTGGGGAGGGGGCAATGGTTCCCGGAGCGGGATCTGAGTCATTAACATTACGGGTACAGCTCGAAGTGTAACCGCAATGAATGACCCGGAACCCGTCAGGATAAGGAATGGGTGACCTGGAAGGGGAGGGGCGCAAGTGCAAAACAATCGCCGCCGATGATACGATGCACCTCGTAAACAAGGCGAGGGGTCACGCGGGTCAGACGATCGATACGCGGCGGCGGACGCAAAGCCACGCCCACCAGACACCACGGGGACAAGCCGCCGATTGACCAGCGCATTTGCATACACACACGAAGGGGTTTCGACAGCTGTCCTGTACAGGACATGGAGGCTATAAAGAAGGCCAGGACATGTACATGGGACACCTACATTTACACCGTATACACATCGCTATTTGACTTAATTAATTTTTTTAGCGTACTTTAAACAAATACATGAATGCTAAATAGTCCATATAAATTAACGCACATCATATGAACTCAAACTGACTTATTGTTTATTTTCGCCGAAATCCATCAATGAGTTTGCATATATTTTAAACAGCTAGCAGAAAGAACACGCAGTGCATGCGATAAGACAGCAGACCAGACAGGGACATGGCTTGTGCCTACACAGGGACATTTAACACTGAAAACTCACGCTGGGGAAGGGAAGAGCGGAGCAGTCGGGGAGAGGAGGTGGCGGCGGGCGAACAGACGTGCGAATGGACGCTCACGCGACGCGTCCGCCCCGCGAGTGACCACTGCCAAGGAGCCAATCAGAGGCCGAAGCCACGCCCACCGAACACCCCTCGGCCAGATGGACGGCGGTGCCGAGGCGATTGACCCGAAAGTGCAAGGGACACGTGACCCAGAGACCACCCGGTGGCAGCCGAGGTCGCCAGGACAACGGACGGACGGCGGAGGCAGGGACAGTCACAGGAGAGAAAGAGGGAGAGGGAGGGAGGGAGAGGGAGAGAGAGGGAGAGAGAGAGAGAGAGAGAGAGAGAGAGAGAGAGAGGGGGGGAGGGAGGGAGCAGGCAGACGGAAGAGAAGAGGGAACACAGAAGATGGGGAGAAGGAGAGAGCTCAACAGACGATCTAGGAAACAAATGGGAGGGAATAGGAAGAGAAAGAAATCGGCGACGGATGGGAGACTCAGGGAACCATGAGGAGTGGGGTCTCTTATGGGCTGAACGAATTGGAGAGAGGCGGGGGAGGAGGTGAATGAGAACTAATGGAAAAAGGGAGTGATGGTTTAAGAAAGAAATGGTTTATATTTCAGTAGAGAACTTAGGATACACCCTAGGAAACATTTTCAGTCGCGAGACAACAAGTGGGGAAAACTGAGGCGCCTGCCTACCTGGCCATCTAGATTTCTTCAACAACGCACTAAAATATGCATATTTAAGAGTAATTAGCATATGGCACAGATGCAGTGATCGAGGATCATTCTCGTCCTCTTCTGGTTCCTGGACCTCAATGGAATTGAGTTAAGGAAACTATATTCTTAACAGAATCCGCTTGAGAGAATTTTCTGCTTACATGAAATACAAAGAATGTAGGGTTTGCTTTGGCTGTGGAGATGTATGCACGACGCATACAAAAACAGTTCGAATTTTCATGTCAAACGAATCACAAGAATGCATGTATTCTTTAATTTGACAGATGAAGGTTACAACCGAGCGACGCCTTTGTCAATAGACATCGGAACGTTTCCCTTTAAAGATCCTCTCCCTGATCAAACTCCTTCGTTTCTGTCATGCAGTGTTTGCCAAGACTCCAGGCGATGAGCCTCGGCACCATAGATCAACCCCTTTTTACACGCTAATGTGCCCACGAATAATTTCCGGCACAGACAGCGAATGGGTATCCGGCGATCGATACTGCCACATGTTCCTATGTATGCTAATGAGCACCCGCAGCCACATGTCCACTGGCCGCGGACACTGGGTCAGGGCAGATGGGGAAGCGGACGAGGACAAGGGAAGGCTGGACAGGCTAAACGAAGGATAGAGGAAAGAGAATATCCAGAGTCCAGGGGTAGATTCACAGATTGATTTCCCAAAGACATTTCTCCCCCCTAATGCCTTGTCTATTTCCCCCCAAATTGCATTGCATGATGACCCCATGTTATGAGTCTGTCTTTGTCTATGTCTCTGTTTTTGTCATAGTCTCTTTCTCTTTCGTTTCTACCTTTTCTAGAAATCTCTTGATGTTTAAACCACTGTACCGTCCCCTATGTCTCTGTTAATAAAATTGATTCTGGACCGTATATATCTTCCCATTTGCCTCTAAAAGGCCCTCTGCTCTCCCATTGCGCCTGCCTCATTTGCCCGCGAAGCCGTTGTGGTCGTATCGGCCGAGGGTCGGCAGGTGGCCTGCAACAGAAGCCGGTCGGGTCAGCTGATTGCGCTGACCGAGACCCGCCAAACAACGCGCAGGCCAAAACAAAACCACAACCGAGGCACTCGTTAGCACGAATTATGGGGGTTGGAAGCAAGCAATCTGCGTTGTCACGTGTTGATGATTGGACAGGTGCATTTCGGAGATAATCTGAGGCAAGGCAGAAATTGACGGCAAGGAACAGTTGTGTACGCTTTAGGCAGAAAAATAAACTCTGGCATCATCCAAACTACTTGAAAACCATTATACAGTCAGAATTACGAAGAGCAACGATATCTCGAAGGACAGATCTTTGGCAAATCTCTGAAGGAGTCGCTTGTGCTGGACTACCCGTGAAATTAAGACATTTCAAAGTCGGCAGACAGATTGTAACGACGTTGATAAGATAAGCGAGGAGATAAAGGTCAGTCGCACATCCGATACTTCTGAGACAAATTATTCCTCATGTCAGACAAATCAAATATGGGGAATGAAGTGGAACCAAAGAGGTTTCCGCAAATGGTCATTGTATGTAGAAACAAAGCAAGGGAAAATGGCCTCTTTTCACTAATTTAAAAGTATCAAATATCAATAGTAGCTTTACCTTCACCTCTCTAGCTAACTCCTTCAATGAAATACACCTCCCTCTCACGATTTGCGGCTTACTCCCTTTCTTTGTCTTTTTAGCTCCCCAAACAGATAAATTTGGTTCACAATGTGCTCCTTTTAAACAGAAGACATATACATCAGTAGTATTCCTAATCTCAATGTTGAAGCAGCATGATGAACGAGGTAAGTATGACGTCAACGCGTCACGGCGCGCGGGTCAAAGGAGTGAACGGAGTGGATGGCAGAGTGGATCGATGAGTTTGCTGTGATTGAGCAAATAGGCTGGTTGTGCATCCGGCGACACCTCGGAGATGGTGAACCGCAGCTACAGCCCCCACGGACACGACGACAGAGACCCCGACTTTGACATCTGCTGTCGATTGGTGCACGCCACGGTAGGCAACAGGAACCATCCCTGGACACATTGCCGTTCAAAATTGTTAAAGAAATCTTAAAAATTGCCTATAATGGACCCATTGTGGCTTACGAGCGATCTCTCCCTGTTGCAGCTTTTAAGTACACTTGATGGGCACCCCAGCACTAGGACGATTCGCGTTTCCTTTACTAACAACAACAGATGAATCGAGATTTCAACACACATGAGATTGTAAACAAAACTAAGCAATCTCATCCATGAATACGTCAAGAATTGATTTTTATCAAGCTAGGGTTGACCACTCCCCCGAAATTCACGACAAAAGATTTTTGGTCGAACTGAAATGATTTAGGATTGCCAGTCATTATGAGGGACAAAATGCATACAGTTCCTACATATACAATCAGTTTGTCACCTGTTTACCATTTCATTTCATAACCTGGGACAAATTGGTTGTTTTTAATATCAAACAATAAACGGGATACGTTTTTTTTCTCAAGAGAAAAACATTTTTCAATTTGGCTGCAAAACCGGCCGTTTCAGACAAAAAGCGCGGACAAAAAACTTAACGTGGATAAGATGACTTTTAAATAATTTACAAAACTCTTTCGGCCACCGTTTCAGTAGGGCTGACGTAAAATGGGAATGTTCAATGAGCTGAAATCAATGAGTTTTCCCTACTTAGAAAACATTTAAAACTTAAATTTGTTAAATTAAATTTACATTTTTCTTCAACACATTGTGTGACGTCCCCAATGAACAAAAGGCCTGCAATTAACCTCTTTCCGCCATCGTAGGATAAGAATGCGTACGGTTAGTGATAAAAATTCACTGAAGAAAAGAAACCAAAACTTGTACTGATTGGCGATTGATGTATTTGTAGTAAATTTCGAATTGCAACCGAATGATAGTTTCTAGTATCATATATTTCACATATTCTTACTCAATTCTATTAGTTTCTGTCCAATGAGTCCTTGCCTTATATGAATTCCCCCTTACATTCAGGCAGTCGGGTCGGTTCGGCCGTAAAGACAATCCAGTTGGTCCGTTCGGTGCAGCCGCAGCTTGTCCATGAGGTCCCGCCGCAGCCAATCCCAAAAAAGTGCCGGAGTCTTCTGATCAAAATTACGGGCTTTGTGCAAAAAAGAGTGGAGAATCCGCTAATAAGGGAGATAGCGTTACGCCGCGGACACCGAGGACTGGGATTGGAAAACCCAAAAAAAAAAAATCTGTTTTTTGAAACTTTACCAAGCTGAAAAATTAGTTTAAAACCGTCTTTCACTCTGAAAACTATGTTTTTTTTGGGACCGAGACCTTTTTTAAATCAAATTTCCAATCGATTGAGTACTATTATTATAGTGTTTTGTTAAGGCCCAAGTAAGTTAAGGTTTAAGGTACCCTATGACGTCACTTCCGTCCGGGCCAAAATGACTAGGGCCCAAAAGTCTATAAAATGGTTTCTATGGTAATAGGGACTCCATAGTTTCAGCCGGATCGGAGATAAAAAAAATTCCTGAAACAAAAACGTAAGCTAATAACTAAGATTTCTTTTTTTTAAGAGATCAATCGTTTTAATTGCTTTAATTTCAGACGGCAGCCCGTGTGTTCGCCGTGTATTTCTTCGTGTTGTGCATCATAATTTCCGGCTCAAATTATCTCTTCTTCGCTTTTAACAAAACATAGTAGGAAATTAAATGTCCGAAAAACTGAAAACTTTTCAGTTTTTCCCTGTTTTGTGTATTTTTCACAATACATGCGACTAGCCTTCTCTTCGGCGCCTTCCTTGAGAAAAGGGTACTTATCTTGCCGTTTTTAATTTTAAACGTGAGTGATTGATTGTAAATGTTTGCGACCTTCCTTTCAGGGTATTTTTTGGTTGATTCTTTTTATTTTCACTGCAATTTTTCTGACTTTGGGAACATTTACGGATGTTATTGCAACGCATCACAAGGAGAACGAACCGCTTCGGTCGCTCTATTCCTGGCATCAACTCGATCCAGACGACGAGAAAAGTGAGGAATTCGAAGAAGGGATTTCCATTTATTGATTTCAGCCCAGGCGATAGTCTCCTCCTCCACCCTCTTCCTCCTCCTTTCGCAGCTGCTGATCTTCGGCTTCGGCTGGCTGGCTGTCTTCCGTTCCTACCGCTGTTTCCTCAGAAGAGACACCACCCTCCTCCCCGGATATCAGAAGGGCGTGGTCGCCATAGACTCCGTCGAGTAACTTTTCACCCAGAGACCAACTAAAGTTCCCCTGACTCAGCCCGTGCAAATGCCGGCTGTTTGCCCTCGTGTTCCACCGGTTCGAATCACGGTCTGCCCCGACTCTCGAACGGCTTCAGCCCACTCTTACGCACCCACCCCGCCTTTCTCATTTATTTCCCCTCCAAACATTCGAGTTTTATTGCTTCCAGTGTGAGAGCTTTGTCGTTTTTATAAAAATCAGTGAAATAACAGTCCAGGTCAGCCAATTAAAGTAAGATAATCTTTCGACTGTGGTTTCAACCGACGTACCATTAAAGTGCGTTAATCTGTTGAACTTTTAATCAGATAACAGCGGAATGGATTTATGGCTGAGTGGAAGTCCAGCCACTTCTGTCATTTCAATTGTTTCTTTTTGAGGTCTGCGTAAGACATTAACGAAAAGAGATAAAGAGAAGCGTAGAGAATTAAAAAAGGTAGCTTTTTAAAAGGGGTTACTGTTCATTTGAATAATCTGGTCAGAATGAGGTAAGGACCCTCTCAGTCGGTGATCCAGGGCATGCCTCAAGGCGTGTGTGTTTAAGTCGTATGATCCCTCTATTTGGTTTTCTTCTTTCCTCAAACCCATTTCCCAAACAAAACCCTCAATCGAATGAATTGTGAAGTGCCCTCCCCTGGCACTCCGTGACATCAGAGGAAAGCCTTTTCTGTTTGCCTTATGAATCTAGCGTGAATCATCCCCGACTCGGCTTATCTCGTTCCCTTTTCGTCTTTTCCGTCCTTTCTCCTCTTTTCTCGAAGGTTGAACATAATTTTAGCCCCTTGGATTTGGTTCAATGACCCCTTTCTCCCTTAGCTCCTTGCTTTACGTTACTTTCGTATTTCTCTTGTTTGTCTCCAATGCCACTTACAATATACATATTTAAATGTGCCTGGTTTTTGTGTCTTTCCAAAAATTGTGTGACTGAGATTGTAAAAAGACAAAGGGATTGTGGTGTGGAATCCTAAGATACAAAAGACGTCAGCCTCTTATCGAGGCTATCAGGAGGCGGAACTGTTCCATGAACAGGCAGTCATCGTGTATTTCATAGGTTGTTCTTTATCATCAGACTTTCTACTGCTATCTACAAATCTTAGGCTCACAACACTATAAATTGGCGAATGGTAGGAATATTTATAATTTAACCTTTCCAGTGCCAGGGTTTGTGAACTGATCTAGTCGTGAATGCAAAGCAGGCAGTATGTGATTTGTGGCCCCTAAACTCGAAAATCCTTCGGAATGCAAACATCGATTCGCGTGGGGTCGGAATGGGTCCCGCAAAGAAAGAATTCGGTGGGAGGGATTGCCTGTGGCAATTGATTGGTTCTGTTATCGGGAAAGAAGCACCTAGAGATAATTCGGAAACATGCGCCGGCGGCTCCGTCGGCGCTTGTTTTTGGGACGCCTCCGCCTTTGTTTGTAAGCACTCAGACCGGACTGATTTCCAACACTCTCGCCGACTTTTCGAACGCAAAGCAGCATTTCCGCCTTTCTTTTGCTACTCTCACTTCCGGGTTTCCAGAGTTTGTTAGCAATTCAACCAGCATCGCATATTCATCGATTACCTTGTAAATTTCTTGGGCAGTTTCGTCCACTTCGGCACATTTTCTTACTTTTACTATTGGCAAAACTCACAGTTGACTGCTTTCAAGAGAGAAAAAACTTTACAATACACGGTTACAAGTAAAATCTTGAGTCACCAAGGAAACCGGAATTGATTCTGGATATTTCGACATTGTCGAAAACAACGAAGATACTTTATCTTTCTTGTGACTCAACTATTTTTGGTATTGTCCCTATTTTCCCGTGACACTCATCATTCCTAACCCCTTATAGCCCATTCACTATCATAAGCATTCTTGAATCAGTCCTTCTATCTCTGTGATATGTCCCTTGTGCCCATTTTTAATCCCCTTGTCGTTGAGTGATTCATGTTCAGATTCCTTTCTTTCTTTCCTCCTTCGGCTCGTGCCCTTTCGCGTTCCTCGGCCCACTCGTTGTTGTTCGCCGCGCTCAGCAAACTTTGCACTCACTCGCCTCGTTCTCCTTTCTCCGTGTTAAACCAAGAACTGTCGCATTTTAATCTTTGAAAGTCTCTTCTCACAGTTGCTTAACAAACAGAAGCAACAATCATTTCTAGGATGCGGATACCCCTTCTGATCCTCTTCTTGGCCGCAGTGGCGATGGCCGAACGGATAGCCTACATTTCAATTCTATCCTCTGATGATTTCCTCCTTCCAGCCAAAGTCATGGGTTAGTTTTTCTCCATGTCTGTTGGCAACTTCACGTCTAATGCAATTGTAATTGATTTTCTGTGTACTACATCCTGTCTAAGCTGAGTTTAACTGTTGATCATTTAGCTCATCGGCTACGAAACCTGAATGACTCTATCCCTTATGTGATTCTGGCCACAGAGGACGTGAGCAACTCCAGCGTCCAGGCTTTGCTCGCCCGTGACGTCACTGTCCTGCAGATCAGCAAGATTGACACGCCGTTTCTTGAAACACACGTGGGAGCCAAGTACCAGGTGAGGCCCCTCTCCCTCTCTTTCTCCCTCCCTCTCTTACACACATACACACACACGCTCTCTCTCTCTCTCTCTCTCTCTCTCTCTCTCTCTCTTTCTCTCTCTCTTTAACCCTTTTTCACTTTTCTCGTTGCTTTGTTCAAACGTTCTCCTTGCATCATTTGCGCACTGATCGTAAATTTGAGCTTTGCACCGAGATAAAGTAGTGTTATCGAAGAGCGTAGAATTCTGGAGTAATCAAAGATTGATCAACCACGGAAATATGAGTCATCATTCTCCACAGCACAGTTACTACCAAAACAACTTTTTCACTATTAGATCCAGTTTATCATCAATTCCTCTCGCTATATAATAATACGCCATGCTGGTTTTCCAACCTGGTTTGTAAAATTTCCTTCTTCAGTACACAAAGATTCGTCTGTGGTCTCTGACGGAGTTCTCCGTTCTCTTCCACATTGACCTGGACGTTCTTCCTCTCTCCGACCCTTCGGCCGCCTTCCGCTGTGGTGCCTTCTGCGCCTCCTTCCGCCATTCGGACAAATTCAACGCAGGAATCTTCGTCCTTCGACCAAACATTACGGTAAGCCTTTCTTTCAATAATTCTTCTTTACTGATTTTCCTTGAGCATTTCTTTGTTATCTTCCATTTTTCACTGCGTGTCGTAGAAAATTCCTTTGCAAGACCACGTAATTTTAGTCTTATCGGTGATTCACCGATTATCACGTACACGGCGTCCCCGCAGTGACAGCCGGCTGCGAATTGTACTCCTGTAGCCAGTCAGCTGGAAATAGAACAAAGGGGAAGTGCACTTGGATCTTATCGAGGGAGAGTACACTTTGAATAACGATACCAAAGGCCCAAACATTGGGAACACTCGGTTTCTAAAAGAGAGCATTAGAAACCACGTTGGGAACAATGTGACGATGACTCGAGTGAAACATATGAGTTTGTGACGAAAGAGATGTCACAAACCAAACCTGTGTGTTTTGTGACGATGACTTATTGAATACTTCAGGTGTACCAAAGTCTTCTGGAACAATCATCACGACTTGGCTCTTATGATGGAGGAGACCAAGGATTCTTCAATTCGTACTTCAGTGAATTGAAGTACGCTCCGATGTTCCACGACGCAGGAGAGCAAAAGTATGAGGCTGATATGATGAGGTTGGCTATCTCTCTTCCTTTCTCCTTTAAAGTCTATTTTCCTTTTCTATATTCTAACTTTCTTGTTTCAGACTCTCTGCAGCCTACAATTACGACATAGGAATGTATTACATGAATGGCGGTCGCATTCTAGTCCAGCCGAAGCTCATCCATTACACTTTGGGTCCTGCGAAGCCGTGGACCTGGTGGACCTACCCTGTATTTGACCTCAACCAGGAGTGGCTGGAAGCCCGTTTCCAAATGGAAGCCTTCTACGGAGAAAAGAACCCAAATCGTCTCCTAGTCATTCTCGCTCTTCTCATTGGAGCCGCCCTCGTCGCCGTTCGAGAGGTGAATTTCATCAAAGTCTCTTCAAGTCAATCGTTCCAGCTTTTGTTCTTTTTGGTCCGAGGCTCCATTCGGACAGATTCCTTGATGGTTTGGGAAAATAATTACATGCCCTATGCTTTGGTTCTTGGAGCCATGGCCTTCACTTTCGAAGTGACGCCCAGCACTGCTCATCCGGTGGCTTCTTGGATGTTCTTCTCCGCTGTGACGGTAAGATTCTACTCTTTCGGCCGAGATAAGGGAGATAAGAAAGAAAACGGCGTTCTTTTGTTTGAGGAATCTTTTGTTCAACAAAAAGAAGTTCATTCTTTCCTCAGTTTAATGATACACTCCTCAGAAAAGCACAGAAAGAGAAGGAGACATTACTATTACAAATAACATAATTTACAGGTGGGCACGGCCCTTTGGTCAGTGGAAGTGTGGTTGTGGCTCCGTCTGGGCCTCCCTCGGCCTCTCCTCCAGATGGCCTGTTCCGCCGGTCTCTCCCTCTCCCTGCTGGGCTCCTCTTGGACCTTCCTGGCCATGATGCCCCATTTCGGATCCAGGGCTCTTTTGACGATCCCAGTCGGAGTGGCCAATCTCCTGTTTCTGGTCCAACTGTCGAAGGCCCTCATCCTCCCTCCTCCCAAATACCACAACCTGCCTTTCACCAAACACTGTCTACAGTGAACTCACGGCGTCCCTTCTGATCTCACAGCGCTCCCTGGGTATCTGTAAATAATGACGATTTGCGTAAAGTGTTTCTCTTGTCTTTGTTTATTCGATTCATACAGTTATCATACAGGAAGGGGTCATCTCAAAAGTGTCTTTCCCAGTGACGGATTTCGTCGAAGGAAAAACTGCCGAAAAAAGAGTGTAGCCTCATCCCGAATGGTCTTTGTTATCCGTCCGAGACAAAAGATCGAGGCAGTAAATAATTCACCCAACATTCCAAAGAAACAAAGTATACGGATGTAAATCCCAAGGGAGTCTTTTCTTCCCGTGGAAGACTGGTTCGTGTGGCAGCAGCCAACTGTAGATTCTTTATATTCGAACGGCGGACAAGTGTGCCGGGAGTCATCTGTCAGCCGAACGACCCCGCGCAGCACAATTTTCGCCATTCTAATCCTTAGATGCTCGCTCAGACCACTTCTGCAATTGGGGAACCTTGAATATCACTTTGTAAGGTATACGGACGCATACTTCTATGGTTAGAATCGTTCAAAAGGAAGTCATGCCACTAAAAATAAACATGAAAGATCCTTAAACATTAAAACAAAAATGTTTTAAAGGCCTTGGTTCTGCACTACCGCTGTGAAACCTCTTGCATTAAACTGCTCTTCTATGGCTTGTATTGGTGAAGCAGGGCGGAGGAGGCCGGAAGCGTCGAAAGGGTCGCAGCAGGTGGCCGCCGTTCAAAGAATTGGCACATGCGCTGTCCTTGAAGGCTGGACGGCGTTCCGCTAAATGCTAATTCCTCTTATTCCTACTTTGCTACTTCATTCTAGCATAGTAACACAGATTCTCATTCACCAAAAAATCCAAAATAGTATAAGGCTCTTGCGCTCCCCACAATCCCATTTCGAACGACATTTTTAATCCAACGCCTCCAGCCTTTGGAGGTAAATTCAAATATTTCTTTCCTTTTATAAATTTTCTAATTTATATTAATCTGTTTTCCCAATAGTTTTGTTGCAAGAATTCAGTATTTGGACAGCGGGACACCTTGAGGACAGTGGCGGCGCATTGTTGACTGTGTCACTGAGGCTAAATATCGACCGATTAGCACACATTAGGGCTCTTGCGCTCCCCACAATCCCATTTATTCTGTTTTCTTGTATTTTCAACATATCATGTTTGTTATTTTCGTCTCGCCCAGTCAATAACTGTCATTTGCAGCCACCGACAGGTTCTTCTCGAGAAAACATTCCGTGTTAATGGAGGTTTCCTAATTTCTCACTTTGCTATGTTTTCTCTTTGCATCTGCTGCCGTCGAAATACCAAAGGGTGAGTATATTATTTTTAGAAGGTTTTATTGATTATTTGCAATTTTAGGGACGACGGCGACGTGTATGGGATCGTTAATCCGAGTGTTCAAACAAACGCTGAACACGCTGACAGCGGACCTGTCCAATTCAGAAATGGATTCGCTAAAAAGGCCGGCGAGAGACACTCGCATCCAGCGAATACGGTAGCCATATCGATTGTTTCGTTGTAAATCCATATTTGCAGACTCAAAATGGGGCACTTTCTACCAGAATCTCAGCGCCCGGCAGAGCCCTTCCCCAACTTCCAGGAGATACTTACGCAGGTGATATTTCCATATGGGACCGGTTGATTCCCCTTTCAGCCATCGACAAATCTCGCAAAGATTCCATTCGTTTCGTGGACGACGTGGCCAATCCAATGTACGAATCGATAGATCCGGATGCAGATTCTTTTATCGATCCATTGTACTCCAAGGTAGTTTCGTATTTAATGTGATTTATATTATTTTTAAAGGTTGGCGAACCGATTTCTACAAGGAGAGACAGGAAATATGATTACCCTGTGTTCCACGGGAAAAGGAACGAACCTGGAACCTCACGACAGAACGAAGAGGTTGTGTTTCTTCCAACGAGGGAGAGGATCACCCTGCCTTCCGGGCCGTTTCTTTTAGAAATTTATTTTTCTTGTAATTTATTCGATTTTCAGATGTACCAGAGCGCGTCTCAGATCTACGGTGGCAGTGAGGATCCCTACAGGTTTGTTCCTTCAGTTAATTGTTTAAATCATTGTCCGCTTATCCCTTCCAGAGTCAGACATACGGTTAAAATCTATCGTATCCCTGTCCCTCCGCCAAAAGTATCAGTGGCCCATTACTTCGGGTATTATTCACGTTTGAGAGTAGTAGCACAACCCTTTTTGTTGACATGCATGGATTTCATGGGTCTTCTGCGACTTATGCACTTTGCTTTTAAAACAAAGGCAATCGTTTTATTTTTCAGTTCGATTACGTCGACTTCTCGTGCCGCGGGTGCGGGGGAATTCGGGGAAGAGGACAGCAGCAGTGCCTATGATCCAGGCTATGCCAAAGTGAAGCCGACGCAGCTGGACGCCAGACGACTGGAGCGTATCGAAAAGAGGGAGAACGAGGTGGATCGCCTCTATTCGAAGGTAGCCTTCTTGAATTTCTTCATGCTTTCTGGAGTAGATACGCCGTGATGCAAGAGATCCGGATGAGGACAACGGGCCCCGTCCCGTGATTGATCTCGGGGAGCTACGGGTTCCCGTGGAGCCGGTCTTTTTCCAACAACCACAGGTGTAGTTTCTCCTTTTAAAGCGTGAGTAGGTGTTTAGGCGGGAGGCGTGGAGCGGCCGGACTCTCGGGAGCCCTCGTACCGCTACATCACGGTGAGGGAGAACGCAGATCGCGTGAGGGAGCGTCTCCGGGAGCAGGGGCAGTTGGGCGGCTTCAACAGAGAACACTACTACTCCACCATCGGAAATGAATACGATACGGTAGGGTACGGTAGCCGCAGTAATCCGTCGATACAGATCCAGCTGGACACCAGCAGCAACACCTACGCTGCTCCAGTTGCCAACGGTCTCTCGCCCCCAGGTTTCGTAGATTCTTCCTCGGATGAAAAAGCGCTTTAGGACATATGGGCGGTCTCTCCGTGAGTACTTCCTCGAGTTCCGCAGCCCCGCCCCCTCCGACTTCGCCTATTCCGCACAGGGAAGCATCTCCTGAGAGGACGGTGCCCGCCTATTCCACTGTCAACAAGAGGAGGAACACGGAAGGACAGGCCGTGTCATGTTCAGGTCCTCTAAGCGATTGGAATGCGCCGTCTCAGGGAATAGCCACGTCGTTTGCTGGATTAAACAGGTAATTCCCCATTCCACCGCCTTTTGGGTTTATGTATATCCAAATTCAAGTGAGCCTACTTTAGGTCCTTCACAGGTACGGTATCGTCGAGAGATGGCCAGCTGTCCCCTTCTGCCGTAGCTTCTGCCACCATTCCAGGTACTTTTTAGGAGGGTCCTTGTAAAATCGTTTTTAAGGTATAAAGGAGTTCATGCAGAAACCCGTGCTGCCCTACAATTCTGCGGAGACTGTGTTGGGAAGAAGAGTCGTGGAGGAGAGGGAAAGGATTGTGGAGCAGCGGATGAGCCAGTCCACGGGGCCCGTTCTCGACGGACTTCCGACGAATGAAAGAGTCCATCGGGTGGAGATCACGAGGCTCAACAGCGTCGACGGACCAAGTGCAGACACCATCATTTCTGGTAGGTCAAAAGGAAGAAATTATTCCTCATTTGGTGATTCCAGGGAGAAGATACCGATCAAATACGAATACTGGGGAGACGGCCACCGTAGTCGAGGTATCAGGTGAGTAGTCTCATGGTCTCCTTGTCATGCTCTCTTTAGATGCTTCCCATTCGTCGAGGTCCCATCTCCCCGTTTCCGTGAACAGGGCAGAGACCAGTCGTCTCTCAGATGTCTCCCACCAAAGACGACAGTTGGGTTCTGAAGGCCCCACCCCTTCCACGGCTCCTTCCTCCAGCGATAAAGCCGACAGGAGTGGGAGGAAAAGAGCCACAGATGGTAACTACCGTTGTGGGTGTTTGTTGAATGGCTTCAGGCGCTGGGAACTCCTTCGCGAGTTCGATCTACACGGCCAAGGACTACGTGAGCACGATGGACATGGGCAACGAGAGGCCGTGGCCCATTTCCAGGGAACCATCGCCCTCGGCACGCAGCGAAAAACGAAAGGTAGCATTGATGCCAGAGTGTAGTATTTGATTGGTTAGGATTGAACACGGACGGTGGCGCCGGGTGCTGACGTCAGGATCGTCGCTTTTGATCTCGAAGGAGTCCAACTCTCAGTCACATATCACTTGATGGCACTAATCAATAATAACAGATCTCGCTTTGTATTTTATTTGATTCAATTTATGTCAATTATATAGATGAACATTGATATTAACACATTTACTTGAGACTTTATTTGTCTGGGAGAGTATGTGAGAACCAACGAGATACCTGCCGAGGACTCAGGTAGCTGTTTTATGTTTTCATGGAATCTCATGATATGTCCTGATATGCTTGCAATGTTATGAACATTCACCAAAGAATCATGAACATTCACCAAAGAATCAGGGAGAACTCGAGAAACATCTTTGTTTGACACTGGAAATACAAGAAAAATACAAGAAGACTTCAGGGGCGAGGACTTGACAAATATGGAAATAATTAAACGCAAGAAACATGGATACAACTAATAAAACAAACACAACATAGATTCCCAACTTTATTTCAAATCTACTCCTTCAGTTTGGCGAGGTTGGCCAAGAGTGTGGAAATGAGTGAAATTATATTGCTGTTATTATTTGTATTGCCTCTTATAACATCCTCATATTTTTCGAGAAACTACGTTTGGCGAAGACTATATAGTTGTTGCCAATCCTAGTTCTCGGAAAAATTCTAATTTGTGCCAAAATTATGATGTCGAAGTTAGAATTTCTAACTTCGACATCATAATTTTGGCACGAATTAGCATTTTTTCAAGAACTAGGTTTGGCGAGAGGTATATGTCGTCAGCTGAAAAATGGATGCACGCTCACTGCCATCTTTGAACAACTTTGGACAACAATAAAATTTTCCCTCAGCCAATGTGGTTTTTCTTCGACATCGAAGTTTCTCTTTTAAAAACGGAGTACTTTGAGTAAACTTTGGCGTGGATTCAGTAAATATCACAGTTATACAAGTGTCCTTCAAAATAATCAAGACCTGATGCGTCGCTGAGAACACTTCCCGTATCGTATTTCGACGATGTCGTCCAATTTTCAAGCTGACCAGAAAAAAAAACGCTTTATTTTGGTAAAGACAAATACGTGGGCTACATTCGCTAGAGGAAGATGAAACATCAGGGAATATTCATGCATGAAAAAGCGATCCGCCAAAAGAGTGGGTGGTTTGGTTCCTCATTGTATAAAAAGTGAACAATAGAAAAGTTAGAACGCTATAAAAAGAGAACAATAGAAATCTACCTAGAAAAAGTTTTCGAAACACCAAAACCACCTCTGGGAACTCAAATTTTTTAGCTCAATCACAAATTGACTACCACTGAATATTTGCTACAGGCCAATGAGCTTTGAATAATTATACGCCAGAGGTGGTTTTGGTGTTTAGAAAACTTTCTTCTAGGTAGATTTCTATTGTTCTCTTTTTATAGCGTTCTAACTTTTCTATTGTTCACTTTTTATACAATGAGGAACCAAACCACCCACTCTTTCGCTTTTTCATGCATGAATTGTTCTCGTTTTATAATTATTCTTTGAATAATAAAACCAATTCACAAAACATTTCATTTAATTAAACTTGACCCCTAAACCCATTTCGTGGAAGGTGACAATGTAACCATAACTTTTGAAAACTAAACCCCAAGAAATATCGACAATTGGGTAACCGTAAGGTAATTATAAATGGTTGCTAATTAATGTTCTGTGTTTTCGTTTTGCAGAATATATTTTCTTTGCTTTCTAGAAGAATTATCCAATTATATGCTCTTCAAAAGCAGTTCAGTTGGAAAATTGGTGCAAAAAACAGAAAACTAAAAAGTTAAGGGATTGAAAAGTAAAATGAACATGGATGGATTAATATTAGGATTGTTTTGCAAAAAAAAATAAAATACTCTGCATCTTATATAACAATACGAATAACGTTGAAAATTCCATCTTTGATGTATCCAAAAAACTCGGAAAAAAAGAAATGAAGTCAAAAATATAAAAAAGACACTTGTATGTTAGTGGAAATACATTCTCTTATCAGGCAAAAAAGTTTGCCCAAGGCAAGATCCGAACCCGGGTCGCTAGATTGAGAGTCTAATGCTTCCGCCATCACACCACGCGGGCGCCGCGCCGACCATTGAAAATCGGGTTTGCCTCTCGCTTTTGTTTATTTTTCAGCAAAATTTTCTGTAAATTGACGCGCTGCGAGCGACCGGCACTTTCGAATTACTGTGAAAATTTGGTGCCCGTAGCTTCATTCGTTCGCCCGTAAGAACCTTGTATGCATGGAACGGGAGACGTCGCCATTTCAGGCAGCGGAGAGGAATCAAACCACCGCGCAGCGCTGCGCGCAATTGTACTTGCTTTATTGATACATCTTATATAATTTGTCTTTTCGGGGTCTATTCTTCCACGTCCGAAACAAAGTTCTCCAGAATCTTCGCCTTTGTCGAGAGGAACGGCTTCGGATACGCTTCTCGCAGTCTGAATTCATTTATTAGAATGACAGAGCAATTGCATAGTTTAAGATATTTCTGACATGAATCGTAAAGGGAACTCAATGCAACTCACTTGTGTTTTCTGTCCACGTCGAGATCCGCGTACCATTCATTGATGGGA
This sequence comes from Oscheius sp. G VE-2021, assembly GCA_022343465.1. Lineage (NCBI taxonomy): Eukaryota > Metazoa > Nematoda > Chromadorea > Rhabditida > Rhabditidae > Oscheius > Oscheius sp. G VE-2021. The sequence continues at coordinate 1,133,225 of JAJQXH010000027.1, read as the reverse complement.
AAGGGTCTCCTCGGAAGAAGCAAAGCCAGTCCGGACATCAGAAGACAAACTACGATGGCATGTAGTTCGTAGGTCAAGTTGGACATCTAATGCAACTTTTGTTAATAAAAGAGATTGATATTTACTAGTCCATCGATGACGATGGAGTAGCCGAGGGAGAAGCCGTGAACCAGGCCCAACTGAACAGCGAGGCAGGCAGGACGGATGGCCGTTGGGTAGTATTCCACCTGGACAGATTAAGGCTTTGAGAGATGAATCTACCGAGAAAAGAAAGATGAACAGATCGCCTGATCGACGAACGACCTCGTTTAGCATGGAAAGAACAAGGTGGAATATCCCCAATGCGTCTGAACAAACAAACATGAATTGAGATGGGGAGGAGGGGTGATTACCCCTGGCTACGAATGTTCTGGTGCAGTGGTCGTAAGTCCTCTCCAAAGGAAGGACAAACATCGTGGTTGAAATGACTCCACTGATGATGAAAACGAGGCAGATGAGTAAGGGCCGTCGTCTCTCAAATTTCAACAGGACGAGGCCCAGGAGAAGTCCAGCCATCTGTATTCCAGAGTTTTGCGTATGGCGTTCGAAAACACCCCAGCGGAAGAAATCTCCAGAACTAGATGGGGCCGATATCTTCAACGCAGTCAAAGAAATGCTGAAAATATACTCTAAAGCATTCTGCTATGACTCTTGTCTCCAATCACGTTCTAACCACTTAGAGAAAGAACTCACTTGATGATGGTGACTGCCATGAATACTTTCACAAGTCGCCAGCAGGAGAAGGCCCTCAGGGCAGCATCTGCCACACTGTCGTTTCCCTCAAAAACATCGAATGCCACGTCGTCAATGGCGTCATCAACCAGTCTGTCCAATGCCTCAGTCTCAGTCTTCTCCTTCTTCAGTTTGGCAATTCGAAGAATTGAAAAGTGCAGTTGATCTATGCTTTGCCTCGTGAGGTGATAGTAGGGTGAGTCTCTCATGAATCTGATAAGTTTTTATGCTTTTCAATTGTGCTTACAACATGACGTACACTCCTCCACAGACTAATAGACCTGCCCAGACAAGAAGCAGATGGATGGCGTACTGGCCCATGTAGCGGAAGGCGAAGGAACTGAGCATTTGGGCGAGGAAGAAGGAAATGTGCATGCAGAAGAGGGCGATCGGTCGAACGGACGAAGGAACCCATTCCAGGGTGTTCATTGCAACTGTCAACTCCCCTGCAATGGCCATCGCAGTCACGAAAAGAGCTGCCAGTCGTGTCTGGGTCTCAATGTACTTGGAAAAGTAGTAGGCGGCCATTAGGAAGGCTCCGTTCAGAACCAAACAACCGCCGATCAAGAAGCGACGACCCGTTCTGAAACTACTGATTTCAGATTTTTCTAAAATTACCTGTTAGACATAAAGAAAATGATGTGTCCGATGGAAGTGCCGAATGGATTTGAATTCCCAAGGTCTCTGAGGTATTGGAAAGATTCCAAGAGTACCTCCTGCTGAGGCTTATGATTATCCCAGACACAAGGACAATAGCTGTTATTCTTCTCTACATCTTTTGTCAATACTTCTGATGCTATCTGAAGGGTTGGGATGGAGAGTGACAAGAGGAAGACGACGACGCTAGAGACAAACACCTTCCGCCGGAAGAACGGGTGCCAACAGCCTGAATTGGCCCTTTATCAGAAGGCACGGTCTCTTACCGAAAGAGACGAGGATTTCCTCCAGCGAAAAGAACTTTTTCTCTTGGACGGGACATTCGAGGCCAGTGTGGATCTTCCTGACGTCATCCACACAGGAGACGGAGCCACGTTGTCTCAGAAGAGGTTCATTGGAGGAGTAAGAAGACTGCACTGACTTTTCTTGGTTGGCTAGGCAAGGATGAATTTAGAAAGAGGGAAAACCCACCCATCCCAGGAGACGACACAGCGAAATGTAATCGGAAGTAGCAATAGACGCATTTGCATAGATATGCGAATGGCTTATGTTGATTGAGCCAATGAGTTGTTGAGTCAAAGCATCCAATAGATGTTCTTCTCCAAGCCGCTTCAATGTAAGTTCCATAACGTATGGCATCTATCCCTCCCCAAGTCTTCCAGCCACCCGTTCTTTCCCCTTTCGTTCGGTCTTTTACCTGCTCTTTCCTCCTGAATGCACGGAGTCTTCCGGCTGACCGGTTGCGTTTTCCAGCCGGCTGCCAGCAAGTGTTCGCCGGCTGTCGGCTGTCTCCATGGTAACGGTCGTTTCTAATGACCATTTCTGTCCTTTGGCCTGTCTCCGATTCTCCCTCCTCCCGTCTTCCATCGATTCTTTTATTTGACACTTATTTGACGGGGACAATCGCTGACTCGACAACAATCCAAACGGACAGCGGAAAACACTTCCGGGTTGTTTTTGTTTATAGAATGATTAGATTTGTTTTGAATGATGAGCTGGAATAATTCCTTCTTGTCTTGTATTCATAATTTGAAGTTTAGATAATTTTTACTCACTCGGAAACTCGTCTTGCGAATGCCGTTTCCCTGATCTTTCGCGTGGCTGAGCTGAGGCTTCTGTCGTAATTATTCACGAAAACGGAATGCGCGTGAGATTCCTCGCAATCAGTGGCGTTTGGCCGTAATTTCCGTCGGAAGCCGGGTATCCCCGTCGACTGCGCGGTCCTCGTCGTATTGATCCCGCTTCTCCGTTTCAAAAGCGCTGTCGAATTTAAGCCAAACCCTCTGATTTTCCTTTTCTGACTCATTTTTGGCAAAGACTCAATTCCCCGTTGTTTTTGGACGTACCCTCCTAATCGAGTTGTCCCCGCAGGCCCCGTGAGAGACCTTCGCTCGGCCACTACGAACAGCGCCCTTTGCCATCTACTTCATTTCAATGCCTCTTTCCAGCCTCCCCGTATTAACGGGTCGAACTGCCAGTTGGAGACCGTGGGGTGTCCCATTGTTATCCTGTGTTTGTGGTAGAGTGGGCACTGGACGGCGGCTCTAATTAGATCGGGTGCCCACATAATGAGCCATCGACGGAAACGCAACACGTCCTGTCTGGAATTCCCCCAACAATCCTTGGTTCTTCATAAAATACTTGCGTTGAACACCTTTTTCAAACCTTTCAGCCTATGAATTGCAAAAACCTTCACTCTCGGTATTTGTATGCATGGAAAACCTATGCAATTTTTGGTTTGAGGGCAGTATTACATACCGTTTTTACAGAATCTATATTGAAAATTGTTTCCTAACCTCCCTTTGGCTTCTAGTGCTTGTTTGGGAGTAATTTGGTACTCCCAACGGTTTCGACTGTCGAAAACTAAATTTTCTATAAATAGAAACAATCTAAAAATAAAAACAATCCGTATTCCCTCTTTCCGTCCATTTGCTCCTCGAAAAGGCCTCCGCCAGCCTTTGACCGTGCTCTGAGTGCGCCGCGTGGACCAGTTCGCACAATGGTTTGTTTGGCACACGTGGAAATAATCGACGGTTCTCTCCCGCACTGGCAGGTAGACTATCCCTTTTCTCGTGAAACAAGAAAGCGTAATTTAAATGGGATGTTTAGGATGAAAAGATGTTTGACCCAATTAAAAACTGAACTTTGTTCGGGTTCATTCATTCGTTCACGTTTTGTTTCCAGTCAGCTGACTGCACTTTTCCTCTTCGAAATGTCAGTCATTGACGCCTTTGTGTCCTCAGGGACCTCTTTCCCTCGAACGGCCGCCTAATCCGTACCGAAGGGCCATCTGCCGAAATGTCCATATGTTTCCATTCAGACACATGACAATGCCCTTTTACAGGAAAATGCCTTTCATGCAGCTATGTGTGCGTGTGTGTACGTGTGTGCATGTGCGTATCTTTCTATCTGCTATCTATCTCTTTCCCTTCCTCCTCTTCCCTGCAAGTGTACCCTGCAGTGCAGCCATAAAATGTCCCCCAAATTGCTCTGACGTCGTCCACTCAGCCCCCATTAAATAGCCGGAGGTCTGTTTCATTAAGACGGCTACCATAAATGCTAATTTTATTTATCCGACTGACTCTTAATTAATATGACTAAAAGGGAATCTATATTTCATTTTAAAACTGAACTTTTCTTATAATAAATAAAAGAAATCAGGCCACTGTTTCTCCCTTATTGGATCCTCCGTGTCCCTCGGCTGGCCGTGTCTGTTCTCGGATGCATGTCCTCCCTCCGAATGCATTCGGCCAGTCGTCCCCCCTCCGCCATGTTTACCGGTGAGTCTCACTTCCAAACACCTAAAATCCGATTACACCTCTCTATAATTGAATTTAAAAGCAGATACCTGGAATTTCCGAAAACCCAACAATTTCCGAAAATCCAACGATATTCTGAGGCATTAATTTCACCCACACTTTATACTCCGCCCTCTACACTGCACCTCATCTTGAAAAAAGGGACGTGGTACTGTCTTCTAGGGTTTTCTGAAGTTGAAAGCCGTAATTCAAATATCAACGAAATCACTAATATTCTCCCAAAACGAATTTGGTTCGCTCTTTAAATATAATATCTCAGTGAGTCTCTTTTCTAATTATTCCTAGGTTTTATGGAAATAAAAACACACAATAATGTAATTCGAACCCTCTCTTCTCTCTTTTTGCCCCCACTCCATTCAGGGTCATTTTCCCTCCTGTGTGTCCAGCTGCCTCCCCTCGTCATGTCTATTCGCGTGTGCCGATTTCTGCCCGTCCGCTTCATTTCCATTGATCGCCTCTCCTCATCCTCTTTTGGGTTAGAAAAAAAAACGAAAACAACACAAATTCTCCCAAGAGCCCATGTGGCTCTGTCGCTGTCACTTGCAGCCATTGGAGAAGACTGAGAAAAAAAGAACATTGCAAAGGGTTCATAGTCTATGGAAAGCGGGTTCATAGTTGTCATCTGTTATTTCCGTCTTAGACGCTTAGCTGCTTGACGATTCTTGGCGAATGCTGTCTGTCGCTGTGTTTATATAATGAAGGGCCGAACACCAATCGCGTGTCTCACTTGCATTTGCCTCTTGCAATATGCGCTAGTATCTAATCCTTATGTATCTCTAATTCTCTCTTTCTCTCTTTACTTCTCTCTCTCTCTCTTTCTCTCTCTCTCTCTCTCCCTCTCTCTTTCCTTCTTTCACTCTCTGTCCTGTCCTCCGCACTCTAGCCTTAGCAACATCCTTTATGTGGGAACGTCCGCATCGGATTTCAAGGCAAACCTCGGGCATCGCGTTTTCCTCTCCCAACGCCTCTCATAGACATCCGCTGTGGAAGCGACCATGTTTCATGTAAAGAAACTCCTGTAATCCAGAAGATCGTGATTTTTGTCAGTTTTCTGTTTTCACTATGAAGGAACCCCTAGGATAGTACAAGATTTTCCATATTAATTGTCTGTGATTTTTGTGTTTCCAAGGTAAGATTTGTTTCAGATGAGATGCTAAGCTTCGGCTGCGATGCGGTCGGCAGTCGCCTGGGAGCAGTACGCGTACGCGCGTGAGCAACTCCAGCAGCGCATCGCGGAGAAGATTCGCAGACAAATGAGTGCTATGGTAGGGTTGTTCTCTCCCGTTAATCGATCGATTATTCAGGTGGGTAGTATGGAATCCGCCGATCTTCTTCTGGTAGCCGCTGACGGCAAGAAGCTGCCAGCGCACGAATGTATCCTGAGGGCGAGGGCGCCTGGCTTCTACCAGAGACATGTGGAAGCGACAGTTGCTGCGATGGGACCAAAACACGATGGACGGCTAAGAGAGGTGAGAAACTGAAACAGATATACTTTTCCGTCTGAAAAGTTCAGGTTGCGATTGGAGACATAGATTCGGCTGGCCTCGAATTCTTTATCCACTCGGTGTACACTGAGGATGAAATCGCCTTGTTCCCTGCAGATGACGTGGACGAAAGACGTGAGTGGAATAAAAGGGCTGAGGATAGAAGAGAAGGGGTTTAGTGTGTGAACATTGTCGAAAACCGACGAAGAGAGTCCGCTTACAGTTGCCGAAAATCGTCGGCGGTGAGAGCGCTTCCACTGCATCCGAGGGCTTCGGTTTTTGCTTTATTGGGTCCGCTTCTGTTCTATCACAGCTATCAGCCGTGTGACAACCTTTAATAATTGTGTTGGGACCTATCTCTATTAATTTTGGGGTTTCGTTTCAAAGCCCACGCTTTCCTGAAAAAGTATAGGGTTTATATTTTCCAGCAAGAAAAAACGGAGCACCGCTATTTTCGTTTGACATCGCAGCACTTCCTCTGTCTTTGTTATGGTTTGAACCCTCTTTTAGGAGCTTCGTCCCGCGGATCAAACCAATCCTTCGCCATGGACGAATCCACAGAATTGGATTTTGCGGAGGGAGAGGCGGCTGAAGACAGCCGGCTGGACGAGGGACGGCTGCTCGAGGAGCAGACGCCGACCGCCGGACGACCGCCTCTCCCGTACCAGTCGGTACCCTTTGGGGTAAGTCATTGCAGGACGAGTGATCATCCAAAGTTTCAGTACTCGGCCCAGTCTTCCCCTCGTCATCAGATGAACTCCTCTCTTTCGTCTGCTGGCATGACCTCGTCCCTTGGCTCAGCCATGCCTCAAATGATGTTCTCTTACCCTTCCATGGGGTCTTCGTTGGGGCAGTCTGTTCCCGTTATGACATCTTTCCGAGACCTGGCCTCTGGTTCTCCAATGAACAGTTCTGTTTATTCTCTCGGAGGGAGAAGCGAGGTGCGTAATATGGGCGATATTTCTCTGTTTAACAAAAAAAGTGCTTGGCAAGATGTTGAAGTAAAAATAGAAGTGAGAAAAAGAAAGAAGAGAGATTTACTTACACTTCAACAGGATTTGTTTAAGGTGGCCGACATCCCAGAAGAGGAGGAAGAGCCGCCTGCGGAGCGTCGCCATAACCGACAGGAGGTCGGAATGAGCAAGTTCATTCGGCTGGACAGTGTGGAGCCAGCAATAGACCCAGTCAAGGAATATCTGGAAAAGAAGAGGAACAGTGGAGGTCCGAAGCAGATCTTCCCCATGTTCATTGGATTGGGAGATGGGGACGGAGGGTCAACGACCACTTTAGAGAAGGCGTCTCACGATATGCTCAGGGGAGGACGGGTTATAATGTCGAAAAGACTCTCGATGACTTCTTTGACCTCCCTGACAAGCATCGATATGACTCCGGGACAAGATGGTGTGTGCTTCAAATGACAGTTATGAGAAGGTAGTTTAGGACAAGGACCGCCGAATGATAGGGCTCCTGCTAGCAAACTGGCAGCTGATCTCATGCAGATGTACCTGAGCAATGAGGACACTGACGTGATCATTCGGACGGAAAACGGAGATCTGCATGCACACAAGTAAGTCTTTCACAATTTCTGGATGAACAACTTTTGACGAATTTTCAAATACTCATTGCATTTTGTTTTCAGATGCATCCTCTCTGCCACTTGTCCTTTCTTCCGTCAACAACTTCAGAAATCGAAACGGATAGAACTCAAAGGATACTCTCGGAACGCCGTACACTTTCTCTTGTCATTCCTGTACGGGGGCCTCACAACCATCCCAGATGAGGTAGACGTGTGGGAGGCAATATCCCTGGCGACTCATCTGAATCACAAAGACCTCCTGGATGTCATCCTCCTTCATCTGAAGGCCACTCGTTGCCACTGGTTCCATAGGGTTCGTTCCCTTTTCTTAATTTATATTTAAATGTATAGCCATGTGCCGGTTGTGTCTCCGCAGTGTTCGACGCTCTACCACAGATGGCCTCCATCAGGGCACTGAGGCCGCTCTATGAAGAGGCTCTTGCATGGCAAGCCAAACATTTCAGTCGAATATGGAAAGGGAGGTAAGCAAATGAATGATGTCTTTAGTGGTTTTGTGTTTAACAACTAAAGAAACGTTTGCAGGGTATTCATCCATCTGAACGAGCGATGGCAAAAGGAATGCTACGAGGCAGTCATTCAACACATGGACGATGAGACGGTGATAGACAGTGTCCTTGGCTGCGAACGTCTCCAAGCGGCCCTCCCCCGCTCCAAGTCAGAATCAGCCGTCAATGTTCTCTCGATGGTAGACGACGTCCTGGATGTGGCTATGCAGTTCCTGGTTCATTCCTTTCATCTCGTAGTCACCAGCAAATCTTTCCAACAACACGGAAAGGTACAGTTGAATTTACGACTTTATATAAAACATTATTTTCAGGGATTGGCGCTGAACCTCGGAATCCTTGAAGATCTGCTACCTACCGTAATCCACTCTTTGTCGGCGGACGTGGCCATCAAAACATTCAAGGCAAGTAATATTTCCTTTGCGAGGGATTAATTGAGTAGAATGTTTAAAACGATTCTCGGGCTTACTTGAATTTTTCAGGGTTTGGGTTGTCTTTTGACGGAAATGCAGAATATTCCACCTTCTCCAAAACGGGGACTCAGCATTCCGATCGACGAGTACAGTCCGGTAAGAAAACATTTTTGTTTAATGCATTCCAATATTTTTTCTATTTTAGCGTTTCGCTTCGCTGATTCGGCGGATGTTTGAAATAGTGGACAAACACCTTCTGCATTACGCTGCTTCTGTGGTCAAGGCAGAGGCCTGGGGAATGTTGACGGAGCAGGAACAACACAGGATTCAAGAGAGTTGGTTTTACTTCCTTTGCATCATCTTTTTCCCTTTAGCCGGTCTCTTTGTGGAACTCCGACAGCCAAAGGCCCCTCCACCGCGACTCTCATCTTATAACCGCAGTTACAAAAGATCCGCTTCTGTGGGCGTTCAATTCAGCCAAGGAGGAGATGCCCTCCGGTCGAGGTCCATCGACAGAGGACGGCCTCTGTCTACAATCCAGCAGTCGGCAACAATGAATGAGGTTGTGGAGACGAATAAGGAGGAGTGTTTGGAGCCACCGCCCAAGGTTTGAAAGAAAGAAGACAATATGAACGAGGATTTAGACGGAGGTCACTGAAAGTCCGAGGAAGAGCAGGAGAGACCAGCTGGAGCAAAGTGTACCCCCTCAACCACAAACGAAGACACAACCACTGAAGACAGGTGAATCCTTCGATGACTCAGACGTTATTTAAACTTTCAGAAGCCTCAACAAAAGTTTCCCCAGCCACGAAAATCACTAAACCAAACTCCAGACCCAATTCAAACGAGAGAGCGGCAGAAGAAAAGTCAACCAGAAAAGAAGGAGAAAAACCGAAGGAAGGAAAAGTCGTTCAGGCCAAGGCAGCAGAGGAGAATCAGGTAGAAAATGGTATTTGAAGAAGTTCGGAATATGTTTTTTAAGGAACCAGCGACGTTACAACCAGAAGTTCCTGTGAAAAAGCCTTCTCCGTTGAAGAAACGAGTGATTGAAAGTGAGGAGGGGCGACTGGAGAGACAGGGGACGCACACCATCATGACCGTCAGTGACAGGGCAAAGAATACACTGCCTGGTCCGGAACAGTCCCCAACCAAGGTAGCCTATATTACTACCAAAAGACAAAATAGATTTAGATTGTTCTGGAAAAACCAAAGTCAGTGGTAAAACCGATGGTGAAGGACCCACCGCTGGCAGCCACTGCTCAGCGGCCAGTTCCAAGGACAATCCCGAAGACAACTGGCGGAGCCACGGCTACAAAGGAGGTAAGAATGCAGATGCATACATATGCCGATGTTTCAGAAAGTATCGCAAAAGCTCCAACCAACCACTAATCGTTCTTCAATTCCGAAGAGCACAAGGACAAATGCACCTCCGGCTGTCTCGAGGGCCACGAGCGATCGGCCGCGTTCCGGCCCAACCACGCGGACGAAGGCCGCCCGACCGTCGAACGCAATCGACAACTGAACGTCTGTGATTGTAGAAGTGCTTAGTTTTTCTAGTCTTTGGCTGATTCACTATGGGTAACATTTCTCAGCTTTATTCAGTCCAAATGCATTGAAGCCGATCTCTTGTCCAATAAAAGTTTATTTCATTTGAGATTCACGGATTGGTTCTTATAAGGTTCATGAGGATTGACTGATAGGAAACTGCATGCTCCGGTCTCTCTATTTCACTTATTCACTGCATCTTTTCTAAACGCGGGAACACTCTAAACCATATTTCTTTAAATCTCTCACGCGACCAGTCTTCAACATCTTTCTTGTATCGACAATATGCTCCCGAAACTACCGCACAACAAGTAACGGTCAATCAATAACACGCCTAACATTTATCATGGGTCATTTGGAACACAGAGAAAAATATGATCATGAATTCCCTGACCCTCTGATTTCAGTAAAGGTTAAACATTCCGGCCTTCTAACTTTCACTGGGCTAATTGGACCGGCTACCGTTATGTAATCCTTCCGGCCGCGGCGGACAGCGGATCATCCCATGAGCACCATATTTGACCTAATATCTCCATCCGGTCACTCCGCTATGGCGTCCGCGGCCGGTGCGCTGCTCTTCATTGGGCTCATTACCGTAGTCTCTTCAGGTAAGAAAATCAATTGTACTGTAACCTGTTTAGAATTATCCGGTTGTTTTACCATCCAAAGGGGCAGAAGGCTCGATTGCGGTTTTCCTATCATTCGAAGGTAGAAAAACTTGTGTGAAACAGAAATCATTTTTGTTTTAGAAGCCCAGTGACTGAAGCAGAATGTCGACAACTATGTTTGACACAGCCAGCCGACTGTCAGGCTGTAAACTACAACTACTACAAACGGACGTGCGAACTCTTCGACGTAAATTTAGGTTAGTTATGTATCCAAATTCAAGAGCTTTGATCTTGTCGTTGTCACATCTTCTTATGTTAATCCAACATGAAAATTTACATTCCGCACATTTTATTTACAGATTCATCCAATCCCCGTCGTCTTGTTAGAGACGTCCACTGTTCTTCAGGGGCTGCCCTCATTCGTGCCATCGGAGTCAACTACCTTCAGCCTAAGCCAGAATGCCTTCTACCAAAGGTTTTGCCATTTGATTGCCTTCACAATTTCTCTTGAAGGATCGTTCCAATCTCCGACTGGCAGAACCAGTCAAGCCACCAGTGATCTCTGTCTCCATGCCAATGGATACGGTAGAGAAACCACCGAAGAATCCATTCAACGACGTTGTGGTATCAACCCATAGGGCACTGTAACTGCTGTTTCAGATGTTACCAATAGTGCCTGACTGTCCTATCGGAGAAAGAGCGAGGGTTCAAATCATCGACGGTGTTGCGGTAATCAACTGAAGACTTGAAGTGGATGATGCCTTGTTTCAGGTGGCGCATGACCCCACTGTCTCCTTTAATGTGGATATGCCTGAAAAGTGCATTGAGACTTGTAGAATGAATACGGTACATATTTCATTCTTAGAAGTTCCAATTTAAATTCATCTAAATATAATAATGTTCACTTACAGTATCCCTCCGGCAGCCGTCTGCCATTGCTCTGTCGCTCAGCCACATTCGACCGAAGGACTTCAAAATGCGCCGTTTATCCGGACGCATTGAACCCGAGCGGATACCTGGAGTATCGTCCGGATAACGTCGTTCTCTATATGGAAAAGCTGTGTTTCCCAGGTACTTTCTAATGATCATTCACATTCCTTCTTTTCATGATAACCCTTAGTATCTTTTCTACTGGAATTTTAGACGCCGTTCTCCCTCTTGCTTGTGATGAGCTCTTCCGCCGAGTGCCGCAGCACATCCTTCTGGGGCATGCAGCTGAGATTGTGACGGCCAGCAGTCAGACAGAGTGTATCAAAGAGTGCGTACTCGCGAAGGTGAGGATAGACAGAATGATGCTTTGGTTGTAGAGAGAGCTCTTGAAAGAACATTTGTTTTAGTTGCGTCATGTGGACTGTCACTCAGTGCTACATTACATGGATGTACCGTACCAGAATTGCATCCTCAACATACACTCTCGCCACAGTCGTCCGGAGTATTTCCTTCCGGAAGTCCGGATGAAAGTGGATTACATTGAAGTACCTGCCTGCCCAGGCTCGTTAGTTTCCGAACAGAACGACGGTGAGTTTTAACTGAACAACACTAGATGTGACTGCATAATCTACCCAATGAGAAAACAAATTCATCAACAGACAACAGAATTCAAAGCAAACTAAACCAACAAACCTAATCTTTCACTAGGAAAACAAGAGAGGATAGAGACGCAGAGGGGTACACCTTCTCCAAGTCTTTTATTTCTTGAAACCATTGCATGTTTCAATAATTGTCCCACAAAAGTTACACTTTTGCTTTATCTCTTCGAATCATCCGCGTCGAAGTTGACCAATCGGCGGATGACGTCAGCGTCCTCCACCCGCACCAGCCTCAGCGCCGACCGTGCCACCGACAGATTTTGGATCGACTGAAGTTGCTTTGGTCCTGACGTCATCAATCAGCCTACCTCCCAGCGCTGGGCCACCAGGTCAAAGTTCTCGGCGGTGGCGGTGGTCGAGGTGCCGTCGAATCCTCCCACGGCGTAGATCCGGCCCTTCATGGACTCCAGGCTGTAGTTGGAGCGGGTGGTGATCATGCTGGGCATCGAGTGCCACAGGCCTTCGCGCGTGTCGTACATCTCGGCGGAGGAGAGGCGCTTGTGGCCGTTGAAGCCACCGACGACCATCAGGGCGGAGACAGAGACGGCCACAGCGCAGACGCCGGTTCGAGCAGTCCGCATCCTTCGAGTGAGGCTGTACCTGGAAAGAAAGAATTGTAGAGGAGAGGGAGAGACCCACCAGTTGCCAGTGTGGATGTCGTGGAGCTCCACGTCCTGGTGCACCTGTCTTCCGTCGAAGCCTCCCACTGCGGCCACCGTCTCTCCCAGGAGAACCGCCGCTCCGTCCGATCTCGCCTTGTTCATACTCCTCGCGGGGAGGATTCTTCCAGTCTCCAGTTCCAAGTAATCGCATTTGTCCAGCCTCACTTGCCCGTTGAATCCTCCGATGAGCATCAGCCGATTGCCCTGGGGCACGGCCACCGAGCTCAGGTAGCAGCGCTGCTCGGTCATGTCCGAGAGCGGCGTCCACTCCTGAAGTTAGCCTAGACTCCTCTTCGGTGGCTCCTCACCCTGGTGATCATGTCGAGGCTTGAGGTAGTCCTGAAGTACTCCCTTCCATTCATGCCTCCACAGATGACCATCTTCTCGTCGACCACGTTGAGGCTGTGGTAGGCCCTACGGTCCATGTTCAGTCCCTCCGCCTTGATCCACTTTCCGTTCCGCGGGTTGTACGTCTCCACAATCTCAGTAGGTCCATGGGTCCACCATCCGCCGACTGTCACCACCACTTCCGAGGGGATCCTGTTCCTGACGACAGGTGCCACGGCGCCATCTCCAGTGTAGCGCATGTTCACAGCCAGGGCGACCACTCTGTCGCACTCTTCACGGGGCTTTGCCTAAAGGGCCAAAGTTTATCTGTTGAAACAGAACCTACCTGGACGTACTTGCTGAGGAGGGCCATTTCATCCCGACTGGCAATGTTCAGCCGCTCATCGTCCATAGCCGAGAGGACTTCGTCTTGCGACATGGTCAGGAACTGTTCGGTGACGGAGATCTTGTCAAAGTGCCGGAGGAGCAGCTGCCAGAGGCCGTGGGCCAAGGGAGGGTGGCGGACCTGGGCGAGGCGGTAGAGGCCGACGATGGAGTCCACATCGATTTGGGAGAGGATGGATTCTGTGAGGAAAGGCAGCAATCTCTCCATGCACAAGTAGGCTGCCGGAGTGAGGGCCTAAAACGGTCTGGTGTCATTCTGTCGGCAGATGGTCCTACCTGACAAGCCACGTCGACGTCAAAGCGGTCGAAGCCGCTCATCCAGCCGTAGAGGGCGTTGAGGCAGTACTGCAGTTCATTCCAAGTGAAGGGGATCTTCAGAAGGCCGGATGTCTGGCCAAACTGGTTGGAGAAGAGGGCCCGGAAGTAGAGGGACTCGGAGGCGAGGAGTCGGCGCGGGAGGAGCTGCTGACGGCCGTCGCTGGTTTCGATGAAGACGGAGGAGCTGACCGCGTCCGCTGGAGCATCATCCGCCGGATCGACCATGGGAGAGGAGAGGCCGACCGTCCTTTGGCAACGCAGAGGAGAAATTGAAGAAGGCGCAAGTGGCGGAGGAGACGTTGGCACACGCGGCCCGACGGAGCGCATCACGACGGGAAATGTTCCGGATGCATTTGGCCAAGTTTAATTGCGTTCTTATGGGTGTAAATGTTACTTTTTCATTGTTTAAACGATATTAAATTCTTCTCAAAGTAGCACAGATAGAGATAAAAACGAGAAAAGGAGAAAGGAAATGTTTTAGCCGCCCCGTTACACGAAAAGGCCCCTGACACCTCGGCTGCCATGGAAGACAAGTACCCGCTCTCGCAAGAGAAAGGAAATAATAGTAAGGGATATCAAATGCCACCCAGTGGGTGCCTTCTCCTTCCGTGCAACACGTTTTTTCAGTGTCGGAAGGCCGTGCCTCTGTGGAATTCGACTGGTCTGAGTGGAGTCCCTGCGACCCTCTGAAGGGAATCCGTGAAAGGCAAAGAGTGTGTACGGATTGTAAGGAAACAATGCAGGTAATTAAAGGACTGAATGAAAAAGATCATGAACAGAATGAACCTTGTTTCCCAACGGACAAAAACGAATTCAACGAAGCCTTGGAGAAGTTTGTGGAAGACCAGGAGAAATTGGAGAGATTGGAGGCAGAGAATATGGCGAACAAGGTTAAGGGTAAGCAATGGGAAATATGGAGAAAAAGGGAACATTCAGAATCTGATGAGAAAGCTGGTTTCATGGATAAACCGACGAAGATGATCTCATTCCGTGGGTAGTCTCCCATTTGACAGGACTCCCTTATTAACCGCACAATTCCAATATTTTAGCAATTCGTGAAGAGGAGTTGGCCTCAGTTGCTCTCAAGAAAGAATCGGCAACTGGAAATGTGGAATTCTTCGGTCCGCCCATCAAACAAGAAGAGCCTAAGCGCCTGTTCTCGTACTGAGCCTCTGATTCAAACCCTCATCTCAACGGGCCTACCGTAATCTACTGATTGTGATATTCTTTCAGGTTTCATCTTGTCTGTACTTAATGTTTCCACTTGTTTTATAAATATGTACACTAAAATAATGTTATGTCCAATAAGAGTAACGTGTTGAATGAAATAGGGTTTTTTTTTGCAGTGGACGTTGCACATGACAAACATTGAAGACGTTTATTCACTTGTTCGGTGGTGCTTATATACAGTTAATATTATGAAGTCCAATAATAAAACAACGTATATCAATGGCTAAGATTAAACGGAAAATAGGAATACAAGGATTAAAGATCAAACGGTAAATGTTACAAGCACGACGTAACCGTAGAAAGCGGAGTATCGTATGTCACCGGAGCAGCCAAAGTGCGGAAAGTGAACTTCCCCGTCGGAATTGGAAGAGAAGAGAGCGACCGACTAGAGCGACTGTAGGTCAGAGTAGGTGTTGGCTGAAGTAGTTGGCGCCCTGAAACACATCAATAAGACATTGAATGCATATTGTTGCACTTACGGTGGCTGTGCGTAGGGATTATGCACCTGCGCATAAGGGTTGGGGATATGGCCTTGCGGAGAAGGACCGTAAGGCCCCGGAGGAGGCCAATGGGGTCCTGGAGGAGCTCCGTAGGGCGGGTAGGGTCCTCCCGGAGGCATGCGGCCCGGTGGGAACGGTGGAGCTCCAGGATGAGGCTGGCCGGAAGCTGAAGAAAGGGAAAGGGGCTGTGTGAAATAGGAAATACCTTGGTAGTAGGAGGGATGAGGGGGGAATTGGCCTGGAGGCATTGGACCGGCAAAGGTGGCCGAAGGAACCACCATCGGCTGCGGAGGAGTTGATTTGGATTCTGGAGCAGCAGAAGCCACGCTGAACATAGAAAATCAAATAAGCCTTGAAATAAACGCACAAAGGCTTGGTATCTCCACCGCTGGGGGATGGTTCCGTCTTGACAGTAACCTTAGGCGTCTCTGCAGCTGATCCATTCGAAGCAACAAGGGGTTTGACCTCCTTTGGAGCGGCAGATTCGGAAGATGACTGGAATTTCGTAAATATTACGGTTAGCATACCAACCAACCTTTACCAATGGCTTAGCTTCGATTGGGGCCTCCCTTTCAGAAACCGCTTCAGCTGCCGGTGGTTCAGCTTTGGGGGCTACTGTAGGTTTCGGCGGCGGAGGAGGGGCTCGACGCATCATCTTCGGAGCAGGAGCCAGGCGTTTGCTGTCGGGGACCTCTTCCTCCTCCTCGTCGTCGTCACTGCTTTCGACCTTCCTCTTCACTGCCTTCTTCAGCGGACTCTTCTTCAGAACCGGCGGCAGGTCTTCCTCCTCCTCTTCGTCTTCTTCTTCCTCATTTTCCTCGTCCTCCTCGTCCGGTTTGAATTCTCCCTCAGAATCAGATCTAAACCGTAGTTTATTCATTGCTAGTTCAAGCGACTAACCCCTTTTTCCTCACTCTATCCAGAGCTCCCACAGGGCGTTTCGATAGCGTCTGGGAAGCCTTGTCCTCCTCTTCCTCCTCCTCTTCAACTTCTTCGCTGTCCACTTTTGATTTCTCAGCTACGGCTTTTCGCATTGGCCTGAAAATAGAAGATATTATGATGTGTGTTGTATGCCAATTACCTTCCGCTCTGCGTCCTCGGCGCATCCTCGTCGCTCTCCTCCACTTCCAACTCCTCCTCGTCCTCTTCTTCCTCCTCCTCCTCGCTTTCAGCGGCCTTCCACTTGCCCTTTGGGCCATTCTTTGTCTGTGGCTTCTTCCTCTTCCTTTCATCCGTCGAATCATCCGAGTAGGCGTAACTTTCCTCCTCCTCTTCCTCCTCACTTTCATCCGAGGACGCCCAGCGACCGCGCTTCTTCTTTTTCTTCGGCTTCTCCTTTCTTTTCTTCTGTTTGTTGCTACGATAGCCATAGGATCCGTCCGAGTCCGAGACAACAAACTCCTCGTCGCTCGCTGTGGGACCATTTCGGCCACGACCACCGCCACTGAAAGAAGAGGGTCTGTGTGTGAGAGAGGAGAGAGAGAGAGAGAGAGAGAGAGAGAGAGAGAGAGAGAGAGGGAAACAAACAAACCTGCGCAAGCGTCGCTCGTCCCCGCTGGGAACATACTCCGAACCAGACAGAGCCTCCTCCTCCGCGGCCGCTTCCTCCTCAGATCTAAATCTTTAACTAATCCCCGTACCATATAGGAACCTACTCATTGGCCTGGTACTCCTCAGAATCGCTCTCCTCCTCGTCGTCCTTCAGATCGTTCAGCTTCCTCTTGTGCTTCGGAATCTTCGGTGTCTTCGCAGGAGCCCCCACCATTCTGAATCCCATTTCAATCCAGTCACTCTCATTCTCCCGACCTCTCCTCGTTCTCCTCTCCTTCCTCCGTTTCGTCCACACTCGCTCTCCGTTTCTGCTCCGCCTCCAGGATATTGGCCATGTCCTTTCCTCTGCCGGCTCCTCCAATGGGGCGGACTACTTCTGGAAAAGAGTACCTTGTCAAACCATGTTTCAAACCTCCAGTAGGACTGTGGTCCCTGCTCTTATCTCCCATGTCAACGCAGGCGCTCTGGATGGCCTCATCGTACTCCTTGAAATTGTAATCCACGCGAGACGTCCTTCTTCTCGAGCGACCCTCCGCAATAGTTTTCATAACCTCCATTTGGAATCGGGAGCGAGGGGCTATCTTCCTATAAAATGGCATAAAAATATATAAATAAATGAAATCACTTGACGGCCTTCCGCTTGGACTTCCTCTGCGTAGTGTCCTCATCTGAAGAAGAACTCGAGGGAATAGCCGTTTGTTTGAACTGAAACGAGGGTTCTACAACGAATGAGAGACACCTACCGTAACGGGAATGATGTTGTTGAGAGAAACACCAATGTACTCCATCTCGCGACGAAGACGGTCAGCAGCAGCCTTCTTCCTGAAGGCAGTGGTCAAAATATCAAACGAAAACCTCACTTTTTATCCTCCTGGTTCTTTTTCTTCAGATTCTCTCCCAGGACTCGGGCCACTTCCTCCAATTTCTCAATCAGCATTCCGTGAACACACTTGGGACAGAACCAGTCTCCGTCGGGAACGAACCTGAAATAAGAAAAACAAATTACACATAGAACTGTGAAACTGACCATAGCATGGGCTTGAGGCAGTAGGTGTGCCAAGCGTCGTCGCAAACATCGCACAATAACAGCTAAACAAATGGCTACCGTAGTCGTTTGCCTTTACCAACCACATCCCAATCGCCGCTTTTCTTGCACTGGCCACAGGCAGACTCCCCGGTGGCCACCTTCCTCTCCTTCTTCACCTCTTCCTCGTCCGAATCGTCTTCCTCATCCTCTTCATCCACGTCTTTCTTCTTCTTCGGCATTCGCTTCCTCCGCTTACTGAAAAACAACAATTCAATGAACAATACAAGGACCAACCGTTTGGACTTGGCAGACTTTGGTTTGAATTCATCGTCGTCGTCCTCTTCGCTCTCTTCGTCGGAGAAATCGCCCTCCTCCTCGTCCTCATCCTCCTGTTCAGAACCACTCCCCGCCTCTGAGCTGTCCTAAACGTCTCTTTGCCCCAAAGAGACCCGTCTCTTACCTTCTTCTCCGCCTCCTTTTCCTCTCCTCCACTCTCCTTCTCTTCCTCCTCCCCCTCCACCTCCTCTTCCGTCACTTTCTTCTTCCTCGGCCCATATTTCCTCGAAGGAGTCACGAATTTTCGAATGTTGGAGACTGCCCGACTGGCGGCACTCCTCCTCGGCATGATCCTCTCCCGCACATCTTCGTCCAAGATCTCTTCCTCCTCCGCTTCCTCCTCCCTCTCACTTTCCCTATCCTTCACCTTGTTCTCCCGTTTCGTCTTCCTCTCCTCCTTTTGCTTCAACAGAAATTCCCGCATTCTCTGGAATATTCTCAGCTCCTAGTTGTCTGTATAAGCCTTACCTTGATGGCAGCCTCGTCGAGGTGTAAATCCACAAAAGTTCCCTTTTTGGTGGACATGAGCATCTGAGCCTCCGGATCAGCGTTCAGATCGGGGGTCTTCGTCTTGCCATCTGCCTCCTTCTTCACGTAGCCGAGGTCCTCTGCCTTCAGTTTGGCGATAAGTTCGTCCAATTCTTCAGGCGTCCTAAACCAACGGTGAATTCCACAAAATGGGAGACGGACCTGACTGCGAGGGACCACGTGGCACCCGACTGGTCATCCGGCTGTTCCGTGTAAACTCTGATGTTGTAGTCAACGTCCTGAAGAAAACAAATAGGGAGGAAAGGAAGGAGACTACCTGCTGGAACCAGTAGACCAGGCCGTTCTTGTCCATTCCGAGGGGAATCAGACGGAGGATATTCGCACGAGAAGCGGTGCTCATCTGAAAATGGAAACCACTTGTTTTCACGGAAGAAAAATAAACGCACGCTCTCTTTTAAGCGGGGATTGAAGTCAAACTGGGCATCGCACAATGCCTTCAGAATCTGAATCTTGCTAGAGACTGGCAGATTGACATAGCCGTAACTAAAACATTGTATTTAATAAAGTTTACAAAAATAAGTAGTATTATGTGGGGGAAACTGACCGTTCAACTTGTAGCAGTTCTCCCTCCCAGAGTTCGTTCATAGCCAGGAACTTTTTCAGGTAATTCTCCCAGTTATCGGCACGAACGGAGAGCATTCGAATGCGACGCATGAGCGTCATGTGGATGTCCATCAATTCCTTATTCACTGGAAATTACAACTGAAAGCTTACAGTACGAGTCTTACCGTGGCCGTCGGCTTCGAACGAAGTCAGCAATGATTCCAGTTTTGTGAATGACAAAGGCTTCAGTCCTGCAAATGAAACAATGAGAGGATAGGGTTAAAACCAACCGATCATGGAGCCGAATTTGTTGAAAAAACTGCAGACAACTGCAAAGTCGGGTTCTTTGTGCACTTGATTGACGTCAACCTGAAAACATGAGATATAATAAAATGAATAAGTAAAAGTACCTGTGGGGCATGTGATTCCCTCTTCATGGTGATTTCAGCGGGCGCCAGGGCCTCTTCCTCCTCGTCCATTGAATCCTCCTGCTTTACTTCGGTTTCCGAGAAGGATTCCTAAAATTTAAAATAAACTCGTGAGACTGATAACTTTAATTTTTTAAACATAATAGTTAAACAAAGCTTTAGTGATGGGCAAGAAAATTACTGCATGTGACACATGGGTGGCAGAAATTTCTGCGGTATAGACAAAAAAAGGAATTCTTGACTACATTATATATTCTTTCGTTTTGATTCAATGTATCATATAAAGCTTATATGAACCCGATCTGTATATTAATGTTTGTTAAAGAAAATACCTCTTTGTTGTCCTGTTGCATATCCGCCTCTCCTTGTGTACTGTCGGTTTCCTCCGCCCGACAGACCGTCGGTTTTTCTTCCTCCATTACTGAATCAATAGATGAATTGAATTTGCGATTTTGAAAAAAAACCAAGGAGATAAATGGAGTTATTTAAATAGAATTTCAAAAGCGAAATAGAGTAGGCGGATCGACGCTTTCTTTGTTATTTTGCCGGGAAATGCACGAAATTGTGTGCAAATCGTTTCGGGACCAGAAGCCCGCGAAGCGAGGGAGGTAATGCAATTTGAATTGGAATATAAGCTACCACACATATCACACACTAAACCCTTAAAGAAATTGAACTCTCAATAAACTTTTATACTCACATAAAGAAAACACACTACCAATAATTTTTTATAATCCCAATAAACGTTTCCATCTTTTTTCTCAAAATCAGATATTCCTCATTCCTTCCAATTTAATAAACCTCCAATAACAAAATACACTCCTAAACTTTTTGACTCGCATTACACCTTTAAACGTACTTTTAAAACAAAAAGTCAAATTCATATTCTAACAGTTTCTCACACCCCGTCGTGGTCTGGTTTATGTTTGCCTAAACCGTCACTAAAATTTCACATTGAACTATTTAAGACTCCAGCTGTCATTATGTGATCAAACTATGTGAATTACTATTACTAGTTTACTGTTTGTTTAAACGGAATCGCGGCGTTGTCTACAAAGGATGGTCCCAGTCTGATGGTGTGCTGCCGGTCTTCCATGCTGCATAGTCCCAGCCTTGCCCACGTCGGTACCGGGTGTCTCTCTTTCTATCCTCTTCTCCAGCGCGTCTTTCCCTTTTTCTTCCTCTCCTTTTCTTTCTACCCAACGGAGTCCATTGCGTGATCATCTTTGGCGAGCGTCCTTCTTCTATCCGAGCCAACGTCCTCTGATTTGCGCTGTCCATCAGATTCACTCATTGCTATTTCTATTCTCCTTTGCACAGGCATCAGTTTCCTTTGTGCACTAGCATTGAAGGTCTAAATCTCGCATCCGTAGGTTAGACTGGGGACAGCCCACGTGTGGAATACCTTTCTCTTCATCTTCATAGCGACATTTCGTATTGTTAGGATAGTGGGGGGTGAAAACCGTTAATATGTAAATTATGGCTACTGAAGGAAGCCCATACATCAGCTATTCTTCGAACGAGTTCCTTGTTTTCTACTGTGCATGATCGGAAATTAGCAACATCAGTCAGATCGCCCTTATTTGGGATAAAATGGCTATCGAATCTGCGAATTAAAGTGGTGGGATCGATTTTTTTTTTCGAAGGAACCATGAAGAGACTCGCTGGTGTGGGTGAAAACCGTGAATATAAAAATTTGATGAGAGTCTAAAAGTCATTGGGAGTGTATTTAATTGTTGACTTGCGTTTATATATTTTGAAAGAAGGAAGTTCATTGTATTTTTTTGCAATTGTTAATTTTGTGATTTAGATAACTTACTGAAAAATGTTTGATTTCAGTCGGCTGCCATGTACTCCACTGACTCTGCCAAAACTCCAAAACGTCCAAGGAAAGTGGAAACAGAAGACGAAGATGAACCGGAAGAGAAGAGACTCTCCCAGTACAGGTAGTCTCTTTTGGAGCTGTAGGTTTATAAATGTCTCAGGGAGAAATTGACGGCCATCACCCAGGGAGTGTACTTTTACGACGGCCAGATGAAGAACATCATCGACAACAAATTCGGATTTGCGAAGCAGTTGGCAGTTCTCTACGCCAAGGTAATTAGCCCTTTTGCATGAGATTGAACTGGTTTCAGATCAAGAAGTCCGACCCTGACCACTGGGATCCAGCTTTTTACGACGAACTACGACTGCGCCTCAACCACATGGTCAGTTTATCTCGCTTAGATT
This sequence comes from Oscheius sp. G VE-2021, assembly GCA_022343465.1. NCBI lineage: Eukaryota > Metazoa > Nematoda > Chromadorea > Rhabditida > Rhabditidae > Oscheius > Oscheius sp. G VE-2021. Next base: position 1,111,134 of record JAJQXH010000027.1, on the reverse strand, counting down.
CATTATTAATTTTTTCTATTACTTTGATTCTTATAACTATTGTTTCAGATTGGAGAGCAGGTTCATGAAGAGGGTCGCCGTCGTGTCATGACCTTTTTCGCCGTTTTCGCCCTTCGACTTATCTCTTCCGGGGACGACGCCTTGGCATATTTTTTGGTTGCCTACTGTGAGCAGGTAACATCTTTACCCAACTTATCAGTTTCACTTCTTCAGACCTATTGCTGTGCTGACTTTATCACCAGACAGAACACTACTTCCCTGATAGGGTTTCTCTTCCGATACTGGGGACCTGTCTTTTTCAACGATCTCAGTAAAGAGAAAATGAGAGAGAGCATTGCTGATATCAGGGATAGGCTCTACGAAATGGCGGAGAGACGCCTCCATGACAAGGTCAGCCCCTCATTCCTTCCGCAATAAGACATTTCAGGAGGCGAATGTTCGAGCAGAGGTCTACAGGGCTATGGCTTCTCTCCAAAGCATGCACATCCTCAACGACTTTGCTAAGGCCGTCAGGAGATCTCCCAAAGACTGTAGCACAGTTCATTGATTAATTCTAACTGACCCTTGCAGTCATCGTAGCCGGGTTGTCCGATGTAGTGTCCAAGAATCGGTGCGTGGCCCTCCAGTGCGTGAACATGTCGATCGATGACCCTTTGAAGATTGTGACAGACTACGTGGAGATTGTGACAGACATGGCCACTTACGACAATAGCACAAGGGTATACTACTCAGTTAAGGTAAAACTAAGGTCATTTAGGTCCGCAAGGAGGCCATGACACTATTAAGCAAACTTGACCCCAGAACGATCGAACAAGATCAGTTGACTTTCCTCCTCCACAATAATCTCTCGTCTCCCGACGGTGTGTGTTTTTGATTTTACGGCTTCTTATTGCTTTTCAGAATCTCTTCGAAAGTTTACCAAAGAGCAGTTAATGAGCGTCTGGCTAGTTTTAATTGCCCAGAAGAAACCTTCCCTCCGGCCCTCTTCCTCCGGTACCCCCGTGATAGTCCTCAAACAAATATTCTTCAGATAACAGCGTTAAGAATCAAAAAGGCCTTGGCTCCGCTCTGATGTTGCTGATGACAAATACAAACTTGGGTACATACCATGTAAGGTTCCCTTTCCACAAAAACCAGACCCCTATCCAGGAGGAGATGATCAAAGTGTGTATGGCGGGGATAGAGGTCATCCAGCGAATGCTCTCCGCTGACACCTCCATCGGCATCACGGAAATGATTGCCTTCCTGGCGGAGGATCAGACTCAACCTCGTATTCTGACTAGGATCAACAAGAACGACCTGGTGGACAGGAAGTGGGTTTAGCAGAGATTTCATTCTCTCTCTTTAGGCAGACGACCTCGAATATGGCCTTAAAAGCCTTCATCTGGAGGTGTTTTGCGCAATATTGTTATCAGCAGACGGACACGAAACAGTCCGAGAAAGGACGCATTGACGAGGTATTTGAATGAAATACGCGTTTATTTATTTCTGTTTAGGCGGAGAGAGACACCAGTCTCACACGATTGGCTCCGACTCTTCATGACATGTGCATCCTGGTCGAAAGGTTGCAATTCTTTGATTATTCCACTGATCCGTTCATTTTCAGAGTAATTGCTTTCGAATCCACCCACCCTGTTGACGTATGTGACGACGATGCTGAGACCAAAAACATGACTCACAAGGAGGTATTGCAATCTACCATTTTTTTTAAACGTGGTATTGTAGTTGGCCCTGCTGGATTGCCTCGAGATTTGTACCTTTCTGGAACGGGAAACAACCGGAATGTCAGTTGATCCTCCTCATTTATATCAATTAATCTCATTTTCAGGGAGAAGTGGAAGACTCTACTGGAGAAGCTGCTTCTCGACTCCCGGATGTCAAAGAAGATCACTGACCGTTTGGGTGACGTTTTGGTGAATGTTCACTATAACAAGGATGGCAACGATGCTATAGTTAGTTGCCCCTAGAACCACATTTACACATTTACCCTCTTCAGAATGTGCTGATAAACTTTGTTAATGGCTTTGGGGATGCCGTGCACAAGGAATTCGACCCCAACGCCACCGATTTAAATCTGACCATTTCCCTCCCCACGGAAAATGCCGACAGACCTTCCAGTCCCACCCCCACGGAGGTATAGCACTTCTACTTTTAGGTTACATGGCATCCCATTTGGACCGAGTGCGGGAAATTGGATTTTCAGAGTCCCGAGCTCATCCGACATATGATCAAAGTTGTCTTGTCGATCTTGCGAACCGGGCGCATCGCCGAGTTGCATCCGTATCTTCAGAACATCTACCACGACCTGGTAGTTCTCTCCCTCTTCTTTCCAATCACCGTCTTTAGGTTCCAAAGTGTTTTCGTTTAGGGGACCAAGAGCGCAAATTTGCCATGGAGGTAACTGGCATCGTGGCGCGTCTGGACGCTAATATGGCCAACGGGTACGCCTTCTTTCAACTGGATCTAAGTATGCTTTTAGGATTGCATTTGTCGTTTGGCAAGCATTCACTCTGGACAACGTCGTTGAATCCAGGGTCAGTTACTTTTCTTTTACTATGAAATCAGTTCCTTAAAGATTTCCTCTATGGATGCGGTGTGCGACCTTCTCATCGTCTACGGACGGAAACGGATGGAAGATTGGGCGGGACTGGAGGATGCTGAATTCTTCAAGGTCTTTGAGAAAATTCTGACCGACAAAGTGAGACTTCAATCCAACACTGGTCTCATTCCATTCTAGGATGCGGATGAGAGGCTTTACACAAAAGCCTTCGAGTGCTCTGCCAAGATAATGCTCAACCACAGGGGAGAGGCTACTACGTACATCTGGGCAGACTTGGTGTCCGCTATGCTAGCTAGGTAATCCTTCTTTTCTTCGCTACTCCTCTTCTTAGAATCTTCCATCCCAGCACCAGGTACTCCATATACTTCAAGTCCTGCGCTTCCCAGTTTCTGCTCCTCTTCAGTTCCACCTGCAGGTGACAGTGTCATATACGATGTATATAGCAGTACCGTTCAGAGCGGATCAGCAGCTGATGTGTACAGCGATGTGTCAGCTTCTTACCAAAGTGGTTGAGAACATTCGGGATCCGTTCATGTCCGAGGTTCAAGTCGAGAGGGCCTCTGCCACCGTGACTGAGTTGACCCACGCCAGTCGGTTAGTGGCTAACAAGAGCGACACGGAGAACTCTCCCGAGGTGGGCTTTTACCCATTTACTATGGGGATTCTGAGTCTTTTTACTTCTGGATTCCGAAAACACCATATTCAGTCGTAACTTTTGTTTCAGAAAGAGGCACCCGTCCATCGCGACTTTGCGGAAAGGTTGATCCGCAATCTGAAGGAAATGATAGAATACAAGAGCATCCTCCAGGCCCACTGCTCCGCCATAGGATCTATCGACTTCGAAGGATTCTGCAGTGAATTTATCACCTCTTGCATTAAAGGCGTCGAACTTGCGATTTCTGTGAGTTTTGCTCAAGCTCCGATACATTTCCCCATAGTCTGAGAAGACCCCTGGAATTGGAGAGAATCCCGATCTGGCGAAACTGCTCAAACGGCTGCTGGCTCTGAAGAAGGCCGCTGAGAAGGTCTGTGTTTCCTAATCTAGCGAAATGAATTGTTGTAGGAGGAGGATTTGAAGAAGAACAACGATCCAGCGAAAATTGTGGTTAGAAAACCGCGTCAACAACGCCTGGCTAAGACTCTTAAATGTGACGAGACTATTCTCTTCACGCCGAAGGGTGGGTTGCTTGTTATAGACTCACTCAGATGGACTCTTTCAGCGGGCACGCCCAATCCGACGAAGGAAGCCACCAGGACGCGTTTTCCCCGAACAGCCAAGCAGAAGCAAGTGGTTTACGACGAGTAGAGGAGGCATTCGGATCGATCACTTTGTCACACTATTCACTTTTACTACTGGTTATAAATATTGGCATTTAGGCGGATTGGCTGGGGAAAAGGCGGCAAAACTTTAATAATGAATGATTAGGCAAGATAATTCCAATTTTAAATGCCCGCAAAGGGGAGAACGCGGCTCTTTTCATAGAAGAAGACCAGAACCACTTCCTAAATCATTCGATGCTCCTTCCAATTACGCTTTCCAAGGAGTGCCAACCTAACCATCTTTTACCTTTTACGATTTGTTTTCACTCAAGGAATCGAAGAAGGTGCCCAAATCACCTAGGTTTTATTAGATCGTTTTGGACCAAAAGATGGGCAAGAATACACTTCTATGTAGCCAAATCCAAATGAAAACGCGAGATACATAAGCCCCACCAAAGGTTCTGGTTAGGAAACCGGGGAGAATGAAGATCAAAACGGGGAATACAGCCTCAGGGGGTTCAACGAAATCAAATTAAGTTTGTCCGCTTATGTATGTCCATATCGTTCCTTACGGTGAGAAGGAGGAAGGCGCTTGGAAACAAGGTTTTTCTCCGGTCTGGGTGAGTGAGTTTTACGCCTGCCCCTCTTTGGGGCGTGTCCGCGCCTAGGTTTGTGTTGCCTAAGGTTACTGTGGCGTCCAGGGAGGTTTCCCTTGAGTTACAGCAGTTCAGCACCCTCCGCGTTCTGCACGACATCCATGACGTCGATAATCCCAGCGTTTTTTGCAGTGGAAAACACCGCAGACATGTATTTTAGACTCTAACAACTCGGGTTATATTTGAATTACGATTAGGATTGTGAAATTTGGTGAAGCAATTGAGAAGAAAACTTCGAACGTTCTACCAGACTTTTTTTTCCTAAAGCTTTATTGGTTCATAGAATACCCACAAACAGTTCTTGAAAAAAATACAAATTGGAAAACCTGGATTCAAAGAAATCAAGTTCTTGGGCTACATCATTGATAAGAACGGAAAGCGGCCGGATCCTGGCAAGATTCAGGCCTTGGTTCAGATGAAAGAGCCCGAGAATGTTGCACAGTTGAAAAGTTTCCTTGGAATGGTTAGCTATTACGGAAACTTCGTCCCCAGTCTCAAGCAGATGAGAGGTGTTCTGGAAGAAATGACTCACAAGGAAGTCGAATGGAAATGGACTGAGAAGCACAGGGAGTACTTTCAGAAGATACTCAAAGTCCTGTCTTCTGATCTGAATCTTGTCCATTTCGATCCTTCGTTACCAGTGGTAGTCGCTGCAGATGCATGTGAGTATGGAGTGGGTGGAGTCATTTCCAGACGGCTCTGACAGACCCATCCAGCATTTTTCTCAAGCCTTGACACCGGCTGAGAAGAATTACTCGCAGATCGAGAAAGAGGCTTTGGGCCTGGTTTCAGCCGTGAAAAAGTTTCACAAGTTCATCTATGGTCGACAGTTCTTGTTACAGACAGATCATAAGCCGTTGTTGTCGATTTTTGGAAGTAAGAAAGGTCTGCCTCAGCACAGTGTCAATAGACTGCTGAGATGGGGAACTATCTTACATGGCTATGATTTTCCCATAGAGTATGTCAACACTTTGGAATTTGGAAAGGCGGACACCTTGTCTAGGTTGTTGATGCAGCGAGAGACAGTCGAAGATGAAGATGTTGTCATCGCTCAGGTGGAAGCAGATGTCTTCAGTACGTTGGAGAGTTCGATCCGACTGATGCATTTGACAGAGCATCAGGTTAAAGGTGAGTCTCAACGTGATAAAGTGTTGAAGGACGTAGTTCGGAGAGTTCAGGATGGAAAGTGGCCGGTTTCTGCAAGGAAAGTCACATCTGAACTGCTGCTGCCTTACTACAACTGTCGTGAGGAGCTTACGGTCATTGCCGGAGCGTTGGTTCGAGGTGAGCGAGTCGTCGTTCCTACCTCACTCCGTGCCAGAGTTCTCCGAGAACTTCATCGTGGTCATCCTGGACATAGGTGCAGGGGACTTCAACTTTTTTCAAAAATTTCCCGGCTGATTTTTTTTACATAAGGGTCCCCCCATGGTGAAAAAAAGTTAAAAAATGGTCTTTTTTCTGCTAAAATGGATTATTTTGTTAAATTTAAATTAAAAATAGAGTAAATAATCAAAGAAAACCAATGAACCACTCGTCATAACCTAAAATTCAAAAAAGTAACAGCTGTATCCGCATTCGCGCTCCAACGCCAATTGGGGAATAGCGGGAATTCAAAAAATTCAAATTGTTGTGTTAAAATCATATAAACCTGATTTTTTTATGTTCCGGCTATATTTTTTTAAATGTGAGGTACCCGAAATTCATGATTACCAATCAGTTGATGTACACTACACGAAAAAATCAGGTGGAACGCTTATTTTACGAGAATTTACCGAATTTCAACCAAAAACAACATTTCGGCTTCGAATCCATCAATTTTGCGGGCCAAACCGGATTTTTTTTTGTGTTTCTCATCACTAAACGTTCTCCTGGATTCAACGAATACCCGAACGGCATTCCTACTTACCCTCATAAAAAGAAAATCAGGGTTTCACCTCACAAAGCAATTTGACGGGAATTATGGACTACGGTAGCGGACCTCTGGACGTGAACACAAATTACACTTCCCTTGCACATTTCAACGACACCTTTTGAAACCCACTTTTTATTGCAGAAAACGGGGTTTATATTATTAATACTTATTAATATAATCACAACCCTCTGAAAATAAATATATTTTCCCGCCTGATTTATTTTTATTTTTATTTCCCGCCTGATTTTTTTGCTCACTTCAACTTCGTTTGAAGTGCCTGCACCTATGATCCTGAAATGGTCCGGATGAAAAAGCTCGCCAGAGGGTTCGTCTACTGGCCAGGAATCGATATGAAGATCGAAAAGTTCGTCGGAGGGTGTGGAAACTGCCAGAAAGCAGCGAAGACACCGGTCAAAGTTCCTCTGAGTCCGTGGCCAACGCCTAAAAGAGTTTGGCAGCGAATTCACATCGATTTCGCCGGCCCGGATCATGGTTCGTTCTATTTGGTTGTCGTGGATGCCTTATCGAAGTGGCCTGAAGTGGTTGTTCTGAGAACGATCACTGCGCAAAACACAGTGAAAGTCTTGAAGAATCTGTTCTCCAAGTACGGTTTCCCTGAAACCATCGTTTCCGACAATGGAACTCAGTTCACGTCAGCGGAGTTCCGTTTTATGTGTGAAAAAGGCGGCATTCAGCATGTGAGAACCGCACCGTATCACCCACAGAGCAATGGTCAGGCGGAGAGATTCGTCGACATTCTGAAGAGAGGGCTCAAGAAGATAAACGGCGAGGAGAAGGTGACGGATTCGCAGCTGAACGAACTGCTGATGGCCTACAGATCGACTCCTAGTAGAGTCTTGGGAGGTAGAACGCCAGCAGAGAGTTTTCTCGGTCGGAAGATGCGCACAAGGTTGACGCTGCTAGTGCCGAGCACAACCAGTCGTCAGGAAATGACACAGGTTCAGGACCGTGTCATGAAGGCTCAGTTCGACTCGAAGCACGGTGCTCGAGATCGAAAATTCGATGTTGGAGACCAGGTCCACAAACAGAACAGTTGGAGATGGGAGAGTGGAGTGGTCACGAAGCGAAAGGGCTCCGTGAACTATCTTGTGAACATCCACTCTGGAACGCGGTTGTTCCACGCAAATCAGATGCGGCGCTTGAGATCTAGTGACCGTTCGGAGGAGAAGGAAGAGAGGAAATGGGCGCATGCTATGATGCACACGTTCATGTTGCCTGCTCTGAGACAGGTGGATGGGTTCAGAGGAAATCCATTACTATTTTTACGTAATAAACATTATAAACTACACCCTGGTCACATATACAACAATAATATATTAATTACTGATTATATTTATCCGTAGCGGATCCGCGGCCAATATATTATTTAGAAACACATATTTGATGGACCCCAACAATTTCAATAGTTATTTACCTAAAAAGACATTTTTCCATTACTTAAAGGGACCATCAGCCTCGAATGCACGGCTGATGGTCCCTTTAAAAAAAGAGTTGTATTTTTCACAGAGGAGTGTGGACTCAAAGGGTGATATCATCTACTAGATGACTAGAGGACAGCCGGTCTGCTCACGAAATGTTCTGCTTGCTGACTTCCACGCTTTTTGAGTTTGCAAACAAATTTGTGATTGAGCGGCCACAAACAAAATACAATACAGTCACTCAAAATCCATGGCTACCCACAACGGAAAAACTGTAAAATAGGCTCCTGGACTATAAGTGTATAGCCCCAAGTTTCCGTTGTTGTATGAGTTGACTATAGGACAAGAACCAGTTGATGGGCCTCGCCCATCAGCTGAGTCTTTCCCTGGTATTTAGACGGTGCCCATAAAACTTGAAAATGCGAGGAGATACTCTTTTTGGATACCCCTACCACGCTTGAATTCATCTTGGCGGCATATTCAAATTGAAACTTAATAGCACCCCCAAACTGCTATGTCAAAGGTTAAATGGAAAAAAAATTGTTAAGCCCAATATGGGGGGGGGGGGGTGTTTACCAAATTCTCCAGTATATTTGTCACCATTAACGCCTCAGTCGGGTACCCTACGGATGAAATATAATCAGTAATTAATCTATTTTGTTGACTACGTCTCAGTAATAACAAAAAAAAATGGCGGATCCTTTGTCGGGTCACCGAGGATCCTTTGCCCATTCTTATGCGAAGAAAGATAAACAAAAAGAGGAAAAGATTTGGTTTGACTTGAAAAATTACCCGTTTCTACAAAAATAGAACAATAGAAAAATAAATTGGAGGGTTTTAGAAAAACGCAAATCACGCCCGCTTTCTCATAAAATTAGTGAAATCAGTCTGATAAGGTTTATAAAATTTTCGGAAACCTCCAAAACGGCTTAAATTTAAATTTAGGAGTTTTCAAAATAACATGATCAAAGCTCTTTCAGCTCACGATGTTTCGCAGTAGACCGTTTATAAATGTGCCTAAAGCATCACACTTGACGACAACATTTAATTGTGGCAAAAGAGGCACTAACCGCGCGGTTTCTTGTAATTGCTAGATTGTAGATTGGCTGACTTGTTATTTTGTATAACGGGGTTTGTCATTGTCATTACGAAATGAGGCGGAGAGGGATTCTCCATTTTCGTCATTAAGAGACACGACGCGGGCGTGATTTGCGTTTTTCTAAAACCCTCCAATTTATTTTTCTATTGTTCTATTTTTGTAGAAACGGGTAATTTTTCAAGTCAAACCAAATCTTTTCCTCTTTTTGTTTATCTCTTTTTCGCATAAGAATTGTTCATTTTTTGTTCGTTCGATTTCATCGAACGATTTTAGACAAACATTGATTCAAGAAGTTCGTATAAAAGACAATGGTTGGATTTTTAAAAAAAACTGTGTATTTTAGCGTCCAACAAACGAAATTTGCCAAAACTTTTGCAAAAATAATGACAATTGTAAGCGTCTCATTTGATTCGCAAATGGCCCTCCGGAGCCCCTGTCCAATTTCCAAGAAGGGAGAGTAGCAAGGGGAGGGGCACTAAAGTGCGGCCGCCAAGAGCTGAGCGGTAGGCCCTACTGTAGTACCCGACTCGAGCGCTCACCCGCTTATGCTAATGCCCGCGGGACCGCGAAGCGGCCCTGAGGTTGACCGAAGGCCGCTGAAACCGGAAGGGCAAAACCGGCGTAGCGGTGCTTTTAGTTCTGGTGGAGTATGCTTCAGGAACTAATTTTGCCCTATAACCCCGTAAAAACTATAGATATCCCGTAAAAACTCAAAAAAAAATCTTCAATACCATTTTTACTCGGCATAAAATTATCTATCGAATACCATCTAAAATAATTTTTTTTGTCAAAGTTGACATTGGGTACTGTAACCCCACCTTTACCTACAGTAACCTGAGCTACAGTAACCCATGGGTTCAAAAATGGTTTTAAATAGGCTTATTGAATTATGTACATTAAAATTTGAATATATCAGCCTATTCTAAAATGTCATCTCCCAGCCTCATAAAGTCTGATCGAGTAATATTTGAATTGCGTGTTAAATACATTTTTATCACAACTTTTTTAGTTTTCAATATTTTTCTGTCAATCTTTGCGCGCAACCTTACATTAACGGTTTCTAAATGTGTGCCAAAATTGAGGTAAATCGGTTGAGCCGGAAGCTCAATACGAGTCCGTTGGCGGCAGACGGCGCACGGCGCACGGACACGGTTTTGAAAAAAGTCAAAATTCTGAATCTCAGCCGCCGATCAACCAAATTCTCCCAAAGTTGGCCTACAAATGTATTTTGTGATATCTAATGATATTCCAACAAGAAGTTCCAAAAAATATAAAAAAGAAGGAAATATGGGGAATATTGTGTTTTTCCGCACAGGGACCAAGTCAACCCAAATCACACGCAACGCTTCGCGCTACGCGCGATTTCGGATCCTTTATCGCTCATTCACGGATCCCTTGTACCTATGGATCCATTGTCGCCATAGCGCGGATCCTCTGTCGCGGATCCTTTGTCCACGGATCCTCTGTCGGTAAACCACAGGTGAGCGGCCTAAGGTTGCCAAAAAGCGGCCTATGGTTTCCAAAAAGCGGCTTTTAATGGCCAAAAAGCAGATCAAGCGGCCTTTGGTTACCAAAAAGCGGTTTTTTTAATTATCTTTCTCTTTTCAGATACAGAAGCGCTTCCGTTTCCTCCTCCTGACGGCCGCCACTCGCAAAGAACCCGGCCGATTTGAAATCGACGGCCGTCTGAATCTCTTCCCTCCCGCTCAGTTATCCATACGAAGAGTTGAAGACGTTAGTTTTATTTAGTTTTTTTAAATTTAAATAATTAAATAAATTTTTAATTAAATAATTTAAAAACAAATTCCAGACAGTAAGCTGTCTACTCGACATGGTCGCCAGAATGCCCGCCTTCTCCTTCTACTGCGCCGAGTACCTCCACCGACAGGTAATTTTAAAAAAAATTAAAACTAAATTTTGAAATTAAAATAATTTTTTTTTAAATTTATTTAAAAATTGTTTTTTTTTAAAAATTTAGTTGAAAATGTTTATTCTTTTCTTCTAATAAAATATAATTTTAAAAAATTTATTTAAAAAAATAGTTGGATTTATCAAAATATATTTCTATTTTTCTATTTAAAAATGAATATTTCCTTTTTTTAAAACTATTTTACAAATTACAATGAATTTTTAAGCATTTATTTAAAGTAATGCTTCTATTTTACAATCTGTAAAACATATCATTAAAATAGTTTTTTTATATTTTAAATTTGTTTAAAAGTTTAAATTATTAAAAAATGTTTCAATTTTACAATTTATTTTTAAAAAATTAAAATAAATATCACAATCTTTATATCCAGATGATTTCCCTGTCCCCCTCCGACCAGAGACTCTTCCGCTCGGCTGTCACCAGACGCATCCTCGGCCGATTCATGGGAAATGGCTACTATTGGATGCCCCTCAACGACCGACGGAACCTCAAATTCATATATTCTACGTGCGTTATTCAAATTTTTTTATAAATTACTCAATTTCCATTTTTTGCGAAATTGTGGAGTAATCCGTCAAATTTAGGCTGTTCGCCTACCTCTATCTGGTGGAGATTGTGCCGACGAAGGTGCTCAAAAGGACTCTTCCAGACGAACAACTTTGAGACACACAGAATGGCCGTTTTCGATACGGTTAGTTTTGGAATCGCCTTTTTTCCGCGATTAAAAGCCGCTTTTTGGCGACCATAGGCCGCTTTCTGCTTTGTACAATGACAACAGACCTCTTTCCGTCTTTTCCGGTGACCTCAGGCCTCTTTCCGCTTTTTCTGGCAACCATAGGCCGCCTGACTTATCTTTGTCAATAAAAACCGATTTGTGGCAACCGAAGGCCGCTTGACCCGCTTTTTAGGAATTAAAAGCCGCTTTTTGGATACCATAGGCCGTTTTATCCTACTTTTTTCAATGAAAAGCCGCTTTTGGCAGCCAAATTGACCTCGATAAAGATTGGACATTTTTATTCAGCATTTATTAATTGGAGCATAATGACATTTATTAACGGAAAACCTTTGTATGTTCTCCTTAACCACTGCGTTGCCAATTGCCCAGGTTTTTACAAAACTCTTGCACGTGACAGCTGGTCGCTGGGTTTGTCATTCGTTCAATCCAGCCTGTAAGCTCAATCTCCTCATATTCTCCAATAGCCCTTTTTCTGCACGAAAATCCATTTGATGACGTCATCTGCAGAATACTTCTCTTTGATGCGCTATATTCCTTACTTACTATCCACTCCTTCCCTCCGTTGGTATCGAACAATCCGAAGAAAACGGCGATTCGGTTAGAAAGTGTTATCACGCCTTTGACGCGGTTGGTGCACTTCCTTCTTAGATACCTTCAGACTAATAGCCCTGTGAGGCGTCTGACCCCCGTTGATTCTAGTTCATAAGTCCTTGATGTGAGCGGGAGCAACAAGAAATCGTGTATATAACGTTGCGCGCCAAGTTTCGCCAAAAAATATGAACTTTGAAAAAATCGTCTTTCATAAAACCTGGCATTTTGGAGTTTTCACCCCGTTTTTTTTGTAAAATATATGTGTCAAAGCATAGGTTTTGTTCCTTGTTAGTTCATTAACATTTTATTATTGCTATACATAAGCAAACGGGGAGTGCTAAATCAGGTTACATGCACCAAAGTATAGATCTGGCACCTATGGCGAAATTAATCCGCGGCTTCAGAGCAAAGTTAAAAATTGCTCGAAATTTATTACTCTCGAATTTTTTTTTGGTATTTATTTTTAAAATACCATTTAAAATAAAAACACAGAAACAGGCTTTATAAAGGGCCATTTGGTTTATCGATGACTTATCACGGCAGATTTTAGAGATTTTGTGAAACGGTGTCCGTGTGCCGTTCGGTGTGTGTACACTCAGGCTAATTCACATTTCTTTTTGTTTGGTAATTACACCATTAGTTTGCAAGAGTTAGGAAAAGTAAAGGAAATTCCAATTTTAACAAAGATAAGTGTTGTGACTCACACTATCACGGCGCCTGCCCTGCCCCTAGGCCGGGACGAATGAATCAGTCCTAATCTTTTCTCTTCGAGAGAGATGTAAAGTGTAAGCAATGTAAATAAAGAAGGAAAAAGAGAGTTCCGTTACTAGTAGCCTTAGAATTGTATCTATCTTAGTTCTTAGCATACTAAAAATATCGTATTGGACCCGCGTTCAAACAAAAAGAACCATGCCATATGATATCTCGATGTCGTTTGCATGCATTGACTATGTCTGCATGTGAAAGAATACATAAAAGTTGCATGTGCCGTTTTAAACCGTTTCTTGAGGAAACACTGATTCGATTTCGTCGAATCAACAAAAATTGAACAATTCTTATGAGAAAAAGAGATGAACAAAAAGAGGGGGTGATTTGGTTCGAGTTGCACAATTCCAATTCTACAAAAAAGAACAATTGGATTATCATACGTTCCTGTTTAAATCATTTATCATTTGAACAAAAATAGAACAATATGTCTCTCGACAATACAACAAAAACGGAACAATTAAAATTATTTGCAAGTATATGAATGAAAAAGAACTTTCTCAAAACACCAAATCACGTCCGCATTTCCGAAAATCTTTGTATAAGACATTATGTATTTTTTTTAGCTATCAATTGTTTAATTGTTTTTAAAACAGAAGTGCATGATTGCCTAATGTTGCAAAATCGGGTTATAAAATGCGAAAACATCAAAATGAGCCAGATATTATTATGCTAAAAGGATTAGGTGTGAGCTCTCCAGGATCATAAAAGGAAAGTTTACAATATTGTGTTTTTGAAAATAACAAAAACACAAAAAATCGTTTAAGAAAACTAAATGTGCACGATACCGTAAACCTGTTCAACCGGGGTACGGTATCGTGCCCTTATATGTTGTTTATGACTTTTTCAAAAGGACGCAATTCACATTCGCGGGTCGCTATTGACCTGCACGAAAATATGTAGTTTGTAACCTCAAATGTGAAATCGTCTAAAAGAAAATTCACTGAAAGTTTTTTCTAATCGGATTTACTTAAATAAAATGTCTTGATCGGAAAAGCGGACGTGATCTGGTGTTTTGAGAAAGTTCTTTTTCATTCATATACTTGCAAATAATTTTAATTGTTCCGTTTTTGTTGTATTGTCGAGAGACATATTGTTCTATTTTTGTTCAAATGATAAATGATTTAAACAGGAACGTATGATAATCCAATTGTTCTTTTTTTGTAGAATTGGAATTATGCAACTCGAACCAAATCACCCCCTCTTTTTGTTCATCTCTTTTTCTCATAAGATTTTTTGTAGCGTTCGATGCAATCGAATGCTGTTATAAAAGTGTTCCAAAAACAAATATCTATATTCCAACTCATACACTAAATTGGGGGGTCCGGGGGGTCTGCGGGCCCCCCCCCTCCCCCCACAAACCCGAGAAAGTTTAAGGGACCACTCTTGTAGGTGGAGAGGGGCTAATAGACCACCCAGGTGGGTGGTGTAAGACTAACTAAAATTACCTCGCTTTCTCACTCTCTCTCCCTCTCCACTCTCTTTTTCTCTTTGATAATTATACTGTTCTCTACATATAAAAAGCAGTACTTAGTTTTTACTGAGAACATATAGAAGGTGAAAACAGTACAGTAGAGCAACCGCCATGCATAAATACAATGCATAATGAAGCCCCCCCCCCTAATTAGCATATTCTAGACACTGCCCAAGATACAGGCCTCGACGCCCCCTAATTAGCCTATATTAGACAGTGCCAAAGATGACTAAATCGCATGTGGTGGATAAAAACTAAAGAATGCTTACTTTCAAAGTTTGATACAGTAATCCGATAGAGAGAGAGGAAAATGAGAGAGTAACAGACAAAGCAGTGTTTGGTTTTGGTTAAGTTACTGTATACCCCTCGGCCATCGAGCTTGTCAATTGAAAATGGCCATGGTTATGCTAATGTACTCTGCGTCTCCTCATTGTGCGCGCTCTCTTGCTAGTTAGATGTGCAGGTTAGTTTAATTTCATTCCAAGCTCGATGGGCGAGGAGTATAACTCAATCATCTAATAAGATTTTTTTTAGATCACGTTAATTTACAAACTTTCGATTTGACGCATACCGTAACCTAAAGTTTGGTGTAGTCTGGCGCGCGTCTGCGTTAAGATATGATGGTATTTTTTGCATGTAAGCTATAGTCGGTATCCAATGGACAATCGCCGTTTCAGCCGGTTAAAGGAAAATAGGTACATGGTCCCTTACGGAACCTCGGTAGATCAAATGCGGCGCCTATATGTTCGAGTACGCGGAAAAAGGAGGGCGCAGAGAAACCGCGAAAAAAAACGGCGTCGGACATGATTTTCGCACTTTCCGCATTTTGTTGCATTTCGCACAAAAGCCAAATTGTTTGTTGGACATAGACTATAATCTTGGGTAGAAGAACCACATAGCAAAAATTCGGCTTGTTTCGTAAAAATTCGCAATTATCGATTTTCTAAAACCGGCGCGCGACGCAACCCAGCGGAGGGAACCAAATGCTCAGGTAGTGCACGATACCCCAAGATTAATGGACCCTAGCAACAGTTGATTTCGTTCATGTAAAAGAAATGGGCAGCCTCGGGAGTCGAACCCTCGACCCTTTTCTCCGTGTTGGGGCGTTGCCATTCGGCTAGGTGAGAGCGCGGGCCTCTGATATTTAACCATGTGTTACGTAAGTTGTTTAAATGAAAAAAGGAAAACAAAATAAATACTGAAAAATTTTCATCCAAATTCAAATTTTTTTAAATTTTGCCTCTGGGCCTGGGCCCTGAGCCACCCCTGAAGAAAAGGAATTCTGCGTTGACATTGTATTAGTGTTCTGTGTTTATATGAAGTTGTCGAATGATGTTCATATGATCATATTAACTCGGAAAACGGAAAATATTGCCTTGGCGGGGTTCCAAATCCTGAAAAACTCATAAAATTCCCACTTTTTTGGTCGCAACTTCTTTCAAACTCCACCGATTTTTATAAAATTTGGCGCGCAACGTTTTCTTCACTGTTAACACAAGTGGACAAAATTTGAGCTAAATCGGATTAGAGGGAAGATCAGACGGATCCCATTTACGACGTACGGCGTACGGACACCATTCTTCAAAATATTAAAAATCGATATTTCAAGCGCCACTGAACCAAATAACTCCAAATTTTGTTTGTGAGTGTATTTCATGTTATTCAAAGATATTCTACGCAGAAATACAAAAAAATATGCAAATTAAAATAATTACGGATTTTTTGTTTCTACCGGCGTACACAGGGGGCAACTCAACCCAAATCACACGTAGCGCTTCGCGCTACGCGCGATTACCGTTGGTCACAGCAAGGGTCGAATCGATTACGTACTTGCGGTCTTGTGCCGCAACTTGCTGAATCATTTTGAATTTTGCAATGCAAAAAACTGACTGGGAAAGCAGCGAGGAGCAGAAGAGCCAGCATCTGACTGAACGGGGAACGTCAGTCGCGTATCCAAGGGAAAAAAAGTTGTCGTACTCTTCAAGTGTGAGTAAAAGTGACAGGCCGCTTTTCGCTTTTTTGGCGACCTCAGGCCGCTTTCCGTTTTTTATCGCGACGTCAAGCCGATTTCGGCTTTTTCTGATGACCTCAGGCCGCTTTTCGCTTTTTAGTGACATCAGGCCGCTTTCTGTTTTTGAGTAACCTCAGGCCGCTTTCTGCTTTTTCTGGCAACCTCAGGCCGCTTTCCGCTTTTTCTGGCGACCTCAGGCCGCTTTCCGCTTTTTAGTGGCCTCAGGCCGCTTCCGCTTTTTAGCAACCTCAGGCCGCTTTCCGTTTTTTAGTAACCTCAGGCCGCTTTCCGCTTTTTCTGACGACCTCAGGCCACTTTCTGCTTTTTCTGTGTAAACAGCGGGCGGACAAGTTGCCTCAATTTCGAAAAATTGGTGATGTAAAGAAAATCCAAGAAATGTGCATATTGTCTTTAAAATAATTTACAAATTTCCAGGACTCGGTCGTCTACATCGCGAGGATTCTGAAAATCGTCAGTTTGAAGTTCGACACGGCCGGCAGAGGGCAGCAAAAGCTGATGGACAAATGGTGGGCCCATCTCGGCCGAATGGGCGGAAAAAACCCCTCACAGTCAGTAGTACTGTAAGCTGATTTCTTCTCACTTTAAAAAAAAAAGTTAAATTCCTATTTAAACCGAAATTTATATTTTTCAAATTTGAACCTTTTAAATCTTTTTTTATATGTTAAAAACGATTTAAATAAATAAAACCATTTTAAATGTGTAACAGAAATTTATTTTTTAAATTTATTTTTGAAAAAGAAAGAAAATAATTAAACATTACTTTTAAAAACTCCAATTTTCTTTTTTAATTTTAATTTTTTTAAAATTGAAATAATAAACGTATTTTTCATAAATCGTAAAATTCTTCAATCTCAATCAATTATCGATTTTTTTAAGGGCCGATGTGCGGAGTCTGCAGGCCCTCCGAGTGGAGGGATCGTGGTATTTGGAGGCACAGGGGAGGTAGGACAGAAAATCAACAATTTAAAAATACAGGTTTTTTTTTAAGATTGGACGATTTCGAGTGCCATCTGGCGGGAGATGACGTGGCGTTTAGGACGAACAACAGCTATGGGAGGAATCTATTCTGTTCCAGAGAGGTGGAAGAAAGAAAGATCTATCGCAATTTGCTAATTTCAGATCCTATCGCTATATTCTCCCTTCTTCCTCGCTCTCTTCTCCTCCAGAAGAGGGTGTTCCAAGCTCGTCGAGCTCACCATAGACGTCGAATACCACCTCCTCCGAGAGGTCCTCAATGTCATCTACCACGTCAACAAAGATTGTAGGTTTTGGTTGCCAAGAAGCGGCTTTTAATTGCCAAAAACAGGTCAAGCGGCCTTTGGTTGCCAAAAAGCGGCTGAATTGCCAAAAACAGGTCCAGCGGCCTTTGGTTGCCAAAAGCGGCTTTTAATTGCCAAAAGTAGGTCAAGCGGCTTCGATTTCCCCATGATCAGACGGCTGGTCTCCGAGCAATTGGAGGAAGAAGCGCCCATGAAAGTGGCCCAAGTGGCCTACCGCAGAGGATTTTCTGATATTAGGGTACTTTTATTATGACAGTCCTTTAAAGGTCTCCAAAAAGCAGATCAAGCGGCCTGAGGTTGCCAGAAAGAGCAGAAAGCGGCCTGAGGTTGCCAGAAAAAGCGGAAAGCGGTCTGAGGTCACCAGAACAAGCGGAAAGCGGCCTGAGGTTGCCAGAAAAAGCGGAAAGCGGCCTGAGGTCACCAAAAAAAGCGGAAAGCGGCCTGAGGTTGCCATAAAAAGCGGAAAGCGGCTTGAGGTTGCCATAAAAAGCGGAAAGCGACCTGAGGTTGCCAAAAAGCGCTATCTTGCCCTGCTATGCTTCAAATCTACAGTAATCTTCAGAGTCAAGCTCTGCGGCGAATGGAGGAAGAGGCGGTGGAGACGTTCATGATGACATGCGATATGCAGGGCCAGATGAAGACCCAGGACATCGTCACCATATTGGAGAAGCTCTGGCCGCCCTTCTTTCGAGTTTCCAGGAGTCAGAATAATACGGTAGGTAAGGCGGTCTTTGGTTACCAAAAAGCGGCCTTTGGTTAACTAAAAAGCGGCCGTTGTTTACCAGAAAGCGGCCTTTGGTTGCCAAAAAGAGGTTCTTTAAGAATTATCTTAAAATTTTAATTTCAGTTCGAAGCAGAGGAAGAGCCTCAGGAAGAAGAGGAGGACGAGTGAGCAATCTTCGTTGGAATTGTAATATGCTAATTTCCAGGGATATGATGTTCCCTTCGGACTTTGGCGGCGAGTGGCCCCTCTAGGACGTGGCGATTCAGTGCCACGACGCGGGCGACAGGGTTCTTTACGCCAATGGCACGGTAGGATTCACTTCTGGAAATCAGAGTTCGAAAAATTTGTAAAAAAAAAAAGCAGCTTTTTAAGTTGTTTAAAATCATATTAGTCAGTTAGAGTTAGAAAAAAGAGGTGCACCGAGTGGGATCGAACCTTCTTCGTTTGGCTTGTTTTCAAATCTCCCGCCGTGAAAATTTCTCTGTAATCGATATCGATCGGTATTCCTGAACACAAGTTATTGATTATTTGGTTGTCTAATTTAAAATTATTGATTAATTGATTTATTGGAACCTCCAGCATTTAAAAGTTCAATTAGATAAATCCAAACTGGCAAGGTTTCACTAGAAAAATACCAACCACACGGCCAAGGTTCGATCTCACTCGGCGCCCATCTTTTCTACCTAACTTTAATTCACTAATATGGTAATTAGAAACTTATTTAACACTTTTAAACCGTTTAAAATACTGTTTATTTTTTTTAAAATTATAAATAAAAAAGGGGAAGGCCTGTAAATCACTGGTTTCAGATGCTGGCCACCTTCTCCAACACCTTCAGACGATTTATAAATTTCAACAGGCCGAAAGTTGGTCTTTTTTCGGTTGTTTGAGGCTTCCTAAAATGAAGAAGCGGCTTTTAAATGCTCCAAATTCCCGGCGCAGAAAAAGCAGATGCGACTGCGCTTTTTGGCAACCAAGGGCCGCTCGGACCGCTTTTTGGCAACCATAGGCCGCTTGGGCCGCTTTTCGGCTTAAAAGCCGCTCGGACCGCTTTTTGGAAATTAAAAACCGCTTTTTGGACGCTTACGCGTAAACACAGCGCAGTTCATGCGTAAAAACTGCGATTTTCCACAGAAACCGCCTGAAATGGCTTGAAATGGCATTTAATTATTTTAAAAAAATGCTAATCCCTCCTTTCTTTCAGAACGGAATGCCGATTCGAGTGTCTCTGAACCTGAACTACAATGCGGTCAAGGCGATTCTGAGGATAATTCACCACGTGAACCGGAGATGTGGGTAATATGCTAATTTCCCTAGCCTTAATAGCTCAGTGGCCAAGCGGCTGTCTCGTAGGAAGACGGTCGAGGGTTCGATCTCCTGGAGCCATTTCTTTTTCTTTACTGCTTCCCTTTCTTCACAGTAAATTCTAATCAATCAGTAATCCTCCTTTACGTTATTGATTTTGTTTACAATAATTTAATTAAATTCATAAAAACAGGGATCGATTTCGCTAATTTAAAAGAATCAATTTTGTTTACAATAATAAAATATAATTAATTTCATAAAAACGGATCGATTTTTCTAATTTAATAAAAATAAATTAGTGGTGTTTACAATAATAAAATATAATTAATTTCATAAAAAACCTGGATCGATTTTTCTTTAAAATCAATTTTGTTTGCAATAATAAAATATAATTAAATTCATAAAAACGGATCGATTTCTTAAATTGTTTTAAAAATTAAGTTTGTTTACAATAATAATACTTTATTTTATTTTATTTTTAAACTGGGATCGAAATTAAATGATTGACAGAAAACGTTGCATCTATGGCTCAGTAAGCAAGCGGCTGTCTCGTTGGAAAAAGGTCGAGGGTTCGATCCTCCTGGAGTCATTTCTTTTCCTTTCTTTACTGTAAATTCTAATCGCACGGCCTCCTTTACGTATCGAATTCTAATCACTTTCTTTTCAGTCGGTCGTCTGATCTGCCCGAACGTGAGCCCGTGGATGATCGGCCAGGTGATGGAGGCCGGCTACCGTCTGGAGATGCCGCTGGTTCTGAAGATGATGGACAACTTGTTGACGGATTACTCCAGGGAGAGACTCCTCCAAACGGCATTGATCGAACACGTGCCGCATTCTGATTTGGCCCCCGGTCGCCACGAGGATGGGCCCCTCGCCCCCTTGATCCACCAGGCTGTGATCAAGAAAGTAGAGGCATAGACCCCCCCCCCCGTTGTTATTTTATTACTTACTTTTTCTATCTTTTTGAATAAAAGTGGTTCGTTTTCATTGATTTCCACCTTTGGTGACAGAAATGCGAACCGTACTTTGCTGTACCATGGATTTCAGGAGAGCGGGCTGGCTCTAAGTTACCCTTGCCGTAGGCGATGGGGCCAAAGGGTGGAAACTACAAAGAAGATTCCATATTAGACTGCTGATTTTCCCATTTAGCGGAGGAGCAGAAAACGGGAGATGAAAACAGCCAGACTTGACTAGATGAGAAGGAAATTCCAAGAGCATGACTAAATGGAATTTTTGATGATATAAAAAGACAGAAAAAAAGAAAGTGGCGAATAGTAAAGCTGAAGCAAATAAAAAAACTGCAATCGCGAAAATGACACTTTCAACCTCACCTAACCAACTATACCGTTGAACATTCAATAACATAATTTCAAGAAATATAGCGACTATATAGCTTTAATAAAGCATCTTACATGTTAAAAGATGCTATTGAACCCTAACAAAACGGCAAAAGAACGAACAATCAGCCGTGAACCGCGAATGTTTCAAAACGAGTTTTAGTACATTTTAACGCACTTCTAGACTTTTTCAATAATAAAATGAATATTAATCAGATAAAAATAATATTTTCAAAAACAACATGTGAAATACACACTACAAGACGTCATAAATGCAAATGTAAACGAAATGAAATTCCAAAAAAGGCACCCATACGCAATACGACAGCTGAATTTTGAGACTATTTGCGTCAGTTCTTCTTTTGAGTTCAATTTGAAACATGCATTCAAAGTTGAAAATAACTGAATTTCAATGAGTTTTATGATCTTTACAATGTCAAATTTGTATAGTCTGTTTCCAACGGACAGAACAAGAATTCTTCAAAAATTAAAGGACTAGGGGGTGTTGCATCCCGCCGCGATTGCTTAGTGACAGCCACCTGGCAATTTGCCAGATTTTGTGCCAGCTGGCATGAGTTTTCAATTTGTTTTATTGTTTTTATGTTTTTTAAACGTTTTATTACTATTTATGTTAATATTTTCTCTTGTTACACTTATATAAACAAAATTTAAGTTGAATATAGCAAAAATCTGCTCAAATTCAAAAATTTAAGCCATTTTTTTCTAAATTTGAAGCTTATTTGAGCCTTTTTTTTGTATTTTCCGTGTGTATCCACACAATTGCTTCACATTTTGTGTAAAAATGCTTTTTCAGGACGAATTTGCCGTGAAGGAGGAACAGAACGGTGTAGGAAGGAGAAGAACCGCCGCTTCAAATCACCATTGGATCCGACACCCCCGTCCCAGGTTTTCTAGCTTTCCTCTGCCTTCTTGATTGTTTAAAACCTTTTTAGATGTTTTATTAACAACGATTAAACGCCACACACCAATTTTTTAATTCAAAATGGCTATTGGAGGGTCTATGCTGCAAATTTTTCAATTTTTCGCCTCAAAATTTTATCTTTATTCGAAGATGCCTAATTTAACACTAAAAATTGGCATATTTTGTAGATTTTAGCCGAAAAGGTTATTTTCCAATAACTAAACCTTCAAATTCTTCAAAATACGGATGTAATTGCAACAGTTCCGGTACCGGATTGGGGTCCGGACCCCCCAATTTTGATCACTTGTCCTAGACCCGACAATATCGTATGTCTGCATGATGCATGACGGTTGATATTAAATTCATTTTCATAATAATTACACACTATAAGTGTTTTCCAAACGATGGACATCAATTCGGTAATAAATTACGACAAAATATCACGGTGTGGCGTTTAGTCGTTTCATTAATGCCCCTTAAGAATTAGCCCCCTTCATTGTGTCTGTTTTTTACATTATTTGTGTATATTGATTCATTTTCTCGAATGTCATACTATTTGTTCAATAAAAACCGTGTTTAACCGCGAGATCCTATATTATGGCATTTGCTGGAGACCGTGTTGCAGAATGCCGTTGAGTTTGTTCACATCAAACGAAAAAAGCTTGTACGAAGATAACAGGCGAGTTGATCAAAAACGCGTACGACACCCCTTCGTAAATGGTTCGTTTTCAAGATTTTGCGCGTTCGGCGTACACGTATGTTTATCAGAGCCCGGCGGGACGGGCTCGGTGATGCGTCCGAGGAGCAGTGGCTAATGGCTCGTGTCAGCCTGTCAGCCCTTCTCATGTTTCATCGGCCGCCAACGAATGTGGGCGGCGCAACTCGGTCAGAGTTGATCATGGCATCCTGAGCACCGGCACACTACTTTCCCTATCACTTCATCTTTCCCTCTTACAATAAATATCTGTTGCATAACATTGTTCATATGATCACGAACTGAGTTCAAGTTATTAGGACTTCCGGCCCCCTACTGACTCGTAGAAGTTCATAGGGACAAGCCATAAAGTCATAAGTCCGACACTCGCTTTACGTGCGCACGGTGCGGGGATCGGATCCTATGGTCGGCGAAACTCTTTGGTCTTACTGTGTTGCAAAATTTGTCTGTTGTTTAAGAGGCCGTCTCTGTAAAACTCGAGCGATGCCCTTAAGGGCACTGACTTAGGAAAAAAGTCATGGTGTCCGAATTGGCTGAAAATTTGTGTGTAGGGTTCCTATGACCTACTGAGTGTTTTCTGAGAGTTTCAGCCCAAGATCATTTTTCGGAGTTGGGTTACGGTAGGTGGTCATGGAAACGGTATTTTGGTCAGAAATGGTCCAAATTCAAAACTGGGGTGCTTTTTGAAATCTTTATATGATGCTCACAAACAATGTAATTGAACACAACTTCGATTTCCTATCAACTAAAAAAGTTACGAATTTTTGAAGACCCAAAAAAGTGAATTACGCGTCGATTACGACCTTAACATCAAAAATCAAAGGTGACTAATGTTGTTAAAAATTTAATTGAATGTGAAATTTCAGCCAAAACACGCAAAAAAATGCAATTTTGTTG